>CM068832.1:41806981-42446981 GCA_028554795.2 Sinohyriopsis cumingii
AGAGCTCATCTCTTATTAGTTTCTTCTTTAAATATGTTACACAATCATAATATCTTAGGAGAATAGGTAAGTGGTGGAGAAAGGTACATACCCTTACCCCCCAAGATGCCATCTCCAATCCCTTTAGGTATGTAAGACAGCTTCTAGGTAACTTGACTTGAGAAGACTGCATCTGTTAGGAAGCAGCTTCAAAAGGGGAAATAGTTTCCTTCCTGCAAATCCTGTGGAAGTTGTGAAGCCATTGTCTTAAGAAGCTGTCAAACGACCTGGACATGTGACCTGTTGCAACATGACTAAGGGTCAAACCAGATCGAGCTGAGCCCTTTGAGATGAAGGATCTCTGAGGTAGAAACTGAAGAATGTGGATTGAGATCTCCATCCCAATTGGCTTAGATGCTATCAGTTAGAAAACAGTTCTACTCAAAGGTGATGCTTGTGGCAACTGCTACCTTGTGAGCCAAAATGCATAACAATTTCATATAACCCACTTAATCCAGGACAAACAGGTCTGTGTGGTAATATAATCATCTTGTCCCTGTTTGAGAGGTAAAAATAGGTGCAATCTCCCTCAATGCATCAGTTCAGTCATTTTAAGATAACACTTCAAGGCTCAAACTGAATCCCATAGGTGGTCTTGAGTGGAAGTATCCAGTGTAGACTATGATTCAGTACAAAGATCTGGTTACCCATGGATGGAAGCCTGTTCCTGGCGATGAAAGAGGGAATCATCATAAGTGAAACTGAGTCTTGTTGGAACTGCATAATTAATTCAGGTCACCTGAGTGGTGCAGTGAGGATGAGGCAACACTTCAATTCTCTTGCTTTGTATCACATTTAGAATCAGAGGTGTTGGAGGACAGGTGTATGCATCCCGGTCATTCCAATCTATGGATAGTGCATCAACTTCCTGGGCTTTTTGATCTGGGACTGGTGAGTTTAGAATGGACTTGGGATTCCACCTTGTTTCAACAGGTCCACCAATGTTTGCTCTCATCAGGTGCATATCTGATGAAACCAAGAGATAGTTAGACCATTCCATCTGCATCAGCTGATTGTTCTGAGACAAAGAATCAATTCTTGTTTGTAGATGTCCAGGAATGTGATGGACTTGGACAGGATTTGTTGCTGATGATACCACTTTAGAAAGTCCCACACCAGCATGCAAAGGTCTGGGAACTTGGCTCCTCCTTGCCATTTGAGATAAGTCACTACCATAGAGCTATCAGATCAAACGAAAACACTGTTTCCAGTTAAAAATTCCTGCCACCAGTTTAAGGCGTTCAAAATCGCCTTCATCTCAAGAATATTGATATGTAGATGCCGGTCCTGGGGAGACCACACTCCACTGGCTCCCCAAAACGGCAGCGGTAGGTGTGCCCCCACCCCCCACCCCCAGGCTTTCTGTACTTGCATCCATACAGACTGTTATCTTTGGTAGTTGTACTTCAGGTATACCCACTGTGAGTCAAGTTAGGTCACTCCAAGTCTGTAGATGGTACCTCATTTTATGAAAGTTGGGAAGCAGTTGGTCCAGTGGGCAAACACTTTTGGCCTCCACTGAGATAAAAGAATCATTTGTAACAGGCATATACAAACACAACCTTAGGATGATAAGGTCTTCTGCTGTGTTAAGCAAGCAAAGAAGATAAAAAAATTCCCATGTGTAGAGAGATTCCCTCAAGAAAAACAAAGCCACCAATGATGTGAGGAAGTTTGTATAATGAATTTTCATGAACATTTTAAGAATATAATGGTATAGAAATGTCATAAACATTTTTAAGAAATATCTTAGTGGTGCATCGAAGTACTTGAGTTATTCATGAACCAAGTTCACGACATTTCAGGAACTTTCAAGATATAATAGTGTGTTCATCAACTTCATGGATGATGCATCAAAATTCACAGTGTTCATGAACTTAGTTGTGGAACTTTCATGAACAGTCATTAATGAACTCAAATGATGAACTAATCATGAACATTTGAAGAACAGTTCATGCACATTCATGAACAGTTCATGAGCATTCATGAAGTCATGAATGTTCTCGCAGGGGAGTCCAACATAGAGCCCACAGCTACCATATTGTGGACCAGTTCTTGAGGGTCACTGAAATATGGCTGATCCATTATGAATAGAATATGATTTAATCAACCACCAAGCTGTGATTTCCTGGTAGACTGTTGGGGTTTCATAATGAAAAGATGGTGTATGGCAATAGTAGAACTACTGACGAAAAGCTGATGGAGGGTGCTGTGTGACAAAACATAAAAAGCTGATGCCGACATAAAATGCTCAAAATTTCTGTGATTCAGCTAGATTACATAAGTAACCTGAAGTTGGATTCTACATTTATCATGATAAGATCAACAGATGGAGCTCTAGTCCAGGTGGTTGCTAAGGTAAGAGGAGGAGGGCACAACTCCAGAGGTGTAAATGTGTAATGTGAAAGACCATCAGACCACTATTAATTCTTAAGAAATAAGCTCTTTCACATAATCAGAAGAAAACATGAATATAGTTTTTGTGTATGTTCATTGTACAATTTGAATAAAATTTAAAACAAACTCAGATCTATAAAAATTTGATTTGATGCAAAAAAGTTGGAGCCAAGTACATCCAGGAAAAGTCTGCAGTAAATAGTTCAAGTCTGTGTGTGTGATGCAGAAAGGCCAGATTAGAAATGTAACATAAATTGGGTGTGCAATTAAGTATTGGAATACAATGCAAAAAAAACTGTGATCTTACTCCCTTTTTGCTTTATCATCAGAGGTCATATACGAGCATCTCATTTTGATATTCTTTTGGATCCATGCAACCTCTTTGCTCTGCAAAGAAGAGAATTAAAATCAGAAAATTAAAAGAAGTACAATACAATGTATAAAAATGCTGACAGGAGTATGTTAGATGATAGTGGTTGTGGGGATCTAAGTTTATATATGCATAATATTGCTGAGAAGAGTGTAATGTCAGTTGGTGTGGGAATCTAAGCTTGTGTGCATAATATTGCTGAGAGGTGTTAAAGAGTGTGAGTCAGTATGAGTATCTAAGCTTGAATGCATAATATTGCTGAGAGATGTGTAAAGGTTAGAGTGGGTGTGGGGATCTAACCCCTTAGCTACTACAGCTGTTGTGCAGTTTCATTACTGCTGAATGCTATCATATCAGTTACTGAGATTACTGAGGCTGGTTGCTTAGGCTGAATACTAGAGCATAAGGCTGACTACAGAAACTGACAATAAAAACATGGTGACATTTATATTCATTATTTCATTAATTTGATGCTGGAGTTCAGTGAAATAAAAAAACAGATTACCTTGTATAGTGACGTCTGTTATTCATATATTTCCACTTTATATACTCCTACCTGTCTCTGTTGGCAGGTACAGAGACAGACAACACCCCAAGGGCGCTATTCGCATGGTCTTTCGAGACCGAGTCGCCAATGATGATGATGATATACTCCTACATCCCATCATACAAGAAATCCCAGTCATCTAAACTGTTTTGAATCCCACAAAATAAATCCAATATTTATATATGTACATATAAAAACATGAATGAAATCCACACTCTAATTACAAAGTTGAGAGTGGTACCTCTCAAAACAGTCATTATCCATACCTAAATGATGATGTATATTCCAATATGCCCACATCTCCGTGATGCTGATTTCGTTCCATTTCAGGTCTTCCTTATGGTCCCCCATTTTCTTGGCATAATCATTTGTTTCTTTCACAAGATTTTCCACCAGACATTCAGGAATAAACTTGAGAAAAAAATCTTTCTCACTGCTTAGTGGTCCAAGCTCAACTGCTGAACCAACATGAGAATCAAAATCACTGATCTTGAACACACCGAGGTCATCACTCCATTGTGCAAGCGGGACTATGTTCGCCTCATCATCCGATTAAAAATCACTTACATCTGGTGTTAAAATGGGATTAACATAAAAAATTTGATCCATTTTCTAAAAATGATCCATTAAACTCGTTGATATGGCTTGCAATGAACCCTTTAAAGTTGCTCATATCTGAATAAGAATCCATCTTTGTTTATCTCAACTACAGGTGTTTCAAAAAGTGCATAAAAGCCCTTACAGTATATCTAAATTTAACCTCTCAGCTTTCAAAACTTTTATCAAAATGTTGAGTAAACAGTCCTCTCATTGGTTATGATAATCAAAAATATGTAAACTTCTGTACTTTCAACCAATCAACATTTAGTTAATATAGCGGTCACATCTGTATAGATGCGACACTGGGGTTTCGAGTACTGCTGAACTATACGCACATAAGCAACACTGGGGTAGTAAACTAGGCTTATCGACACTGCACATATGTGTCAGTGGGGTTCAGGAGCTATTTACAGGTGACACTAAGATGCAACAGTCGTAGCTAAAGGGTTAAACCTGTATGCATAATATTGCTGAGAGGTGTTAACAGTGTGAGTGGGTGTGGGGATCTAAGCTTGTATGCATATTATTGCTGAGAGATGTGTAAAGGTGAGAGTGGGTTTGGGGATCTAAGCTTGTATGCATAATATTGCTGAGAGGTGTGTAAGGGTAATTATAGTGGGTGTGCGGATCTAAGCTTATATGTATAATATTGCTGAGAGATGTGTAAATGTGAGAGTGGGTGTGGGATCTAAGCTCGTATGCATAATATTTTTGAGAGTTGTGTAAAGGTGAGAGTGGGTGAGGGGATCTAAGCTTGTATGCATAATATTGCTGACATGGGTAAGAGTGATAGTGGGTGTGCCAATCTAAGCTTGAATGTATAATATTGCTGAGAGATGTGTAAAGGTGAGAGTGGATGTGGGGATCTAAGCTTATATGCATAATATTGCTGAGAGATGTGTAAAGGTGAGGGTGGGAGTGGGGATCTAAGCTTGTATGCATATTATTGCTGAGAGGTGTGTAAGGGTGATAGTGGGTGTGGGGATCTATATATTATACGTATAAGATTGCTGAAAAGAGTTTAAGGGTGATAGTGTTTGTGGGGATCTAAGCTTATATGTATAATATTTCTAAAAAGAGTTTAAAGGTCAGATAGTTTGTGTGGATATCTAAGCTGATATGTATAATATTGCTGAAAAGAGTTTAAGCGTGATAGTGGGTGTGAAGATCCAAGCTTGCATGCATAATATTGCTGAAAAGAGTGTAAGGGTGAGAGGGTGGGTTGGCGATCTAAGCTTGACGCTTTAATAATGCTGAGAAGAGTGTATTAGAGTGCAAGAGGGTGTGGGGATCTAAGCTTTATGACTATAAATTGAACTGATTCACTGACAGTCTGATACTTTGGTATAATCTATATGTTACATAAACAAATTCAAACGGTTGTAACTTTACTACCTTACATCGATGTTTTTATGAAATTTTCACATTGAACTTTCTCCATGAGAACATGAATCAAATATTCAGTAAGTTTTCATAAACACGATGACAATCCTTTTCGTACAGGAGCTGCAAGGCTTATGCAAAGGTGTTGCACCTGTAAACAAATGGCATTTCAAACTCTGCAAATACCATTATAAAATGCCCATTTTCATCCATATCTGATCATATAGTAGAATTACTTGTCCTATGCCCAGATGCTTTGTGTCACAGTTTTCTAATTCTCTGCATTAGGGTTTTGTTAAGAAAGATGTGAAAACAATATTCTACCTTTAGTATCTAAAGGCAAATCTGATGGCAGAATGGCATCAGCTACATAAATCTAAAAGATGTTCATGCAAGGAAATCTTCTGTCAAATTTGGTCAAAAACATGGTATACAGCATGCACGTGTATTACCTAGCTAAGCACAGTATGTTATATTGCCTTAAAGCAGTCTATAAGAAATATCATAAAGCATGCTGAATTGTCATAAAGAAGTTACTGAGAAATGTCATACAATGTAGCACTGATTTATGTCTTCTTTCCTGTAAAATAATTTTGATAAACACATATATTTCTTTTTTAATAGTTCTGTTTGAATTTTGCTTAAACTGCAAGAATGTCACAAAGATTATGTTATTTTACTTAATATATGAATCTTGTACCTAACTCCTCTAAACTAGACATTTTCCAGTCCAAAATGGGAAAATATAAACATCTGTGGGTTGAAAGTGGGCAAAAAATTTGCACACCGAAAATGTCAAGGAAAATTCCTATACCATATGTAAGAATCTTGATTCATGCATTAAGAATCTAGAGGTAAATGACAGGAGGTACTCCAAAATGGTGTTTTTTCAAATCAATTCTACTGTCAATATGACTTCTGAAAAGTTTAATATAAAAACTCAACACTTTTGATAACATTACCACTGCCATATAGTGACATTAAACAAATGTGATATTAAGCTGACCTCGAAAGTAAGCCTTCGTTGAAAATAAGGATAAGGTGATCGGTCCCTACATTTTGCTCTTTATGTACTAGGCCAGTCTTGGTAATAATGTGACTAATATAATTAACATGTATCTTACATGCATAGAACTTAACGTGGGAAGAAAATGAGATATCCTCATAATGTAAATAAAGAAATTCTAAACAAATTTTGTAAACGTCAAATCACAAAACCATGCATCAAGTACAATTCAACTATCACTGCTAAATTTCTATCAATGCACAATTTTAAATTAAAGTCCATGTTGCATGTTGTTTATAAAATATATAACTTATGAGTTGCTCCTTACATAATTTATGCTAACACCAGAAGAGAAAATGTTTCATAATTTCTGTGCCATAAGTTGCTTGAATGTATCACTGACACTGTTAACTGTAAACATGGTGTTTGCAACATTACCAGCTCATTTTGTTTACAACAGCTACATGTACTATGCAGTTCTTCCCATCTGAACTTGCCAAATTATTTACCTATCTGTAAGACATTCCAGATCCTGAACTTAAAATAGGATCCAATGCTTTTAAATTTCAGCCTAGATAAAGCATGATTTCAAGATTTTTAATTGCTGGTTGCCATAGCTATTAACACACATTTTTGCTACCTTATTCTGACTGGAAAAAGACAAAAACTAAGTCATCATGGACAAAATGGTATAGCTGACCAACAACCAAACATAGCATGAGTTTAAAGTGTGAGAACACTACTTTGATTTATTAATAAAAATTATATATATATATCTATCTTGAACAATATTTTAACTGTAGTGAAATGAGCACTATAGTGAACACTATGAACACAACAAACCTCATAAGAAACAAATCATTTGGAATCCTTTCAGTCAAAACATCTATGAATGTATGGGAATTTTAATCACACTGAATAAAAACTACAGTTGATTCTCTAATGTCTGAATTAAATTATTTCCACAGAAACGAACTATTACAAACTTCAGTTACAAATCTGGTATTTCTTTATATATATATAAAGAGTAAATATTTTCAAACTGAAAGCACAAATTTTGAACTAATAATGCTCACGTTCTTTATCTGGCCAGGCTCTGCAGGGCTAACTTTTGCTGTCATGGTCAGGGAATATAATCTCTTCTCTTTTTTATATGGTTATCCTGGAAAGAAAACAGGTGATGGTTGTGAATTAAGACTTTAAGAAAGTGACAATAGCTACTTTATTGATTTCTAAACGATGTGATAGTTACAAGCATTAACTTAAGAGAAGAATTAACTTCTAACCCTAGCAACTTTCACAAATTTTCTTACAGTAAATAATAGTAAATATACCAAATCCAATTTGAAGATTATGAAGGCTTATGCAAGTATCATATCACATGTAATATTAAGGGCTTGTTGATCCTATTTAAACTGTTTCTAGCATAATCCATTTAAATTATTAAATTTATAACAAAACTATCATTTGCTTGATTTCGATTGTACAGGGATATTGTGACAGATGGATTATAGTGCATTATGGATCCATCAAATCATTTCAATCCCTCTGTCTACTTTATCTGCTGGTAACATTCCTTAAAACCATAGTTTTGTTCTGTATGAACTATATTTTAAATGTGTCAAGGCAATATATATATATATATATATATATATATATATATATATATATATATATATATATATATATATATATATATACTTTCTATCTCTTTCTCACTATCTCTCATACCAGATGCAGGAGGTTGTGGGTTCAAACCCCGGCCAGAGACTTATAAAAATGGTACTAACAGATGCCTTGCTCGGCACTCAACATTAAGAGGTTAGTGTTAGGACTGGTCACCCTGGTGACAGGATAATGTGGCTGGGTGGGACATCATGCTACATGTCTGTGGCATGATGCCTATGATGCCTCAGTGCTAGACATCACTATAAACTGCCACATTACAGACATCGTAGAGATATGACTGCAAAATTATTAAAGCTATGTTAAAAATCACACACACACATGCATGCTTTTTCTCATACACAAACCTGTGTTTACCTTCAGTATGATAAACATCTGATGTGGAAATATGGTTTTCATATTAAAGGTGACTCAGAAAACCATTATTCTTTATATGATCGTTTCTGTCCTATTCTTATGAGTATTTGCTCATGTAGGCATATGGAAATTAATCATTTAAAATGTTTAAAACATATAACAAGACTTCTAATGGAAAATAAATAAGTTATCAAATGAATAACAGGTCCTGGACTGGAACTTAACAGAAATAACTTTGTTAGCTTTTTCAAATGGGGTAAGTCAAGGAAGGAAATACATTAAATATAACTGTTGACAGTAAAATTGATCTCATAGACATCTATTGGATCGTTATGAAGATACTTACAAGTTTTAACACAGTTGATAACCTGATCAGGCCCGTATATGAGAAAGCTTGCCATTAGCTTTCTGTGGGTCGATGAGTTTTTTGCGGGTTCTTCACCAAATCAGTTATACTGGTTGTCATGTACAGCCTATTGTGTTCTTAAAAATGGAATAAAAAGCTGCAACAAGAAAAGTTAGCCTAACATGCGCTGTTACATGTTGTTTATAACTGAAGGCATTTTCAACTTTTTATGTTTTTTATGAAGAGATAACATATTCAGCAAACAGGGTTTTGGTCTCATGTTGGAACCGAATGAATATAAAAGATTACATAACTATGCCACACAATGTGTGTGACATTCAACTTCATATCAAAATAGTTTATCTTCTCCAGTTACACCTAGTCCTAATTTACACCTAAATAAAATTACTTTAGTCAACTTTGTATTGCATTTATTAAGATTTCTGAACATATTTTATTAGGAACCTCTGTTGGTACATATCTTTGAGGTCCTGATGGTTCTTTTTAGGCATTGTTGCAATTTCTCGGCAAGTAGTTGTTGTTGTTGGGTTTAACGCCATTTTTCACCACACGATAGGCTATACATGGCAGCCAATATTAATGGTGGAGGATCAAGAATCCAGGAAAACCCTGGAAAGAACCACCGACCCATGAGAAGCTACTGGCAAGCTTTCTCACATACTTACATTGGCCGAATCCAAGACTCAAACCCATGCAGACAGAGGTGAGATGGCAGTGATCCGTAACGGAGAGTGCTTTAGACCACTCGGCCACTCAGGGCCCCTCTCAGCAAGTAATTGGAATAGAAAATAATTTGTCGTAGAGCTTAAGTTTCCCCTTAATCATTAACCTCAACTCAAAAGTTCAAAACCAAAAACATATTAGGATTCATCAATAAGTCTTAAGATGAATCAGACCTACTTTTCAATGGATTCTCATATGTCATCAACATTTAAAATTTCATATTGTTCTAAGTTTAGGACAATTACTTTATACATAAGAAAATACTATGTATTTACTTTGGTCAACTCAACATTAGTGTGTACACAAGTCACAAAATGAGATATCAGACTGTTCATTTGCACACACACAGAAACAGACGGACACACTTGAGTACAAACAAAACAAAAAAATTCTTTTATCTTTATTTTGCTCTCAATATGCCTTTCTATCTGCCTCCTCACACATACACACACACACAGGCACACACTGATGCAGAGATTTGAAATAAAAATTTCACCCAATGATCCTCTCAAACTTATAAATACATGCAATTATTTCCCACCCACCTCTCTTGCTCTGCCTCCAACACACACACACACACACACACACACACACAGAGCTTAAATAGGTCTCAGCTTTATCTAAGAAAACAAAGTAATACGTGAATATAGGCCTAAATGTGCAATTTTCTTCTGTTCTCCAAAGAGTGATACTAGTGATACTACTTGAACAGTCACACATTTTGATGGATTGGAAGCAGGTCAAAACGTACCCAAACCAAGTAAAAACATACCCAAGGTGAAATGCACCCAAATCAAAACATTTCCAAGTCAAAACGTACCCAAATAAAATCAAGTCCCACTGCGCTGTGGTTTGGAGATTGGATGTTTTGTTTGAATATTCTGAAAGTTCCGTAATCTGTAAATACAACTTCTCCGTAAGTTATATGACCGCTCCAGTGGCCTAGTGGTTAGAGCATCTGCCTCAGATGCAGGAGGTCGTGGGTTCAAACCGCGGCAGAGTCATGCCAAAGACTTATAAAAATGACACTACAGTTGCCTCGCTTGGCACTCAGCTAAGAGGTTAATGTTAGGACATGTCAACCTGGCATCAGGATAATGTGACTTGGTGAGACATCACAGTACATGTCTGTGGCAAGATGCCCCAGAGTATACATATTGCTTGTATTGCTCACTATAAACTGCCACACTACAGACATCATAGAAATACAACTGAAAAATTGTTAAAGCTATGTTAAAAATCCAAATAACACACACACACACACACACACACACACTCCATAAGTTATGAATTGGCAAGGCTGGTCTTAGATTGCTTTTTTTTTCAAATTCTTGTAGAAAAGATACCTTGAATAATGTAACAACATCTTAGCCTTTGAAATTTCCTTTGATATTGAAACCCATTTAAATTTAATTTGGAATAACTCAACACCATAATCTAAGAGATGTAATTTTCAAATGAAATCTGTCTGTAGGGAATGAAAAATAAAGTAACCAAATTGGATAGATAGGCAGATAGATAGATATGAAAATTACAAATCAAATAAAAACTTTTACTACATTAAAAACACAATATGTGTTAATACAGCAAAACAATAATATAACACATATACAGGTTATGCATTTCTGGATGTGAATAGTGGCATGAAAAAATTACAATATTTTATTTACAATTTATTTGTACATACTAAATACCAAATGTCCAATTATGCTCCAACTGTTAGAATGTCGCGCTTATAACACAACTCCTACTCTAAACACTGAATTTTCAGCATAACGTTGACTTTGGGTGAGTATATATGATAGTTAAATTAAAAAGAAGTTTCTGTACTTCACTGCATCAAATAAAATAAAAACTCCATTGTTACGTAACAGGCTCTCGACGAGTACAGATTCTTTTTTTTCCTTCTGGCTATCAGCGAAATTTGTGTGCTTGCTTTGTCTTGATAATCAACTTTTCCACGTCAATCGAAGCAATGCGCGTCTAGACATGACTATGTTAATGTGAAAATTTACTGCTAATGACTAAAACACACACACACACACACAGAGAAAAGACTGAGACCACAGAAATCACCATAAATCAAATTGGATTTAGGTGGGATTTTACAGGACAATTGTGCGCCAGTGAGCACTTTTTAAAATGATAAATCACATCAATGAATAATTTAATTTGCAATACACTGCAGAAATCAACTAAATTTTGGTAAGGTAACATTTTGACTTTATGAGTATTTTTGATCCAAGTAGATTTTGGCATTCATATGTATGTTTTGATTTTGGTACGTTTTGACCTGAGTACGTTTTGAATTACGTATGTTTTGGTCAAGGTACATTTTGACTTGGGTAATTAGGCCTATAAATCATTCTGATCCCTTAAAAACATTTCTTTTCCTGTGCTAATGAACAAGTTTGGAGGTAAGAACAAATTTCTACAATCCCATGTCAGCCATCATATCTTCTCTGCTTTTAATTCACATACTCCTAATTATGTTATGGTACATGCTGGTGTACCAGCAATACCCATCAATCAATCTGCTGACTTGGACACAATTTAAACATATTTTAATTAATCCCTAGTTTTTTTTTGTCATCGGCAAAAAAAGTACAGGAGAATGACTAGTTTTTGTCTTATTGTATGCAAGTAATCACGTACTTCAAATGAAATCCAAAAGTACCGCATTATATGATTATTTTGATCATACTGGCACAAGCAAAGCAAGGCAATATTTTACATCTTTTTGTCTTAATAATATATGAATGCATCTGCAAAATGTAAATTTTGATTGATCAGGAGCACTATGTATGACCGATGCTAGTGACTTTTATCACTTAGCTAAGAATGTTCATAAATGTGTGCATGATATTTTACTCACTTACGCTGATGACAAGCTTTCAGTTTATTTGGTAAAATCTAAACAGAAATGGGAACAAGTTAAGATGAAATAATGAACCCTTCAGCTTTCAAGGATAATAATACAATTTATCCCCTTCGCATCGAAATGTGCATACTGTAGGGGACCATGCACATTTCGAGGAAGTGAACCTTGGCAGACTATGCACAAGCGCACAATTACTAGGAAGAATAAAAAGCTCATCAATATAAGCTTGACTGAGTGATTGAGGGAGAGTATATATATATATATATATATATATATATATATATATATATATATATATATATATATATGACATGGCTTTTAAAGTGTTGGTATAAAACAATTTGATGCACCATCAGTATTGGTATATTAGACTGTGATCCGGATTCAGCCAATGTGGGTACGTGAGAAAGCTTACCAGTAGCTTCTCATGGGTCGGTGGTTCTTTCCGGGGTTTTCCCGGGTTCCTCCTCCATCATTAATAGTGGCCGCCATGTATAGCCTATCGTGGGCTGAAAAGTGGCATTAAACCCAACAACAACAACAAGATTGTGATCTGCCTATGGCACATTTATACTCATATATCAAAAATGTTTCAACTGTAATTTCAACTGATTAGGCATTCGAGACATAAGAAAATAACGATAAATATATCAGCAATACCCGTTTCTAAATAAATTTAACATGGAACACAATTTCATCATGATCAAATCTGCTTTTTTGCTTTCCTTTTTTCTATCCCCCCCAATCTCATATATATGCGACAAAATATGCAAAAATATGGAGAGAGAAAATGAATTTGGGCTCGAAAACCTAGAAGAACCTGGTTCGTAGTAATAATAATAATAATGAGGACTTTGTATAGCGCCTAATTTTTAGAAGCTCTAAGCGCTTTACAACATTAGACAACACCTATAAGATAAAAAACATATGATTACAAAAACAAACACCAAGAAATTAGAAAACATTAAAAAACATGCTGAGAATATTTAAGGTAGGAAACATTAATAGGTTTTTAAGTTTGTTCTTGCAGTCGAAATAAGTTTGTTTTGAGAGCACTCTTGAATGGGATCACTGTGTCTTTTTGTCTAAGTTCAGTGGGCAATTCATTCCACATTGCTCGGCCCTGGTATGCAAAAGAACACTGTCCATATGACTTTGTTTTCATAGCGGGAATAATGAGTATATGATTGTCAGAAGAGGAGCATAAGTATCTTCTTGGTGTGTACACATGGGTGAGGTCGGATAGGTATGTTGGACTAGAGTCCGATAGTGAAATGTAGCACAGAGAACAAATTTTGTATTTGATTCTGGATTGAATGGATAGCCAGTGTAGGCTACAGAGCTGCGGGGAGGTATGCTCTGATTGTGGTACTCTAAGTATGATCCGAGCAGCTGTGTTTTGAACTTTTTGAAGTTTCTGGAGCAGATATTGAGATGACCCAGACAGAATTGAGTTACAATAGTCCAGTCTTGAAAGTACTAATGAACACACAAGTGTTTTAGTGGCATCAACTGAAAGATATTTGCGAATGGAGCTGATGCATCTCAGCTCAAGAGATGCAGCCTTGCATATGTTCATGACATGTTGGTGCAATGTGAGAGTACTGTCCAGAGTAACACCTAGGTTTCGTACTGACTGTGCGAATTTAATGTTGGTGTTGCTGATATTTATTGTTTGAGGTAAAGGATGTGAATGAGAAAGTCTTTGTGTTGTGATCAGAATGGCCTCAGTTTTATCATCATTCATCTGCAGCTTGTTACGTGTCATCCATAACTTCTCTACACCTTGGATGGTAGCATCAACTTCAGTTGGGTGGCTAGATTTGTATATTTGGGTATAATCGATGTACAATTGGTGAGACACTGGATGATGATCTATGACACCTGAAAGCAACTGAGTGTACAGAATGAAGAGAACAGATCCAAGAACAGACACCTGTGGAACACCACAACATAGATCAACTGGGCTGGAGTGTATTCCATTTGCAGATACAATTTGTGTCCTGTTGACCAAGTAGGACTTGAACCACAGTAAGGCTGTATCATGAATGCCAAATACATGCTGGAGATGGTGAAGTAATATATCATGGTCTATTGTGACAAATCCTGCTGACAAATCAAGCAGGGTGATGACTTTAATCTTTCCGCTATCCAACGCAGAGAGAATGTCATTAACTACTTTTAGAAGAGTAGTTTCAGTACTGTGGAATGGAATGTATACACTTTTCTTAGGATTTCTTTAAGTGCTCGTAATGTCAATCATACACTGTTGTAATAGCCTGTCGACACTATACAGTACATTTCTCAGTTCCATGCTTATTTCTTGCTGCTTTTATTTCTTTTCTCTAAAACTGACAAGGTTCTAAAACCCAGTTATTAATTAAGTATGAAAATGTCTGAAGGGTGCCAACCCACATACCCTCCTCTCACTCTGTTGGTTGGTCAGACAACAGACTAATCGACCAATAGAGAAAAAGAGAGATTGACAATAACAAAAATGCCTTCATGGTAAATCTCACGTGACCCCCCCAAACAACATCGCTCTCTCCTCTCTCTCTCTGGACCATCTTAGAAAGATACAGGCAAACATCCATGAAAAGACGAGCATTGAAGATTTTCACCTGTGTCATATGCAATGTTCCCTCTAAGTGAATGGTAGATGTGCATGCTATGCACGCTGCATTGTGCAGGCATTACGGTGACTTGAGCATTAATGTTGGATAGAATATTTGGTAATTTTGATCTGCTGCGCAGAGAACAATTCAGCTGCGCAGACATGTCTGAGCAGCTGCGCGGCCACGCACGCACGCTGCTTAGAGGGAACATTGGTCATATGCTAATGTTTCTGAAAATAGGAATGAATCAAAGCAAGCCAAACCAACCAATGGAAAGAAGAAAGAGAGATAGATATAAAAACTTTATGGTTGGTAGTAATACTAATTAAAGCGAAATACTGACTTAGATCAACTGTAACTGCACTAAATATTTTAATTACCTCTTGTCAATCCATCATTTCACTTTTTTTATATTCTAGGCTCATTTCCAATTTGCCGGTATGTGAATGGCTGAGCATTCAATGTTCCACAAGTGAACCATGTGTTTGTTGTGCTCTACTTTCTTCATTAAAACCATCTTTCATGTTTAAATCATAAGTGCATCTTATATTTATTTAATCAATACAAATAAAAATAGAAAGGAAAGAAAACAAACAACTTATCAATTTGCAAAGGGGACTGAGAATACAGTATCTACAAAAAGCATAGAACTACATTTGTAGCAAACACACAGGCATAGATGTGATGAATTCATTCACTGTCAATACACAGTACCCTGAAGTCAATCTTAACTCTGCTCAAAGGCATGCATGTGTATCTGTATGTGATATAAATAAAGTATATGTAAAGTATGTACCCTGCATCATTCATGTACTGGCAAGCTTTCTCACATACCCACATTGACTGAATCCGAGACTCGAACCCACGCAGACAGGTGAGATGGCAGTGATCCATAACAAAGAGCACTTTAGACCACTCGGCCACTCAGGGCCCCATCCCCACTTGTAGTGGGCAGGCTAACATAACAAAACATTTTCGTTACAACTATTATCTTCCTTTGATTTTGCCATACCTTTCTGAGGAAAAATAAGTACATTCTGGCCAACAAATCAAAATGACTCGGATTGTACAGGCTATAACAAGCACATACATTGGGAAGGTCTATGTTGGAAACATTTACAATTACTATAACGTGTCTGACATTGTCTTGGCCATACTGAACATAATAATTTGATTACATCTTCACCCCTTTTATCATGATAACATTTAAAGAGAGAAGATCATAGAATAGACTGGCAAACAAGTTTACATGTCATTCGAATAAGATTACACAATGAAAATAATATACAGAATAAAGAGCATATGTCACGGAGAATAGTCTTAAGTAAATATCATATGCATGTGTAACAATACTGGACTATTAGTATTTAAAAACGTAAATATGCATTGATCCAATTCATCATCATAGCCAGAAGCAGTTTGAAAAAAGGAAACTATCAAAATCTTTTGAAAACTCCCCCAATGCTGGTGTGTGTGTGTGTGTGTGTGTGTGTGTGTGTGTGTGTGTGCTAACATCATCACGGCAACAGTCAATGTCACAGGGAAGTTATTATGGCAACAACAGCATTTGGGTTAAAAAATTTGTCACCCTAATGTTTGCTACCATTCTGTATATTACTTTGCTGCCTGATTCACATAAAGAATTTTTGTAAAGTATTATAATATTGCCGTCAACTAGTATTTGCACATATATATATTCAACTTAATAAATTATTTTTTAATCCACTCTTGATAGAAATGTAAGACCTTTTGTAGATATGCATAGATTGTTATGGGGGCATCAGGTGAACAAATGTGAAAGAAATAAATCTGGATTAGTGACATAAAAATATTTTCCTGAATAAATGAAAAAATTTAAATTTTCACACACACCCAAACCAATTTGTGCCAATGAAAATCAGATCTTTGCTGTCCTACATGAAGATCTGACAGTGACCGCTTAAGGGTCATGTTCTGGTGACCTGTGTTATTATCATAATCACTTATTTCATCAGATGAAGTCTCATACCTTCAATTTGGACAACTGAGGGGTATTACTGAAGAACATCAATGTGTGCCAAGCAATTTAATTCACTTTCAAATTTCTGAAAGCTGCATTTCCACTGGCTAATTTAAAGGTCAACAGAACATGACCCCTAAGCGGTCATCAGATCTTCACATAAGACAGTGGAGATCAAATTTTGATCGGATTATGATATGACTAAAGTATGCAATGAAAATATAGAACACAGAAATGGAAATAAAATATGCAATAAAAAAATGCAATGCAATGGAAATAAAAAATGCAATGGAAATCATTTTTTGTTTCAAATATTTTAATTTAAAAAAATCAAAAGAAGTCTCTCATCATCAGAAGCTTACAAATCTGCTTTTAGTGCAAAATAGGAAATATAATTAATTTGCAAAACTGTAACTAATATGCAATGAGAAAGTTA
The DNA here is from genome assembly GCA_028554795.2 of Sinohyriopsis cumingii. NCBI lineage: Eukaryota > Metazoa > Mollusca > Bivalvia > Unionida > Unionidae > Sinohyriopsis > Sinohyriopsis cumingii. The sequence goes on from CM068832.1 coordinate 41,824,388, forward strand.
ATTAAAAATATTTCACTATACAAATTGTTCTTTATTAATACAAAAATTGAAATAAATTTGATCTTTGTTCTATTTTTTTATATTTATTGTAATTTACTTAAAGGAGGATACATAGTCATAGAAAAGCAAGATCCAAAGGGTCACAGGGTTCAATTCCAGAGATGAGATTCTTCTGCAACTTTCTCAATACAAACAGATGCAAGTACTTGTTAACAACACATGAGGCTATCATCAAACATGGTTCAAATCAATTGGTAGAATTTTTCAGCAACAAACTACAACAAAAATATATTCAACTAAACTTTTTACCTTAAAGACATATTTCTTAATATACTTCAGAGCTGGATTATGAGACAGTTTCATTACATTTGCCGATTTCCACACACATCAGGCCTATCACTGTCATATGAAACACCATACACTAAAATTAGGTCATTATTTAAAACGAGTTTGCAAGTCAAAAGATCTCATATTAAGAAATATTGAGAAATAATAATATGTAAAAATAAAGTCTATAAATTAATAATTTACTAAGTTGAAATTACATTAGTACATGCAGATTTCTATTGAGTGGCATTCTGGTAACATTCATATGAATTATGTTACATTATTTTTTTATCATGAAATTGTACATCTTCAATTAAGATGAAACTATAAAAACAATCAATGAAATATTTATGCACACTCAGAATTAAAGACCACTATATAAAATTTACTAACTTCTGAAATTTCCACTGCATGTGATTTCCATTGCACTACAGGTCTGTCACAATTACATGGAATACATTTTTGACTAAATCTGCAATTACTTCAATATAAGTATTCATTTTTATGTTTACATGTCAATTTATCGAATGAAATCATAGTTAGTTCAAACAGTTACGAACAATTATTATCAGACCGATACCTTTTTAAATTTCCGTTGCGCATTTTATTTCCATTGTGTTCATTTTTCTACTGGGTGTTTTAGTCATACTCAGAAAAAGGAACTCGTTGTGTCCATAATATTAGTTATCTATTACATTTGTTAAAGAAAAAATATTAATCTGTTTAAAATTAAAATCCCATGGCACCACTCCTGAAAAAAAATTGGCCGGTTCCTACGTGAGATATATATTCGAGGCCATTGCGTCAGACTTCATGTGTGATTGATAGCATGCACCATTTGCCGCACGATCAGTACTTACCCTTCATTAAGTGCATTATTTGGGTAATGATTAAAGTAAAAGTTAATACTAAGGATAATAAATATTTCATAAAGTAACGATTATGCGTTAACTGATTCAGTTCCCTAAAAGTATAGCAGACGACGGTTAATATGAAAACAAAATCAGCCATTTTCAACAAGTCATTGTGGGTAATTTTCGGCACGAGATTATGGTTCTGACTGGTAATAAAATTTGTACTTCTTAGGAAGAAGCAGTGGAAGTGTAACATTGTACTAGTTTTACTTACAGCGACTTCAAAATAAAAAAAAAAACACGGAATATCAGGTACACGGTATTACTCTACAGCTTTAAGTTTAGTCGTTTTTCATATTCTCGCGGGTTCCATAATATCTCGTAGAGTTGTATAACAGTCTGCAAATGATGTTTATGGCAGCCATGCGAAAAATACTTCCCAGCAATGATCACGGGCACTTGATTCGGGGGTGGGGGGAGGGTTTATAAAGATAAACACCTTTCCAGGTTATTAAAAAGGGTGTTATTATTTGGCCTAGTCCCCTCCCCCCCCCCCCCCAAGTGCATGTGGTTGACGTACACAACGGCCGTGCAAACCGTCTTTTCAAAGTGACCAGAGACAATATTCATTGCTTATCTAATATTGGGTTGATTATACTTAAATGAACATAATAAATAGTTAATAAGCTATATATATATATATATATATATATATATATATATATATATATATATATATATATACCCAGGGCCGTCTTAACAATATTGTAGGCTGTGGGCAAAGCAATGCACTGGGGCCCCCTACCCACCCACAGGAATTCCGCTAGAGGTCACTATTTTTTAAAATTGGGAAACGAGCTTCCCACTGCACTTTTAAAGCAAATTAAATTGCCAAAAGATCTTTCAATATTCATTAACAATATGGGCAGCATGATGCCCCTAGAAGCGTGAGGCCCTGGGCAACTGCCCAATGTGTCCATGCCTTAAGACGGCACTGTACATACCACCATGTCCGCCAATTTTGCGCGTCGGGAAATTCTGCGTACGACATTCCTGTAAATATTTTATCACGTGTTGTTTTTTGGTCGAAATTCCTATTTGTATCAAGAAAGAACGGCCTTCCTTTAATTAAGGAAAGTGATATCCGTAAAGTGTGCAAAAATATCCCACATTTCTACCTTAATTGCATATGAAAATGAGCAACAGAGAGGGTGAACAGACCTTTTTGCTGAAACGTAATATTTTAAAAATATAGCTTCCTTCAAAAATGAAAATTATAAGCGTACTAACGCCAGACTGAAGCCTCTAACTTTACCGAGAGTTTCTCTAGTTGGGTTAGGTTTTTTTTTGTAACGTTATTTTTGTCATTTGTGTTTTTTAACAAGTATACGCGTTTTCGCTTACCCGCCGGACGTTTCATTGAGGTCGCACCCTCTCTGCTGCTATAATTAAATCATTATTATATCAACCAAATATTTTATCAAGACCTACATGATATCTTGTTCTGGGATCGTGTAAATTTATTGTTATAAATCCGTGCGGAGTAGATAGTGCTTTTCAAAAGAAATTTTTTGACTTAATCATGTCCATATCCTCACTACACCAAGTCTGATAACTATTTCGCAGAGTATGTGTATCAACTCCATTAAACACAACTAAAATATTACAATTGTCTCTCATAACTTTACGTATTTGTGTGTACCGTTAAGAAACATAAATCACATCTGTATTTCTATGCTTACCTCTAGAAAATATCTGAGCTGGATTTGTTTGTTTGTCCAGCATTATGTCATCGTATACTACGAGATTATTAATAAATCCATCAAGGTCGTCTACGGATGGTGCTTCATCAATATCAGTTATAAAATTAATAATGTTATCGCCGTCTTCATTTAACAATTTTGCATTTTCATTAAAATCTTTAAGTACGTCATAACATCTCTGATCATCAACTTACGGAGCTACTAAATATAACTTGTCCCACTTGAGCCATCTCATTATCAAATTAAGTAATAATCGTGTTTTACCGGACCCAGATAGACCTATTATTATCATTCTGGTAGAATTCGGTAATGCTGAAATATGTTTTACTGGTCTTGTTTTCTGTCGCTGAGAAATCAATAACATCCATGTTGTAGAAATATAATAGATAATATAAATCTATAGTGTGCTCGATGTAGAGCATCCACCCCCACAGGTGGATTATCAACAATAATAACAAACGAAAAAAAAATCGTGCACTTACAGGTAAATGTGTAAAATGTGGTACAAATAAATATAAATTTATTTCTAATAATAAAATCGGTGGTGATATCGCTACTTCATTAGAAAAATTACCAGGAACTCCATGGGCTAAATACACAAGAGAAAAAACATCTTCCTGGATATAGTTATTGTGGTCCTGGAACCCGACATGATATCCGACTTGACGAGCGAGATCAACCAAGACCTGGAGAGCATCCAATAAACGCGATTGATAAAGCAATTCACGTCTATGATGTAGCTTATAAAAAGTAAAGATCTGCAACAACGACATATTGCAGACGTAAAACTAATTCATGCATTAAGTTCTATAAAAAATAGATCTTTCCGAGAATCATTAGCTAATTGGTTGGTAAGATCTGCGTTGAAATGTAAGTCATTATTTGGTGCCGGTAATTAATCAACCGATTATTGAAATAATGGAATCGATTTATTATAGCCCAAGAGGGTATTGGAAAGGTAGAGCAGCTATTAGTAAACTCTCTGATGTAGCAAATGTTACATGTTCTATTGCTGCAAAATGGTTAGCACGACAGGCAATAAGGCAAATTTATTTACCACACCTAAACGAATTCAGCAAGCACATTTTGATGTCAGCACTCCTAATGAAGTTCATCCAGGAGATAACCTATTTTACCACCTTTACCATTAAAATTGGAAGACGACAATCAACATACAAATACGCGTTGACTGTCGTTGACAATGAAACAGCAGACAAAGTTGCACAAACCAAACTAGGAGATCAAAACTCTATCAAGCTTAACTATAGCTCTACAGAAGCATTAAGCTTCGCACAAACATATATAGATAAAAAATGGCAAGATTTTTGGAACTCCTCCACAAAAAGTAAAAAGCACCATGAAACCCAAAAAACCGTAGATAGGAACATACAGCTACCTAAGGGTACCTATTTAGAACAGAAAACCATAAACAGGATAATAACTGGAAAAACTAAACTAGCAAGCAGTTGGGAGCTTTATAGGACCCAAACCAGCAACCATTAACTGTTTTAACTGCCACACCACCGAAGATCTACACCACGTATTCAATATATGCCCAAAATATCAACCCGCTAGGAAAATGTTTATCAAAAACCAAAAAGAGATTCGATCACCACATACATACCCAGAGTTACTTATGGACTCTAATAAAAATAAACAATCAGCATATAAAAATATAAATAAATTCATAGACTCAGCAGGACTTAGGAACAAAATATAATTACTATCCCCACAAAACCAAAAGACCCAGTAACTAGCTAAATAAATTTAGAAGCCCCCACATAAAAACCCATAACATATCATTCAATTTTATAAAAATATTAATAAATAATTCACTTACGAAGCACCTATCAAAAACTAAGGAAATCGCAAAATCAGATGTCCTAGACGTCCTTAACGAACCGAGTAATCAGCTAGGACTTCGGTCCTAGATGTTCTTAACGAACCGTGTAATCGGCTAGGACTCCGGTCTCTTGCTAATAAAGTATAAATAACATTCGATCTCTAAAAACATTAATAAATAAATAACTTAAAAGAGGCAATATCTAAAAACTTATAAATAACATAACGTGAGAAACACACCATAAACACCTCGACTAGTACTACCATAATAACCTTGAAAATCTCTCTTCATACATGATTTCTACTAACAACCTCTATAAGCAGCATAGAACACACACACACTTTTTAGAACATTTTGAAGAAGGAAAAAACAAAACCAAAAACAAAAAAACAAAACAAACGCAAGAAACACCAGGCAAATGCAACAAGAAACCAGCGATGTAAAGCAAGCAGGACCGTTCCCGAGCTCTCCTTCCCACTACTGACAGCCAACCGTTCAACTGTAAGGGACTTTTATGGACCCACATATTGAGGCCAAATTAGCAGGGTTCCTTGAATCCATAAAAACCTGGGGGAGGTGGTACCATTCCCTTCCCCAGGAACAACTAGCAGGCTACGTTGCAGTCAGAAAAAGTGGCACATGCACAATTGTGCACACGCCACTATAATTAAACTCAACAACAACAACTGTCGTTGACATTGCAAGTAGATATAAGGAAGCAGAGCCGTTATCAACTAAAACAGCAACTGACGTTTCTTCTGCTTTTGAACGAATTCATCAACGAGGACCCTTACGATGGCCACAACTATTACAGGTTGATCCTGGCAAGAAATTTCTAGGTGCAGTATCATCTCTGATGAAAAATCATAACGTCAGAATCAGACGAGGACATACTGCAATTCATCGTGATCAAGCAATTATTGAACGATTTAATCGAACACTTGCTGAGCGGTTATTTAGATATCAATATGCAAAGGAAATAATTCAGAAAGATACGAGATCTTGCGAATTGTTTGCATGATTACCAAGTGTGTTAGCTGCGTTAAATGATAAAATTACTCAACAACTACCATGAAACCCGTTAATGCAATTACGAACCAAATATACCAATACAACGATAACAATTTCAAAAGAACCAGCATTAGGTAATGTGACCGTAAGATATTTATATGAAACCGGTGAAATTGAAGGTGGTAAAAAAAGAGAGCAACTGATCCTATTTGGAGTTTTACAAAACATACAATTTTTAGCTTGGCAAGATCCACGGGTAGACCTGCAATCTACAGATTAGATTCATCTGCTCCTCAGCGTGAACTTGTACCGGAGCAATTACAAGTAATTCCTGTAGACACACAATTACCACCGCATTCACTTTTGTAAACTAGCACATCGACGTCGATTACATTCAAGACAGGTCAGCATTACATTTTCGCGTGTATGACCAAGATTACTATTATTTCTGTCTACAGTAAATTGTCTTGGAATATTATTTGAATAATGTCACAATATTACAATGTTACAGCTCGCACATGATTATTTTGCTGTTGTTTCAATGTCATAATAAATTCAGCATCGAGATCAAAGTCGCCCTTATTTTTTGTCACACTGTTTATAATTAATATTTTCTTCCTATATCATTGTCAATAAGATCGCTATTACCAGTAGTTTCTGTGAAGTCTATGACAATTCTCTGCACCTGATATATTCTTTTTCTGACTCGTGAAACTGCTAGATAAACTACGTTTGATCATTGAAACGATCAGCTACGATCCAAACATTTGTGTCATAGATGGTTAATCCTTGTGAAGAATGAATTGTCATTGCATATCCTAGCGTCCACGGAGTTTTGTCCATAGTTAACGCGCTCTCAACAATATTGAGAGGAACCAAAACAATATCATTTTAACACAAGATTGTGTTGTTCTGACGATCCTGGTATATCAGCGGCATATTCTGTCGTCGCGTATCTACTGGAAGATAACACAATGGTACGGGTAGATTTGAAAACTTTTCCTTATGTAACATAAATAATTGTTGTTCAAGTGTATCGCGAACTATTTTTCTACTTGCAACTGTCAAGTCACTTGGTCTCCATAAATTCCAAAAATTGTTAATAGGAGTTTCTGAAATTATTTCACGCATTATTTCACATTGAATTTTATTCGGTTGTAGTCTGATTAATTTCTTAAATTCTCTTAACTCTGGATCAAGTGCTCTATGATCATCAGTTATTTCTTCATAATAATCTACACAATTCCTCAGCCATCAATGTGGAGACAATCCAACAAAAGGTGGTGGCTGACCATGATCGCTACATATTATTGCAGCAGTGTTTTTTGTCAATAACCAATCAAGAAACATTTTTAATATTCCTAATGAAACAGTGGATATTTCATCCCAAACAATAATCCTTGAAATATATTTCTCTCCAGTTCGTTTAGGATTTTATTTATCTCCCTTCCATCGAACGTATTTATGATAAGTGCAAGATTTAATATTTCTTTCTCTCATTTCTCTTGCGAGTCTGTGTTAATGCAACTATTTCTGAACAACTGTTCAGGAATACTTCAATCACACGAGATCTTTTACCACAAAATACAGGCCCATTTAGATAAATTGTTTTATGTTTATCTACATGATCAAATACAGATGGTGCTGGTGACAATTTTGATATTTGATTGTTTTGATTTTAAAAAATACCCTTAATTTCAACGTCGGCAGATTCAGAATAATTAAGTATGTTTTCTTGTTTTATTTTCCATTCACCCCCATGATGCATAAGTGCCGATATGTAGTTTTTCTAGCAATCCTGTATTTTTTTTATTGATATAAGATGACTCCATAGCAGCTCTAACCGCGGTATCAGGAACTCATTTATCATCGATAATAGATTTATCGAAACGTACGCGAGCATTGAAGATCTTAAATAAGTAAACTTCGGTGTCTCGCCATCAGTATAACTCACAAGTGTACCTAATTTACATCCGTCTGATAAATTAACATTACTTCGACTTATAAACGTATTTCTATTCGTTGTATCAGCAATTATAAAATCTAGTTCAGCATCGTCTACAATCAGTTTTCTACAATCTCGTTTATGATCATATGATCCTCCTTGGGTGAATTTACCGATTATTTTTCTGCCAAGATCTTTCGCGATTTTATTCTCAAAATCAGCGATATCGGGATTTTCATCATCGGAATATTTCTTTTGTTGTGCTAGCCAAACTTCTTTCTGTGGTCAATATGATATAATCACTTCACTTACTGTTAACAGTAATAGTATTTTTACATTGAGCATATACGTAATAATACTGTGGGTGCCCACATTTTTTCTGAAAAATGTTTGCCAGACCAGACATAACAAATCGGATGAAGATTTTCGGCAAACTTAAATGACTCGATATAACCGGATCAAGTCAACTCAAAATCCGGTAATGTTCCTTTTATCGATACTCTGGTCATTTCGTGTGTGGGATGTCCAAATCGCTCAAAATACTTAGAATACTCTCCCATTCCAAGAAAACTTCCCGGATAACATGCAACCATATCAACTGAAATAGCATCTCTGTAATCGTGTTTAGTGTTCCATAATCCACCGTGTCCATATTCGAAACATCTGCGTTGTATTTCTTCAAGAAAATCAAATCGCGTTGGTTTCCACGAAATATTCTCTCTAGCAAAATGAGCAGCACCTGACGGAACGGTAAAACAATTACTCAGTAATTGTTGAGTATCGTCATGGGTATATTTCAACGCAAGATTTTTCGTTGCTTCGTGGAGAGATTCTGTACGATAAATATCTCCATTATGGCCGTACAAACTGATCATAATTCCCATTATCTGAACTTTGAAAAATACATCTGTATATATGTATGTATGTATATATATATATATATATATATATATATATATATATATATATATATATATATATATATATATATATATATATATATATATATATATATATATATATATATATATATATATATACCATGATTAAAACAAAGAAAAAATGCAGGTGGTTTATGATAAGTTCTATAACTCCTCTTGACAAAGCTTTTGTAAACGAATTCTGCGGATATCATTTGCAAAGTGTACAGAGAGGGAGTTTAGGACCAAACCGGGTCTGAAGTGGTAAAAAATACAGAGACCACGCTAGATATTATGATAAAAAATAACAATGATAATAATAATAATGTCATAAGAAAGGCTGAAGACTATCTGGCAAGATTTCCAAAATAATATTTTGACAAATAGTCGTTTAAACAAATGATATTATTATATACAAATGGAACAAAAATAATTTGTGAGACACCCTATCATCAAGAATTATGAAACATCCCGTGATGGTGTAAACAGAAATTGCCGACTAAAAAATTATGTTAATAATTTCGGTTATCTAAGATTTACTACTAGGAAGAAAGATATATCTTCCATAAATTTATTTTTGAATGTTTCAACGGATTAATCGAGAAAGGTCTCGTGATCGATCTTTTTGATTGAAATAAGACGAATATATATTTGTGTAATTTACGAGCTGTTACACAAAGTCAGCAATGGTAATACTGGTAGGTTTAAAACAATTGCAATAAAAGCGGTTCAATCTTTAAATACAGAGACTGGTAAAGAAATGATGTTTCAATCAATAAACGCAGCTGGAAAATATTTCGATATTTGCAGGTCTCTCGGAAATAATATTACCAGATCTGCTTTCTCCGAGAAATATGAACAAAAGATAACTTTTCATCATTGTTGAAGGAACATAACTTTGTCAAGCTAAAGCTCTCTCCGGTAGAGTTATTCAGTAGTTACCTTGCTCGTGACTGCATAATATTTATACGACTAATTAAATTTTTATTTGTGTATCAACGTAACTCATTTTATATAACTCAACCATCTGTGTGATAACATAATTCAAGAAAATATTGCACTAATCTTTATCCACTTCCGATGTACTTCCAGACTGAGAGAGACACAATGAGTCTGGCTGTCTTTTATAGTCAAATAAGCCCACACAGAATGACTGAGTTTCCAGGATAATTTACTCACTTGATCTTCTAGAACATTCACTCACGCAGGTGTTTTAGAATGACGGAAATTACAAAGTATTTTCTAGAACACTTGTGTGGGCTTATTTGACTATAAAAGACAGCTAGACTCATTGTGTCTCTCTCAATCTGGAAATACACTTTAATTGGATAAAGGAAAGTGAAATATTTATTTAGCAATTTAGAGGTTGTGTTTGCGCTATATTACACAATTGTATCGTATCGTCTTGGATGAGAAATTTGTGATTTTGAATCATTGTAAACACGTAAATTTGAAGATAGATATACACTACCAGCAGAGGACAGATTTATAAAACTCATCCAACAAGCTATGTTCCAATCTTTTGCTACTGTGAAAGATACGGAAGTTAACAAATTTGTATCTCTCTCGAGCGTGATTGAAAACATTAGATCAGAATTTGATCGCGAATACGGAACGAAGAAAATTATTATCTCGCGCGTGAGACAATTAAGAAAGATTATGTCAGATCGTGCAAATAAAAAAAACGTCAAAGTTATTAGTGAATGTAGTGACGAAAGTGAAAATAGTAAAGAGGATTTTGAAATTATTGACAACGTCACTGATGAAAATGAAAGTTATGGCAATGTCGTGGTTAATTATCCTCTGACTTTTATTCTCCCTGAGAAATATATAAAAAAGAAATAATTTGACTTCTACAATTGTTTTTATCTTAGTTTATGGTATTATACCCATCAATCTGAAGAATTAGAAAGTATTTTTAAGCTATCTATCGCACATAATAATAATGATATGTTTTCGCTGCAGTTCATTTAATTGTACCTGCGTCAGCAACAAAAAATTAATTGCCGTATTCCTCAATAATTTTATTAACACTAAATTGTACTGTATTGACTGGGGGCTGTGTCATTTTTGTTCTGATGTCGTTGTCAAGTACCTCTTTGTCGTGTATGAAAATTTTAACATATTGGTACATTATATAATACCTCTTGATTAAATAATTAATTGTAAAACACTACATTATTAAAAATCATTAAGACCTTACATTTAATTTTATACTCAGAGATTCTCCACGTAAATTTATCGTTCTTTTTTCATCATCTTTGGACAATATTTCTATTATAATGATTCCTATTTTTTCTGAAATATTTTATTTTTTCTGAATTTTGTTAAAATGTCTTATTTTTGCACTCATTTTAGTTGAAATTTCTTATTTTGTCACTAATTTCAGTCGTTTTTGTCAAGGAAAATCCGTCAAATTTCATTTTTTAAAGGCTGAAAACCCCAGCAATTCTCTTATTGGTTTTCACTATTTTTGGATAAATTCTTGTATAACACACCTAAAAATAATGTTTTTCATGTCTTTTTTGTCAGTTGTTTGACAGATTTTCGAGTAAAAAATGAGAGGTTATGAAAAAATAGTCAAAATCAATTAGAGAATCGCGGGGATTTTCACCCTCAAGAATTACGAAATCTGACATATTTTCTTAGACAAGTTTAACAAATTAGATTCAAAAAATAATTTTGTCATCACATTAAAATAAATCTGATTTCACGTTGAGGTCGAAAATCGTCAAAAAATATATAGCTATGATTTTACTTAGAGATTTATATTCAAATTTGATTTCTTATATCAGTTAAGTGTCCGGATTGGTCAGTAAGTTTTAAATGTACTATTCTTGATAATAAATTATTATGACAACGTAGATAAACAGGATTAATAAGCTTTTGCACAATCAAATATCCAGGACGTACTTGAGGTGTAAATGTTTATAAAATATATCCTTGTTGAGCTTGAATAGATTTTTCAAGATCCGTTTGATAACTGCCATCAGTTGCATCACATACAAGATTAACTGCAATCGTTGAGGTTATATTTACAAATCCTGGTGAAATATATCTGGTGTCACCATATGGATCATTGTTATATCTAGGAAGATATGCTGTTGGTGATTTTTTTTCCATGCTTCAAGTATTTTAGGAAATTTTTATTAATTTTATTTAATTCGTCAGTTTCAAATCCCGGTAATGCAAATTTTAATAAATTGGCTTCAGCGATTTTGTAGTGATTAATATATAGTTGTCTGATATTTGTTATTTTTTACTTCCTATATCATAAGTACTTGCATTTATTATTTCAATAATAACTCAATTAGCAAATTCAAGTTCTGTTACAATTTGATTTAAATGTTGTATCGTTTCAATAATTTTATTTTTTAGATTGTTATTAGGATATTCCAGGATATACTTTTTAAATAGTTGCACTAATGTTGTGAATGTAGTTATATGTTCAGTTTTAATTTCATCAGCCAATGCTCTGAAATCTTTTTCATAAACAATATGATCGGAAGAATTTCTATCAAAATAGATTATTGTAAACGGTGTGTTAGGAAATATTCTACCATCAGAAAGTTTAATACGATCATCTGCATAATAATGACGACATGGATATCCATCTCGATATTGTGGAATTGTTATAAATCTTTCTTCATCTGTAAAAAAGATTCATTTTACTCTGGTTCACTTGGTTTTTATACTCTGGTGGAATTTCGGGCCAACCTAAGACAGGTCTAATTGACGATTGATAAATATCTGCAACGTAATCTGGAGAGTATATTTCAATTTGAGATGATAACGTTGGCTCATGAACTGTTATAGCTATTTTTGATTCTCTTCCAATTATAGATTTATTCTGAGCTGAAATTCATCATTGATTTGTTCAATTTGATAACAGCAGGTTGGTACTCCAACAACCTGCCAATCGAGAGTTCCATCATCTTTATTTTTATTTGCAAATGCAAGCAAATTATTTCCTGGCAATCTACCGAATGATTTTGATCTGAAATTCGACCAACTATGGTATACTCGTAATTGTTCTAGTACTATTTCCTTCCCTGGAATTGCAATTAGAAAATTAACATGAAATTCTGAATTAGTTGAGCTTACCGATATCATTGTTATTTTTGTTGGAGATGTGTTCGTTACAATTTGTCGAATTAATTCGTTCGGAGTTGACATTATTTAAATCCCGATTTTCTAAATCAGGCATGGATTATATCAAAGTCATTACTTCCTTGTAGATTTGAATCATCTTCAGCAAACGATGGAGTCATTACCGGCATCCACAGTGACAGTTTTGTTAGTTGTTGTTGTTGTTGTTCTAGGGTTTAACGCCATTTTTCAGCACAAGATAGGCTATACATGGCGGCCAGTATAACTGGTGGAGGAAGAACCCTGGAAAACCCAGGGAAGAACCACCGACCCACGAGAAGCTACTGGCAGGCTTTCCCACGTACCCACGCTAGCCGAGCCTTGGACTCGAACCCACGCAGATAGAAGTAAGATGGCAGTGAGTTTTGTTAGTATTATTTTACCAGCATCAACTGCGTTGGGTCGCCAGATTGCATCATTGTCAGTGGCTTTTCTTACAAGTACCACAGTGTGTTTAGCTCCAACGATAATTTTTCTAACATTTCTACAAAATCCAAAGATATGGGATAGCGGAATCACACATGAAAAAATTTCTTCTCCATTTAACATTGATTTTCGTGCGGCAAGTCCTAAGTCGAAATTTTCGTTGATCGATGCAACTGCTTCCCCAGCTGCATTTAGTCGAACGTTGCTACTCTCAGGTTGATCAATGCTATCCTTTGCAAACATCACTGACGGACCAGCGGACCTTGAATAATCATCTGAATATCTTGCAAGACCAAGTATCGTCGTAGCCATATCAACATTTTCGAATCACGATTCAATATTTTTCCGTCAATCAAGTATATAACACGGTTAAATAATGCCATGGCACCATTTTGAACAAACCAGGTTGATCTAAAAGTCCGTACGCTGTATCATCTGCTTTCACAAGTCTATTTTCTATTTCAATAAATGCTTCAGCAGGTAAAACATATCTACTTGTATCTTGAACTTGTAATTCGATTCGACCACGCTGATTTGGTACACATGAGTCAAAAGAATAAAGCTGATAATCGCATATGGATTCATCTTTAAGAATTGGTGCGTCCATATCAAACGCTTGATCGGATATACGTTTGAACATTTTATTATAATTGTTATCGTCTAACACGGAGACCACTTCCAGCTATTAAACTTGTCGTTAAATTTTTTTTTCTTTTTCTCACTAGGGTATATTAGCCAACTCTGATAGTTTTTTATTTGCAGCTTGATTTATTGTTTTACTGATATTTGCAGGCATAACTTCAGTGCTTGGTAATTTTACTGGCTGAGGTTTTCGTCGAATTAATTGTGCTAGTCTGTCCTTGATTGCCGAGAATGCTTTACTGGTAACATTACCAACTGCGCTAGGAATTTTTTCACGAACAGAATCATTAGATTTCATTCCTAATTGTTTTGCAATAGGTATTGCTTTGGGGGCTATCCTTCTAAATAGACCCTGAACAACATCACCAAGTCCATCTCCGTAAGTTGCTTTCTAAGTAGGTATTCGGGAATTTATCATCCTGACCATCATCGGTCCACCTTGAGCATTATGTACGATCGTTTTTAAAAATTACATGTTGATTAATTAGTTGTTTTTCAGTCGCTGTAATAATCATCGGCAATTTCGTTAATGAGAGAATGATAAATGTTGCGATCCATAATACCACCTGTAAATAATCTTCGACGAATATCAGATATTTCGTTGATGATTTCTGGAGAATTATTTCCTCCGCGTTTTCCTCCAATTAGAATTTCTGGTCTATCTACGTCGGAAATGACGTTGTTAGGACAAGCAATAAGACCACTTCCTCCTGGTGTAGTCAGGGAAGAAAAAACCACTTCCAGTAGCGCCTAGAGGAGTGTCAGATTCTACATCATAAAATTCTTCTTTTACCATATGATTTAATAAATTCATAAAATCTGAATTTATCTCGTACTTCTTGTTGAAATTTAATAAAATCCAGATCGTTTGCGTTAAGAGAATCTTTATTTTTAGCAACGAGATATAGGTTTTGCATATTTTAATTTTGATCATATCCATGTGCGACACTATCTATTGCTTTGTTTGGATCACTTCTAATTTCTTTAATACCTTCAGGAGTAAATATATTTACAAATCTCGATGTTTTTTGTTGTAACCGAGGACTTCGTGAAGGAGATTGTGTTTGTTCTTGTTGTCGTTCTATTTGTTGCTGAGGTGGAGGAAGGTGATTGGAGGGTTCTTGCTGCTTTTGTCGTTTTATTTGTTGTTGATGCGGAGGAAGATTTTTTTCTACTTGCCTTATCATAAAGTCTTTTTATTTCATTAACAAAACTTCTATATTTAGATCATTATATCTGGCTTGTGTTTTGTTGTAAGATATGCGATATACCCACTTGATGAAATTATCATCACTTACAGTATCATAACCTGGTTTTTAAAATTTTGGATTTATTAAAAATACCCTCCAATGTCATACGAAGTAAATTTTTCTCTTGAATATTTTTAAGTTTCTCAATAAAATCTTCTTTAAATGTATTAATCAATTCAATATTTTCTTTTCTTACTTTAGGTTTAATACCTTCAAGTATTTCTTCACCTACAGGAGGAGGCTGAGCAGCAGCTATTTCAGTTGGAAGATCTCTTAAAATCTTTTTTTTTTTTTCTTATTTTTTTCTTCGTTTGTTTGGTTCTTTTTGCTATCTTTTCAGTTTGCTTAGCAGTTTGTTTTAATGTTGGAAGAAGACCTTCAGATGCTTCTGCGACTCTTTCAGTAACTTTTGTAACTGTTTTAAATAACTATTCTGTACTACCTTCTGCATATTCAACCTGTGCTTCTTTACGTTCTTGAAGTTTTTATCAAAGAGAATTTTTTTGATTGCTTCTAATCTTTCTCTAGCTGATCTAGCTGTGTAAGACTCAGTACCCGGTGTCATTATTGATATAATAATGATTTAATTATAGCAGCAGAGATGGTGCGACCTCAACGAAACGTCCGGTGGGTAAACAAAATGCGCATACTTTTTTTTAAAAAAACACGAAAAAAAATAAAGTAACAAAAATACTAACCCAATCAGAGAAACTCTCTGTAAGTTAGAGGCTTTGGTTTAGCGTTATTATGCTTTTATTTTTTTTTTGTTTTCGTATCATGCTTTATTTTTCAAAAATGACGTTTTAGCAAAAGGTCTTTTCACCCTCTCTGCTGCTTATCGCGAGTCACGAAAACACACGGGTGGTATCCATTATGTTCAAAATTAGTATTATTTTGAACATAATATTCTGGTGACAATTTCCTTTTTTTCAAATGGTAAGCATTGCAGTATTTTATTTCGTCAATCTGTCGAATTCGGTATGCGTTTTGCTTCAATATAGGTAACCTTAGGTGCGCAGATATACCCGACAGTACTGTACACACACACACACACACACACACACACACACAGATATATATGTACGATAATTTATTCAACTGTAACATGTTTAAATTTATTCTTTTTTGTTAATATCACGATGAGGCTTTAATCTCATTTAGTATCTCGTTTTTGTGTACGTCTGTGACCTAGAAGATATCAGTGTCCCAGTTGTTTTACAGTGACCATGAGGCTAACGTTTGGTAAAATAAGTATATGTTCAATCCATCCTCAGCATCTGCAATACACTGTCTTAGATAAAAATGTTAAAAGGTCAATTTGATGAGGAAATAACCATTGCATGTAAGAGAGATAACTCTGCTTGAACTAAATAGGAGTAAGAGTTATCCAATCACAGCAGATACATTTATGTGTATCACATTTTTGTTTAATAAAAGATGCAAAATAAAAAATATGATCCAGATGTGGATTTACATAATTCCACATGTTACTGAGATTTTCAACTTTTATTTTAAGCCTGGCAGAAAAAACAACTCTTACATAATGCTCCAATCACAGCTTTATTTGTTGTTTATATCCGAATTCAACAACTACATATTAAGCTCTGACCACCACCACCACATCCAACTTGCTTAATTGATATCATCATACCACAAAATATGAAGGATACATGTATTTATTCAGAGAATACTGGTCATGTATTGTTATATAATACTGAAGTTATTTTTCTAATTAATAATATTAATAACTTGATCTATCATGTGAGATCGTTGACACGTAGGAATTGCTCTGAAAATTATGTGTATATACAGTAAAATAATTATTTCCCTAAGTGAGATATTGTCGATATGAGAAATTCATTTTGTGGAACGTAGTTAAAGATTTATAGTTTTGTTAAACATTGTGAAAATAACAGCTCAAACAAAGCAAATGAGAAATTGGCAAACTTGGATGAAGATTTTGTTTGTTGAGCAAAACAGCATGGTTCATCTATGGAAAACCATTGGGATATGCTGTAGAAGTTCTTATCATTGTTGAGTTGGACAGTGCTGAAATAAGCCAGAAAAAGGTTATATAACCTCTGTTTCACATATTAAAAATACCACTTTTTATTTGAAGAAGAATTAATGGTTAAAATAAGTAAAAATGTTTTTATTGTAGCTCATCTCTTGGTTAAGATTGCAATGAACATGACCTTATATGTCTGGTGTGTGAATCTTCAGTGCATCCTCAAGTTACAGAGAATATCCCCTGGAACCACCACCAGCTGTCAAATGACATGAGGATGTGAATGAAACAAGGCTTTGTGTTGTATTGTCTGATTGACTAAAAATTTGTTGCAAAAGCGAGGGATGGAGGATTACAGCCTGAGAATGGGACCCAGGGTTCATGGAATTAAGAATACTCATTCTGAATGCAAGATAGCAACATTTTTCTTATGAAAAGTGCTTACAGAAATACCTGATTGCCATTTTGCATGTCAGTCTTTAAAATAAATGTGACCTGGGGCAGCAGTAACATTGCCTGACCAGGTGAAAATCACAACAATTTTGACATTCCATGTCTCTTGTCACCTTGGATATCTGACTCATCTCTTGTTTATGTGTATAATATATTGCTTCACTAGTTTTATAACTCTAGTATTATCTGTGGACTTGTTGGACAGTTAATTAATGCCAGGGGATTAATCAGGGCTCATAATTCATTCATTGACACTCAGTTCTAAAATGCTAGTAAACCACAGAACATTTTGGTGGAAAATATTACAACTCTCCAAATTTTGCTAGTATAACAAATTTTAATTTTGAGTTCTGTTTGCAGCTTGTAAAAGGGTCCACTTGACAATGTTTTCTTTTCTTTTCTTACATGTAATTGCATCATATTTTATTCTATTTAGTTAAAAGAACTAGCATATGCTCAGTCTATTGATATGCAATGGGTTATTTTGTAAAAATGATGTGTCCACTGACTAAATGTTCTGTGAGATGACCTAATTATGAAATTTCAAGCTTGAAGGAGTAGTTTAGACTGATATAAATGGAAAGATGGTTTGTGACTCTCAAACTTCCTTTCTTTTCAGCTTCTGTGGAGCAGCATGTTGAGATTTGTGCAGCATTCAGAAAATGAAAATCTTAGATCATAAGAACAGATGTGCATGCCAATTATTAAGAATTTCAAAGTTCTTTGTGAAAAATGTTGTAAATTTTGTTAGTTATGAAGCCCATTATTCTGCAGCAGAATGTAAATGAGCGTTCACCTCATGAACAGTACCAATATTGTACATGTACAGCCAAGAAAGCCTGTATAAAGCAGAATGTGAATGAGTGTTCACCTCATGAACAGTATCAATGTTGTACATGTACAGCCAAGAAATCCTGTATAAAGCAGAATGTGAATGAGGGTTCACCTCATGAACAGTATCAACGTTGTACATGTACAGCCAAGAAAGCCTGTATAAAGCAGAATGTGAATGAGGGTTCACCTCATGAACAGTATCAACGTTATATATGTACAGCCAAGAAAGCCTGTATAAAGCAAAATGTGAATGAGGGTTTACCTCATGAACAGTATCAACGTTATACATGTACAGCCGAGAAAGCCTGTATAAAGCAGAATGTGAATGAGGGTTCACCTCATGAACAGTATCAACGTTATACATGTACAGCCAAGAAAGCCTGTGTAAAGCAGGATAGACTTAACTTAATTATGAACACATTCCTTCGGATCCATTTAATTCAGCAATAAGACAATATAATTGGATTCAGCAATAAATTGCCGCTTTAACAATTATCTGGATAACCACTGACTGGTCAGGTATTAACAGCCAGTTAACCTCCCTCCCAACCCCTAACCCTTGCCTCATAACACCATGAACATTTGACCAGCTGAACAAATTAATGTGCAAATTGAAAATATGAATGGTGCTAGCAGCTGCTTTACTTGACAGTCAGCATTAAGAGGTTAGTGTTAGTACTGGTTGACCATGTGTCAGGATAATGTGACAGACTGGGTGATGCCACGAATCTGCAACATGATGCCCCAGCGCTATACATCACTGTAAACTGCCACACTGCAGACGTCGTAGCAATATAACTGAAAATGTTTTAAAACTATGTTAAAAATCCAAAATTACACACGTACATACTTTAAAAATGAATTAAAATTTTTGGATGATATTTCAGCCATGGTTATAGCAAATGTTATACATGTACCTAATTTATGCAGAATAGTATTAATACCATCCTCACCACTGCTTTATGCAGACATGTACTGTAAACATATATACACAACACATGAACCTTGCTTTCTTTCTGTGACAGTTCACTTTACAGATTTTCGTGTAAACCATTTTAACAATGGCAAGTACATATGGTTTAAATTATCCTTTGAGTTTAAGTGAACCTGGCATTTGGCTTGATTGTTACTGACAGCTTGGTATTTGGCTTGATTGGTACTGACTGCTTGGCATTTGGCTTGATTGGTACTGATTGCTTGGCATTTGGCTTGATTGGTACTGACATCTTGGTATTTGGCTTGATTGTTACTGACTGCTTGGTATTTGGCTTGATTGTTACTGACTGCTTGGTATTTGGCTTGATTGGTACTGACTCTGCTTGGTATTTGGCTTGATTGGTACTAACTGCTTGGTATTTGGCTTGATTGGTACTGACTGCTTGGTATTTGGCTTGACTGGTACTGACTGCTTGGTATTTGGCTTGATTGGTACTGACTGCTTGGCATTTGGCTTAATTGGTACTGACTGCTTGGTATTTGGCTTGATTGGTACTGACTGCTTGGTATTTGGCTTGATTGATACTGACTGCTTGGTATTTGGCTTGATTGGTACTGACTGCTTGGTATTTGGCTTGATTGGTACTGACTCTGCTTGGTATTTGGCTTGATTGGTACTGACTGCTTGGTATTTGGCTTGATTGGTACTGACTGCTTGGTATTTGGCTTGATTGGTACTGACTGCTTGGTATTTGGCTTGATTGATACTGACTACTTTATGAAATGGTAGCTCTAGAATATGACAAAATATTAGGTGGAATGTATACTGAGAAATGATGTAAAAGTAAACCAGAAATATATATGTGTCAGTACAAATAATGTGTAAGTTTCACAATATTTTAAAAACTTAAAGCTTTGAATATGCTCTAATTCTTGTCACATCAGAGAGGTGTTTTCATCTTTGATTAAACGGTTATGGTTCATTTAATGTATTAATCAGTTGAAGAATTTACTTTTTCAGCCCTGCTATCATAGTACTAAATACTGGTTGACATGACAACCTGAAACCTGGAAAATGCTACTTTTAATGATGCTTATAACTGAAACAAATTGAATCAAAATTGTAGAAAACTAACATATTTTTTATTTTTAAGTACACAATTTTCAGAGGCAGATAATGACAGGAAAGAGTTAACATACAACATATTTATATTATATTTTTTTATCTATAGGATAGCAGTTTAAATCTTGTTATCAGAACAATAGCAAAACTATTTGGCTGATTGGGGCAAGTGGAATTTGAATTAGAGTGATATATGTGAAATGATACAATATGTATTACTTACTGGAGACTGTCAAGCACATAATGGGTTCTTTTGAGCACATCTAGGATCCAGTAACATCATCACTGCATTACACAACAACAGAGCAGGTCTATCATATGCAACAGTATTTAAATTGTGTCACAATGTGCTAAGTATTTATGTGTGATTCATTCATGAAAATAATGTAAACAAGAATTATTTTTAAATGGAAGTGTATTCACTTGAATTTAGTGAAAATCAATTTAATTATTAGCGATTACAGGGGTTTAAATTAGTATTTTTTTCTAACTGATCCTAAGGATCAACATTGATTTTTTACTGGTTCTGCCTAACTTTCCTTGATTGATTCACCTTTGTATTTCTCTAACCACTATGATAGCTATCTTGAAAGCTGTCTTGAAATCTTGTTATCATTGCTTCACCTAAATGGATGCTTTTATTCACCTTGGGTTTTTCAACAGAAAACTGAGAATTGTTTCCAGTTTTATGTCTAGTGAGTGGTGTGGCTAATTTGAAATGCTTGGCAATAAAAAGAAAAGGTCGTGTCTTGAATTCCTGGAAATTCATTTTGGCCATTATAGTGTTTATCTTTTCAACTTAAGTATTTATAAACAGAGCAAGATATCAGTTTAACCAAGTAAAAAAAAGACCATTTAATTCTCTCTCTCTCTCTCTCTCTCTCTCTCTCTCTCTCAGAATTTTATTTTTTGACAGTAGTGACTCTAAATACTTGATGCAAGGAAGATAATGGGCCATTTCTACCACAGGCATTCATTATAGTGGTGGCTATGGGTTTAATGGATCAATTTTCAGCACATGATAGGCATGGTGGCCATTATATTTGGTGAAGAAAAAACCACAATCTCATATGAAGATACTTGAGCTATTTCACATACCCCACATTCAGAGGTGAGAAGTAGTCATGAACTGTAATGGTGAGTATCCTAGAGCACCTGTGCCTCTGCATTCATCTGGTTCAGGGGTAAACAACCCTTTTTTGGCCAAGGGCCAGAATGCAGTTTCTAAGACCACTCAAGGGCCGCAAACACTCATTTCTTTAATATAATTACTGTTCACGGGCTAGATTTCTGTGTTTTAATTTGCCCTGAGGGCTGGACAAAACACGTTCATGGGCTGGATTTGGCCTGCAGGCCAAGGGATGTGACCCCTATTTTAGTTTACTGGTTTAGAATTTGCAGACAAATGTTAAAGTTGAGTCCTGCTTTTATTCAAATGTGGCTATATAATATGTGTATTAGTGCTTGCCTTGTTTGATTATGTGTCTTGACCATATTCTTGCCCCATTGTAGTACTCACCCACAATATCAAGCATTACAGTATAATCTATATTTCCACTGATAATTGACTTGGTCTTCTGGTTGGAAATGAATGAAGGTGACCTCTAAATATTTTCATAAAGATACAAGCTATAAAATTTCACAGACTTTATAATTTTTTCCCACAGCTCAAGTTGTATGAAGGGGACTAAAAAGCATGATACAGAATTCCCCACTAGAAGGAGCCACCATGATCCAAAATTCAAGAATGAAGACTCAGATTCAATAAGAGGTTTGGGTTTTTTTTCATCTTGTATAGTGATCAGTATATTTAGGTAATATCACATAATGTACTCAATCAGCATGTTAGCCCAACTTATTCCATTTATTACATTATTGAAAACACTTTGCAAATTTATTATATTTATTACAACATGCAGGCTTTGCATTCTTATATGCTGTTGTACATTGCAACAGAGAAGCACAATAAATAAGCATAATATTTATAAGAATTAGCATGGAAAAATACTCTTATTAAAATTAAGTGGAAAGGCAGGCATTGCAGTTATTTGTTATATTATGTAGATAGCCTGTTTTATGTATTTGTTTTCTGCATATTTATTTGACATTATAGCCAGCATTAACCAGTAAAACCCAAAATGTTGGTTGTTTGACTGGACCTTGACTTAATTTTCATGTTTCTTTATCACTGTTGATGTGTAAATATGGTGAAATTTAATTTGTAACAGTATTCAAAATAAATTCATATAAGTTTTATTTATATTTCAGACTAGTACATGTAATTAATGACATTTCTTGGAAACAGATTACAATAGTCCATTATTTGTGATCTTTGTTAGTGTACAATTTTTAGTTAGACTCTAGTTAAGTTTGTTGTAATTTTGTTAGCCATAGGGTTACTTGAAGACATGATTTTGTTAGCCATAAGGTTACTTGAAGACATGGTAGCCATAAGGTTACTTGAAGACATGATTTTGTTAGCCATAAGGTTACTTGAAGACATGGTAGCCATAGGGTTACTTGAAGACATGGTAGCCATAGGGTTACTTGAAGACATGATAGCCATAGGGTTACTTGAAGACATGGTTTTGGACCATACTTAGTCCAACCAAACATTAAATTTCTGGAATTTTTTCCTAAAATTGAGATTTGAAAGTATCTCCTTAATCAAAGCTAGATTCGGGAAAGGTACTGCACACCTGCCCACCCGTACTCTGTAGAGTATTTAGGATTCATGGGAAAGGGCACATAGCACGTCTTTAATAAGCCTTGAAACCAAATAAAGGCATATTGTACATTAAGGATAGGTTGTCATGCCTCATTGTACCTGGGACACTGATCTAGCTTACACTACTTCTGACAATACAGAGATTATTTTCGGTAAGATGATTTAAAATATGAATAAAGTTGTGAATATTTGCATTGGGTTATGGTGGTGATAGTGGATTTCTGCATTGGGTTGTGGTGGTGATAGTGGATTTCTGCATTGGGTTGTGGTGGTGATAGTGGATTTCTGCATTGGGTTGTGGTGGTGATAGTGGATTTCTGCATCAGGTTGTGGTGGTGATAGTGGATTTCTGCATTGGGTTGTGGTGGTGATAGTGGATTTCTGCATTGGGTTGTGGTGGTGATAGTGGATTTCTGCATTGGGTTGTGGTGGTCATGGTGGATTTCTTCATTGGGTTATGGTGGTGATAGTGGATTTCTGCATTGGGTTGTGGTGGTTATGGTGGATTTCTGCATTGGGTTGTGGTGATAGTGGATTTCTGCATTGGGTTGTGGTGGTGATGGTGGATTTCTGCATTGGGTTGTGGTGGTTATGGTGGATTTCTGCATTGGGTTGTGGTGATAGTGGATTTCTGCATTGGGTTGTGGTGGTCATGGTGGATTTCTTCACTGGGTTGTGGTGGTGATAGTGGATTTCTGCATTGGGTTGTGGTGGTGATGGTGGATTTCTGCATTGGGTTGTGGTGGTGATGGTGGATTTCTGCATTGGGTTGTGGTGGTTATGGTGGATTTCTGCATTGGGTTGTGGTGGTCATGGTGGATTTCTTCACTGGGTTGTGGTGGTGATGGTGGATTTCTGCATCCAGTTGTGGTGGTGATGGTGGATTTCTGCATTGGGTTGTGGTGGTGATGGTGGATTTCTGCATCCAGTTGTGGTGGTGATAGTGGATTTCTGCATTGGGTTGTGGTGGTGATAATGGATTTCTGCATTGGGTTGTGGTGGTGATGGTGGATTTCTGCATTGGGTTGTGGTGGTGATAATGGATTTCTGCATTGGGTTGTGGTGGTGATGGTGGATTTCTGCATTGGGTTGTGGTGGTGATAATGGATTTCTGCATCCAGTTGTGGTGGTGATGGTGGATTTCTGCATTGGGTTGTGGTGGTGATAATGGATTTCTGCATCCAGTTGTGGCGGTGATGTTGGATTTCTGCATTGGGTTGTGGTGGTGATAATGGATTTCTGCATCCAGTTGTGGTGGTGATGGTGGATTTCTGCATTGGGTTGTGGTGGTGATAATGGATTTCTGCATCCAGTTGTGGTGGTGATGGTGGATTTCTGCATTGGGTTGTGGTGGTGATAATGGATTTCTGCATCCAGTTGTGGTGGTGATGGTGGATTTCTGCATTGGGTTGTGGTGGTGATAATGGATTTCTGCATCCAGTTGTGGTGGTGATGGTGGATTTCTGCATTGGGTTGTGGTGGTGATAATGGATTTCTGCATCCAGTTGTGGTGGTGATGGTGGATTTCTACGTTGGGTTGTGGTTATGATAGTGGTCTTTTCCTTGTAAAAAGAGGTGAAGAATTCCATCATTTTATAAATGTTGTTGGCCAGTTAGTATGATATATATATATATATATATATATATATATATATATATATATATATATATATATATATATATATATATATATATATATATATTACAATTTCTTATTTTCACAGAGGATTATTTGATGAATATTAAACTAGGATCTATTTAATGGCTGACCTCACTTATGTAGTTGTAGAACATAAAACAGCATTGGCTAGACATAAATATGTTATTGTTATTATTATTATTATATATATATATATATATATATATATATATATATATATATATATATATATATATATATATATATATATATATATATATATATATATATATATATATATATTGTGTAACATATGGTACCTAACTGTATCTATATTGTGTGTAATTTTTGTTCATGACCTGATGACTGCAAATTGTAGTGATCATCTATAAACAAGACATAAAATAACTGATTTGTTTGTCCAGGGGTGTAGATTCTATTTGAAAGATATTGAGATATAAATATGTGTTTACAAGGTAAATTCAGTCTATGTATTGCACATGTTGACAAGTTTGAAGTGGTTTCTCAATGGCTAGTGAAGTAAGGTAGGTTCTTAGGAAACTTAAAGTTATTTCCCATTGGATGGTTTGGTCAGGTGGGTTCTTTTATGACATGGGATGCTGTGAAATGTCATGCAGTGAGTATGATACAAATTTTGTTTTAGGGTCATATGAGTGTATACGTAGATTGAGCTGGACAATATTTCATTCTTATTTCCTATATTCTTGTTTTAACATCAGTCTGCAGATGTGCTTAATGTGCTTAGATATAATTTGAGATGGAAAATTTCTTTGGATTATTCATTGGAATTACAAAGTGTTCATTGGGCTAAAATATTATTCTGGGACTATTGTGAATTTATTCAAAGGAGATCTGGACAAGCCATTGTGATACATCAGGACTGATGGCAGACCAGCATATTGAAAGATCTGGAATTTATTCAGAAACTTGATTCTTTTGGACTTGAGTAGAACCTTTTAGGATTGATTTGGATTTAATTCATAGTACTGTAAGTTCTGCTTAAATTTCATTTTTTAACTTAGAGAATCAAATTATTTTTTAAGTTTTAGAAAACTTGTTGACATGGCTTTGTTTTGTTACTCATTTCATGACCAAAGAGTAGTAACTTTCTGTACCCTGTTACTAACAAACCAATTAACATTATGTGACTCAAAATACTTGTTCACTAGAGTTTAAATTAAGCCTTTACTTCCTTCTTATTCATTCACAAGTCCACATAGATTTATTTTATTAAAACATTGAATATTACAGCAGCACAGTTGTCATAAGTTAAAATTGCCTTACCTCAGTTTATAAAGTTCTTTCCATGTGTTTTAAGCTGGATAACTTTCATTTTCTTTACCTACTTATTAGCAGTGATATAATTTTTATTGTTTATTGTATATTTAATGTACTGTAAAATATCCTGTATTTTCATATTTGTCTTTCTTACCAAAGAGGCAGGTTATGTTTAAATACTAATGCAGTGTTCCAGATTGTCTGCACATGAAGCACATTTTAGGCTAATGAATGATTGTTTTGTTTTTCAGTCACAATTAGCTAAATGCTTACAGTTTTGTATTGTTTTTAAAACAGGTACAATCATTGCCTTTTGATAGAAGGTGTTGATTGAAGAAAATCTGTAGAGGTCCCATCTGTTTGTCAGATCAAGAAAACCTGTAGCAGTCCCATCTGTGTCAGATGTAGAACATCTGTATGAGTCCCATCTGTGTCAGATGTAGAACATCTGTAGCAGTCCCATCTGTGTCAGATGTAGAACATCTGTATGAGTCCCATCTGTGTCAGATGTAGAACATCTGTATGAGTCCCATCTGTGTCAGATGTAGAACATCTGTATGAGTCCCATCTGTCAGATGTAGAACATCTGTATGAGTCCCATCTGTGTCAGATGTAGAACATCTGTATGAGTCCCATCTGTGTCAGATGTAGAACATCTGTAGCAGTCCCATCTGTGTCAGATGTAGAACATCTGTAGCAGTCCCATCTGTGTCAGATGTAGAACATCTGTAGCAGTCCCATCTGTGTCAGATGTAGAACATCTGTAGCAGTCCCATCTGTGTCAGATGTAGAACATCTGTAGCAGTCCCATCTCTGTCAGATGAAGTAGCACTCCATTGTGTATGCCAGATGAAGAATGTCTGTATCAGTCCTATCACACTGTCAGATGGATAAATACAACTAAGATAGTACACGTAGTCATAATTGTACTTCTGAACTCGTAGTCGTAATCGTTAAATTCTTAGTGGACACTCATTTAATCCCTTGGAAAATATTTTTTTAGCAGTAACAGACAATAATTTCACTTGTGTGTTCTGGCTGTGAAGATATTAACACATTCAAGTTCTGTTCAGAATGGACTGAAAGTCAATGGAACAATTTGCTTTTGGCACCAAAGGGGAAGGCTTATAGGCACGCAATGAAGGATAAAGATGCCCTATGTATACATGCTGACATGTCATCAGTGCAGTAATTTCTTTTGGAGGGATATAAATTTACCCATGGTACATCATCCCCAAAACATCAAAAAATTATCATGTTCAGAGACAGCTCTGGCCTCTCATTTTCCACAACAACGGGATACACACTTATTGGCAATTTCAATACGTTGTTCAACATCATGTGATTCCATATCCTTGGCTTTTGAGACAGATTAAGAGTAAACTAAACTGCCTAAATTACAATTTTACTCAGCAGATGCATGGACCAGTCATGTGGATCAAATATGTTATACCCCATGTGGATCAAGTATGCTATACCCCATGTGAATCAAGTAAGCTATACCCCATGTGGATCAAGTATGCTATACCCCATGTGGATCAAGTATGCTATACCCCATGTGGATCAAGTATGCTATACCCCATGTGAATCAAGTATGCTATACCCCATTTGGATCAAGTATGCTATACCCCATGTGGATCAAGTATGCTATACCCCATGTGGATCAAATATGCTATACCCCATGTGGATCAAGTATGCTATACCCCATGTGGATCAAGTATGCTATACCCCATGTGGATCAAATATGTTATACCCCATGTGGATCAAATATGCTATACCCCATGTGGATCAAGTATGCTATACCCCATGTGGATCAAGTATGTTATACCCTATCCCAACAACATCTTCTGGACAATATCATACCTATAAAGATCATACAATAAAAGCCACCGGAAGAACACCATTTGTCCAGTTTGACAAACCTGGTCTATACAGATACTTGCATGGTTCAGTCTAACCCACATAGTGTTGCTAGATAATTACTACCTACAATGCCCAGATTAGTACCTCAATGTCCAGTTGACATCACTTTGCAGTATCCTGAAACCATTGCAACTCAAAGACAGCCTCTAATCTGCTTGGACATCACAATATCAATTTCAGGACACTCCATGAATATATTAAGCTCGACATTCTTCATCAGCTACTTCAGAGGTAACACAAGTTACGTTATACTATCTGCATTCAAAGACGACAATCCTCGGTTTCTTCATTGTTACTATACTTTATTATGATGCAGGAAGATTGGGCCTTCATTTCTTTGATTAAAGAAGTTTTCCACCTTTTACCATTAGACTTCTGTCCTCCTCTTCACTCTTCATCAACTACCTTGATCAAAACCACATAATCAGTTCATATTTGGACTGAAAAGGAAGAACATATCTTCAAATTCAACAGTTTGGTAGAGTTACTGACATTTTGGACTGTCTCTGTCATCAGTTACAAGACCCAAGAGTCATCCAGCTATTTTTCTCACAAAAGTGCCTTCCATTGAACGTTCACCAGTGGTTCTATAAGTCCTACACCCTAGCATTTGAAACGGACACTCCAGCAGTTGACCGAGATATCACAGCCTTTGAGATGACAATATCATACTCTATACATATGGACTGGACGTCTTTTAATGATACTCAGCAGTTGGTATGTAATGTCATAGCCATAGGCTCTGTTTTGGATCTAGAATCTATGGCAATCTTCCAGCTGGTGGAACACATCTTCTCTCAATCTTAATACCATAGGACATGTGTGGGAGTCAGTTCCATAATGGCCCATCTATTACACAGAGCTGCTCAACATACCCTAGCTAATCTACAACTGGCAAAATGAGATCCAGTGCTCTCTATCTCCACCTTCCTTAATGATCACCCTAAAACTAAGTTACGATCACAATAATTATCTTCTAATCTTCTATTATATAGCTAGATTGACGATATCCTCAAAAAGGTCACCAAATATACCAATTTTGTTCCCTCCCAATCCAAGCTTCAGTGCAGGGACATTCAGGAAATCAACAAAAAGATCACATATATGCCCCTATGACAAAGACCTATGGGATGCAGCCCTCTCAAAGTCACACCACAGATTCCATGAGGAGGAAAGCAACAGTTCTTTGCTGCCAAATTGTGCAAGATTTGCCATGACGATCAGTGGACCCAACAATTAGTTTCTGAGGGACGTATCATCACTTTCAGATCACCTCTGTCTTTGCGCAGGGTTCTTTCAGCTACAAACCTCCACACAAGTCCATTAAAAGCCATCACTTTTCAGCAGGACATAAATGACTTTCTCCAGAAAAGAACAGTAGAAATCCTTCAAAATATAAATTCTCGAGGTTCTAATTTAAGACTATTGCTGGTCCCAAAGGAAAACGGCACTCTGTGCCCTGTCATGGACATAAGCACCCTCAGTTCATTCATGCCCCTTGTTTTACGTTGGGAATGGGTTTTGAATGCCGTTCAGGAGAGAGGCTTCCCAATCAGAGTGGACTTGAAAGAGTAGCGTCCCTATACATACGGCTCCAGGACATTCCTATGATCACCTACAAAGACATCATGTACCAGCTCAGGTGCTCTTCCATTTGGACTCAGCATCAGTCCCAGGGTCTTCACTCATCTGATGAACAGAGCAATGGGTCATATCCCGACTATCTATACAGTGGCAACATCAAGCTACACCAGGTTGTTGTTGTTGAGTTTAATTATAGTGGCGTGCGCACAATTGTGCATGAGCCACTTTTTTCTGACTGCACCACAGCCTGCTAGTTGTTCCTGGGGAAGGGGATGGTGCCACATCCCCCCAGACTTTTATGGATTCAAGGAACCCTGATAGTTCGGCCTCAATCTGTGGGTCCATAAAGGTCCCTACAGTTGAATGGTTGGCTGTCATTAGTGGGAAGGAGAGCTCGGGAATGGTCCTGCTTGCTTTACATCGCTGGTTTCTTGTTGCATTTGCCTGGTGTTACTGGCGATTGTTTTTTTGTTTTGTTTTTTTTCGATTTTTTTTTTCTTCTTCAAAATGTTCTAAAAGGGGGGGGGGATGTTCTATGCTGTTATAGAGGTTCTTAGTAGAAATCATGTATGAAGAGAGATTTTCAAGGTTATTATGGTATTACTAGTCGAGGTGTTTAGGGTGTGTTTCCTACGTTATGTTATTTATAAGTTTTTAGATATTACCTCTTTAAGTTATTTATTAATTAATGTTTTTAGAGATTGAATGTTATTTATACTTTCTTTAGCAAAAGACCGGAGTCCTAGCCGATTACACGGTTCGTTAAGGACATCTAGGACCGGAATCCTAGCTGATTACTCGGTTCGTTAAGGACATCTAGGACATCCGATTTTGCAGTTTCCTTAGTTTTTTATAGGTGCTTCGTAAGTGAATTATTTATTAATACTTTATAAAACTGAATGATATGTTATGAGTTTTTATGTGGTGGCTTCTAAATTTATTTAGCTAGTTACTGGGTCTTTTGGTTTTGTGGGGATAATAATTATATATTGTTCCTAAGTCCTGCTGAGTCTATTAATTGATTTATATTTTTATATGCTGATTGTTTATTTTTATTAGAGTCCATAAGTAACTCTGGGTATGTGTAATTTTTCCGAGCGGGTTGATATTTTGGGCATATATTGAATATGTGGTGTAGATCTTCGGTGGTGTGGCAGTTAAAGCAGTTAATGGTTGCTGGTTTGGGTCCTATAAACCTTCCAAAACTGCTTGCTAGTTTAGTTTTTCCAGTTATTATCCTGTTTATGGTTTTCTGTTTTAAATAGGTACCCTTAGGTAGCTGTATGTTCCTATCTACGTTTCTTTGGGTTTCATGGTGCTTTTTACTTTTTGTGGAGGAGTTCCAAAAATCTTGCCATGTTTGGTCTATATATGTTTGTGCGAAGCTTATTGCTTCAGTAGAGCTATAGTTAAGCTTGATAGAGTTTTGATCTCCTAGTTTGGTTTTTGCAACTTTGTCTGCTGTTTCGTTGCCAGAGATTCCAATGTGCGACGGTATCCACATGAGCTTGACCAATTGATGTGCTGTGGTGATATCGTCGATTAATTGGCATGCTCTGTCGAGGAATTGTTCCCTAGAGTGTGTATTGCGATTTTGGATCGATTTGATAACACTAAGGGAATCGCTTATAATGACTGCTTTAGGTATTTGGTTGTCTTTGATCCATTGTAGTGATTCAAGTATAGCCCAGAATTCAGTGGTGTTAATGGAGCAATAGTCAGGTAATCTGGATCCCGTTTGTATATTGAATTCAGGGATGACTATTGCTGCTGCTGTTCTTGGTGGGTTGTTTGTTTTTGATCCATCGGTATATATTTTAACATAGTCCGGGTATTTTTGGTTGATTTCGTTTACCAGTACAGGTTTTAGTAAGTTTTCTTGTCCTTCTTTATTGCCTAATTTGGTAGCTTCAGTGTTAATCCTTGGTGGTTTTTGTAACCATGGTGATTTGTTCTGGTCTGTATTGTTTGTTACCTGTTTTTTTAGTAGAGGTATCTTTTCTCTTAGTTCAAGGATTACTTTGCCACTTGGTGTGATGGGTATGATTTTGGGTTTGAAGACAACTTTACACTTATTTATAGCTATTTTGGTGGGATGGTTGTCTGGGTGGGTATCTAATCGAATGGAGTATCGGAGGAGCAGTTCTTGCCTACGTAATTTTAAGGGTAGTTCTCCTGTTAGTGTTTGTAGTTCTTCTAATGATGTTGAGGGGAGTGTTCCTGTGCATAATAGTAAGGCTTTTCTCTGGATAGTGTCAAAGAAAAGTTTTTGTAGTACAGGTTGCTTAGCCGAGTTATATGCTCGGCAACTGTAATCCAGTTTTGATCTAATTAGGCTTTTATATATCGTGAGGAGGGTTTCCTGGTTGGATCCCCAGTCAGTCCCTGTGATGTTCCTGAGTAAATTGAGATCTTTGTTACAATTCTGGGTGAGTTGTTCAATGTGCTGTTTCCATATGAGGTGATTGTCAAAGAACATTCCTAGGAATTTTACTATTGTTACGTATTTGATTAATTGTTTTTGTATATAGAAGTTTGGATAGACTAGGTTGTTATTTCGTTTGGGGGTGAATATGATTGCCACAGTTTTTTCATGAGATATTTTGAAACCCCATTTGTCCGCCCATCTCCCTATGTTGTCTAGGCTCTGCTGGATTTCTTTAACTACTGTGTTATTGGCAGGATTTCCATTCCTCCATATGCCACTATCATCTGCAAATTGTGACAAATTTATTTTTGTGGAGGCTGCATTGAGGTCAAGGTCGTTTACCATTAGGTTAAATAGTAAGGGACTTATTACACTGCCTTGCGGTATTCCATTTTCAAGTGAAAATTCTTCCGAATGGGTGTTGCCTGTTCTTCTGGTAATTTTCCGGCCTGTGAGGAAATCTCTAATCCAGTTGAACAAGCGTCCAATTATTCCAAATTGGTTTAATTTGGCCATTAGTCCATTGGTCCATACTAGGTCGAACGCTTTTTCTAAGTCTAAAAAAACCACTATGAGGTTGCGATCGGTTTTCCTATGTGCGTTAAAAGTGAGTTTGATGTCTGTTTCCAATCTGAGAAGTTGGTCAGTGGTGGACCGTTTGTTCTGAAAGCCACATTGATTTATGGAGAGTAGGTTATTGGTTCCTAGGTGGTGTTTTAACCTATTTGCGATTATTGTCTCCATTATTTTGCAAATACTGTTTGTAAGGGAGATGGGTCGGTACAAATTTCTGTTGTTGGGATCTTTACCTAGCTTGGAGACTGGTATTACTATGGCCTGTTTCCATTTGGTGGGTAGTTGGCCTTTATCCCATATCCTATTAAAGAGTTTGATTATGGCTATTGTTATATTGATAGGTAGTTTTTTGTAGATAAATTGTAACCTAACTGATCCATACCAGGGGATGTTTCGTTTTTGGATCGTAGGGCTATCTTCCATTCATGTACTGTGATGTCGCTATTTAGGTGAGATTCTTTTGTTCCTTGGTCTTGAAACATTTGAGGTTGGGTTCCCTCCATTAGTTTTTTGTGTTCTTGAAAGTTTCTGGTGTGATTATTGTTGCTACTCATGTTCAAAAAATGCTTCGCTAGGAGGTCTGCCTTATCTTTATTTGTTATGGCATTTTTAATTTTTGGGGCTGAGGTAGTTGCTTTCCCTTTAAGGCCCTTTGTTTGTCTTTATGTGCTATAGTGCACTGTTTCGTCCACCATGGTACAGGGTTTTTATTTTGGATATTAGTTGTCTTTGGTATGCATCGGTTAGCTGCTTCTATAATTGTGTCTGTTATGTTATCATAATATATTTCAATACTTGGGCTTTCTAAGTTATCTGGATTTACTCTAGCTAGTAATAATTGGAATTGGTCCCAGTCTGCCTGTTGGTACCTCCATTTAGGTGGGGTTTCGTTTGGAATGTGTTGAGTTTTTGTTTGAATATTGACTGTGATGGGAAAATGGTCACTTCCTAACATATCTTCCTGATCCACCCACCAATTTGTGATTTGAGCCAATTTTGGGGTAGTGATGGTTAGGTCTATGGCTGAGAGAGTGCCATCCTCAGGGTTTAATCTAGTGTTCGACCCGTCATTTAAGATGACCAGATTGTTCTCAGTTATCCATTTTTCAACCATTTTCCCTCTTTGATCTTTCTTTTTACCTCCCCATAATTCACTGTGTGCGTTGAAGTTGCCACAGATCATTAGATTGTTGTTGTTGTTATTAGTAATTGCCTTTAGTGAGATTAGGTGGGTAGGGCAGAAGGTACCCCCCAGGGTCATATGCATTTATTATTTGAATGTTTGTGGTTCCTATATTTATCATTACTGACATTATTTCGATGCTATTATTGATGTTTAGGTTAGGGGGTACTTCTATTACTTCATGTCTGATTAGTGTATCTATTAAAAAAATTGCTAGTCCACCCCCTTTCTGCCCCATGGGTCTGTTTTTAAAAATTCCGTGGGCATAGCCTTGTAGTTTGGGCAGGCGTTTGTGTTCTTGTGTTATGAGGGTTTCCTGTAGGCAGATTACATCTGGTTTTACGGCTGTATTATTCAGCTTGTTCTGCAGTTCTGATAGGTTTTTAAAGATTCCTCTGCAGTTCCATTGCCAGATGGTGATTTTATTATTTTTTGTACTATTCATTTTTGACGTCTTTATCTGTTAGTCTTGTGGTCCAATCAGCTAGTATGGTGAAAATGGTTTTGAGGGTTCTCATTATGCTACTGAGATCTTGCATTAGGGTTCCTGTTGTTAGGTTCATTACTTCCTGTATTAATTCTGTGTTGGGGTGTGTGTTAGGTTTAGGGATGTTTGGGGTGACAGTTTTGTTTGTATCTGGAGTGTTATCAGGGTGGTCGTGGTTTGTTGCAATGTGGGTTGTAGTTTTTGGTTCTTTTGTTTCCTGATTCGAGGGTATGTTTTGTGGTGCAATGTTTTCCCTTCTGATTCTGCGTGGAGAGTTTTGGTGCTCATTGATTGTTTCAGAGGTAGATTTTGGTTTGTTGGGGTTGTTTTTACAAATAATGTTTTTGGCAGAATTTTAGGTGAGGTGTTTTCGTTCATTAAGTCCACTATTTGTTTCTCTTTTATTGCAAATCTGCATTCTGCCGATCTAGGATAATGGTTTTCTTTACAGTTAGCACATTTTATAATAGTTTAAATGTTCGTCAGTTTTTTTTTTTTTCATTAGTTGAAAGACGAATGCTAATCATTCTTCCACCTATATGCCTATTTGGAACAACTTAACTTTGTTGCTATACAACTGTACCATAAGGTGTACATCCTTTGACCTGGGCAACTATTTGATTATCAGTATCATCATTATCGTAATAATCATCGTCATCGTCATTGCTGTCATTTTGTTTTACTCCAATGGGACAGCAGAGTGATTGAAATAGATTAGTGTAACGTTTTTTTATATCTTTTTTCGAGTGCACAAATAACAATAAAACACATGTAAAGTTCTGCTTTATTTGTAAAAACAAAAAACGATCATTTATTTGATATGAAAGTACAGTCAGAGATAGATGACAACATAGACAATAAGTGGATCTTTTGCTCTTTTGAAATATGCTTTTGTCATTTTCATCTTGGGTTCTACAATATATCATCAAATTACATCTCATACTTAGGAATATACTTTCTTATCCTAGGCAACCGGACGATTTTATAGTCAGATTTGCTACAGATCTTTTTATCTCCAAAGCATAATTATTTTTTATATTTATTTTATTTTGTTCAGTCGTCTACTAGTAAATATTGCATACATTTATCAGTGACATTTCGATCGCTTATAAATATGTGTGCGTGTGTGTATGTGTGTGTGTGAATACTTCTTACCACGCTAGAATGACGAATGTGCGGTCATAGACGGACTAGACATGTCTCATTCTTAAATGCTCCTCCCCCCCCCTTCTAATTTGATATGGTTTTGTATCAGAAATGTAAATCAATGTTTGTTTTGTTTGTGGATGGGTATGCCTGATAATGTTTGTTCTCTCTCTCTCTCTTTCTCTCTCTCATTTCTTCTAAATGTGCACATGCACTTTTATTTATGTTTGGCAAGATATGACTAAGGAATATGGTTGACTTAAGCAAGTTGAACCGCCAGAATTAACAAGATACTGACTGTAGTTGATCTCTTACTTGATAATGATATTGTGGTATTTTATGGTTCTAGATATACATTTTAAGTTTATTAGAAAAACAACAGAAAAACTTGAAATACTTTTCAAGCCGGTTGAGATATTTCTCATAATCGTTTGCATGGTGCAGTCGTAGTATATTTCTCAGATAATAGTGGACTACACTACCAATGTAACAAAATTTAAATGTAAGCAGTGGGACACAAACTGGTATGAGCACACAAAATATGAGCGTTTAAGAAATTTGTTTAATCAAAGAAGAACGCTATGAAATGAACAATGCAAGTAGTTCATGCAGAAGTACAGTTACCAAACGTCAAAGAACACCGACAGGTTGAATTGTTAATCTAGTTTATTAAAATGTGCATAATCCATCTATATGAATGTTGAATGTTTTCTAAATTGTCCCATACACGTGCTTATGACGTTTTAAAGAATACCTTCAAACATAAGATTTATTTCCCCACTTGAAGCCTTAATATGATGTGTGATGATCAAATCATGCATGCTAGTAATTATTATCGATGTCGTTCAAGCTGTACTCTTTAAAAATGCATGTGTAGTGGCCAGGTTCGCCGCAGAGCTGCATGCTGCCATATCTATGACGCTGGATGTGACGACAGCATCCGCTGGCACACTCATAGCTGGTGTCACAACGTTCTCCTGGAACAGAAATCTTAAATTCATGAATTATTCACAGGAAACTATATTTTTTTAAAAAAAATATGCATCATATAGTTCTGTGTTTAACTGCATTTCCCATCTAAGTGTTCAGTGCACATATTTTAAAACTTTTGAAAAGGGCATGAATTAAGCATGTACTTCTGCTTTTTTAATTTTTTGCACAAATAACTTTTCAAGATTTTTTTCAGAAAGGTTTAGGTGTATGTTGTCCTGAATACGCCATTGCAGCGATCGGTTTTCCGTTACTGTTTTTTGCAGCTGTGAGTAGAAATTTTGTTAGGCCTAAAATTACTACTCACATATTTTTTCTTTGCTGTTGGACAGCTTAATTTCACAATGA
This sequence comes from Sinohyriopsis cumingii, assembly GCA_028554795.2. NCBI lineage: Eukaryota > Metazoa > Mollusca > Bivalvia > Unionida > Unionidae > Sinohyriopsis > Sinohyriopsis cumingii. The sequence continues at coordinate 41,861,203 of CM068832.1, forward strand.
ATCCCATTATTTTCATCATAAACACGTTCACCAAAACTCTGTACTAGCAATTAAAACTGAAACACTTTTTGGGTTACACCGCAACTTCCCACCCCAAACTTTAATATGTGTAATTGGCATAGGTGAATGGCGAGGTAAGTAAACATCCTGTGCATATTTTAATTTTCGTGACTTCATATTTTTCCCGAAAGATAATCGGTTACTTTAATGCTAAGAAATGCTTAGTATTATTAATGCCAGCTTCATGGAGCCACGACTTATGTATTATAAGAACTGTATCTAATTAATGAACATCTACACAAAATGAATTTATGTTTCTACTGTATAATCTGGTTTGTTTTTGACGGTAAGATTAGCATGTATAATGATTACAAACTGTGCTGAACATCATCCCTGTGCATTGTTAGTCTTCGAAGTAAATGGGGAGTTAAACTGAGTCAGACTAAAATTTGAAGGGACACAAGGAATTTAAAAAACCAAAGTTTATTAAATGCATGTCCCTCTTGCGAATTATCGAATCCACTCTGCTCTCATACAGTTCAAAGTGTGTAAGAAAATAAGAAGACCTGATATGATTATATATGATTATATTCACTCACGCATCGATTTCATGTAAATTAAAATGAAACTTGCATTAAATCAGATTTTAAAGATATTAAATAAAAACATAGAAGAAAAAAGTGAACAATGTGCACATAATGTAAACAGCATGCAAAGGCATATAACAATAAAAGCAATATTTGCATAATATTTCAACTATATATATATATATATATATATATATATATATATATATATATATATATATATATATATATATATATATGTGTGTGTGTGTGTGTGTGTGTGTGTGTGTGTGTGTGTGCAGAGTTACAATTATGATTAATGTGGGAAAATATACAGCAAAGTTTTGCTATTTGAAGTTCGATTTTTTGTATTTATTAATGACGCCTCCTCATTGATAAAACAAAACGTATACTAGAAAGTCAACATTCTTGAAATATATCAAGATCTGATCATCCTGAAACAGAGAGAAAAGGAGCAGAAGAAGAAATATGAAATAGATCAAAATATGGAAATGCAGGCTTAAATAACATACATCAGATATATTTCCATTAATGGGAAAAAATTAGTTCCCGAAATGATGTCACCCCTGTCGCGAGAAAAATCATATCGCCACTTGCGATATCAATTTATTTCAATATGTCATTATAAAATATTTATAAAACAAAACTCAATATGACCGATATTCTTCATTTAAAAAGTCAGTTAAATTTTTCCATAATTCTGTATAAATTCATATCCCTGAAATAGATGCAATACAAAATCTTCATTCATAATATTTTTTAAAAATCACGCAGTAAAGAAGGTACTATTTTTTTTAAAAAGAACTGTATTACTTGATACTATTTTTTGTGTCTGTATTGAGATTGTCTAAGTTTATGTTGCGTCTTCTATAATCTAATTCATGATTATCAAAAAGCTTCGTTTTTGTATAAACTCCTAAGCCTACTTCACTTTCATTGTTTTTCTTTCTTTCTCATAAATGTAACTGCCAGACTTGCTTTATACTTTTAAAACCATTTTTTTCTTCAGATATTCAACTCCACTGAATTTTTTATATATTCTTTTATCATAGTAATCCAACATCTTGGAACTGAAGTTAGAAGAACAATGTATTTTTTTCATAATGAGATGCATTTGTTATGAAGGATTAATGAGTTATTTAAAAGTATTTAAAAATAAAATAAATCTGTTTATAATTTTTTATGCCCGTTTTCCAAAGTCCAGTTTCTGTGTTTAACTGCATTCCAGTTTCCTTATTTAAAAAATGCATAATCCAGCCACCTTTCAAGGAATACATGAAAGTGTCGTTGTCAATACCCCCCCCCCCCTTCACCCACAGATGGTAAAGTCACATTTTAACAGATATGTCGACATTTTTCCTTTCCATAAATATTTTGGAATTATGATTTGTTTTTTAAGAGTTTCCGTTTTGCGGTTGTGTAAAGTAGTTAATGACAATATCAAGTTTAGCATAGTGAAGCTTTTTAAACCGTTGTTCTCATTGAGATACTTAAATTCCTTACGTAGCATTTTTCCAAATAGGAAAATAATTTGTTTCATTTAGGATACAAATTAGATTTACTGGTTTTTTGCTGATCTGATTTTTAATAAAGTTTGGTTAGGAGCTTATTCCAAAATTGTTTTATTCAGAAGTAATGGATTTGTCGTATTTTAATGACAGTCCTGAAATAGTGTCGTAATCATCAAGAGGGCGTTTGTAGTTCATGGAAACTTGCTATCAACTATCAAATAAAACGGCAGCATTATTGGCAAAATACTATTTTTATTTCATGTTCTGTGCTTTGATAACCTATTACTGATTCTTTCGTGCAAGGCACATAAGAAAAATGTTATATTCAAAGTACAGATAGATATGGGGATAAAAGACATCCTTGTCAAACATTCTGTTTAGTGCAGACAATTTAGATAGATATCCATTGTTTGATACTCTACTTTTATCGAAACTTAATTTGTATAATTCTGTACCAAAATTGATTAAACTTTAAACATACTTGAGTGATCTAAACTGTCAAAAGCATTGCAAAAGTCTGCAAAATACTAGTGTGTATGTGATTATTTTGCATCCTCAGTGACATCAAGTAATATTCTTGTATTTTCTGCAATAGAGCCATCTTTTAGCAATTCAGTTTGGCTTTCATGACAACATTTTGGTAAAATGTGTTTTATTCTTGATGCTGTTGCTTTGCTTGATATCTTATCATCAGTGCTAAGTAAACTGAGTGTGTCTATTTTGATAGATTTTAATATTATAATTCGTAATAATGTAAAAGCTTATTCTACAAAACAAGCTTTGCACGTGGCCTAAAGATTTTGTACGATTCGCATCAGACCATGGAATTTTATTATTCTGCATGTTCTTTTTAATGCTTTTGTACATTCATCTTTCCTTAATGGTGCCTCACATGTTATGTTTTCTTTATAAGCTTTTTCCATAATTTAACGAAAACAACACATTCCACAGTATATATTTTACTTTATGAACATCTTCGAACGAATCCTTTTGGTTAAGCGGTATTACACTTTGATCTTTAATTTCAGTGCTGTCAACTATGGTTATTCGTAAAACTTTACATTCGAAAGTTTGTTTCTTCAAATTAGAAACTGATTTTGTATTTTCTTCTCCCCTTCAACTAAACTAACTTTAGATTTTAGTTTCATACCTGCGATTATTTTTATAGCACATCTCATTACGTTTTATGGGCGCTTGTGACCGATTTAGTTTTAATATCCAGTCGATTTGGTTTTTTTTTAAGTTGATTTGTTTGAGTACCTATTTCTGATTCCATGTTCTGACCTAATTCTCCACGTTTCTTCTTTTCCTTCGTTGCACATAAGATAGTTTTGTTTCTGATCGTATTTTTTTAAATTTTCCGCCTAATACTTAGTTATGCATCTTCGTTTAATTCTATCATCATATCAGTATTATCTCTAATTAGTTCCTTGGTATTTATTATTTCAAAGCAACGTTATTTAACCTGAAGTAACCTGGTCCTCTCTTACTGTCATACAATTCTGTATCTCCAAACACAGTGGAATGGTCAGAACAGTCTATGTATCTATGCATAATGTCTCACAAATAGTATTTAACGAACCAGTAAGTGACAAACGGTTGCCCATTCTACTGAAAACTTGAGGTCTTTCAAATGTTCCATTTGCTTATCAATTACTTGATTAGACCTACATTAAAATCACTGACAATCAATAATGACATGTTATGGTACATGTTCTTCAACTTTACGAAAGATAGCTTGCTAGGATGCACATTTATAAGCTTTACGTCCGCTTTTACTCTGGTGTGTAATATTCTAACTACTTTAATTTCAACCACATTTTGAATAATTCATGGAAATCTTGAATGAAATAATACCCCTACCCCCTAAGCTGCTGTAATGTCGCCACTATAATAAGCTTCCAACCCTCTTTCATTTCTCTAGAAAGTGTATGTTTCTTTTGCGTCTTTCTTGCAAACAGCACCTTACGTTTCTTTTATATCTCCTTGCCGTTTGACAGTAAGTGTTCAGGTCCGAATAATTATATGACTTTGTTGAATTGCTTTCCCTTACAATACTGCCATAACAAAACATGAAATGCATGACAAACATATAAGACAACGTAAAGAGGAAAATATTTATAAACAATTCGAAAGCTCCTAAAACCGAACATAAATGAACCAAAGAATAATATGCTAATTACAGATTCTTTTGTTGTTTGTATACTCCAGATATATGAGGGGATTTGAAAATGTAGCCTTCAGTAACAGTCAGCAATCATACATAATATTACTAGCTGACGTTGTACATCTTTTAGATATGTGATGACTTTACCAATGGTCAAACTCTTGATAATTACCACGTAGAATATACATCATCTATGAAAACCTGTATGATTTTCTATAGTCTGACTCTACATCCCCGTTTGTTTGTAGCCCCCTACGATTTCAAAAACGAGAACATTTAATGTGATAAAAGGTGCACAGAACCAAGTCAACTGAATCATTGATTTATAATTTCTAACTGACTGAGATCAGAATGGCAGTAATGGTGGCATCCAAGCACCATTTCATGCTTAACGGACTTTCCATACTAACACGGCACCATATTGCATACACTATAGGCTAGTTTACTTCCATCAGACAACGTAATGACGTAGTTCATCCTGTTCGGCAACTGCTGAATAATTGCGTAAATTACAAAAAGTTTAGAGGTTGGAATTATATCCCTCTGCATATATGAACATAGAAATTAAACTGCTTGTTAAATCCACATGAACAGCAAATTTGTAGTTATCAGTATTTTCCTTTGCTTGATTCGACATTGTAAATATCGGAAGCAGACGACTTATATAAGTACATATATAGTCGTTATGCACCCCTTTGCTAAAAATGGACTTGTCCAGAAACTGGAAATGGATCCGAGCATGTCCGTCTATTACACTGAAAACTTACGTTAAGCATGAAACGCGCACAAGATGACGGTGTTAGGGCCACTCTACTCAGAGTCAGGTTAGAAACTATAAATCAATGAATGAATTGACTAAGTTCCTTGCACTTTAAAGGTTTCCATTATTTAAATCGGTAGGGGGGTACAAACAAACGGATTTGTATTATCAGACTATAATTCATTTCTTCCTTGGTGTGATATTTATTAATCCGAAACTAAATTTTTACAGTTATGACGTGTGGAAAACATTTGCATAACTGGTCCTTACCTTCCTCTTTTTGACCAACAGCTCCTTTTGGGTATTTGTAAATATTCATGCAGATTCCTAGCGAACTACCTGGAATTAAAATAGATAAACTTTTCTAAGGTAAGTCTGATTTTAATATATATATATATATATATATATATATATATATATATATATATATATATATATATATATATATATATATATATATATATAGAAAGAGAGAGAGAGAGAGAGATTGCCACATGACTGCTGTCTCTTTGAGTTTAGTTATATGCCACACAATTTTTGTATCAGTGAATCCGTTTACCCACCCCTTTTGACGGAATGTTTTATCCCTCTTCCCCCACCCCCTTTCAGCGAATGAACTACTCCCAGCAAACTCGGTCTCCAGCATTGTATTTCTGTCTCCAGTCGCTTTAACATTTACCGTGTTGTTTTTGTTCTTCCAAACTATTAATTGCGTTATTCAGAATAACAATATTGCCGAAAAACTGCAGAAAGATATTCATAGTTCTTGGGTTTAATAGGTATTTCGTTTTAGTCCATAATGCAACTACCTGATGATTGCTACTGAAGAGAAAAAGGCCATTTTGATTCAACACTACTTTCATTTTAATCTTAGTTCTATTTTAATATCAGTAATATGTGTATTTCATTATCTTTTTATCTGAACGTGCTCTATCTTCTACTATTCATGGTCAGATAAAGATTTGTGGCATTTATCTATATTCAAAATTTTTACTCCAGATAATAATAATAATAATAATAATAATAATAATAATAATAATAATAATAATAATAATAAATATTATTATTATTATTATTATTATTTTTGTTGTTGTTGTTGTTGTTGTTATCATTATTATTATCTGTGTGGTGAGAAATTCCCATGGTCAGTAATTTTCTTTTCGTATCAGCTAATTTTCATTTCGTTGATGTTTATGTCTGATTTCAGATGTTAGCGGGCTATGTAGCGCCATCTAGCGTCTTAGGTTCACGTAACTTTTATTTGAGTGTATCTCTTCTCTCATCATTTCGCACTGTTCATCTGTCTGTCTCTCTCTCTCTCTCTCTCTCTCTCTCTCTCGGCCTTGAGCGAATAACGATACGCGACCACAACCTTATCAACGACACAGTCGGCAATCCAGAAGGACGACCGGGTCGATGACTCATCGACTCACTCGACGACATAGTCGACGACCCATTCTGCGACCCTGTCAGTGACCCAGTCGACGTCTCAGCTACCCAGTCCGCTACCCAGAAGGACGAACTAGTCGGCTACCAACGGACGACCCAGGAGGACGACTCAGCAAACGAGCCAGTCGGCAACAAGAAGCAAGGAATAAGACGGTATTCAGCCGGGACAGAGATCTACTAAACGCTGGAGCGTCAGTCCTCAGACAGATTCAGTGAAGTATCACCCCAAATACAATAATGTATATATCTAAGTTTCGAGAGTGTCTGCACGTTCTAGCGCCGTATATGAACGGATACCAAAACATCATTTTTGGTGATGTGGAGGTGGCCGTGGTAGTATGGGCGTTTGAACGTGCAGGCAGGCGATAGTTGTCTTATCTCGCATTCAGACGTCCTAGGTTCGATACCAAGCAGAAACCCAGTAACCCAGTCTGGAGTGAATTTTTGATATGCTTGTTTAGCGCTAGGGTGGGAATAGTTATAGTACTATTAGTGGTAATCAATGTCCCTATATTCGTCAACCATATGGATTTTAATATACATCCTCGTCCTCGTAATAATAATAATATATATATATATATATATATATATATATATATATATATATATATATATATATATATATATATAGTCTTAGGAGTAGTTCTCCTTAGGCCAGTGCTTGGAGTAATGCAACATTACTCCCTTACATAGATATAACCTAAGTAGAAAGACATATCCTAATGAACCAGAGAATGCGAGATCGGGGTAGTGTAGCCGAGGAAGTTTCCGCTTCATTATAATTAGTATTACTATTGTGGTTGTTGATCTTGTTCGGCTGTTATTCTCTTCTTTTTGTGGTTTTTAACTTGAGATTCAGTTACAATGTATTTGTTTGAATTAGATTTATTATTGCTGTACGGTGGAAATCAACAAATGATGTGTACTGCATTAACTAGTAATGCGGGTGAAGGTCTATACTAAGAGGATCACCCAGTCGCGGCGCCCAGAAAACATACAAAGTTAATACAACCACTTTTTCGCGGTACTTAGGAGACTAGACAGGTAAAGTACAATCTACGGCGTTTGATTAGATTCCTACGATCATCATTACCGTGTACGTCCTGTCATATTGGACGATTGGTACTCTTCATTCAGTAAGATTTCTTTAGATTTCCTATATCATATACATGTGTCGAATAGATGGATTTAGTTTGTGATTAATTGACAAAAGCAGTGGTTAGACTTTACTTACTGACTGTGTTCTCTTGATTCGGTTCCTTCTTGACTACACATATGCTCTTCTTACCACAACACTGGTCCGTCTTGAGGCACATGTAGCCGTCAGCCACGCACTGAAAGCATAACAAAGGATGAATGAATCGACACATACAAGGTTATTGTTATTGTTATTGTGGGGTTTAACGTCATTTTTCAGCACGCGATAGGCTATACATGGCGGCCAGTATTAATGGTGGAGGAAGAACCCAGGAAAACCCCGGGAAGAACCACCGACCCACGAGAAGCTACTGGCAAGCTTTCTCACATACCCACATTAGCCGAATCCTAGACTCGAACTCACGCAGACAGATGTGAGATGGCAGTGATCCGTAACGGAGAGCGCTTTAGACCACTCGGCCACTCGGGGCCCCCGACACATACAAGGTAAATACTTTATTGGCATTCTCAAATTGAATACTTAGATATTCAAGTTCACAATTAAAACAAACGAGGATGTCTTTTAATATTCAACATAAGATTTTGTTTGATATTATTAAAGAGTCAGACTTTCGAACAGAATCATTTAAAGCCTGTTTCTATTTTTATTTTCGAATAGTTAAACGATGACACTTTATTCAAAAGACCAATTCAAAGGATACCCTATTCCTCGGCATCGCTTTACACATATGTACAGCCTTGAAAAAAATATAAGTGTCTTTCTTCATGATGTTTAATCCGATCTTGCGTGGAAGAAGAGACTGCAGAAACACATATATATATATATATATATATATATAATATATATATATATATATATATATATATATATATATATATATATATATATATATATCACATACACTAAAAATAACATGACATTTAAAGTGTTGGCATAGATCAATTTGATATACCAATAATTTTGGTATATCACATTGTGGTCTGCCCATGACGCAATAATACGCATATACAAATATTCTCGCGAGCGTCTGCATTTGATTCTAGATCAATGATCAATTTCCACACATTAATCATTAGTGACATATGAAAATAACGATTAAATGAATTTAATATGGTACACATTTTCATCACAATCCTTTCTGCTTTCTGTTCCACCTACCCTCTCGTGTATAACGGACAAACTAGGTAGAAATGTGGAGTGAGGGAGAGAAGGAACTGGGGCTGGATTAAAACCTTGAATTAGAAATTACACCAGGTAACCTACAAGAATATGGTTCGTCGTACCGACATGTGTGCACTTTCCTTGGGATTTATTTTACAGTGTTTATCAATGATGCAAACCTGCAAACATTAATATGGTAAATTTCTCAGTTACGTGGTACACATATTGTGATGTATTTGTTTTGTTGTTGTTATTGCATCTTAAACATACTATAATGTTCTAAAAATCGATTATTATTAATTAAAAATGGAAATGTCCCAAAGGCCTCTCTCTCTCTCTCTCTCTCTCTCTCTCTCTCTCTCTCTCTCTCTCTGGACCATCGTAGCAAGATACGGTCTAAAATCTATGAAATGACGAGCGTAGAGGATTTTCGTTTGTGCCATCCCACGATGTCTATGGACGTATGAATGATGGTTACCGACCAAAGGATGAGAGAGAGAGAGAGAGAGAGAGAGTTTTAAAGTAAAATCTATCAGAAAGAGAATTTATGGTCGGTGGTACTGTTACTAAAACAGAATAATGACTTACATCAACTGTAAATATATTAAAATGTATTAAATTCATCATTTCGCTTAGTTTTTAGTCCACTTTAATTTCCATGCGCCGGTACGTGAATGGCTAAGCTTTCGTGTGAATGGCTTAGCTAACCATGTGTTTGAACTGCTCTACTTTTATCATTAAACACATATTTACTGTTTAAATCATACATGTTGTATTATATTGATTTAATCAATGTGAAGAAGAACAGAAAGTAAAAAAAAAACAAGTAACTTATCAAAATATGCAAACGTGATTGTGAATAGCCACAAAAGGCGTAAATGCACATTTTGCAGCGGACACACTCGGGGATGTGAGGAGTTCATTCGCTCGGTCAATACACAACTGCCTATAGTAAATCTTAACTCCGTTCAAAGGGCAAAGGTATGTGTTTATATGTGATATAAATAAAATATATGTACAGTATGTACGCTGTATCAATCATGTAGCGCTCGTAGTATAAATTTTTCATTATAAGGAAACTCGGCAAGCCTCGTTTCCTTTTAATGCAAAAATTGAAACATCTCGTGGTATATCATTAATACGGCGTACACACTATACATATATTCGACCACTCCGGTAGCCTAGTGGTTAGAGCGTCCGCCCCGGATGCGGGAGGTCGTGGGTTTGAACTCCGGCAGAGTCATACCAAAGACTTCTAAAAATGGTACTAACAACTGCCTCGCTAGGCGCTCTGCGTTAAGAGGTTAGTGTTAGGACTGGTCGGCCTGGTGTCAGGATAATGTGACTGGGTGGGACATCATGCTACATGACTGCAGCATGATGCCCCAGTGCTAGATATCACTTTAAACTGCCACACTGCAGATATCGTAGCGATATGACTGGAAAATTGTTAAAGCTACGTTTAAAAAAATCTAAACCACAAACCACAGACAGTTGTTTACATTGATTTTGCTGTATAACACAAGAAAAATCTTGCATTATGTGTTCGACTAAAAATTGTAAATTAATCTATTTAGGCGATATTTTTCTACAAAGGTGATACGAGGCATCGAAGTATCGACTACAAAACTATTAAAGCATCACACCAGTCTAAGTCAGTCTTCAGTTTGTTTGTTTTGAGTTTTTTTCCAACTCTTTCCTTAATCCATCTGTTGTTTCACCACCCTTTTATGGTATTGGCAAAAGTTACTTTAATGTCATACACACTTAATTTGAAAATGAATGTTACCTTTTCAAATCCGACTTTCTTAGAGTGTACGTACGTGACGTTTTGATTCATGTATTGGTTATGATAAAGGAAATGTTTTACACAATTTTGTTTTGTGCTGCCACTTGTTAAAAACTCAAATATCCAAGCTCCTTCAGTCAACATAAACCTCACCCCTTATGCAACACTAGACTTATTATTGAAAGGTGATGTCAAACACTAAGGGTCGAAACAAACTCTACAATAGTCATAAATGTTCAGAAATATATCCACGAAACTTTACGTTCTTATACTTACAATTATATATTAATTACTAAATTATCAAATAAACAAAATCGACCTTACGTTGCTTTAACCAGTGAACCTTCTCTACCGCCCCCTCTCATCTATTAATTCTGGATTCTCTTAATTATCCACCTAAATCTTGCTGTTATGCTTTTTTAAATTGTGTTTTGCTTTGAAAGGCAATATATTTTCCATACATGTGATTTGACCAAGTGTTTAGATATGATCAGGTTGGGGGGGGGGGATTAAATGACATATTCGGATCATCTTTGTATGTTTTGTGAAATGATCTAGAAAAGTTGGTTTACTCGTGTTCATTCCCATGTTGATTAATAAAACGACAATAAAATGCGTTCAAAATACTATGACAGACTGTTTCCAATATAATCTGACAAGATTATCTATATGGTAAAATGTCGATACCTCTCTGTCTTCATTAGATTTTATATTCATTCTTTAAATCAATGTGACGTTAAACATTGTCTGATTAATATAGTTCTCTGGTTTCTCTATTTTGTTTCCAAACGATCAAAGAGCCAACTTGTATTCCATTAATGTCCAAAAGTAAAATGTAATGTTTTTATTCCATGATTGCTATACCACTGTATGTGTTCCGTTGAAATTAATGACTCGCGGGCTCATAACATAGATAACCCAATCTACAAATGTTGGAAATTTGAAAAGATCACTAATAGCAAAAATAACCCGCCTTAAAATGCTCATCAATCATGCTAAGCGATCAGTTATTTATTCAGATAGAACGATCATCGGTTAATGATAACCCGTGCAAGATACGTGCGTGCCTTTGAATTCAACATAGGAAGCATAATAGCATTTAATGCTATAATACAACATATTGCTGGAATTACTTGGCATATCTGAAATTGAAAAATGAGTGGGAAAGGAGAAAATTAGCAAAAACATGAATATTTAATATTTCAGGCAGCAGATTCTTTGAAAGCTTAAATATTGGATTCATTTCCAGGATCTCTATTATATTCATTTTCTTGCCAGTGGCTTGCAATTTTGTGGGGAACGTGTACCTTGTTATCGGTATGATGCGTTCATCATGGCTTTGCCACTATGAAGCCGTCACAGCTTGATATATAGCTTTTTATGTTCTTTTTGGCTGTAACGGTTATGGGGACATTATTTCCTAAACAAATGCAAACAATTCGTATCGATATGTAATTATTTTACTTAATGCTTTCATGGAGTATTCGAGATATGTCTAACATTATTTAGACCTTTAAAATTTAACATGTACACAAATGCTTTTTTGCTATGTATGGAAATGTTTTTCGTCGAATAATGTGTCTTGCAAATAAAGAGGAAAATTCACCGCTTGTAACTATGTACATGGCTTGGATAACATTACAAAGCAATTAATTCACTATAGAGATTACAAACTTGTAACCAGATTCTTGATTTGGATAAGATTTAGAAGTAATTGAATCACTATAGAGTTGACGACCATTGTAACTATGCACGATTTAGATGTCATTATGATGTAATGAATTCACTATATAGTTACAAAAAAATTTAACTGACGAATCATATCAAGAACTGGTGACACTTCCTTTTTTCCTTGTTTCTTAAGTTTCCCTGACAAAGCCACAATGTGACGACATTTAATAAGTCATTTAGGTTATTTTATTAACTATTATTTAATATATTCTTTTTCGACACTGAAAATGAGTGTAGATATCCAAATAGACGAATCACTTGTAGAGATTTATTACAAGTATCGAGTCCACCAGATACGTACAAATTAGAAAACGAGAACAAAATATACATGTGCATTTCATCGTTGATTTTGATTTGTACAGGATCACTCTGAATTTGTTCCATTCAATGGACCTTTGTTTTTTTATGCTTTTGTTTCTCTGTCAAAGGATGTGGAGCACGCATGAACGAGAACAAATCGCTCAGACAAAAAAATAATTGTCAGGGAGAGCTTAAAGGGGGAAGCAGGGGTGACAATATCTGAAGAGATCAAGTTGAATAGCAAAATAATTGAGCAAGGAAAGAAGCAGCGAAAATAAAAGAACAAAATTATGAGGTATTACAATATTATTGCCTTCACTGCTCGCCACCACTGCCACCCGACATTTCGAAAACAATATGCACTCATCAACAACTTAGTAGTGCCACTATTACATCTGATTAGCTTTATTATACACAATGAGTGTATTGGAGCATGAAGACAGATGTTGACATATGCGTTAGGTTTTCATTCTGTAATTCTTCCTCCTTTACCTTACGCATGCATCTTTGTAGATTCGTTGAGGTGTTACATACATTAGATCCAATACTTTTTTCTAAACATGCACCTAATCCAAAATATGTATCAATCCGTCTTTTAGCTGTAAAGACTTTTAGAAAAACGTGTGATTAAAGTCGGGTGAATTGTACAAAAATATTTCTCATATTACAACCATTTAAGGTTTAGTAAAGGCCGCCGTTTAATAGTAAAAGTTAATGTCTCAAAATAAAGCTGGAAACAATATCATCAAACAGCCAGATGAAAATATTTCTAATATATAATTGGCAGTCCATGCATCAAACCCTTCCAAGTTGGTATAAAAGAAATCTCGCCGTTGGTGAAAACAGGTATGAACTTTTCACGATCTCTTTTAAATCATTGGCTAGACCTGGGTCCGTCAAAAAGTATAGAAAATACTGCCGATCATTTCTTTAAAGTATGGATAACTTTTATTTACAAAACAATCAGAGATTTTTCCAGCACATTTAACATGTAGTATCTTGGCATTCGGACATGTTTAGTGGACACCTTCTTACATGGCAGCAGCTTCTGTGCTAAAAAACTTTCAAAGACTCTATTTGGTTTGAGGGACACTTTGACTAAGTTTCATAAAGCTCGCCCTGATAATTAATTATTTCAATAGCATAATAATTATGATGAAAATTGAGACATTTATATACTCATCCAATTTGTAAACAAAATGTTTGTTGTTATCAACTATTAGAGCCATGCATGTGTCCAAGAAAACTCCAAAAGATGATTCCGGAAGCACTAATTGTGATCAAGAAAACTCAAAAAAAAACGATTCAAGACGCACTACGTTTGCTCATGAAAACACCAAAAGACAATTCCTGACGCACTACGTTTGCTCATGAAAACTCCAGAAAGACTTAAGCACTATTTGTGATTTTGAAAAAAATCCAAAAGATTTTTCCAAAAAAATTGTTTGTGATCCTGAAACCTACCCCAAAACTATTTTAGAAGCATTATTTATGCAAATTTACCACATTTCAAACCTGGTGAAAGTTTATATATAAATTCAAATAGTGAATATTACATTACAGACTACTAACTGCTGACACCAACCAAACAGCAAATGTTTTGCCTAGGATTATGAGAAGAAATAAAAACTGAACAAATGGCAATTAATTCAAAGTTTCATAAAGCTTAATGCCCGCGTCCTGTGTTAACATATTTCGCATTTTTAGACTGACTCTTGGCTCTTTGTTCCTAACAAATGCCATGCCGTTACTGATGAGAACAATGTACAAGAGCTGATGAATTTCTCTAGCTTCTTTTGCCTTTTTGACTGTGTATCACCTCACCACCTCGTCACGATGATCATGTTTCATCTCATCAGTAAAATCGTGTCTTGGAGAATAACTCAGTATTAATGAGCAATCGTTGTATGATTAACTAGCCGTAGAAGCCGTCTGAAGCCATTAACGATCGCTCTGGATGAAGTAAATGTTAATTCCAAGCTAAATGAAAGTTAATATGCCAAGAAGAGATTCGATTTAGTCAGTTTGGAGATTTTACGATTGTACCGTTTATATTTATTAATGAACCCTATTTTGGTGCAGATACGGTGAATACTTCATTTAGAGCTACGGTGCAAGTAATTTGTTTGTCTTTCGCTCAAACTGCAGTGTATTGATCTCTTTAACGTGAATATACGAATCAAAATCAGTTTGTTTCTTTAGACTCTACATTCAGCCATCAAAACAAAATGAAAATATTAATAAATTTAAGTCGCAGCTATGAAAAGTTTTCACTCTTACCGACCATCCGGTCTATTAGAACAAATGAAGAATTCGTGTAAAAGTACCGTATATATTATACTGTGATAAAGAATTCATGCAAAAGCACCATATACATTACATTGAGAAGAATTTGTGTAAAAGGAATACTGTATATATATATATATATATATATATATATATATATATATATATATATATATATATATATATACACACACGCTGTATCAGTGATATACCACGAAATGTATACATCTCTTTTTTTAAAGGAAACGAGGCTTGCCGAGTTTCATTTGAATGAAAACTTTATACTACGAGTGGTATATCATTGATACAGCGTACATACTGTTCATATATTTTATTTATATCACATATAAATACATACATTTGCCCTTTGAACGGAGTTAAGATTTACTAAAGGCAGCTGCGTCTTGACCAAGTGAATGAACTCACATCCGAGTGTGTCCGCTACAAAATGTAGTTTTATGCCTTTTCTGGCTATTCACAATCACGTTTGCATATTAATAAGATGATTGTTTTCTTTTTAGTTTCTATTTTTCTTCACATTGATTAAATCAATACAATATATACTTATGATTTAAACATGAAAGATGGTTTCAATGATAAAAGTAGAGCACTACAAACACATGGTTAGCTAAGTCATTCACATAAACACTGCCATTCACGTACCTGGGCATGGAAATTAATGTGGAATAGAAACTAACCGAAAAGGCGAACCAACAAGAGGTAATAAAAATAATTTAATATATTTACATTTAATCTAAGTCATTATTCTGCTTTAATAACAGTACCACCGACCATAAACTCTCTCTCTCTCTCTCTCTCTCTCTCTCTCTCTCTCGCTCGCTCTCTCATCCTTTGGTCAGTTTGACTTAAATTTTACCATCCTTCATAATAAATTCAGATACATGGTGTGATGCCACAAATGAAAATCATCTACGCTCGTTATTTCATAGGTTTTAGCCCGTATCTTGCTACGACGATGGTCCAGAGAGAGAGGGGGGGGGGAAGCCTTTGGACATCTTCATTATTAATTAACAATAATCGATTTTTAGAATATTATAGTATGTTTAAGAAACAATAACAACAACAAAACGTTAAATACATCACAGTATGTGTACCACGTAACCGAGAAATTTACCTTATAAGGTCGACATGGTTTGCAACTTAGTATATTTGATTATATAAACACTGTAGTTAACTCCCAAGGAAATTGCATACATACCATTACGGCGAACCATATTCGTGTAGCTTACTTGGTGTAATTTCAATTTCAAGTTTTTAATCCAGCCCAAATTCCTTTTCTCTCTCAATCCACATGTATGCGTAGTTTGTCCGTTATGCATGAGAGGGAAGAGGGGAACAGAAAGCAGAAAGGATTGTGATGAAAATCTGTACCATATTAAATTCATTTAGAAAACGGGGATTATTAATACTTTTTGTCGTTATTTTCATACTAATGACTAATGTGTGGAAATTTATTATTGATCTAGAATCAACTGCAGCTGGTCGTGAGAAAAATGTTTATATATGCGTATTGTCGCGCCATGGGCTGATGACAGTTTGATCGTTCAAATTGCTTTATTCCAAGACTTTGAATGCGATGTTATTTTTAACATATATATATATATATATATATATATATATATATATATATATATATATATATATATATATATATATATATATGACGCAACATTAGCATATTTTTGGGCTTCCACGCGGATTCAATGGTTTCCTGGTTAGAAAAACCGAATTGGTATGAAATCCCCCTTACCGCACTACTCGGAGCTTGGAGAAAAAAAAACACCTTAAATTCCTTAATGTTTATCACATGTTGTGAGCAGTTAATAATAATAATAATAATAATAATAATAATAATAAATTTTAGGACGTCAGTATATATCATTTTTATTTAACAGTGCGCCTGGATTGACAATGTTGACTCAGTCGCATCTCTCCTAGCGACAACCTGAAGTTAAAACCGACTACTTCCATTTGGGCATTATGGTATTGTGGACAACATGCAAGAGTTACTGACATTCGAAATCGAAGAGTTTGACAACAGACGTTCTCCAATGACCATGGGCAGTTTTACATTTTGTTGTTGTTGTTGTTCATTAGGGGTTTAACGCCATTTCTCGGCTCAAGATATGCTGTATATGGCAGCCAGTATAAACGGTGGAGGAAGAACCCGGGAAAACCCCGGTAAGAACCACTGACCCACGGGAAGCTACTGAGCCTGACACTCAAATACACGTGGACAGAGGTGCGATAGCAGTGATCGTTAAAGGCAAACGCTTTAGACTACTCGGACACCCGACCCCTTACGTTTTGCAAATGCAAATCCTAACACACTTTTACAAAGAATTTTACTTATATCAAAATACAATCGAGATATATATTAGATTGACTTTAGAAATTCATCACACCCCCACCAACAAAAAAAAAGCGCCAAGGGACCAAGCATTTCTAACTATTTTATTAGATTCTTAACATACATAAGCGTCTATCAGGCTTACCGGCGTGGGACTAATGTCCAACAATGGGCGGAAAATGGCCAGATAGCAGAAAAGTTCGCCTTGCGGCGGAAGCAGCGTGAGTGGCAACTGAGACTCATAATAATCATTGTCCCATGCGTTGCAATGAACTTTGTCACAAAAGTTATTTTTGTTTCAATAATTGTTTCGACATTTAATGCTGCTGTAATTATTTAAAAGTTCTCTTTATCCGTTCTTATTATCAAATAATGGGAATCAACATGAACTTTATTTATGAAGAGACAAAGTAGCTTGGGTCATTTTGTCACTATTTTGGCTTAGAAACGTTCTTTTTGTAGCTCGAGGTATGAGATTGTTCAGCATGACCTGAACTTATCGATATCCTGTTTAGAAGAAAAATGATATAATTGAAAGGCGCGATATTTATTCTCTTTGCCTTACTATATTCAAACAAGTAAAGCGGAAAGTGGACTGCAGACTATTATATTAAGACGAAATCGAATTTCATTACCACACCCACTGAATACTGATGCTGTTTTCTTTATTGACTAAATATGACACCATATTTATTATCTGTGGTTCACAAAATCAGATAGTGCTGCGCTAGTATTGGATAACATCCAAAAAAAAGGAAACACTCATTAACTGTATCTGAGTAGTAAGGCTTCCAACTCTTTATCAAGCATTTCACTAAACATTGTTCTCTAAATACGATATCGTAGTAAATGAGACATTTGATAAGATCCCGTTATATGAGCTTTTTGTACAACTGGGAAAATGAATTCTTAGGAACTGTTTATGTTATGAATACATATCATTTACATAGAAATTAAAAAAGAATTGTAAAAAAGAACCATTCGCCTCCTGTACGTCTTAAATCTGTTTGATTACGTTCTTAATAATTAAGTAGGACATGCAAATCCATTTCACAAGAGCCTTCAGAATCTTAGAATTAATTAATCTTTTAGTAACTTGGATATGTTGATAGACGTCATCAAATTGCCCGATTAGAAGTTTAACGGATACGTTGATAGCCATCTTCAAATTGCCCGATTCGAAGTTTAGCAATAATGAGACCCAAACCCGGGCTTGGAGAAAAGAGAAGATGAAGATAACCAGGACCTATACGATTTTGGTCAGTGGTCAGTGCTATGTATGTTGACGGTGATAATGGGTTCAATTTCGTAACAGGCATTTAAATTCAGACCTTTATTGTTTTTTTATTATTTATTTATTCTATTTATATTGTCATTGTTTCTGTTATACATCATATAAAGGATTATGTCAACACTTTTCGATCGGATTAAACAAAACATATCCGCTTGGTGTACCCAAACCAAGACGCATGATAGTCAACAAGACCTTTCGCCTGTCATACGAAGTTTGGTTAAAATATGGGTTATCCTTGCAACGCCTGAACTAGGCTTTCACAAAATTGGAAACGTGATTTAAATGGCGAAGAAAATGAAATAATGAAATACGTCATTATGACGAGAATGTGACGTCATAATTTGGTGTAGCTGGACAATTTCATTGGCTCTCTGAGATACGCATGCTACAATAGCGTCATTTATACTTATGTTGAGTAATATCCTTTTAAGTAGTGAATATGCATTTTATAATCGTTGTTGGGGTTTTACACTCAGGCAAGGACACCATATAAAAGTTTTGATTTTTTGCCTCCCGCGAAGCTCAGGTAAACGGGGACACAAATTCTATAACGTCTAAGCTCTGGCTTCCATGTCATGGAGCAAAAATCAACATAGATTATTTTTCTCACCCAATTTCTTCTCTTCAAATAATTTAGCCCTTCATTTTTTCAATATTTTGTTAGCGCATTCAACACATACAGTATTTGTCACGTTCTATTATTTCCGGAACTTTTTCAAAAGGTCGTTTTGATCTTTCAATGTGTTTATGAAAACCTAAATAATTGTATCAGTAAAATCATACTATATATGCCACTCTTACAACAAAAATAAATAGTTATAATCGGTACGTGTTCTCTGTAATGTAACAAACGCGTCGCTAGTCACGAGCTATTGTGATGTAGACTCAGCACATTAACACAAATCTGTTGATGCAGTCAGTGGAGTGAATGGGTTGATCGGAACAACGCTCAGTCATTTCTGTAAAGGTGGCGCTCACCAGATAATATGTACTTTTGAGAGAGTGACGTATGTAAGGTGAAGTAGTTCGCATTTAAAACATGCACAGTGGAGAGAATGTTGGCATATCTCTATGCTACATTAATGTAATGTGGATGATATTTCTTTTGGATATTGTACTTTTGGAAATTTTACATGATTTAAGTACACTGCTAACTAAAATGACTGCTCCCTTGTGTTAAAAAATCAGTCTGAATTAGTCTAAAGTGCACTATACATAGCAGCTATTAAAACAGGGAAAATTAATTTTGCCAGACTAGACAATACCAGCTTCTGAAAGTGCAATGAATGAATTACCAAATATATAAAATGTAAAAAAAAGTTATCGGCTCTTTTTTATACAATTGACCTCTGAAGTTCAGGAAGTGAAAATGACCAAGTAGAGCTAGCACTTTTTTGAAAGGTGCACATTTGAAGTAAGGCCAAGCTGTATACTCTATAACCCATAGTACACCCATCAATCATACACCAAAATAAAGGGAATTAAAGGTTCTTTGCATTATACCTAAGATATACAAGGTCTTTTTTAAATAGCTAGTAAAACCAGTGAGGAGAGCCGGGGAAATTCTTTTTCTTTAAAATCCTAACCTATGCAAAATGCGAAACTGTATAGCGCCACCAAAAGAATAATTCTTGTCTGAGGGAAAAGACCGAGGATGTTCCGATTAGTCGCCGGTCATCCGAAATTCCCAAGTTCAACGCATGATACAATAACAAGAGAAAGCATTTCATTATATTGCGAAGTAATTAGTTTTGTTTATAAGGAAAACTTTTAACTTCTGAAAAAGTTCATTAGCTTTACTGTTACTCTACTCAATTTTATCAAGACTCATATACTTGTGATTTTGTCTTCACTTTGTTTACAAAAATAGCATCTCTGTGAAAGACTAATTGATGGCTGTCTCTTATAACAATCCAGCTGAATATATTTCTATTGTCTCTCTTAATATTGACCAAATGCATAAATGCTCTATTTTACTTCCAGTTTTATTTGAAGTAGGAACTTTCAGAAGACCAAATATATGCCATGCGATTTACGTAAGACAGAGTTACACTAAGAACTAAATTTTTAAGTAAAATAAGCATCTAATTTAAATATATAATGTATGTAAGACGACAGTTACGTTATATAATACGTGTCCAGATACTTTCACTACAAACACGAGAGTCCAGGAGACGAGGACGTAACGTCTAACAGTGTCTTAGTAATGCAAATAATCTTGAAATAGCTGTTTCCAAGGAACTAATCTGTTAAATATTGCACAATCTCTATATGTTATCCCTACAACAATTCCTTTCAAGCCTTTGTGATACATATTGGGGTGCCTATCAAACTCTCTGTAAAACTTAGTGCTCTGCATCTCAAATCACTGGTAAAACATTTACTAAATGCCTATCAGACCAGTGGTAAAACATATTGCCCTGCCTATCAAACCACTGACAAAACATATTGCCCTGCATCTCAAGCCACTGGTAAAACATATTGCCCTGCCTATCAAACCACTGGTAAAACATATTGCCCTGCATCTCAAACCACTGATAAAACACATTGCTTTGACTATCAAACCACTGGTAAAACATATTGCCCTGCATCTCAAACCACTGGTAAAACATATTGCCCTGCCTATCAATCTACTGGTAAAACATATTGCCCTGTCTATCAAACCATCTGTAAAATACTTGCCCTGCCTATCAAACCACATGTAAAACATATTGCACTGCCTATTAAATAATTCGTAAAACATATTGCTCCGTTTATCAAAATATTGGCAAAACATATTGCCAGCATATTAAACGTTTGATAAAACGTATTGCCCGCCGACCAGGCCCTTCGTAAAACATATTACCCTGTGTATCAAACCACTGTTAGAGCATTATGCCCTGTATATCAAGCCCTTGGTAAAGCATTGCCCTACCTTTCAAACAAAAATATTTACGTGATATCAAGTAAAGAAAAAACACCAATATAACCATAACGTTTAAATATTATCCATCATTATCAAATTATATTAAAATCAGTTCCTGCTTTCGACTATCTGCATTTGAAGAAAAATTATATTATATAGAGATGTGGTGATTAATGTGATGTGATTTTCTGTGTAAAGCCAGCTGATCTGCACAAGGCGGCTAAACCAAGAATAAATAATTTAATAAGTTATCGAACCCATGCCTTTTCGTATGATATATGTAACATCTCGCGGTAAGGGCAGATCATGATCATTAGAGGGTGGGTCATGATTAGATTATAAGGTATCATTAGATTATGGACCATCAAAAGCAATGATTTGTATTCTTTCTCACATGTAGCCATTTTGTGTTGTTTGTTTGTTTGTTGTTTGTCTGTTGGTTTACAATTTTGCAAAACATATTGTAAAGACAAACTTACAAACAAATTTACAATTAATTGTTGGTGGGGGGGGGTAATTTATATCATTAGATTATGGACATATCTATACTGGGTAATTATACCATATATAACTTCATTCAATTTGATTGCTTAAAACCATTGTGGTGAATTATGAAGCTTATTATGAACTTTGAATAGAATGTTAAAGACACTCGCACAGTTGAAAGAATGGATATTTATTCTAGTCGCCAAATAAAGTAGTGAAAATGACGCAGTCTTTTGGTCGACATGGAAATCAATCTTACTTTTTTTTTACTTTGGAAGTTTGCCATGTCAGAACTCCAATCCATCATTTTTGTGATTTTCCATTCATGAAACATTATTCCGCTTTCATTACTTGTAGTCCATTTAATTAGATTTGTAACATTTATCAACCAATGTTTGTTTATTTCAGAGAGATCCTATCATCTTCTGAAGTCAGATATGACGGCCCCCAACCTTAGCATTTCTTATTTTAATTAGATTTTTTTTAAAAACGGTAACATCCTTATGCAGTCAAGGAGGCGTATACGGCTGTTTTACTGATTCATAACGAAATACTTTTGATATTATCACTCATGATCTATTCGTGTAGCAAATATTGTAAAGCATCCTCAGTTCGTGTAGCAAATATTGTAAAGCATCCTCGGTTCGTGTAGCAAATATTGTAAAGCATCCTCGGTTCGTGTAGCAAATATTGTAAAGCATCCTCGGTTCGTGTAGCAAATATTGTAAATCATCCTCAGTTCGTGTAGCAAATATTGTAAAGCATCCTCGGTTCGTGTAGCAAATATTGTAAAGCATCCTCGGTTCGTGTAGCAAATATTGTAAAGCATCCTCGGTTCGTGTATCAAATATTGTAAAGTATCTTCGGTTCGTGTAGCAAATATTGTAAAGCGTTCTCGGTTCATTATTTTGAGAAAATTAAAAAGAAACATTCAGCCAATAAATCAGTTTAACTGACTATGTTTTGATCAAGAACAAATAGTCCTGCACACGATGTACTTGTGAATTATAATGGTCACAAAGCTGATATTCAAAACACAAATGGACATTAAAATTACTAGTTTCTGATCTTTGAATAGTTGTTTTTAAACTTTGGTCTTAAATTTGAATAGTTGTTACGAAACTTCGGTCTTTATTGGAAACAGTTGTTATGAAACTTCGGTTTTAAATGCGAACAGTTGTTATAATATCTTTGCCTTAAATGTGAATGGTTGCTACGAAACCTTTGACTTAAATGTAAATTGTTGCATGAAACCTTAAATGTGAACAGTTGCTATGAAACGTTTGGCTTAAATGTGAACCGTTGCTATGAAACCTTTGACTTAAAGGTGAATGGTGGCTGCTTTGAAACCTTTGACTTAAATGTGAATGGTTGCACTGAAACCTTTGACTTAAATGTGAACAAATGCTATGAAACAGTGGTCTTAAATGTGAAGAGTTGTTATGAAGCCCTGGTCTGAAATGTGAACAGTTGCTGTGAAACCTTTGCATTCAATACACAATTTCTAAGTATGAAGACAAGCCAGTAATAATCGGTACGAAATGAAAAATCCAATTCCACACATAAATGGAAATTGCAAGATATGTTAGACATTAATATTTCCATTAAATACTGATCGTGCATAATTTCTTTTAGATCTCTAATACTGGCACAAACTCAGTATCGCGTGCATTCTTACAACTATTGCACTCTCTCTCTCTCTCTCTCTCTCTCTCTCTCTCTCTCTCTCCATAAGTGTGTGTATATGTATGTTTTTCATAAACACATTGATCACATGTATGCTTGTCACGAAAGAATATGCTGACTTCCGATCACAAAGTAAGAATGTATCACAAGCCAGGCCATTATTTAGATTTTATCCTGTCTCATACATTTATATCGACTCAAATGCGAATTCAAAGTTCGTTTTAATGGGCGGACTTCGTTAATTCTGGTAAAGACATGGCTATGTAACAAGACATTGCCAATAGTTAATGAAATTCCAGATCTAGCCTTTAATAATTTCAGTTTCAATCCAGATTAAAGTTAATACCCCCAAGAATAATAATATTATGCATTTATGGGATTTACTCGGGATTCTACAAAGAATTATAAAAATTTATGAACAAATCCCGATTATGATATCGACCTTATCGAAGCTACATGTATTTATTGCACCTTTTCATCGTCGGGCAACAGGCAAGTGCATTTAAATACCCTCGCCCATATGCGCAATTTAAACTCATGTTCATATAATAAGCAATGTCACAATATGCAAAAACGAATTTACAAGATAAATGATTGGAGAAGAGAAGAGATATAAATGGTTTACATTTTCGTGATCTTTCAGTATAGGATGCTACTATAATAATAATGTCAAATTTAATGTCATAAGACTGGAGGCAATAGAAAATGCAATAGTATATGTAGTGAGTGATTAGAATCAGATCATTTTATCATGAGACGGACATAGCGGCATGGTACGGTCATTGAGAAAGTCTTTATACTTAAAACTTGCTTCCTTTCAGCCTAAAGTATATCTTTTAAATGACCATATTCCACAATGTTAAACTAGTATAGCTCTATTTTGAGTATAAACGCATATATATATATATATATATATATATATATATATATATATATATATATATATATATATATATATATATATATATATATATATATATATATATAGAGAGAGAGAGAGAGAGAGAGAGAGAGAGAGAGAGAGAGAGATTTCAAAATATTGTAGAACTGTCGGTTTGATTTCGAGCATCATCGCATAGACTCCAAAATACTGAAGGACTATTGGTTGATTGCGAATATCATCGCATACATTTCGAAATGTTGAAAGACTATCGGTCGATTTCGAATATCATCAAATAGATTTCAGAATAAAAAAGGACTGGAAATCGAGGCTAGTAGGTGGGGAAGCCCTACAAAGCAACTGGACAAAGATTTTGTTCAGTGTATAAATACACCGGAGGATAAGTATCATTTTAATTTAGAGAGTCACTAACACAAAGATTAAACGATTAAATATTAGAAAGTTATTGTTGAAAAAGAGCAAACATGTTTAAAATTATTGTAAATTCCACAATTAATAAAATATTACAAATATACACAACGTATGTTAATGCATTTAATGCTATTTAACTGAAAAATAATATTCTCTAAACAAGTAGTATTTGATGAAGATGACATCAACGATAATGACAATGTTGTATGTGTGTGTGATTAGGATTTTTAACGTAGCTTTAACAATGTTTCAGTCATATCGCTACGATGTCTGGAGTGTTGCAATTTATAGTGATGTTTAGCACTGGGGCATCATGCCGCAGACATGTAGCAAGACGTCCTACCCAGTCACATTACCCTGACACCAGGCCGACCAGTCCTAACACTAACCTCCTAATACTGAGCACCAAGCGGTTAATGACAATGATAAGTAGTATTAGTAGTAGAAAATAATTAATATATTGGTTCCCAGATTAATCTTTATCCCAAATCCTCTGATGTTGGCACATTGTGTTTGTGCATGTGTCTGTATGCATGAAAGTATTGCTTTTATATTATTTTCACTCTGTTGATACAGTTATGGATTTTAGCTTTTGGAGATGAATTTACGTTGAATATATATCACCGTATGTTCATGTATTGCTATGTCGGATAATTATATCGAGATTATGTCCTTCTAGTCCAATTGCAGTAATGAAAGTCAAATAATGTACGTTTATGTATCATTTTGCAAGTCAAAAGATGTCTATCCGCATATATATATATATATATATATATATATATATATATATATATATATATATATATATATATATATATATATATATGGTGCATTGCAACAGAATACTGAATCCTTTTATCGCTGCTGATATTACTAAATACTCTGGTAACGCGTCATCATATCAGTGGCAAGAGATGGTTCGTTATTTTTCAAATTTCAAAAGATATCTAGTTTTCAGTCTGATGTTGCTTTTGTCCAACTTTGGGCTTTCCTGATTTCATGTAAGTGCTACAAATAAACTCATTAAATATATCGTTTTCTCCCAAAGGTATGTTTGTGTTTAATGGTACAATAATAGATCTTATTATTATTCCAAAGAGTCACTCTTTCGGAAAACCCAGATAAACAGACATCATCACAACATGTAATCACTCGCCTCGTTCTGGTTTTAAGTCGTCATTTTCAGTGAAAAGTTTACATTTATTACCTATATTCAC
The DNA here is from genome assembly GCA_028554795.2 of Sinohyriopsis cumingii. NCBI lineage: Eukaryota > Metazoa > Mollusca > Bivalvia > Unionida > Unionidae > Sinohyriopsis > Sinohyriopsis cumingii. The sequence continues at coordinate 41,887,374 of CM068832.1, forward strand.
GCATGCGCCAGTCATTGTAATATTTATTAAAAAATGTCCAAGAAACGAAATATTTATGCACCAGGAACAATAACAACAACAACTTAGCTACCATTTCCTTAGCAAGATATAGTGAATAATGTTTTTGAAATTCCATTCCAAACCAACAAACCAAGAACAAGAAAATGCTGACAATTCTATTATTCTCTGCATGCTAGACATGTTCGTTTTCACCATCGAAACTTGAATGTTGTGATCATGGTGTGATTTTATTGGTGGAATTTTATAATATATTTAACTATCATGCTAAAGTGAGCTTCACTAAAGACCGGAATCATCGGATTTAACTTCAGTATTCCATACATTTTTAACATGGAAATTTTAATTGACTTCGTTAAATGTAGAAACTTTTAAATAAACTGTGAAGTTCTGGTCAATGTGTGTGTGTGTGTGTGTGTGTGTGTGTGTGTGTGTGAAAACTACCTTATCAAGAGCTTGCTCAAAGTTTTATATAAAAAAAGTTAGGCTTTGTTGTACCATTTTTTACAACAAAGGAAAAATAATAATTACCAAGGCAACTGTAAGAAATTGCGTGTAAGTTTAAATTCTATTCGACATCACACAGAATAAATATATGCTTTGTTTACTTGCATAACGTTTCTATTGTGATAATATTCATTTCGAAATAAAAACATTAGTAGATGATGACAAGTTTCTTGCTGGCTGTCAAAATTTATCATTGATTTGTGTGCGTGTGATTATGATTTTTAACGTAGCTTTAACAATTTTTCAGTCATATAGCTACGATGTCTGCAGTGTGGCAGTTTATAGTGATGTCCAGCACTGGGGCATCATGCCGCAGACAGTCTCATTATCCTGACACCAGGCCGACCAGTCCTAACACTTACCTCTTAATGCCGAGCGCCAAGCGAGGCAGCTGTTAGCACCATTTTTGTAAGTCTTTGGTATGACTCGGCCGGGGATCGAACCCACAACCTCCCGCTTCCGAGACGGACGCTCTAACCACTAGGTTAGAGGAGCGGTAATATTGACTAGCGAAAGAACATAGTGATGGTAGTGTCACAGCTAAGACTATACAGTCAATGGAGTTCACGGGAATCGCTATTATCACTTGCACTGAGAGATTCGAACTGTTTTTAAAGTCAATGCAATTTTCCAGTTTAGAACATGTTCATGAAACTCTTTTGTTCTTTGGGAATTCTAGTCTCCTGAAAGATATCATAACTCAGTGTTATTATTGCATACTTTAAGTAAACCAATTCATTAGATTGTTGCTGTTAGATTTAAGAAAATGTATCGATTCTTATAGATGATACCATGTCAATGGTCTGATGAGATTCTTTTTCAGGATATAAGAGTAATAAGCGATGAAACGCAATGTGCAGCAAACTAGAAACTTCTCGTAATTGATTTTCGCATGAACTGTAGATTACCGATGGAGCAAAATTTCGATAAATGCCTTCGTGATATTTTTCTCTCAGTTTTTTAAGGGAAGTTAAAATAGACGAAATCTGCGTAATTACACATTCTACTACATGTGATTGAAATTGGAAAAAAAAATACTGCGCCAAATGTGTAGGTCAAGGATTACGCTATATTTAAAAGTGACACGAGATGCCATTTTGTTTACTCTAGAATACACATAATCTAAAAGGCAATTCAGGAGATAGACATTTCCTTTTGAAGACCAAATGGAAGCGAAATCTCCCGACCTGACAATGCAAATATTCTTTTTAGTCGCTATCGGTATGCTTTCGTCTTTTAATTTATCACCATAGTCAAAGTAAATGTGAAAGGTAGTCATTGTAACTTTCGCGAATTTTAAAATTTTCATTTCAAATGTATTTCTTTTCGTGGACTACCCCAAAATATTGGTCAAATCCTGTGAGATTATGTTTGTGACTTTTTGTATGCACTAGTATTATGAAAAATATATATCATGCTGTAACGTATCTATTTAAATACAATACTTCCCTGTATACTTACTGATCCTCATAATGGGACACTACTTCTAACCCTTGTATTTACCAGTTTTCTTCGTCACTCGAGCCCTATATATCCAACTTCCTAATAAAATATTGGTAGAGTAATAGAAAAATCAGATAAACATAAAAATCTGACTCGGTACATTTATGGCATTGATTTGCTATGGCGGGGAAACTGAAAATCGACGCAAAGTATTTGGTTATGAGAAATTATAATGCGGATGAAATTATTATTGACTGAATTTTAGCACATTGTCGAATTTAATATTTCCTTATCAATGCACTGTTTCATACAAAATTAATATTTAAGTCAACTTCGTCGAAATTCTCAAAATGTACACGGACTCGGATACAACTTTAATTCCCTACGAGGTTCGCTTTTTGTGTTTAATTGCCTGCATCAACCGTAAATAATCTCATACAGAAAGTTTAAATGAACAACAGTTTGTTCGTCAGTTATATTATGAGAATAATCAGATTCTGGATAACGATGTCAACAGTGAAAACAAAAATAAATACAGAGCAGTATTTACTTCAGTCTTCCGATATCACTCTAAACATAAATTAAATCAGATAGTCCATATGAGACAATACTATGAAATACTCTGACTTAAATCAGATAGCCCATATGAGACAATACTATGAAATACTCTGACTTAAATCAGATAGCCCATATGAGATAATACTATGAAATACTCTGACTTAAATCAGATAGCCCATATGAGACAATACTATGAAATACTCTGACTTATATCAGATAGCCTGTATGAGACAATACTTTGAGATACTCTGACTTAAATCAGATAGCCCAAAAGAGACAATACTATGAAATACTCTAACTTAAATCAGATAGCCCATATGAGACACGACTATAAAATACTCTTAACGTAAATTAGATAATCCATATGAGACAATAGAACATTTATTTGATTTGTACTTATGTTAAGCGTACCGGCTGTCATTTTAGGTGATTATATATTTGATTCAAATAAGTGTCCATTTCGATTGTCATGGATGTTGCCATATTCATATCACATGGCATTCCGCCATTAATGTATTGATTTTGCTTTACTTGTACAAACACAAACAGTTTGATCTCAAGAAGAAATGATGGGTGCAGTTTGATTAGGGAAATCATCTGATGGGCCGTCATAAAGGGGCTTGTCTTTTCATCAAACCAAATTCTGAATTGGGGATACTTTTTCCTGTTTCATGCCTGATACATTTCTTTTTATAATTTTACTCGAATAGTAATTGCACAACCACGCGGACGATTTAACTTGTATATAGTAGCTTGTAAATTGTGTTTGAACTTTTAGTGCTTATTTGAAGAAGAAAAAATGTATTTGTTTATGGTTAACGAAATGAGATGTTGAGAGCACCATTGACAAATATTGTATTATGCATATGAATTTATGCGTGACAAATTGGATTGCTTTCAATATCATCGTGTATTTCTCTCAACATCGTCAAATGAAGTTGGAACTTGCGCTAGAGAAAGATTGGATTAATCAATTTCCGTTGCAAATAAGACCGCGTTTCATTATCTTTCTTTGTAGTTTGTATCAATTCATCCTGTAAAGAGTGTAGTGGATAATGAGGTATTTTATATTACAAAGTCATTAACACTCACCCTCACCCAAATTATCTTATCTTGTATATCTATATGAATACTATTTTTTATATATAAAAAATATAATAAACGCAAAATTAATAACTCGAGGCAAAATAGACCGGAATATTGTATAGATTTCTTCATGTACGTTTTAACCTACTCGTTTGATGTATTACTGTATCGATTTTTCACATTCGGATCACCTCTGCTATTTATGCGTTAGAAAATACACCTCGGATTTATGTCAGCAGAGCACGTTACAGAAGAATCATAGATTATATTCGTAAGAAGTTTCTTCGCAAAAAGATACCGCAATCTATTCGTACCACATCGGCTATTTCTATGATTCGACTGACCAAGAATTGGAGGGTGAAAAATAGTTACGTGCATTTGCAACTTCTCCTTCAATCCTTGTTTAGTAAATAGCCGTGGTGGTCCGAATGACAAGTATTCGCATACATTAGAGGTAGAGGATCCATGCTTTTCCATGCACCAGCGTACTTGAAGAATACCGATACACCAATGTTATGCTTAAATTATAAAAACAGTCAGTGGTCGTTAGAAAGCGAATACAGTTGTAACAGTTAAGGTTAGATCGTATGAAACAGCTCTGCTGTAAGATAAGAAAAGAGAAAGCTCTACACCGCCGTTTAAATTTAATTGTGCCAAGGGTATTGTATCCGCTCGAAGATGAATCTGTGCGCATGGTGAGATAACTAGCTGCGTGAGTAACTAGCTCCATTTAGCAAGTATCTCTTCCTGCAGTAAATGGCAATTTCAAGCAAAGATGAGGTCATTTTTAAGCTCGATTTAAGTTACATCACCCTGTAGAATGCTAATCGAGGGTATTGAGGAGACAGTACTAGGGATTATTGTTCTGGTATCTGTATAAATACCTCATGGAGATAATAAATGCCAATTAGACGATGTCGACCTATGTGTAAAATAAGACTGAGCCCATGTATCCGTCGTAACTAGAATATCCTTCCACCGTTGCGTACGTCTATTAGTCATTATTATTATTATTATTATTATTAATTGATTAATTAATTAATTTCCTTTGTGATTTCTTTCTGTCATTTTTAGTTTTTTTTTTGTTTTTGTTTTGTTCGTTTTGCTCTTAACAAATTTTTAATTTTCTCATTAATAAACGCTCAATGCATTTTAAGAAATGCAAGCAAACGAAATCGATATCACCAAATAAACGAATTTTAGCCATTGGTAATCCTGTCTGCAACGAAAGTATTTATGTCAAGTCATTCAAGCAATAAATAAGCATTCGCTATAAATCTAACTAACACGCAAATTGAAATAACGCCTTTGCAAGTTTCTATTTTTCAGCCAACAATGTGACGAGAGATGTTAAGCTCGGCAGAGATGTGTTTGCTTCCGAGTGACTGATCACAATCTACTAAAATGGAAATAACCAATAGCTTTCTCGAAAACATGGTTCAGTCATGAAATAATCTTTGATTAAAACCTTCAAGCAAACTTATTGTAGTGTTAAATTGTTCAGATGATTAAATGTAAGGTTATCGTGGAACTGAGTTGTTTAATTTGACTTTGCATTTTCTTATGTAATAGCTAGAATCTAAGAACAACCAGCATCATCGAATTAACTTGGACCAATCATTGGTAAAATTCCTGGGTTAGAGAATTTACACGTTTTGTAATTGTCGATGTCTGGCACTACATGAAGAATGTGGCCAAAATAAATGCCAAAACTGAAGAGCATCATTATGTACTTGTTTCTTCTTTAGAAAAGCTGCAGCCAGTGTATGTTGACTTTCGAAAATGATTTAAGAGCAAATTTTTTATTATTGGCATCGTCTGCCTTTATTATAACCGTTCTTAGTCTTTATCGTCGTCAATTTACTATCACACATTTACTGCGTCCTCTTCATCCTTCATTAAAATGAACAGATCAGCCTCTGTTACATTCAAATTAGTGACACCGCATTAAAATCAAACATAAATTAGAGTATTTTTAATAAATTGACAAATGTATGAAGTAAACCAGATATGATTTTCGTTATATATGTCTATATATATATATATATATATATATATATATATATATATATATATATATATATATATATATATATATATATATATATAGAGAGAGAGAGAGAGAGAGAGAGAGAGAGAGAGAGAGAGAAGTTATTTTCTTTTCCTACTTTAATGCCGAATATGATTCATTGTGTGGTTCAAAAACGTGATATTTTAAGGGGAACGTGATATTTTAACGTGTGAAAATATATCGTTTCTGGTACCACAAGACGAAATAGATCAGGTATTTTCGAAGGAAAAGAAAATTTATTTTTATTATATACCAAACTAAACTTGCTCCAGAATCGAACCTCAGATGATGAAGCTCACTTTTCAGCACAACACCTCCTTTTCATGAATTTATGTCGCTTTCTAATGGTGATCACATAAATATAAGGGCCTTAAGCTGGCGGTAGGATTGGGACGAGCTAACATGTCAAGCAAATTATACTTTACATCTTTTATTAACTACTTGACCCTACCTGAAAACATAATAAGTCCGATTCAGCATTGCATCACAGCAGGGTTATAGTTGTTGTCATGGAAGTAAAGAGAAATAACGTCAGAGAGACGCGAACGGCGTCTTGTCAGATTTCTTCATCAAACATTACTTTTTTCCGTGTCTGAAATGCAATGCATTTTCTATTTATTTGTTCTAGGCAATACAGTACTCGTGTTTCTTGTTTTGTGGGATAATTTGTGTTGTTTGTTTTGTTTGGGAGTGGGTTGGAGCGGGGAGGGGATGGTGCTGCAGGTTTAACTTCTGAAGCGCACACAACCAGGCGTCAAATGGCATGGTGGGATATCTTAGATTTTCCCACAGATTCCTAGTATGAATTAGGCTTTATGCGTGGAATGATGATATTATATTTGTTTATTGATACTCCGTATACGGTATGCCATACAAATTATGCAACTTATCGGGTTAAATCGAGTGATTTGGTTCCAAATGTATGTCTGATGAAACTGGTTTAAGTGGAATCTTCATACAACTGACACTTATTCCTAAATCATATCCTGCGTACATTATAAATTCTAAAAAGTGTTAACACACCTTTCCCCAATAAAGACATAGTTATATGAATCCTGTTGTAATTCTTTCATACGTATTTTCATTATCTGATACGCGTATTAATTTCAGTGAATATGGAATAATTAGCTAAAACTATTTAGGTCTGAGAGTAGAGAAATAAAGTTTCTTTTCTTGTCTTAAATATTCATTGTCATTAAACGGAGGTTTTGAATTTCATCTTCAATATTTATGTAAATGTTTATTCACTTTTCATAATTTGAGATTTTCTGCTCTTTTGTGCTGACGATGAACTATCATTCTCGTTATTAGTTATTATTTCGAATGACTAATGAAATGGGGAATTGCATTTAATTTTACCTTTGTATTAATCACATTATTAAAATTATAGTTTGTGTCCTGGATCTCTGTTCCAGTGACCTAAAACTTTGACTTGGCAAATATTTATTGTATATTTTTTAGCTGTCTCTGACAATTAAACTTTTATTTTCTTTCCCAAAACATTTCATTCGCTACGACGAAGTAACAATCAGGATCATCATGTACGTACGATGATTGAACGCAGAATTTTTGTTGATGAGTAACGAACCGCGTTATATGCCATTTTGTAAATACAGTTTATTTGCATTATCCCATATTTGTAATATCCCATTTCATGGTCCAGAAAGTTAGATTTTATAAAATATTTATTTCACAACACATTCCAGCCCAAGAAGTATGGTTTCTGATGAGAATACTTCTATGAAATCTGAAACTGTTATCCTTTTGACGTTGCTCTATTCTGCGACAGTTGATTAGATCGATTTTTTTTTTTGCAAACGAGACTTTTTATCACAGTTTTCCTCAGTTTTATCATCATTCTGAAGCATTTTGATTGAATGTAAGAAGTCATTAAGGTATGACAGCATTTGCACTTGATGGCGTAGTTAAGTTGATACAAGAAGTAATAATTCTGGGAATGGTCGTATTGAACAAATATATTAATTCTACACATCATAAGGTCATGAGTTCTTGCAAAACAGACACATATTTCAAAACACAGATAGGCCATATAACTTAAGCTAACTTCTCGGGACCTGCCAATATCAAGAAGCGAATGGAAAATTGAAATTATATTACTCTGAGCAACAAAAAAAAAATGAAATTGCATTTAAAGATTGTTTTGAGAAAAGAAATACTAACAATCAAAGTAATACAGTAAAATACGTTTTATCTGAATCGTGTATAAGGTATCACGGTACCAATTGTTTTTCCATATACCTCAATGCTAATGTTTTGTGAAATAAATATACTTACTGTCCTACTTGGGCATGCATGTCACACACTGTCATATAGAACAATGCTAGATTGTCAATTTGACAATGACATAACCAGGTACTCCATTGCATTTAAGAGAGATAACTCTACTGGAACTAGACAGGGGTAAGAGTTATCTAGTCACAACAAGCACATTTTCAGCCATGTGTACCATATTTTAAAAAAATCATAAAAAATACAAAATATGATCTAGATAGAAATTAACACAAACTCGCATGTTGCCAAGAGGCTCAACATTTTTTTAAGCCAAACAGAAAGTACAACTCTTACATAATGCACCAAACACAGCTAGTGTTGTTCTTTAATTCTGAATACAATGTTCCATACACCTTAAGCTCCGCCCACCTGGACTTGCGCAATTGGTACCGTTATACCATAAAGTTGACTGAACAAGAAACATTTTGTGGAGTATGTATTTTTTTTCTTTTGTAATTTCACATACAATGTGTACTCGCGTTTAAGTTAGATACAACTGCAATATACACAGACCTTGTGCTTCCGACGACTAATGCGCTGGCAGATATGGGTTTAACCAATTTTCTAAGAGTGATCAGTAGAACAAACAACACGTGCACCGAGACATGACCTGTACGCGAGTATAGATGGTATGTAATGTTTGGAATATTTATTTTGCATAGTTTCTTTTTTTTTTAAATTCATTGCATGCAATGGGTTATGTAAAATTGTATCTTGTAGCTGACCCTTTGCAAGTTTTATTGTCTACGGGACCAGAATCACTGATTTGTTTCATCATCTATAAACAACTAATACATAGTTTATATGCTTCCGTGAGTGTAGGTTAAATATTATGATCATTATAATCTTGTTTACTGAAAAAAATATTGTTTTCATGCTATAAGTTCTTGAGGCACAGTCATTTGTTTTGTTCAGTGTTTGATTTGGGCTGGAACTTATTTATTCAAAATATTTATTTACTGGAAATACGAAGTGCTCAGTAATATTCTTAGACAGAGACATTACTGCGAGTCAACAAAAGGCTGTTGACACGTAATTACAATTCAGGCCATTTGTACATTAATATATTAAAGACTACTACAGGCTACTACAGGCACATGAACACGTTCAGCGTTGGAAATTATTTGGAATACCACTAAAGTTTATTCAGAATTTTATTCATTAGGAATCCTGTTACTAAATCTAGGATTATTATGGATTTAATTCTCAATACCTTAAGTTGTTTTTACATTTTCACCTTCTAGTATAGGGATATAAATTATTTGTTGAATGTTATATATATATATATATATATATATATATATATATATATATATATATATATATATATATATATATATATATATATATATATATATATATATATATATATATATATATATATATATATATAAAACAACCGAAATGTAGATAAATATATCAATGATTGATTGATTGGTATGGAAACATCAAAGTTTGCAATTACAATGGATGGTGAAAACCTTGGTTTGGAGGAGTTGAATTATTCATTTCTCGAACTATTCGGCATGACCGTTTGATGAAAGACGAAGTAAAGATACAAATACTTTGATGGTTCATGATAATATCATGCGGCGCATTTAAGATTTATTGTTTTGTTTTCTCGTATAAAAAATCAATATTTGTCCAGATAGCAATAAACATGGCAACTGAACAAGCAATTAAGCTTCCACGTGTGTGTCGCCTATACACAACGACCAATGAGCATTATAGCCTAAAATGATGTGTCGTCTATATAAGATGACTGATGGCTGTTTGAGCCCACTAGAAATAAACATTTGTTAAATGGTGTGTATGTATCCTTCAGTCTGAATCGAAGTAGTACCGAGTTCTATTTGTAGGCTAAAGTTAATAAGCACAAGACGAACATCGAAGTAGTACCGAGTTTCATTTGTAGGCTAATGTTAATAAGCACAAGACGAACATCAAAGTAGTACCGAGTTCCATTTGTAGGCTAAAGTTAATAAGCACAAGACGAACATCGAAGAATTATGACTCTACATCTTACCCATCGATGCTCATGTTTTCCAAGGCCAACCATCACAATTTTTGTTCATCGGCATATTCAGCAATGCAGCCCCCAACTGATCAACTGATCCAAATCCTTTCGAGTTCTAACACTTCAACGTGTCCAATATATCCAATATGTCCAAGAGAGTAGTCATTGGAGATGACTAGATATCGTGTACCAGACCCTTTGGACCTAACTTTGCCTATAAAGATTTCTTTGGATATTACTTGATTCTGTCTGAAGTCACAGGACAGGTAGGAACCAAATGAAAGCGCATCATTTCGTCTGACAGTTATACTGCATGAAATGCATTGTGGGAATTGAATTTCTCTCTTTATCCAAGGCAAGGACGAGGGACATTACCACACTATAAAATCGGACCAATTTCGGGTGAAATTTAGTTTGCACTAGCTCTTGCGAACAAAGTTAACGTCATTTTGTATGCAAAATTCAACAACACTCTGTCAATTAACAGTATGAGAGAAGTGATCCTATGTATTTGAAAAAGATGGAATATGAACCTATGGAGATAGGCGATGTGGATGTTTTCTACCCAGAGCAACAACAGTCACAGATCATAAGTGAACAATGCAAAACTACAGTCATGAAGTCAAGTATTACAGAACAAGAACAACACTTAGTACCATGTTTTGTTCGTCACCTGGCTGAAGGAATCACGTGACTGATCAAATAACATGTCATGGATGTTATATCGATCATCATAGTCCGAAACAACATGACACATCCTTGATGATGAGTCAAGATGAAAATTCGGAGGACTATCTTTAAGATGTATGGACTCTCTTCTCAGAAAAGAATTGTTTGAAACAGTGATATGAAGATCTGAGTGACTATTCCTTCACTGCATTTACTTCTTTGGGAGATGAATGCATCGACGCTCTCTTGAAACGGAATGTGGATACACACCCTTCGTCGACTTACTTGTCAGATATTTCCAAGGAAAAGGAAAGTATGAACTTATCACTGTTTGTAAAAAGAATGAATCGCTGGGAACTTCATTACCTTCTGACTTATTGGAATCCATTGTGTGAGTTAAGATGAACTTCCTCACTGAAAAGGTAAAAACGTTCAAGCCTATGTCATCAACACCGATGAGAGTAATCGCCCAGGAACTTATTTCGTGGTCTTTTACTTTAACAACGAACAAAGTCTGAATATTTTGATTTATATTGCTTTCCTTCTTTGGAAGGCTCAACTCATATACATGAAATTACAGGAATCAGACAATATTGTGTATGTTTTCTTGATCAATGCAGTTTTAGATTCCCCTTAAAACATGTACTTATTTCTTCTGAACAGGAAACGATAATAAAATGAACATTTGATTTGTGAAGATTATATTTATCTATTTACTTTCGCCCAGATAAAATGCAAACGTAAAGGATCATTAAAACTCAAGTCTTGCTTCCTAACGTAGTCAATCGTTTCCTGTTGATGACTGAATTAGCGGGTCTTATTAAAATATTGATTTGGAAGAAATCGTGGTTGATGGGTTTTTGGAAACAAAATAAAACTGACTCACTAAAAGTCTCTTTTGCGTTGTGTCTGTTGAACTTTGAATTTATTTATAATAATAACATATACCGGAGTTTTCGTTAGTAAATGTGGGGTGTTGGTTGCTGAGTAAACATTTGGCATTGGTCAGGAAAAATAATAATAATAATAATAATAATAATACATTGCCTGTTGGATAGTAAGGAAGAGGTATTGTTCATTGCACAGGGCATATTAGATAGTACATGTGGGGTATTTTAATGATATGGCTCTGGGTGTTAGATAGTGGATGACTTGATGTTGGTCACTATCCTTTTTGTTAGTTAGCAACTTTGGTATTAGTAACTCATGACAGCGTGAAATGTTTAATTATTGTGTACATATCTTTCACATTATGAGAAAAAATTGAAACTTTTTATTTTCTTTTTCAAATTTTGTAAAATAATTTATGCAAATTTTTAATTTATCTTGACATTATTAAGTCTAAATAAGGTATAATTTGTTTAGTTTTTATTTGTGGAAAATGTTTGTCACCTTTAGATAAATATTTTCTTTTCATAATTTATAAAGACTATTCTTTTATAAAATTTTACATTATTTCGAGGGAAAAAAAATCAAATCTCCGCTAGATTCTAAGTCAAACAATTTGCATTTTTGCCTGATTTTTCTTGGTCTCCGCTTAAGTCAGAATGAGATTCCTAACTTTAGAACTGCTTTTAATCTGAGCAGAAATGTTAAAATTTGTACCTGACTGTTTTCAGTTTCCATTAATTCCGTGTGGGTTTCGAATTTTCATACTACATTTAGTCTAAGAATTTGTTAAAAATATTTTTCCTCTGTTGTTTTTTTTTGTGTGGAGCCTCTGCTAAAGTTCTTGACATTTTCAGAACTTTAGTTTTACTTTTAGTCTCATCCATTTTAATCTTATTATGAGTTGGTTCCCTTCATCAAAGCTAGTTTTAGAGAAATAATTTTGGTAATTCACTGGAGCTGAGTGTGATAATATTGTTTTACTGTCCCGTTAATAAATATTGACAACATTTTGACCTTGAAATCTGAGCTATTTTAGAAACTTGCATGGTCTAGTGGTCAATATGGAGACGAACCATGTTCATAACCCACAATGCACATATATATTTTTTCTTCAAGTTAACAAAAATATATTTGCCACTTTACCTTCAGATGGAGAATTATTTTACAACTGTTCATTTCTGTGGAAATAACCACGAAGCACACCAAAACATAAATTGTAAACCGCTTAAATCGTTCGGGATCTACTATTTCAATTTGTCAAACATATTGCTTGCCCTAAGCTTTAGGCAGGAAATAGAACATTTTGCTTGCTCCGTGTGGATAACAGTATTATATCGTCTTGCGGGTGAAAAACTTGGGTATTTTCACCCACTTGATGAAATATATCCATTATTCTTTCATTTGAAGCAAGTATCTTTTTTTACGGGTACTAGGCAGCAGACCACTACACACGGTGCATTGATAGATTATTGTTGGGTGTTGGTGTGTTGGTCAGTAAACGTATTGTGGTTGATACTAAGTGTGTGCTATTGGTCAGTGCACACGGCGTTTTAATGGTATTGCGCTGGATATTGGTCACTATACACGCTATGTGGGATAGTACTAAAAAATTAGGAATGGGATAGTACTTAAAAAATGAGTGTTCGAGAAAAATCTGTCGTTGGATATTCCTAAAAAGTGCGTTAGATAGTAATAAAAAATAAAATTATAAATATTTAAGTGTTACTCAAATATATCCGGTAGACATGCAGTACAAAAGGAAAACAAGAAAAGTAATTTGCTTAATGCATTCTTGTCAATTGTTTCCTAATACCTAACCTAACATATACAATTGTTTTGCAGTAAAATAAAATGATTTGAGGACGTATAATCCTTTAATACAAGAGCAACCCTTGTGACATGCCATTATTTCCTGCTGTGACATATTTACATTGTGTAAAATCATCTTTCAGCCAGAGACGACCAAAATGCAGTTTTCGGAGGATATCCTGATTCCAGCTGTCATATAATAGAGGTTGAACAAAAACTCAATATCTGCAAGTAGCGTTTCAATGATAAACTGTTACCGTCATAGCAATAGTTAATTCTGGGAAACACGATACCTGCGATTTCCTACATGTATTCGCTCATAAGTCAAATCTAATTGATTTTAAGATGAGCCCAATTGCCAACTGCACAGACCCTGATATGCTGTCACATAATGAGCCGACATACCTCAGTCGGTGAAGTTTGTTACGAGTTATCAGTGGAACAAATAGCATTGACCCTGATCTGCCAGCACATTATGCGACCGTAAATTGAGCTTTGCTTGGCTATTTCTCACACACTGCTTGGCCGCATGATTCAGACTCTCGTGGTCTATGGTTTTATTTACGGGACATGTGAAACAAGTGATAGAACTAACCCATATAAGAAAAAAATAACTATGATAACTCAATTTCGCTCGAGATGCGCAGCGAGATTTTGCAATCACATGATAATCTAATACTGCCTCACCAAGTAGAATATGTTTTTAATACTAAATTATCCTTTAATTGCTATGTTTAGGAAGATAAATAGTGTATGTATGACATTCAAGTAGGTTTGGTTCGATATAAGGTCGCTTAAGTTTACAAGCAAATTTGTAAAGCGACAACTCTATCCCGCGACCTCTTGCTTTTTGCTAGTTCCATGTTTTCGATAGAAAATGCATTACTATAGCATCCCATCCCAGAACAACTGTTCAAATAATTAACATTGGGTGGAAAAGGTCAGAAACAAACTTGAACAAGAATGTTCATTCTTTGCCCTTGTTTTGTTGAAGAGTTGTTTAGTGAAAATGGACTAAATGTAGATGTTTAGTAAAAATGAGCAAAAAGGTGCTCCAGAACATGATATGACTTTTAAAATGGCGTCTCAGAAAATTAGGATGCATAGCAAAATCGTAATCGAAAGCAAGAGAAACACAACAGTTGCATGCGATACATCCCATCCAAGCCCAACATTGATGTTGCTTCGTGCTCAGATCATGTGGAACTCTTTTCAGACATCTGCATGAAAAGAGTTGTGATTCGTAAATGTATTAAAATTGTATGCAGTCAATGCAATGCAAAATAAATAGCAATGCATCATAATGGTAATGAATAAAACCCAGTTGCGTCGTTCGTCAATAACAGTTATGAGCTCTAAAGATTCGTAAATTAACATGGTATTGTATACTGTCTGTTCTTAGAACACAAAGGAGACCAATGTTTGTCTGTTCTTAGAACCCAAAGGAGACCGATGTTTGTCTGTTCTTAGAACCCAAAGGAGACCGATGTTTGTCTGTTCTTAGAACCCAAAGAAGAATGATGCTTGTCAGATCATTATCTTATCGGCTTGGTTTAAATATCGTTTGTGTACACTCATAAACTATACTTTGTAAAACTAATGCATCAGAATTCGCTAAAGAAATAATAAGGTCATCATTGTAAGCTAAACATCCTGGAAAAATAGAGTTTAATACATTGCTAGAGGAAAGATGTGAGTTTTCCAAAACCGTTTTCAAATAATTGTTGACGTATTGTAACTACCAATTGATTAATCAATCGCCAGCTTCTTGACGAAACGCTAATGCGTCTCATGTTAATCGAGGTGGAATAAATTGCAACAGTCTTCTATCGAATTTCATGGCGAGCAAAAGATGTTATCGACTAAAATCTAACATCAAAATAAGTCTGCTTTGGAATTATGTAAAGAATTATTTTCAAAATCCATCTTTGATCACCATACATAATTATCTCGAATTATCAGGAAAAATGTAAAGTTTTCCAGAACATAAAAAAATAAACAAAACTGTTTGTTCGGCACTTTTTATTATATAAGACAATTAACTACATTGGACAATCTTTAGGCTTTAACTGGTAAACAAAACAGCCCGCTTGTTTAGATCTTAACCGTACCATATCATCAACAAGTATCCTGTATGATTGCCGTTCCCCAAATAATTTTTTTTTCTCTTACTTGCAGATTCCAACCACAATGTGTATATTCTATCAAACGGGCATAACGCTTACATTACATCCAATGGCTATCACGTTTACATTAAATACGATAGTTTTGATTCCCGCTTCTATGCGGTTTGTGAAGAAGTGAAAGAACAGTGGTCTAGAAAGGATTTCACCTCCCTCCTTCCTTTCCCGGAACCCTTCCTAATTGAAAAGTTGGGGTTTATGGAAATTTTTGGGCCCACGCTGGACGTTCCCCTTCCCCACTCCTAATCCTGCAGTTGCGGGGGTTGCTTGGGAGGTTGCTACGTCAATATGAAACAGGTAAATGAGTATATGACCAGTGTCAAACACAGGAAGAAGTAAAACTAATCTGCTAAGCACATCTCCACATTTGAAGGCACTCCGATTAGTTCAAATGAAATTAGAGCTGAGCATTGTCAAACTTGACATGTGTTTTGCCCGGACAAATATTTAATCACTATTTTCAAGATATCATCAAAACGATTTCACAGAAAATCGTAAATTTCAAGTTAAAAATGCTAATTTTTAAAAAAATTTGTTTTCGTTTAGAAAACTAAATATTCTTCATTAAAAGATACACATACATACATACATACACACATACATACATACATACATACATACATACATACATACATGCGTGCATCCATCCATCCAACCATCCATCCATCCTTCCATCCATCCATACATACGTACGTGCGTGCGTGCGTACATCCATCCATCCATCCATACATACATACATAAGTTTGAAACAATGAATCTAAGCAATCGGATGTGAACTATGAATATACATAATTTTTAAGGCAGTACAGCATTTCTTTGTTTTCCATTGTCAGGCAAGTTAATTAGAAGTCCATCTTTCATATTAAGCAAGAAACACAGATTTTCTTATTTGGTCCAGGAAACGTTTTGATATCCCATTTCTTATCTTTAATCATGTTCATTCTCATATGCTCAGAATGAAACCAATGTCATTGCCTGTAATTCTTAGAAGTGTTCTTACACCATCAGTATTGGATACGTTGCCAATGAGCTCTCGGATCAGATGAATCAGACACGACGGCCCCAACTTCGCATTCCATTCAAACATTTCCCTATGCAATTTAATCTTTACACCGAAAGGAAGCCAAAGAAAAGTTGATGAAATCGATTTTCTTTGTAAGAAAACTTGAGCAAATTTATCTGTTTTGTATCATCGGTTGTGCGCAATATGAATAATTTGATTAAAACGAAAAAGTCAATTAGATCTCTGTGTATGAAAATATAGACAACTCTGGAATAGCCAATTCGATCTCTATGTATGATGAAATAAACAACTCTGGGTAAGTCATTCGGACCTCTGTACACGATGGAAAAGACAACTCTAAAGTAGTCGTTTGGTTCTCTGTGTATAATAGAATATACTGGTCTGGAATAGTTAATTGGATCTCTATGTATTTTAGATTAGACAACTTTGGGAAAGTCAGTCTGATCTCTGTCTATGATAGAATAGAAAACTTTATGTATGATGGAAGATACAATTCTGAAATAGTCAACTGGACATCTTATGTATCACATAATGAACACCTCGGGAATTGTGAATTGGATGTCTATGTATGATAGAATAGACAACTCTGGAAAAGTCAGTTGGATATCTATGCACATTAGAATAGACAACTCTGGAATAATCAATTGGATCTATATGCACCATGTAATAGGCACTTCTGGAATATTCATTTGGACCTCTAATTATGACAGAATAGACACCTCTAGAATAGTTACTGGGATCCCTATGTATGATAGAAAATTGTGGAATATGCAATCGGATCTCTATGTGTGACAGAATAGACAAGTCTGGAATAATCATTGGGATATCTATGTACAATAAAACAAACGACTCTGGAAAAACAGTTAGAACTCTATTTATTATATGCGCTTTTCTTTTCCTCCGTTAACTTTACATTCTCAGAATCGTGCAGTATTTTTCCATATTGCACGGTTTCATATTGTACTACACGTGTGTCTAAAATAGTATGGTGTATTACGAGCTACTTTGAATGTAAATAAAGAATGTACACTCACAGACGCTTTTGCTTTCGATTTATTGCAGTTGTTTTTGAATAAACTGAAAGTAGAGATGAAAAAGTTAATGATGAGGACGAGTTCATTGAGTTACAAATTAAACTTTGAAACAAGCAAACGAATAAATGTGATATTCGCAATGTCGGCAACAAACGTGAGAGACTCAGTAATGGAAAATACCATTCTGATCATTTAAAGAGTTATTTATGAGGAATATTTGTAACTTTTCTCGCAGATAGAATGATTCTGACTATGACCAGTGCTCTCTGTGGTCAATAAAAATATCACAGAAAAGCATACTGAGGCCAACGGCTATCACATATCTATCAGAGACCTAAGATTTTACTAGTCAGTCAAAACACTAAATTCGAAAAAAAAATGCAATTGAACGTTTTTTGTAGGAAACTAAGAGTCTTAGAGCCAATAAGCCAAGACGACAAAAAAGTATCATTTCCGGCTAAATAGACTGTCGCACAACAGCTTCTATGCAATTTTCCCCGTTTAACTATTTTGATACAATGTAAGGCTAGGACGTGCACTTTATGAGAGAGGTCATAGTTGTGGTCCATCCAACAGAGAGCGTGCAAGTGGCATGGCATAAATATATCTCTTCTTTAGTTATTAATAAGTATAATCATATATATACGTACATTTTATGCATCTAGAAGTACCTCAAAATGTACTTTCTAAGTTAGATCTGCAAATCCGAGAATCTGTACTGTAATGTCGACTACATTTACAACTGAAATCACATTCTCCTTTTTGCGATGAATTTACGCAATAAATCCAGACCGTCATAAGCAGAAAAGCATAAGTAAGTTGGATCGACATAAATAAAATCCATCTATTCTAGACGACCCGGAAAAGTTTTTCAATGCGCATTTATTCAAAATATGACTCTAAAGTTCAATTTTAAGTAGGCCAAAATGAATTTTTCAAACTATTGGAGTTCAAAAGTGGCTGGACGGTACTATGTTGTTAATGTTTATTGGTGAATTTTGGTTGTGCGTTTATTTTGAAATACAGCATAAATTCAGTTACTTTAATTCTTGTAGTGTATTCCTTTATTATAGAACCTCAGGTACAAGAACGAAAGAATATAATAAAAAAAGGCTACTGCATTTGTATGGGAAAATATGAACTTGGTTTTTCGGAATAATACTGCACTCCCATGTTTATGCAGAACTCAGAACACAGAACAAACTCGCTCATATTTACCCATACAAATGCAGTAACCTATAAGTATGACAGAACAGACTGTGTGTTTACATGGATGGATGGATGGATGGAACGGACTGACGGGCTGACGGACAGACGGACAGACAGATAGATAGATAGATAGAAAGACAGACAGATAGATAGACAGACAGACAGATAGATAGATATATAGATAGATTGATAGATCGATAGATAGATAGATAGAAAGACAGACAGATAGATAGACAGCCAGATAGACAGACAGATAGATATATAGACAGATAGATAGATAGATAGATTAGTGAGTGACATGGATTTTTAATGTAGCTTTAACAATTTTCATTCTTATCGCTACGATGTCTGCAGTGTAGCAGTTTATAGTGATGTCTAGCACTGAGGCATCATGCCGCAAACATGTAGCATGATGTTCCACCCAGTCACATTATCCTGACACCAGGCAAACCAGTCCTAACACTAACCTCTTAATGCTGAGCGCCAAGCGAGGCAGCTGTTAGTACCAATTTTATAAGTCTTTGGTATTACTCGGCCGGGAATCGAACCCACGACCTCCCGCATCCGAGGCGGATAGATAGACAGACAGATAAATGGATAGATAGATAGATAGATAGATAGATAGATAGATAGGTAGGTAGGTATGTAGGTATGTAGGTAGGTAGGTAGATAGATAGATAGATAGATAGATAGATAGATAGATAATGTCATATTCATCGATGAAAGAAAATTCCAAACGAAGGACAGAACTTTCCGTCAGAATATAACTTTCAGTTCCAAGAAGTGTCGTTTTTATCCCATGCCTGGACAACAAAAAAACAAACAAATGAAATTACCCACCCCGCCACCGTCACCCCTGATTGCAAATAAAACGGTGTCCATTTAGTACACTTAGAACCCTCAAAAAAGCGAAAAGACTTTAATAATTTTAGGTATTACAGATTTTGTACGCAGAAGAATTTATCATAAACTCTCAAATGTAATTTAAAAACAAAATATAACATAAATTCTGAAACGAGAAAAAAATAGGAGACGCTTATGGTGTGATAGACACAATGACATCATACAAACGAGTCAGAGTAGCGATGGTCCAATCAAAATGCTTGTTAAACGTCATGTGAGTTATAATTACCATCACGTGAGATAGGACATGCATATTCTGTTCCAGGTTATTAGTTGTATGGTATTTTATCAGGATGGATGGAAAACTTCAAATTTTTTTACATTAAGGCGAAGAACGCATTGAAATCCCACGGGTGTGAATATTCTCATCCACTCTACTGCAGCACCGTATAACTATAACTATAAATATGTTATCCTCATTTTCAGAAAATACTCGACCTAAACAATAAAGATCAATAATTGCTTAATTTTATTTATGCGCAGGAGATAAAAACATTCTCTCTCTCTCTTTTTTTCTCTCTGTCTCTCTCTCTCTCTCTCTCTCTCTACATATATATATATATATATATATATATATATATATATATATATATATATATATATATATAGAGAGAGAGAGAGAGAGAGAGAGAGAGAGAGAGAGAGAGAGATATTGGCGCAGAGAGATATTTTCGATCGTTTCATGAGAACGTACTGGTCCATTTAGCGAATTGTACTGTCAAGCTTACGCAATCATGGTCATGTCGACAAGTAACCCATGGAAAGGGGCGTATATCCCGAAAAGATGAGACAGAATATTGAATTTAGTGTTTGCATGAATTGTGTTATATATGAACTAAACATTAGTGTTATATTTACAACTCTTAGATAGGTTATATTTATATATCACTGTCTATTTTCAAATAGTTCTTAGAAGGGATAGGAGTGAGCTCCCTTGGGTTGTTATATGACTCACGTTACTAATTCAGTTCCCATAGAAAACCTATGCAAACACCATGATATTAAAAATTTAATAACTTAAAATTTTTGAGTGCTCATGATCAAACTTATATTTATCAGTATAGATGAAACCTGGATCTCATCTTCTGTGTTGAGGAAAGGAGATAAGCGGATTTTCTGGACCTGCATGTGTTTGAAACATGTGCTTTCAATTCCGCACCAAGAGTCAGGTGCTGATTTTAGTAATGAGTGTTCCAAACTTAAGACTGTTAAATGACTGAAGTTACATCAATAAAACAATGTCTCTATTTTTTCACTTGCAACTAGGATACTCTCTCAAAAGATTCTTTTTCCTAAAACATAACTTACATTATTAACCAATCATGGTCCGCCAAACCCATATATACTCTATTTTACATTCACCCATTTCCAGGCTGGTTCCCATTTTTCCATGTCATTAGTACTGTGTGTCCTAAATATAGTACATCTATTATTTAAAAGTAAATTGTACGCAACGATATGTGCCGCAGTGTAGTAGGACCGCAGTTACAATATATTTCTACATGGCCTATGGTCACAATCCAGCTGAATGTCTCTGCCCGTTGTTTATTGACCAAAATAACTTTACCAATGCCAGCCTGGACCGTACTCATTACCTTGTGTCCCTTTTGAAACATTGATTCTGAATGCCTTCGCGATCGACAAGTCATTGTATTTCTTAGAAAATGCCATTTTGTACCACTCAAAGCTTTCCAGACGTATTCAGCTCGCTAGAGACCGGAAGTATGAGCCAAAGATGCACCTCTTGCATCGATTATGGCATCTTAAATTCATCTTTTTACTGGTAAGACATAAGTACGCGATAAAAGCCAATGTTGAATGAAATGTTAGTGCATCATAAAATATTTTGATGGTATTCATCCGAAAAAATGCAAACGAAACTCAGTTTTATGACTATTCATATTGATACTGAACTATATTGATTGATTTGCTGTATCAAAACAAAAAAATTGTCCCTGTATTAAACATATACCATAACGATATTATTTTTCTGATGTGGTATGGTTTTAGTTTCAGTCTTCAAGTGTTCTTGAGTTAATGGCTGTATCAAGATTGTTTGTTGCACATTCCATGTAAATCACCGTCAGAAAGTAGGCATTTGCAATGAAAGTAGGACTTTGCAATGAAAGTATGAAATCACAATGAAAGTAGGTATATGAATGTAGGTATTTGCAATGATCGAAACAGATAATTGTGCTGTCTTGTAGACAGTTTTATACACGAGTTACTTATATAAACAATGGAATTTGAATTTATCCCTTTCTAAGACGAGGATATTCGCGTATCATATTAGGTAATTGTTGACTATCACATTCAGAGTATCACTGACGTTGTTACTAACAACAGTGCCTTATCCCTCCATCCCCACAAAGTAGCCTCGTCCTTTACAGTAATTTTTGACTTTAGTAAACTTTTCTTATAGATTAAGTATGTAAATATGGTATATTTGAGAATACGTGCACTTATGTCCGTTTGGGAAATGAGTACGTTATTAGGTATTTGAATTTCAATAAAGTACACGTGTTTTATTTTGCTGTATATGGTGTTCGGTTTACTTACAGGCATGTAGTCTGCTTGCTGCTTATAACATTTGGAATAGTTTGAGAACTACAAAACAAATCTAAAACTTCTAAGTAAATCTTTAAATGTTAAATGCGACGCTTGGTACGTGTGTTTTGCAATGGCTTAGATTTCAAGATAAAAACTTTTTTACAGTGTATCATAAATTTTCTATACATCAATTCAACCGCTTGCAATTAAGGACAATAAAAAGTGATTACTGCAGCGAATGCATAGGGCAAAAGTAACTTACAAAATGAGTTTTAAAGACTATCTACAATTTCATAGGGCAGAAAGGGTTGTGTTAAAGCAATATTTAGTATTTACTCGAGAATGCAAGGGAATAAATTGATAGATTTTGATTAAAGCAATCGTCTAACAAAATGCTTTAAATTTAAAGATGAATAGAGGTGATAGCTAACTGCACTTTTTTGTAAAAATAATATGCTTTAAACATGATTTAAAAAGCAATGTTCATGCCTATAATGATTTATTGTCAGTTTACAATTGCACAAGGATGAACGTCTTATTTTGATTAGCTCACCTGGAAGAATGCTGGAAAAGTCTGATAGGGGTCCTGAGATCGAAATTGAAGAAAGACGTCTGAATTAAGTTGAGTAGTTTTTATATTTATTATTCAAACAAGTTCCTTGTTTGTTTATACTTAAAAACATACACATGAAATTATTGCAATACAGCAACATTTTTCTTTCCGTCCCATAATACAGGACGTGAATTCACATAACAGATTCACACGTGTTTCCACGCTCATGTTCACATTTTTTAAATCTGACTTTTATCTGAGGTGTTGATTACAAATATTACAATAACTCAATTGTCTATCACACATTTTATATGGTGTAAATAAAAAGATGGAGTAAAATTAAAGATATTAGTAAAAGATGACAATCATTTTATTTTTTATTAATTCTATTAGTGAATTTAACGACCATCTTCATGATAATCATCATCATCATCATCATCAATAATAATGATCACAACGACTCTAATTGGGTAAGCTTCGAGCTGCGTCCTAGAAACCAAACGGTTTCCAAATGAAAATCCGCTTCATGTATTCAGTTATCACTAAATTGTCACGCAAATGTATTAATACGAAAGACAATTTTCTGTACAATTAAAGCGAAATACTCGCTCGAGATTCATGCTGAAGACACATCAATGTCTTTTACTGTGATATATATTACCATCGTATTGCCTTTTAAGTTCAGCAAACTACAACATTAGTGGCTATTAATGTTCCAGTAACAATCAAGAAGAGCCATTCACAGAAGATAATTTGATACCTTTGTAATTTAATGTCGTTTTTGCTTAAATTTATATAGAAGATGGAATAGTGGACTTTTTCAGCTGTAATGATAATCAATTCAGGAAAAACGAATTTTTGGAACTGTTGTTGGTAGCATTACAGACTACTGTTTTAAGAAAAGAGTGAATACAAATTTACATCGAATGTTAATTCTGAAATTTAAATTAGATGGATGCAGTGAACAGATATTACTCGAATATTTCATCTTTTTAACTTTCATAAAGTTCTACTGATCGAGGGTGTCCAAATGTTTATATTCAAGGAAGAGTATGCTAAATTTGCTGTGAAGACAAGTAAATAATTCGCACCCTTTGTTTTCTGCAATAATTCTGCTATCAGTAGTCACTTAATAGTGATGGACGTATTCAGTCAATAGGTCCGTGACTGGTCAAATCGGTTTTGCGATTAGTTAGTCG
The DNA here is from genome assembly GCA_028554795.2 of Sinohyriopsis cumingii. NCBI lineage: Eukaryota > Metazoa > Mollusca > Bivalvia > Unionida > Unionidae > Sinohyriopsis > Sinohyriopsis cumingii. Next base: position 41,911,390 of record CM068832.1, read on the forward strand.
TGTTTTTGGAGTGCCTAGCAGGACGCCCGGTACTAATTCAATCCTTGTAGTAAATCTGTACAAAAACCTTGATGTTAAAAATTCGATAACTTTAAATCTCTGAAATGCTCATGTCCAAGCAAATATTTATCAGTACAGACATGTCCTTGATGATGGTATCACGGTACCAATTGTTTTTCCATATACCTCAATGCTAATGTTTTGTGAAATAAATATGCTTTCTGTCCTACTTGGGCATGCATGTCACACGCTGTCATATAGAACAATGCTAGATTGTCAATTTGACAATGACATAACCAGGTACTCCATTGCATTTAAGAGAGATAACTCTACTGGAACTAGACAGGGGTAAGAGTTATCTAGTCACAACAAGCACATTTTCAGTCATGTGTACCATATTTTAAAAAAATCATAAAAAATACAAAATATGATCTAGATAGAAATTAACACAAACTCACATGTTGCCAAGAGGCTCAACTTTTTTTTAAGCCAAACAGAAAGTACAAGTCTTACATAATGCACCAATCACAGCTAGTTTTGTTCTTTAATTCTGAATACAATGTTCCATACACCTTAAGCTCCGCCCACCTGGACTTGCGCAATTGGTACCGTTATACCTGATAGCTTCTGAGTAGAGAAAACCATGAGCCGCGTCATTTTCTGGATCTACATGTGTTTGAAACATGATTTCAATACAGCATGAAAGAGTCAGGTGTTGATTTCAGTAATGAGTCTTCCAAACACAAGTCTGAAAGAGGGCTAAAATTCCATTAATACAACCATGTCTCTGTTTCTTTCAGTTACAAATGAAAGCTCTTCAGAGATTCTTTTAACTAAAATTTTACTAACCAATCACACACACACACACACACACACACACACACACACATGCGAGAACATACTAGGCATATGGTTATTTCCCAAGGGGAGTCATCGATGGAATTGCTATAGGTTTATCTGGTGACATTGGTCAGAAATGTCCACTGGTAGCTAAGTACATTTATGCATGTAATGTACAGGGTCTGTGGTTTATTGGCGTAATAGTTGTAGTAGTACGCTGGGTGTTATTATGTGGCCAGTGTATTAATTATGGCGCTATACCCATATGGTTAAAGCTGATGCATCGGCCAGTAAGCCAGGCATTTGCAGATCCGGATTGTCAGCAGTAGTGTGTACCATTCAGGCGATATTGTGGTCAAAATTACACAAGTAGCGCATCGATACGCCGGGAAACAGTTCCATCAAACTTTTGGCAATATACCATATTGCCAGAAACATATTACTTTTACTTGATTGTATAATACACGTAATAAAATTGACATCTGACTTTCTTCTTGGGTTTTTTCCGTTCGAGCTAGTTGATTAGATCCACATATTAATGAAGCAAGAGAGGACCAGAGTCTATTCCGTTGCCAATTAGAGAACCCACCAATTTCGAAATGGATCCAACTTCACCGGTACATGCGCGTCTACGCGGCGATAGAAATGGCATTTTGATATTGTTATGAGAGAAGTTCGGCGAAAGAGAGAAAGCTTGAATATTTAATCTCCAGGTCGCCTTTAGAGATCCTAAGCTTATGAATTTTTGACAAGGCCAATATGTAATAAAACAGGAGGTCAGTGATCTGAAGTCTGTCAATGATCTGAAGTCTGTCAGTGACCTGAAGTCTGCCAGTGACCTGAAGTCTGTCAATGATATGAAGTCTGTCAGTGATCTGAAGTCTGTCAGTGACCTGAAGTCAGCCAGTGACCTGAAGTCTGTCAATGATCTGAAGTATGTCAGTGATCTGAAGTCTGTCAGTGACCTGAAGTATGCCAGTGACCTGAAGTCTGTCAATGATCGTAAGTCTGTCAGTGATATGAAGTCTGTCAGTGATCGGAAGTCTGTCAGTGACCTGAAGTATGCCAGTGATCTGAAGTCTGGCAGGTTTGGCCATGAGCACGAGAAGGTGATTCAGGTAAATAGAGTAGGGTCGGTGGTACCTTGGGATCCTGAAGTAGAATCCGGATGCAGAAAATGCAGCAAAACCGTCAACTGTCATTTAGAATTGACTATATGAAAGAAGGACACATCAACAGTCTTACACTTCCCGTTACTGTCGCTACCTCGATGTTGGCTCATGACATCTTATCTGATAGCCTTGCATTAAAGAGTTCGATAAGGGAAATAAGTTTCAAGTTTAGGTAACAAGACTTATTGAAATGACAAACATTACAACGGAACTCAAATATAAAATCAATTGTTTCTGCTTCCCAAAATTGCACGTAAAATAAATTGGTTAGATAGATCAAACGATTTATTTAAAATTATCTATTAAAAAAACTAACATCTAATCAACGCGTTTTATTGCTTTTCTATCAGACGAAATGGAAACGATGTTATTTGTTTATTGTCACTGAATAAGATTAGTACCGAACCAATGTTGGATAACTTCACATATATATTCACATCAGATGAAGTTAGACATAACGTTCAATCGGAGAATTTATTAAATGGGTTTTCTTTGGAAACGAGACTTTTGATGATATCACTCAGTAACTCTCGTCGTAACTTGTATGGCCAGTCCTTCATAGGCCGAACAATTTGTATTATATGGGAAAAATGAAAAACTCGGTTTGTATAACACATCGACAAGCATTTTTTGAGCATCATTCTTGTGAACAAAATACTGACTTCTTGTGCATCTCTGGTTTAAAATATTCAGAAATTGGGTCGACTTTGCGAGAAGACTTCTAAATAAATGAAAATACAATGAAATTTCCAAATTATGATCGATAATCAGATTGAGAAAAAAGTGGCCGCAATTATGATATGGTCTCATTTCGAATGACAAACATGTACACTTTTATTAATTAAAGGGACTAAGAAAACAGGCTTGCATCGGAGGAGTAGTCTTTATTTGTAGGATATGGTAATTGTTGGTTTTTCTGTACAAACCCTGTGCTACTTGAAGTTTAGATTGTGGCTAGTCGCACGCTGTGTAATTAAATATACATAATTCATTAAAATTGTGAAATAGCGTTGATGTCACGGAAACAATGAGTGTTGTCACAGAGAGAAAAATCCGATCTCCCAAAATTATAATATGAGTAGCAATTAGCGCAGTTGGTGAGATCCAAATTTTCCACTTAAGAATTTTAATTTAATTCACTTTGACATTAACGTTGATTCAACTGGAATTAATTCATTAAACGTAGCTTTAAGGGTATAATATTTCCGTTTTAGTAATATACATTACCGAAAGGAAAAAAATATCTATACTAACTGAATTTTACAGCGATCAAGAGTATTGATACTATCGAGGATAGGAAAAAAACAGGATGGCTATGTAAAATAAATTTAATTTAGAGTTGATTAGAACGGCGAAATGATTTGATATATCAGTTGTGACCTAAATGTTGCGCTGGTATACAAAGCAACCTGCGCCATCACAGAAAATGCAAATAAGATAATGTGGGTTTTTTTTCCCCGTATATTACATTGGAAAGATTTACGAACAAGTTTAGATTCTGATGTAATTATGTAGCAGTAGACAAAAGCAAAGCCCAGTCACCGATATTAGCAAGTAGCTCGATATAAAAGAAATATTCTCTTTGTTCACGAAAATGTAGACGAAAAAGAAAAAGAAAAATCAAGTCACAAACATGTAAAACAATGCAGTCAAAGCAATTCAAGAACGTTGTCAATTATTCTAGATGAAGATCTCTATTGTCTGGATAGTTTGCCTCAGTTATTGTCTGCTATATGTTCTTTAGCATGGCCTTATTTCGTTTTTCAAGCGAAGATAAATTTCTACGCGATTGAATTTAATATGTTGATTGCTATCGACTTTGTTTTAAATGCTCTTTGTTTCTTTAATCGAATAAGATGAAATGTTTCGTGTGTAAACAAAATCATTTGATTTACAAATCAATGACCCTGGGTCATGATAGAAAGGTACTATTAGAGGTATTCATAAACATTTCGATTCCAGAACAATTGGAATTAACTAGTTCAGAAATTAATGGAAGAATGGTTTGCAATGATTACATTTCATCAGCTTTTGAGATATTTGTTAACATGTTTTCTGTATCTATTGATCACTCAGTTGTGCGTATCATAGGTTTCGAATGGATGACTATTAATTGCAGTGGGAATAATGCCAGCTATTTTCCTGAGACTTACTAACGCATGACAAATCTCTTGATCAAAATTATTCGATCGAACTTACTCTGGTGTAAAATAAAGCAGAAATTTCGCGAGACTGCCTTAATGGAACACCCTTTGGCTGTATTGCTATCCAATCTATTTGTCTAAAATTGGACACATTAAAACTTTGAAGTAACTAAAATCTGAAAAGATTGATGATCTCATGGAAATTCCTTATCGTGAAGATTGTATGCTTAATAATTACAATGTACATGTATTGAGCACTGCGTGTGAATTAAACGAGACACCTGTCAGAATTAGATAATAGGGCGGGGCTGAATTGATAGGGAAACCGCAATGACATAGATTGAAATTTATTCGTATCTTGTTTTATTCCTTATTTTTCCCGCTTCATCAAACTACCACAAAATGTATTTTAAGTGATTGACAAGTACGAATGTATGTTTTCTTAACTTATGTGCAGTGCAAATTGAACTTCATGTCTTGTTTTATATCATTCTCAAATATCCTTTGAATGACTAAAACTATGTAGATTATCAGAAACAATTAAGTAAAATAAAAGAAATATCTGACAAGTATTTGAAAACATTTGAAAGAAGCCCATATTGGCTAGCATCCGTCCGTCCACGTAAGATTATGAATATGCAGTTATCTTTGGTGATGACATTTTAATTTTTTGTTACATTTACTGTGTTGACTGAAACGTGCTATCCTGGAACGACAGGGCCTGCCGCAAGTGACACAAATGTGTTCTGTGATGATGATAGGTAGAGCTTAGTTGACCCAATTCTTCCTGCGTTGTCGCTTTTTGCATTGTTGGTTCATAAATGTTTGTACAACCAGAAGCTAGCCGCTCCAAATGTTTCTACTGTTCGTCGTCGACAGCGATGCTGGGATCCTTCATATCAAGTTTCCAGATGTCTTTAAAGCATAGGTTGATGGCTTTGAGCAACACCTTGTCCCAATGTTATTTTTATGATGATTGTGAACATGGAGCATGCGTCAGAATGATAGCCCAAAGGGTTCTGTAAAAATGTCTGCAGACTTTCTGTGTGGGAAACCATATCTGCATTGTCTGGAAACAGAAAATTTCTGATGAAGTCCTGCTATAGTTTGTCTGGCGAGGTTGTAAAACTTTCCATAGGACTTCGTATTCAAGTAGACACTTTCCATTTCCGCATCAGTGGCGTATTACGGAGTACAAAGAAGAAAATAAGAACAAATGTTGGGACCAGGATTCAGCCCAGTTTTACCACACACTTGCTCCTGAAGCTTTCGGTAGTGGAGCGGTCAAAACTGTCTTATGAGCGGTTTAGGCTGAGGAGATGCGGCGCGGGGGGGGGGGGGAGGGGGCAGCCGATCTTGCATGAAAATCTCAAATGGTTTTGCCCTGCAAACCGTATCGAATGCTTTGGTGAGGTCGACAAAGGCCGTGTAGTGTGTGGTTTCTCCTACTCGCTGCATTTCTCTTGCAGTCGGAATACGAAAAGGATGATTGTCAGTGTTGATCTTCTGCTCTTCAGGAAACACTTTGTCTATGAGTTGATTGAGTCTCCACAAGAACATCATAACACAGCCTTCCCCGCAATGCTTTGGAGTGAGATCCCGCAGTAGTTAATGCAGTTGAAAGGACTTCTCACATTTATTATATTATAGTGTTGGTGCTGAGCATGTGCTCTGTAACTACTCCTTCCTGTCAACAGATGAGAGGGGGATCCCAGAGATGTAGTAACAACTGGACTTTATACACTTGGGCAGTTCGGCTGGTCTTTTTTTTTTCATTTTGGGCACCTTTCCGCTTGCCAAGGAATGTATGGCTTGGTTGAACTGGATTACCTTTGGCTAATCGCCGATGTCTTCAATGGCAGGTTTTCTTCGTCAAGAACTAACTGGAATGTGACTGTTTTGGGAGAGTACAGCTCCCACCCAGCGAGATATATTCTTGTCTCTGTCTGTCATCACCTTGCCATATAGTGCCTTGTGGAGGTACGTTTGATGATATTGGGGCCAATGGTCTTCTTGATCCCGTCATAAACTGCGCCAATATGTCCTGTGTCTGATGCGGTCTTTATATTCTGGTATACATTGGCCCAGTACTTATTTGTGCAGTACCTTGCTAACTTCTGTGCTGCATTCTTAATCGACTTGAAACCAGGAGTTGCTTCTATTCATGTCTCGCGGTTGTGTTCTAGGTAGGCATCATTCTTCTCCTTTATCGATGGCACCATACTTGTCTGAATGGATCTAGAAGTATTTGTTTTGATTCCTGCTTTTAACAAAGTTATGATAGTCAACTAGTGGATAATTGAGTTCAGGTCGCTCCAGACTTCTTCAGCACTCCCGGTTAGACCTTCTTTAGATATGGTCTCTGAAGAATGCAGGTTCTATCTTTCATGTTGCGTATTTTGATAAGTGGCAAGCCTTCATGTCTGGATCTATGCTGCATTTTGGGCTGCACACATACTCTGCTGATGATAGAAGGGTAGTCGATATAAAAGTCTATACTGTGATAGGCGCGGGTGTGGAGTATAGTGGCCTGGTTACGTGGTCTTCTAATAGTTCGAGTTGATGTCAATGACTGGATCTTTTGCGGTGCCATGAATAGCGTGCTAATGGTTGCCCGTACAGAATGTGTTAGTGATGCAAAGCTGCTTCTAAGGGCACAGATATAATCTTGATTTGTGGAGATCTGTGATGTCAATGTTTAGTTTATGCAGAGATCGGTGAATCAGTGCTGTCTTGCTGACATCATTTATCGCTTGCATGACATCAGTCATTCCTGGTCATCTAGTTCCGACGTTCAAGTTTCCAAGCAGGAAGAATTTACTTTATGTTTGCTTGGTAAGCTCTTGCCATCTGCGCGTCGAGAAGAAACTCTAAGTTCCATGCATCTGATGGCGCAGTCCGTCCAGCGAAAGTCTGTATCTTACTGTTTGAAGGCTAACAGCTTTGTGCCGGGTGGTAACTTACCAGAATGATGCAATGATACGTCCCACCGTTATTTGTATCCATGGGGTCCGAGCTCTAAGTACACTGAGCTGAATTTCTAAGCCGTAAACTGGTCAGCCCTTGCTGGTGAGAGCAAGGATAAAGCGTCCTCTGCATGGTTTACCGCGTAGAGTGGGTAAATGTATGGAGGTTCAAGTACATCACATGAAACAATTATACATAAAACAACACAACTGGGTAAGAAAAATTAAAAATACGATAAACCTTTTATCACAGGAAATGAATGTTTGACATACGTTAGATACTGGGCACTAATTGTTTTCTTAAAACCTTGAAACTTATTTGCATATTTAACATCTAGTGGGAGGTCATTCCATGATTTGGACCCCAAACACTTAAAATAATTGATGTGATCACTAGGAGCGTATACATTCATGTCGGAAAGTAATCTAGAACGGTGGGAAATTACAACAGACTTTATTGCGTATTGGTCTATTAAGCTAATTTATGCAAAAAGTTCAATGTGATACAGCATACATTATATACGATTTGTTCTAAAATAAAGTGAAACTGGAACCGGTTGAGGCTATCAGTAGTGTTAGTGCAATAATGACATTTCAAATTATGGGCATGCTTGGATTTTGCATTTCCTGAAATATGTCCATATGAGCCATTGTCAGACTAGAGAATACTGTAAGATTTTTAGAAGATTGTCCTAGTTCAGTTAGGACTGGAAAACATTAAACATTTTTTCGGGATCCCACGAGGTCTATTTAATTTGCTAATTACTTTATGCAATTGCTATTTGACGTAAGTTAAGCTCTAGTCAAAAATATTCGCTGAATAGTCATAGTTTTCGACCAATGAAACTGTCTCTTTGCTTTGTTTAAGAGATAGGCTAGTGTCAAAAGGTTTGTTCTTTTCTGAAGAATATAGCATAGAATTGATCTAGCCAATGTGGACACTTAGCTTGTTGACATTCATCCGATACTTGACATTAGTAAGCCCAGGCTGCAAATCTGATTATATTTATCAACAAAATACAATAGCATCTTTACATCAATGCAAATAAAAGAAGATTTAGGGCAAATCCTTGCAGGAACAGCCGTATAGTTGATCTTGAAGTCAGAAAGGTCAACATCAGTTATAGCAAATGTCTTTCTATTTGACAGAAATTTATGAAACCACAGTAGGTCATATACCGTAAAGCCATAATGCTTAATTCTGTGCAAAAGATTCGAGTGATTAAAAATGTCAAGTATTTTCTTTAGATCGTGGTCTATAATTCCTATCATTATGAGATTCTGGGTTTTATCTCAGATAAATTCTGTTAATATAAGAAGTTCTGCTTGAATTGTGTCCCTTCCTAAAATTTAAAGAGGAGAAGAGATCATTATCTTTGGAAACAAAATTTGAGAATATGAGCAATTCGCTGTAAAACAATGGAAAGTAGTGGCAGAAGAGATTTTGGCCGACAGTAACCTGGATCAGACTTGCTACCTTTCATGATAATGAAAGCTAAAATAATGAGTTTTTCTGAGATGTTTCTGAACTTTGTTCTTGTTCCAAATGAGAGATTAATTATGTGTGCATAACTCTCAAAACGAAAAAACATGGGCGCACATTTTCTAGAGTTCAGTCATTTAATATTTCGGAGAGTTTTGTCAGTACGAACATTTTTATAACGTTTTCTAAAATTGGTTTTTTAAATAAGGTTCCTGATATCAATACATGCATGGAAATGTTTGTGATATCAACATCTAAAACAATACAATGAAAATATTTGCAATAGAATCAGGTATCACGCCTGATTTGCTTGTTCTAGTATCGATGTAACAAAATCTGAGACCGATGAAGGTTGAGAAGTTTTGAGTCATTCTCTTAGATTTTCAGTCACTTCATTAAACCGTTATTATGCATTATTCTTAGTGCGTTTTTATCCTGTCATAAATAATGACACTTATATTAAATGAGCGAGATGCAATATAATTAACATTACTGCGAACCTGTAAGAACAGAATATTTTCTTAAAATGAATAAAAGTATAACTTTGTTGAGGAATGCCTATCAATCTCTCTCTCTCTCTCTCTCTCTCTCTCTCTCTCTCTCTCTCTCTCTCTATATATATATATATATATATATATATATATATATATATATATATATATATATATATATATATATATATTAACATAGAATCTCATCTTGCAATCAAATATAATTAACATTACTGCAAACCTGTGAGAACGGAATATTTTCTTAACATGAATACAAGTAAAACTTGGTTGAGGAATATATATATATATATATATATATATATATATATATATATATATATATATATATATATATATATATATATATATATATATATATATATATATATATATATCTGTGTGTGTGCATTTAATTTTTTTCATTTTTAGCATAGTCTTATCTGACGATCAGTCAAAGTCAGCGTCCTTTTGATCAAGAATCCAGCTCCTTGGAATCAAGAAAAATCCAGGGCATGGGCTTGTAAATATGGAGGAAAGCACATGATTAGTTCTCTCAGCTAATACGATATCAATTAGCATTCATTCAGACACGCTTGGGTGATTTTAGTAATCCGACTTCAAACGTTCTCCCTACTTTATGAGTACATAACTGGAATGACTTTCAGTCTTTTATAATTAAAAGCATTATGTTATAAAATAAAGAAAACACAACGATGATGAACATAAAATACAAACACAAGCTGACATATTCATGAAAACAAGAAACAAAACTATTATTTGTACCTTTTATATTTCTGACGGTATATGAGCGTAACAATCGTGCGAGTTTCCTATTCGATGTTTGCAAATCTAAGTTCTACTTGATACCATGTATATTCTGTCGTAACTTTATTCTAAATTAGATGCTAAATGAATGATACGTCAAGAGATATTAAATTAAAATAGTGATGTTTTATTAAATTTTATTAAGCATAGCGATACGGTGATAACACAGCGAAGAATTAGATTTGCAAATGTATGTTGCAGTACACGCGTTGATCCTTGCTGTTCAGGCAAGTAGACGTCTTTGTTTAAATAGTTTGTTATATTATTATGTTACAAGTTTTCTCCTTGTTTAATTCATAATTTAAATTTGCATTTAGTCTCGTAGATAGCTTAATAAACTGACGCAAAATCTACACTTGAACTGTACCAAAGAACAACAACTCTCTAGCTTTTACGGGGAAATGGTCTTATTTGTTGATCAAATTTTACAGAAAGTACGCATCGTAGACGATCACGTTTAGAATTAGTTGAATTTGATATTTAAAAAAATGAAGGCGGTATTAATATGGATCCAATTTTGGTGCGTCAGTAATACTCATGATTAAGAAGTTGTAAAAATACACTATTTGTAGAAATATAAGATCGTGTTTCTTGGTGACTTTTTCCTATTTGCTTGACATACTGGTCATGCTGTATAAGGAACATGATATAATTATATTGTATATATAAACTTTCATCTTTGCGTGAAACATTTGGGTTTCTTTAGCCACATTTTATAGTTTAGACGAACTGATACCTTTATAACAGAAAACAATCTGGTCAAAACCAAATTAATAAGGGGGAATGTTTATTTTCCATAAATGATGAATGACAATTGAATAATATTTTGATTATAGTAGAATGCGTGATATATTTCACGAAACCAATGTATGACTTTTAAACATTAAAAGAAATAAATTATTCGTAAAGATGGGTATTATGACACTGTTTTGTGATCAGAGACAAACGTCTTTTTTATTTAAATATTTTACATAAAACTGCTGGTCGATTACCATATATCTAGCTTTTATATGGAATATATCATTGATTATCTCATATATTATTGGCTTTTAGGGATTTTTAAAATTAAGTATTATACACCTCAGTAAATACTGGCATTCGAAATATGTATCATTAAGAATTGCATACAAAGTTGCATTCTTGTTTTGTTTTCCTATTAGAAATTTTAGTAGAAAAATAGTCAAGCTAACTCATAAATACTGGTAAATTCCTCAGAGTTTATGATTTATTTGATTAATATTCAAATGGAAATTATAGATAGAACTACACTATTAAGAGCTAATTTACTCGCAAAATATATATTATCATGATTGCTTCGGTATTTCCTGTAAAACAAAATATGTAATAAAAACAAAACGAATTTATACTTATTACGTAGTTGAACCAGACACGCTACACTCTAAACTCCTTTAGAAAAGAATAATATAATTTTTTATAAATAAAAAAACAGAATCTAATGCCAGGTAATCTACTCACCCAGCGACTTCTTCTTGCGGGTTTCCCTCCATATACGTCATTCTCATACCATGCCACAACAAAACACGCACACAAACATGCGAAAAGAAACCGTTCCACTGCGTAACTCATTGTGCGCTTCTAAAACTGACGACACTACCGCACCACCAAATGTCTCAGACTTTATGGGAACTTTCTGCGCGGTGACCAATATAGATCAGTCTCTGTTATAAAAAACGTTGTTTTCTGTCCTGCGTGGTACGTAACGAGATTGCCATCTGTAATGAATGCTATCGTGTAGCGTGATCTTTGTGCGTGTAGCTTTGTTACCGTGTTTTATTAATATGATATTTACCGGGAATATTTCGCAAGAAATTGAATTATGTGCACTCAACTTCGCCTTCTCTTCGATCGCCTACAGCAGTCCTGTTATCTAAATGGGGGTGTATCCATTGATTTTGTACGAGGACATGCGGGGGCACAACCATTATCTCATGGATGGAGCTCTTTAGTTCCAACAAATCGTTATTGTAGAAGGGAACGATTGACTCATTTAGTTAGCAAAATCTTTTGTAAAGAGACTCATCAAATCAAAATTGTTGGTTTCAGGCCATCTTTCAAGTGGCCATGTTTCTTTGCTGGCTCATAAAGAGAGCTTGGCTACCTTCATTCCCAATTTCGATCGTCTTTTCATTTAGCAAATAGACACTTTTTAATCAGTGTAGTGTGTCTGGTAAGATATTAGGCACAGGCATTTGATGCCAGTGTGACGGAAGGAATTGATATTAGCAAAAACGCATTAGCAAAGCAATCAATTCCGTATTTGATACTTCACTACTACTACTACTACTACTACTCCATAACATGAGATATATTTTGAAAACAAGGCAAACAGATCGATGGAAAATAAACGTTTGAATGTTCTCTCTGCAAAAAATGTGGAAATACAATTTAAGTAAATAAAATGTTTTGAATTTCAAGTGGTCTTTCTGTGTAGTAACAAGGCCGAAGTAATAACCCGCTAGTCAGTATCCCGTTTATTCCAGTTCATCTGGATTTTCATATTTAATACAAGTGTGTATAAGTATATTTTATGTAACTTGTCTTTAATTGTGTATCCAACTATCATATAACTTGTCTTTAGCTGTATATCCAACTATCATATAACTTACCTTTAACTGTATCGTTAAATTTCATCCCGTTTATTCCAGTTCATCTGGATTTTCATGTTTAATACAAGTGTGTATCAGTATATTTTATGTAACTTGTCTTTAACTGCATATCCAACTATCATATAACTTGTCTTTAACTGCATATCCAACTATAATAAAACTTGTCTTTAACTGTATATCCAGCTATCATATAACTTGTTTTTAACTGTATATCCAACTGTCATATAACTTGTCTTTAACTGTATATCCAACTATCATATAACTTGTTTTTAACTGTATATCCAACTGTCATATAACTTGTCTTTAACTGTATATCCAACTATCATATAACTTGTCTTTAACTGTATCTCCAACTATCATATAACTTGTCTTTAACTATATATCCAACTACCATATAACTTTCCTTTAACTGTATATCCAACTGTCATATAACTTGCCTTTAACTGTATATCCAACTATCATATAACTTGCCTTTAACTGTATATCCAACTATCATATAACTTGTCTTTAACTGTATCTCCAACTATCATATAACTTGTCTTTAACTATATATCCAACTATCATATAACTTGCCTTTAACTGTATATCCAACTATCATATAACTTGTCTTTAACTGTATATCCAACTATAATAAAACTTGTCTTTAACTGTATATCCAACTATCATATAACTTGTCTTTAACTATATATCCAACTATCATATAATTTGTCTTTAACTGTATATCCAACTATCATATAACTTGTTTTTAACTGTATATCCAACTATCATATAACTTGTCTTTAACTGTATATCCAACTATCATATAACTTGTCTTTATCTGTATCTCCAACTATCATATAACTTGTCTTTAACTATATATCCAACTATCAGATAACTTGCCTTTAACTATATATCCATCTATCATATAACTTGCCTTTAACTATATATCCAACTATCATATAACTTGTCTTTAACTGTATCTCCAACTATCATATAACTTGTCTTTAACTGTATATCCAACTGTCATATAACTTGCCTTTAATTGTATATCCAACTATCATATAACTTGCCTTTAACTATATATCCAACTATCATATAACTTGTCTTTAACTGTATATCCAACTATCATATAACTTGTCTTTATCTGTATATCCAACTATCATATAACTTGTCTTTAGCTATATATCCAACTATCATATAACTTGTCTTTAACTGTATCTCCAACTATCATATAACTTGTCTTTAACTATATATCCAACTATCATATAACTTGCCTTTAACTATATATCCATCTATCATATAACTTGCCTTTAACTATATATCCAACTGTCATATAACTTGTCTTTAACTATATATCCAACTGTCATATAATTTGTCTTTAACTGTATATCCAACTATCATATAACTTGTCTTTAGCTGTATCTCCAACTATCATATAACTTGTCTTTAACTATATATCCAACTATCATATAACTTGCCTTTAACTGTATATCCAACTATCATATAACTTGTCTTTAACTATATATCCAACTATCATATAACTTGTCTTTAACTATATATCCAACTATCATATAACTTGCCTTTAATTGTATCGTTAAATTTCATGAAACTTATCGTTAACTATATCCCTAGACTTCTGTAAGTAATCTCCGCCGCCAAAGCTCTTTCTTGCGAGTTATAGCAATGTAGAACAGAACACATCAACCCTACATGTTTTAGGGATAGGGGTACCCAGCAATTTAGGTAAAGTGTTAATTATAAAATTTAATTTCTGTCTCAGGGCGAAAACGAAAACTTTGGCAAGGTGTTTTTATATGACTTTGGTTTATACAGAAACATTCTGACTTGTATTTTAACGACTTTACCTTTATTGCCACTGTCGCTGTTTTGTATGTGAGGTTGTTGGGGGTGTATTTTTTACGGTAGATCTATTGGATCGTGGTGGACATTTACTTTCACTTGGGCACTTTACCTTCCTGGGCATCTGCCATTTTTGCTAAAAAGTATTTTCTCGGCACTATATAACCAGAGTGTGTTGATGTGCCGTGAACCGTCTAAGATCCTCTAAATATTTTCAAAACGTACACTTGAAAATTTTGATAAGGTTGATTCAGTGAACAGACACAAGTCACTTAGTGCTATGAAAATTTGGCAAATTCAATTTTCCTGGGCAGCATTGATGGCAAAATCAAGATGTGTTATTGGCATTTATTAGACAAAAGTATGCCAGAATTAGTAAAATACATAATCAGTTTTAATATTGGCTTTCAAATATGAAAACTGGAGTCTGAATGTTCAGTACAATTACCATCTGATCTAGCAATTAACTCAAGGAGCAACAATATAAATCTAATGAAATTTAAATTAGTTTGCAATAATCTCAATATCCCATCACATCATGATTTTAGATCTTTAAGAGAAAATATGTTCATGTTATTAATTGACCTAGAACCTTTAACAATATAGTGAGGGCCATGACAGAAGCTGAGAAACATAGACAGGAAATATATGAACCAGACAAATGGTGGAACAGAGGATTTTGGATACGATACATTCAACTTCTTTATTTTGTCAAGATAGCAAATGCATAACCAATGACGGAACATCGAATCTAAACCAAAGTATTATATCATATGGGAATTCTATGTATTGTGTCCAGGTACAAAATAGAACATCTATTTTGTAGTTTGAAGAGACTGATTCCCAAGCAAACAGTTTTCAGCATTTACATTTGTGTGAAAAGGTTTACGGTTCATAATGCTTCTTTTTGTTTTTAGGGGCTTATTGTTGTATTTATTTATTTATTTATTTATTTATTTATTTATTTATTGGGGTTGGGGTTGGTGCATTACGGCACTGTAACACAGGTTATTTAGTGCTGAGGCAACTGGGGTAAAGTGCCTTTCCTAAGGACTCACCACGGTAGCCAATCCAGGCTGGTGCAATGGCTGTATTCGAAACCAGAACCATTTCTGGCGTGAGTCTGGCACGCTAAACACTAAGCCATCATGGCTCCCCGAATCAGGTGAAAACATTGCAACAAGTTTTAAAAATTTAGATCAAACTTTAGTCTTCACTATGAAATTCGTGGTGAAGGCGTTTCTGTAATGCCTATTAATATGGTATAACAAGAATTATAGTATGCATACTTATTTGCTAAAGTCATAAGATTCTTTTAAACATAGGTAAATCGTGATGTAAATACTAAGAAGGTAACGACTTAAACAAAAATAATAACAAGACAACATATAGACGACCCAAATGATAATAATAATAATAATGTATGTAAAGAAACCTACACATAATATGTCTGGAAATGTAGATCATGAAACACGTGTTGCTACAAAATAAACGTTTAGTATAATTGCAGAGAAAAGATAATTAATGCAATAAATATCAAAATTGAATCGTCAGCTATTAGATAAGTAACATTCACTACAGACTCAGCTGTTAGACAAATACTCAGCAATATGTTTGCATGCCGTTTTCATCACCGCTGCTGCCACTTTCTAATCCCGTTCCCGTTGTTACTGTGGTTAGGCCAGTTATTTCTGTGGTTAGGCCAGTTGTTGCTGTGGTTAGGTCAATTGTTGCTGTGGTTAGGCCAAGAGTTGCTGTTGAAATACTAATAGCTGCAAAAGAGTAGAAATTGTTCGATCGTTTTCTTTGAACATTCGTTTTAACCCTTAGTCTAATGGTAACTTTCATTTAAATTTTGATCCAGTGTTATCATTATTTTCTCTAAAGTTATTTTTTATTTCTGTTCAGGGGCCAACTGTTGGTGCCACTTTGTTTTTTGACTTGGTAATGAAGCATTTTTTGTTGTTGTTAACATCTATTTATTTAGCTATCTCTTTGTAATTCAAATCAAATTTTTTTAAACTGATAATACAACGTCAAAAGAGGTAGGTGAAAGGGTGATTATGGGCACAAGCGAATGACTCCCCAGTCCCCAGTATAAGTTTTTTCTCGATGTGGCAACCTTCGCAGACCAAAAAATAATACCAGGGTTATTGACGCAAGAAGATGGACCACCGTGTCTTGGCCTCAGATAATTGTCCGCTAATTTTTCTAACTGAAACGCTCGATTCGGCACTAAGGAATTATTACCATGGCGCCCAACAACTGCTTTATTAACTGCTACTATTTAGATGGCCAACTATTTTTTCTCATCGATATTTACACAAAATGCTATCGATATTCTGTGTTTAACACAAAAACTCTAATTGAATGTGATGTGTTTGAACAAAACTCACAAGAATTGTACTGAATCATGCCAACAACAATTGGATCCCCAGAGTTAGCAACGTCTATCCGTTTGCGAAGGTAAAATAGATTGCCTTGGAGAAATATCTGCTTCAATAACTCTGCTATGTTTGTTGAGAACACTATTTGAGGCAATCATCAGAATATGCTTAGAATTCACCACACAGAAAATCGTCATTAGCAACGATATTTGCATCATGGTCATAGACGGTTTCAAATAGTCATGACGGCAACATAGGTTGTAAAGATCACCCCCTTAAGCACACAAATTATTATTGTATTTGACACATGAGGTGGTTTTATGTTTTTATATTATTCATACTTGCGTGGATGATGATTTGTATACAAGGAAATACGATTATTGGCCACTGTACGGTCTGCAAAAGCCGTAAGATCTACAACGGTTTTCTTGACCTTCATAAGCTAATTGGAAAACTTCCAAAGCCAAATAACATCTGGACTCTGCCAATGCATAGGCATACAGGTCCGTCCATATAATCCTCTGGAAAAGCAACTCGATATCAATGATTAACCGCAGCCCGATCGTAATATTTACAACCAAGTAGATGATACAGCAATGAGGTATGGTTTTGTTCCAGAAAGTTTCAGGAGGAAAAATAAGATTACGCTTGACAAGTTAGCAGTGATAAAACCAAAGAGATATTATTGGTTTAAGGTACTACTTCGGTCTTTGCACAACAACCGCAGGTTTCCATGTCTCATCCTTTGCCGTCTCCCTGGTTCGTTAAGCGTGACAACCCTGTCAAAGATTTATTTGAATCGCGCTGTTTCTTCCTATGACAGATTTAAACGAACCATTGTGATATCTTCTGATACATATTTGCGGCCTTGATTGTAATGCAGGTGCGCATTTCCACTTGATTCTACGGATTGTAATCACGGACAATAGCGTCTTCGCTTATGTCTGAGTCGCACATACTTTAACAAAATTCTTA
The DNA here is from genome assembly GCA_028554795.2 of Sinohyriopsis cumingii. Classification (NCBI taxonomy): domain Eukaryota; kingdom Metazoa; phylum Mollusca; class Bivalvia; order Unionida; family Unionidae; genus Sinohyriopsis; species Sinohyriopsis cumingii. Next base: position 41,929,139 of record CM068832.1, read on the forward strand.
ACAAATCTTTAAACCAGATGTTGTAAATCGTTTTCTCTCATTAGGTTAGACAACTTGTCAGATAAATCGTCTTTATAAAAGATGTCTACTTGGAGCAGCCTGAAACTCTGCTTGACACCATTGTGTCATTGTATAGAAAGCCTCATGGGAATCTTGAGTAGAATCTTACCGTGACGAACCCGTTGAATAATACCTGAACACAAAGTCTTGCTCATGGACAAACAGAAGAAAACAAACGAACTTGCATCCGATCACCTGTGCATTATATGCCATTTTGCCCTATCAGTCCCTAAACCTCCACCTTTATTTGCCACTAAGAGAAACCTCCGTATGATAAATAGAACTCAACTAATGCATGACATCCAAGCAAACATAACAACTTGGTTATCTCCTACAGCAGAACAATTTGATAACTGCCTGCGTTCATTGCTCGACAAACATGCCCCAGCAACCAAGAGCAGAGCATCAATTTAAACGTGTTCTCCGTGGTATAGCAGTGTCAGAGGCCAACTTCGCACTGCAAAAAGAGACCGACGTAAAGTAGAGAGGCTTTGGCTTTCCACGAAACTCACTATTCATAAGCAAATATATGAAGCCGCTAAGAAGAATGTCACAAACCTAGTCCATGCAGCAATATCATCCCACTATAGTGCTAAGATCACGGAAAGTTTCAGCTGCAAAGAGCTCATCGAGATTACTAACAAGCTAACATCAAGGAACAAAATGTACACCACTTGCAGCAACCTTCCCTCCAGTCAACCTTCCGGACCTGTTTGCATATTTCTTCCGTGACAAAGTACAAACCATTAGAGATAAGCGTGACAACACACTCTCAATTGGCTCGTCGTCACCATGCATTTGCGAACCAGAATTTCAGCGGCAACCGTTAGCAGCAATTGAACCTGTCTGTATGGATTTAGTACGTACAATCGTGATAAAGAGTGCACCAAGGTTATGTGACCTTGATCCGATTACGACATCACTGCTGCTTGAGTGCTTGGATTCAATATTGCCTTCACTAACTGGTGTTATTAATACCTCTCTCCCATTCGGGGAATTCCCATCATTTTTCAAAACTGCCATTGTAAAGCCTCTGATAAAGAAACTAACACTCGACAATAACGATTTAACTAACGCCCAGTTTCTAATCTCCCATTCATGGAAAATATCTTATAAAAAGTTGTTTTATCCCAACTTGTATCTCATCTGAATTCAAACAGTCTTTTTGGCAATGTACAGTATGCACACCGCCATTGCCACAGTATTGAAACTACTCTTCTGAAAATAGTTAATGACCTTCTCTCTCTTTGGATAGCGGAAAGATTACAGTACTCACCCTCCTTGACTTGTTTGCAGCATTTGACACAATAGACCATAATATATTACTTCACCAGCTCCAACATGCATTTGGCATTCATGATACAACCTTACTATGATTCAAGTCCAACTTGGTTAGCAGGACACAAATTGTGTCCGTAAATGAAAAACACTCCAGCCCATTTGATCTATGTTGTAGTGTTCCACAGTGTCTGCCCTTGGACCTGTTCTCTTCATTTTATACACTCAGCCGCTCTCATGTGTCATATATCATCATCCAGTTTCTCACCAATTGTACGCTGATGACACCTAAATATACAAATCTAGCCAACCAATTGAAGTTGATGCTACCATCCAAGGCATAGAGAGGTCCATTTCCGATGTGAAATCATGGATGACATGTAACAAACTGCAGATAAATGATGATAAAATTGTAACCATTCTGATTACAATGCAAAGACTTTCTCATTCACATCCTTTATCTCAAACAATAAATATCAGTAACACCAACATTAATTTTATCCAGTCGGTACGAAACCTGGGTATTACTCTCGACAGTACTCTCTCATTGTACCAAGATGTCATGAACATATGCAAGGCTGCATATCTTTAACTTGGACGCATCAGCTCCATTCGCAAATATCTTTCATCTGATGCCACTAAAACACTTGTGTGTTTCTTAGTACGTTCAAGACTGTACTATTGTAACTCAATTATGTCTGGTTCGTCTCAATATCCACTCCAGAAACTTCAAAAATTTCAAAACACAGTTGATAGGATAATCCTTAGAGTACCACGATCAGAGAACACCTCCTCCTGCTTTCACTGACGGGCTCCAGTCCAACATACCTATCCGACCTCACCTATGTGTATACACCAGCAAGATACTTACGCTTCTCTTCTGAAACTCGTATTCTCATTATTACCATTATGAAAACGAAGTCATATGGACAACGTTCTTTTGCATACCAGGGTCCAGCAACGTGGAACGAATTTCCCACTAAAATTAGACACAAAGACACAGTGATCGCATTCAAGAGTACTCTTAAAACTCATCTATTGCGAATGCAAGAACAGACTTAATAATGTTTCCTTACCTTAAATATTTTCACCATATTTTCTAATTTCATGGTGTTTTTGTTTTGTAATAATATCATTATGTATATTTTTAGGTGTTGTCTAATGATGTAAAGCGCTTAGAGCTTCTAAAGATTAGGCTCTATACAAAGTCATCATTAAGAATCCAACAGTGACGATTTATATTGTCGCATGCAGAGAAAATTTATTAAGTCTGATTTATGTTGGATCTTTGTTGATTAGGACATGCTGGCCCCACTTTAGTAATACTTAATGGCCTGGTTTATCTTGGGATGCGGCGCTAAAATTGTGTTTCGCTTATCTTAAATTGCTGACTGATATTACCATGTTTAATTCTGTCACAAAAGGAGTTGGCGGTGAGATTTTTCCAACTGGCATTCTGTTTCTAACAACAAGTACCTGTCAAAGTATATTATTTACCATCAATCTTTATCGCTGGACCACTTCACAAAGAAAATTAACTTTTAGTATTGTAGTTTAATCCCTAATAGTTCTAAAAGTTTTATCACTTTTCCGATTGTTTAATTTCCAAATGAATTCCATTGGTGATTCGAATGAATTCCACTTTTTGAATGTGCTGAGGTATCAATAGTCTCGAAAGTTCTAATGTACCAACAGTTTTGATGTATCACAATGATATAATCTAAAATGTCATTGAATGAATTCACAATATCCCAAAAAGTATTTTAGTCTGAAAATATTATTAATGACACTATGTAATTCCAAATAATAATCGAAACAAGTAACTCCTCTTAACACAACCAAAATTGATTCCTTTAAAGACTGATTCCACTTCTAATGTTAAAGTAGTAACGGACAATGTTGAAGCAAACAGCATTTATATAACAAGCTAAGACACAATAACGGAACAGTGATGATGGTCAACATCCAAACGAATTTGTAAACAACATGCTTCTAAAACTATCTCAGTTGTCAAGTTTCCAAGTGAAAAAATAATGTCCTAAGCTCAAATACAAGTAAACATTTTTACCTCCATTAATAATGATCTTTAAACATAATCTAAAATGATAGAGAAGTATTAGCTACGTAATATGTTTTCTACAAAATATCAAGCTTTTGACAGGCAGGCCTTAAAACCAACTACTTCGCAAGGTCAATCAAGGTTAATCATACAATATAGATATACATAACATGTAACATGTAACCAATGAGAGATAAATCATAGTGTATACTGGTTACTGCACATAATTACAAATATATGCCAAACAGAGCGGGTTAGAGAATTGTTAATTCGTAATAAGGAAATTAATTTTATACATACATACATACATACATATATATATATATATATATATATATATATATATATATATATATATATATATATATATATATATATATATATATATATATATATATATATATATATATATATATATATATATATAAGATATGGGTGATCTGTCTGAAAATAGATGATCAAATGTCTAACATGTATTGGAACATTTATGTGTCGCACATGTATGAAGTCAATATGCCTACCATGCATTGGTACATTTATATGTCGCACATGTGTAAAGTCATTATGCCTAACATGTATTGAACAATTTATATGTCGCACACGTGTGAAGTCAACATGCCTAACATGTATTGGAGCATTTATATGTCGCACACGTGTGAAGTCAATATGCCTAACATGTATTGGAGCATTTATATGTCGCACATGTGTGAAGTCAATATGCCTACCATGCATTAGTACATTTATATATCGCACATGTGTGAGGTCATTATGCATAAAATTTGGGTTACATAAGCAATGGACATGTACATTCACGTGTAGGTTGGTGCGTTAATTGGAAGAATGTATATCATCATCATCAATATCATCATCATCATTATCATCATCATTATCATCACAAAGCTACATTTAATGTTTCTGGCAAATTTGTATATTATGGATATCTTTTGTATTTAATGTACATATTCTGGGGGAAGAAGACCCGAAATTTCATTTAAAAAGTCAAAGAATCATTTTATACAATTACAGAACATTCCGAGCAATTGTGCAATTTGCGATGAATTGCGGCAAGACATGGTATTTATACATGATATCGTATTAAGCCCATTGGATATGTGACAGTATGATAGTACAATTCGTTCACGGATGTGGCATTTACAGATAAAGGGGAGACAATTTCACAAAATATGATTGCTTTTTTTGTGCTAATGAAGATTAACCCGTAACCCATAGTCAGTCGGAAGACAGTTAAGGGTATGGTTGGCGCTGTGGCACACAGGTGTCATGTGTTAACAAAGAGTTGCCAAGAAGACGAGATTATTGGTTTATGATATTGCATTGCGTATGAAATGGGGCTCAAGATATTCAGCTGATAAGATTTAACATTCAATTAAACTTTATTCAATGAAATTATTGCATAGCAGATTTATCTTTGATTAATAATTTAAAAAAACAGGTCAAAATCAAAAGAATGAATTCGCTTCTCTGCTTCATGACGTCAACAGTGATCAACATTTATTTTTTGCTTCAATGCAAATGCTTGAGAGATATGTTTTTCAAGTAGGTAACCTGATATAATCTCAAGAATTAATTCAATTTTAATAAATAGAAGCACGTCGATTTTATTGCAGTGTGATGGAAACTTGATCATTTTCCCAGAGATCTGCAATAGTTACGTTTTTTATAACTGAAAAGCAGGTACTCGTTTAAGTCTGTAAATTGCATTATCAGAATCATGCTCTGGATATTAATGACTATTACACGATGTTATGTCGCCGAATGCGAAGGGACCATTAATAACTAAGGTCTAATATCAAGACAATCTCAGAGAGAAATAATCGACGAAAGTCAAAAGCCTATAGTTATATCAATAGGGAGGGCTTATTGGCAATTTACCCTAATCTCGTGATATTATACCATGTAATTAAGTCTACTATTTTAGTACATCGCCAGCACACAGACCTAACCACCTTAATTTTTGTTTAATTAAAAATTAGTGAGTGCGTTCTTTTCCTATTCCAGACGAATGTAATTTCACATTTTATATACCAGGAATTCAAATATACTTCGATGTCCATTGTGTATCCCCCTTGCATGGGCATTTGGGGAGTGGGACCCTTTACATTTCATTTGAAAACGTTTTGTTCCACGTATATTTCTTTTTAAAACAAATTCTTGCGCAACCTGTCTTCCAGTAGACAAGATATTTGTGTACTATATGTATATGTTTCCTCAAACCTCCTGAAAGATGAACCTCCACCAGAGTGCAGAGCTCCGAAAGAGTGAACCTCAGTTAGTGTGCATACCTCATGAAGGGTGAACCTCGACCAGTGTACACACACACACACACACACACACACACACACACACACACCTCATGAAGGGTGAACCTCGACCAGTGCACACACACACACACACACACACATACATACATATATACATACACACACACACACCCACATATATATATATATATATATATATATATATATATATATATATATATATATATATATATATATATATATATATATATATATATATATATATATATATATATATATATAAACTTGATATCACAATCTCTCATATTCGGCCACTTTATATATTTTTTTTTCGTTGTGTTAGAGGACTAAATCTTTGAAAAATGCGTAAATGGAATACATAGAGATTGACTGAGATCAGTTATCAGGCATCAGCTACAAGAATCGATACTTGAGCGTGTTTTCTGATATATACCACAAGTTCGTAAGTTAACGAGCCCTTCGGGATGAATGTATAAATTGATACGTTAGAACAATCCCACTCATATAATGATAGGTTTAGGTATGACACCACCCCCACCCCCATATAAACGGTAAAATCATTTTTTTTATATAAACCGCGCTGTCTGAAAAGTACTAGACCTTGTCAGCAGGAATATTATTTTATATTATTATATTACGTTTGTTGACGTGAATGCGATGCTTTACGTCATAAAAAACCATGTAATACGTGTACATCTTGGAGCATAAATTGAATGTATAACTCGACACGTTGAAGTTCAACGATTATATATCATCGCTGCTAATAGCAGAGAATTTCATGATATTAGTTCATGTACGTAAATAGACACAGATATCCTTAGTCAATGGATATTCAAGTAGACAGATATCCTTAGTCAATAGCCATCCAAATAGACAGATATCATCCTTAATCAATGGATATTCAAAAAAGATAGACATCCTTAGTCAATCGACATCCAGACAGATATCACTGGTCAATAGACGTCAAAAATATACAGACATGGGGGGGGGGGCAAAAACGAAGTACACTGTTAGGGTATTTATTGATTATCATTAAACATGTAGACTGAAAAATGAAATTAAGAAAGTGTATGAATACTAATGAACAGTTTATAATAAGCGATACCTTGAGGGGGGAGTAGGTGGAAGGTTCGAGCAGGGCGCAAAATACACTTGCACATGTTGCACTGGCCCTGGTTGTTGCACTTGTACTTGATCAGTTCCAAACTTCACAAGTTCCGGTTTCTTTTGAAAACCGATCACATCTATTTAGGTCTCACTGGACAGTTTATCTGGTGCATTTTAATCTGACAATGATCTATTGCAGAAAAATGAGAATAATTTTACACTGAAGATACAAATAAAAACAAACTAATGATTTTTGTTGAAAGTATTCATGTGAGATTTTGACTGCTGCAATCAGATTAATTTCTTATACAACTGGTGGCTTTTATACTGAACCAACACTGCCACAAACCCCTCTTTGTTGCATTCATTTCGACAGCAGAGAGCTATTTTGAATATTTTCATGTGACAAGGCAGCTAAAAGAATCAGTAGGTGCCTTATGCATGAATAAAGTTCACTAGTACTATAACAAATTAGCATACTTTTCATCACCCCTCAACCATCTCGATTTTTAGATATTTACCTCTGTAGCAGACATACGTAACTACGTAAGCCAAGTCGGCTGTTCATTTGCAGTCCAGGTTACGCATTTTATCTCCAGTGCTAGCCTAACTGTGACAGGAGTCACAAAAACTAGCCAACCCATTTCCAAGCCTAACTCAAAGGAAATCTAAACCACATTACAGATTTAGCTTATGTGTGAATTTATAAATGCTAGGCTTATCATAATTAGGTTCATGCATTCTACCTTAAAAATTAGGGAGGTGTCAAATTACGAAACTATCCAGTGAGACCTTTAAGCATTATGGGATTGCGAACTACAAGCTAGATTTATTTACCCCGGAAAATGAAGATTTGACAAAAGAAGTGCTCCACGAAGCAGCGGCAACTTTAACTGCAACAAACGCATATTAACACACTTTATTAAAAGAATTGTGCTTAGTTTAAAATTGCATCCAAGAGATGCATTAGATTGTCTTCAGTAAGTCATTAAAATTAACTAAGTAATAGGGCCACGTGTTTGGAACTAAGTTGTTGCTCTTGACATAAATACGTGACCACATAGTTGGTCGGCTTAGGGATAATATCCAAAATTGGATAGTAAAACGATAGATAGCAGAACCACTTGTTTAGCGTCTAAGGCGCAGAATGGATCAGTTCTGATGCTTGCACTGAAAAGTAAAGTTTTGCTCTCTAGTGACTGAAGGATGAAGACGTTTTTAGTTTCATATATGACTTAAAGGTATTTTAACGTACGGTATTGGTACATAGTCATGTCGAACATCCAACATTTAAAACCTGACTGGCAGTTTGTAAAAGACTGAGCTACAAATGCTTGAGAGAGTCTCCAATTTCATGTAGTATTGTTCAAGATTCATCGCTTCGAGATTTAAGCCTTTCAAGAACGTTCGAATCTTTGATCGTTTAGAGAACCGACTATAGTAAACAATTTATCTTCGCTATTATTAAAGAAACACTTTGTAAAACCATCGAGTGGAATACAGTAGACATAGTCCTACGCATTTGTCGTTGTTTGACGTGCAATGATCATTTTACGTAGCAGATAAGTTGATGATATTGTTTATGAATAATCATATTGTTTATGAATATTCATATTGTTTATGAATATTCATATTGACATATACATTGTCTATACTCGCTCAAAAGACGAGTCCAACTGCAGACCCATGTTTGCTTTCGCATAATGCGCCGGCATATATGGGTCTATGCAATTTCTAGGGAGCCATCAGTAGTAAGAAAAACAACATAGACCTTGATTTACTGGTTTATTATTCGAGGGCGGATCAGGGAACAAGTTGTAGCATTTCGTCCTAAATTATGCTAGAGTGTGATTCGGCTGATGCATCAATCGATTCATCATTCTGGTGTAAAGTATCATTGCGTTCTGGCAAATGCTCCAAAACAAGTGGTACCGCGCACGTTAATCATGAAATAAATCCATATATGCGATAAAATATACCGAGATTGTTTCCCCAAAATAGTACTGTCACATCATCGATTGTATTCAGCACTTAAACCAAATGGTGGAGATGACTTTGTTGTTCATAAAATACACCGATACATTTTTGACTTAATCCTGGTTATAAAATGTTAAATATAGTCGCTTCTCAAGTCTCGGTCAGATATGGCCGATTTTCTTTCAATATATTTTATTTGCTTCGCTCGATTATTGTTTTCTCGTCGAATCTGTTCTTGAATAATGTTGACTTTTGCCTACGAGAAGTAAAAGTATGGAGTCTTCTTCTTCTTCTTCTTGTTATAAGGTTTAACGCCATTTTTCAGCACAAGATAGGCTATACATGGCGGCCAGTATTAATGGTGGAGGAAAACCCGGGAAAATCCCGGAATGAACCACCGACCCACGAGAAGCTACTGGCAAGCTTTCTCACATATCCAAATTGGCCGAGCCCGAGACAAGAACCCACGCAGACAGAGGTGGGATGGCAGTGATCCGTGACGGAGAGCGCTTTAGACCACTCGGCCACACGGGGGCCCAAGTATGAAGTCCAACTAATTGTGATCATGCTTTAGTCAATGGGTAAAGGATATTCGGGCCATTTTATATTAGGAGACGTGAACTATGAGAACCGATGCCATAGGGGAGTTTTCTGATGTAAGCCAGAAATAAGCCCGGCACAATACTTTCAATATTCATTGCCACAATATTTGACAGTATTTAAAGCATATTAAAGCATCTGACATTAAATTCGTTAAGGAACTGGTCGCATTGCATGATTTAATATAGATGACATTAATTTAAAAAAATGTCTGCGTACAACCTTTGTGTCTAGCTTTGAAAACTAGGATATACAGATTTATTCATCGTAAATGCTCGACGATCGTTTTAGAGACATTCAATTGGATACTGACAGCTAATGAAACTCAAACTAAATACAGTTGCTTGGAAAAATAATCACCAGTGGCTTTGGTAATCCAGTGGACTTTTAGTTTGGTCTATTGAACAGTATTACTGCCTCGCAAATGCCTTGACGCGAGTAAGTGTTGCGTTCAATGATCATGTAAGAAAACCACGTTTTATAATACAGATCACGATTTTCGTACTCAGTTTTTAAACTAAACGATGTAGATGTTCTTTTTCATATATTTGATGTTAAAACTAAACGGTGTAGATGTTCTTTTACATGTGTAATATGATGTCAATTCTGACGTGGTGTGTTGGTGCTTGTGATTCGTTACAACAAGGATGATAAATGGTATACAAGATAGAACTGCCGATTAAACCTAGTTCCCATCAATTACAGCAGACTGTCTCTTGATTTCTTCTTTCGCTGTAATTGGCTTTGTCACAGAATCTGTCCCGGATCAAAGCTGTCATTTCTTTCAAAGTGTTAACTTCCAGTAGTGGAGTATGACATAACCCGTTGATCCTTTGATATTTGTATCGAGAAAAATAAAGTCTTTTTAAGTTGTTTGAGCTTAATAACAATAAATATGTCTTCTTTTCAAAAATGATAATTTGATTGCATGTATCGAAAATGCCAAGAAGTTTCTGAAAATTAGATACAATGACAGCTGAAGCCCATTTACATGTAATTCGAAGTAAACATCGCGATTATGTTTTGCTACTAATCTGTTATATTTAAAAATTTAAAAAGAAACAAAACAAAAAGCACAACAATAAAAAACGTTATGAGAAAATGGGTTTTTATATCTGATCATATAATTTTGGTTACAAGCTAAATGAAAAAAAAAAACTGCTGAACATTTTATTTTCCTACATAAAAAAGTAAATCTGTTTTGCTATTAAAAGTCAAATACTTTGCATTTACATGTGAGTTACTAAGTTAATAAATACGAAATCTGGGAAACGTTTCACATGATGGTTACGATTCAAACATCTGTAAATGTTTGTAGGCGTTTGAAACTAGCATCTCCTCTCGTTGTCATTGCTAAATCACAGTTGTTCAATCCATAAAAGTCCCTGCCGCCAACCTATGTGAGCAACTTAGCATTTGCCACGTAATTAGTGAGCACGCTCTGACTGGATTGTTTAAAATTAGGCTCCGATCTAGATGGAGTAGTATAGGCGCGACATTGTAAACATATAGAAGACTGTGTGCATGGCTGAAAACAATGGCTATATGGAGAAAACCTAGACGATAGATGTCTGAAATTGAACTGCAAGTCTAATAATAATAATAATAATAATAATAACAACAACATTTATAATGCGTCGAAGTATTAAACTGTTCAAGATGGCCCTAATCCTCGAGATCATGTTTGTAATCTTGTATACAAAGTGTTCACACGAATTTTGAGTCAGTCATTGCACATAAATGTAACTGAAAGTGCTGTCTTAAACTGAATTTAGCCTCGCGGTGTATGCATAAGTTATATTTGAGCCGGGAAGGCAGCATTTGCAAAAGAGTTACCTTTTATCAATACACGCATTACACAGTAGATTAGTTGTGTTATTAATCATTGATCGGTAGATTATCTAGACTAAGCATTACCTAATGGGTTAGCAACCAAGAAATTCTTTTAGAATTTACTGACACTTTTCTCCGATCTGATTGACACCACGACTGAATTAGCCCTAGGTACTTAGAATGGCTATTAATCACACGTTATCTACCAAGCCGTATGTACTCGTCTCACGAAGAACAATAATTCAATAATGGTTGTTGGTTTCTAATAGCACTTTTACCACATTAATAGTTAAATCATGCAGAATCAATAGAAGCTAAGTTCCGTTTTTAAGGCACATTGAAGTAGCTGGCCTGGGCACAGTGGCGTCACTAGGGTTGGTGTCACCCAGTGAGGTAACTCATGGTGTCCCCTAACCCATGGACCTCCTTCCTCCACAAAAATTCAAAACTTTTATAGACAGTCATTTTGGTGTCACCCCCTCTGGTGGTATCACCCTGTGCGGTCCGCACCCCCCGCATCCCCCTAGTGACGCTACTGCCTGGGCATGTATTGAAATCGCGGTTCTTTAAATACCGACGCTCTACCAACTGAGATACCGTAGTTCTGAACAAAAGTATAGTACAACAAATTGACCCAAACCGGATGCTCCGAAAAAAAGATGATTCTCTTTTAATATTGTTCTCCCTCTCTCTCTCTCTCTCTCTCTCTCTCTCTCTCTCCAATGAGTTTTTCTAAAGAGGTTCCAATTCTATTTGTAAATAATGTAACATGTGGGTGCGGGTGGGGGTGGGTGGGGGTGATTTGGATTTTTAACTCTTCCAATGAACGTAAATGCGTAGTACAACAAGGCGGAACATAAAACTGTAAAGATGTCAAAACTGTGTAAAAATGAAAGATAAATGTAATAAATACAAATTAGGTAGCAATGAATAAATGATGTTTCTGTTCTGACCATGTGAAACAGTCTCATCCTTGATGATACAAACTGACAAGAAAGCAGGCAGATAACGTAGAAACAGCAAAACAACATCATACAAAATAGAAATTATCTTATCAAATTATACAAAGTTTTGTTATTACTAAAACTTTAATATAGTACATTTAGAAAAGCTTTTAGAGTGAAAATCAATGAAAATTTCATAAAATTATGTGCCTGTTTGCTGTGACAGCTGGTATTTTCGATTGTAAATAAGATTATGCATTGAGTCACGAACTCTGGATAACAGCATTCAGTATTTGCACGATAGGCTGTCGTATGAATTGTTCTGAAAACTGCTAGCAAGATTATTACCCCCTCCCTTCAGTAATCTCTCTCTCTCTCTCTCTCTCTCTCTCTCTGATCCAAACTCTTATATATAACCTCCACGTCCATTGTACAGCAAAAATAATTTCATCCCATCCAGTGAGAAGGCGGAAAAGAGGTATTTCACTATTTTCGTTCGACTTTGATAAAATGCTGTAAAAGCCATTATGCATTCAACATATGCTCTTTGAACAAAAGGCCAGAGGTTTACATGAAAGTCTAGTATCTACAAGTTGTTGGTCAAAGATGCAGAGATATTGGCTTTGCTTAATATTTATCTAAACAGGAACATGTCGATGACATACATTCATCCATCTATGCTTTAGAAATAATTCAATGAACCCCACGCTTTGTATTATCCAACATCTAGTGATAATGACGGTAGTCAAGTTCATTTTCAGGGCTTCTTTAATTGATTTAGCTTTTCCCACAACAAGGAACTAGACATGCTTAAATAACAGCGGCTATTGAAACAGAACAAACGCTTGCGAAAATAAATAAAGTTGTTGAATATATTTTTTCATTTCACCTTAACTACATTGTAAATTTACAACTTTTTGTTTATTTGCTCGGCTTTATATTTATTACAATCGTTTTACATTGGCGATTTCTCATCGTCAAGAAAACCGATAAGAACATGATCCTGAACCTCTTCTTAGTTCACGCCCAATTGCTTGACTCTGATGCCATGATGTTTTCATTCATTTTTTTCTTCAATTAAAAAATTAGTGAAGTCATACTTTATCTGTGTTTCTGTTGAAATGAAAAACCATGAAAAGTCGACTACATCTCGATACTAATACCCAAAGATCAGGTCAGTCCTTTTCTTCTGAGCGCATACAGGAATTCAACGCATCGTCATGGCTACCTATGTACGTTGAATATTTTTAAAAAATGACGGTACAAGGGGTAAAAAAGGAATTAAATGCATCGTCAACTGAAATTAAGGCCCAAAGCTTGACGTAGAAACCTCTTTCCCAAAAGAGACAAAACCTCCATAGCTGTCTATCTTCATCTTTATTAACATATTTTTCATACTGGATGAGAGGTAGTTGTTCACCTTTATGAGGGATATAATCAATCAACTTTTTTCTTCACAAGATCTTCTCCTGTCGGGTGTATATTGTATTTTTCTCTATAAACAGTTTCCAAGTCAGTAAAACATCGCGCAATAAAAGTATTTGTAATTTCTGGATAATGTCATCACATTTTCATCTCCTAATAGGAACATGTACTTAATCTCGCATATGTGTTATATTTAAACAAATTGTATAAGTTTCTATTAGGTAGAAGAACTTATGAATCCATATTATTTTCAAAACTAATATAAATTTATCAATATGTATCATCGCCAAGCAGCCATTAAAAAAATTTGAATCATAACCACTCTTTTAATTTTGTCAAATATTTGACTTTACAATTTAATTCCCGGATACAGTTTTGAGGAGAATTTGCCATCGAGATGAACATATAAATAAGCTTTGGAATAACTGAGGTTTTCAAAACTGTTATTTAACAATTGATGTTAAGGATTGCTTTTCTCAATGTTTTAAACAATTTTAATAATTTCTATTTTATTTTCAAAATTCATCTTTACTATTTTATAAAACTCCGACGAACACTTTATGCCAGTTGATGTAAATTCAGTCACACACTGTAAATTTAACCAATGACTAAATGTTTCTAGACTTTACTTCTTGTTTTCTATCATACCGCTCTTGTTCTGGCAACGTTAAGTTTAAGTCCTGAAATCCTTACCCAAAAGTTTAATACTTTAGTAGATGATTCCAAGGATTCAAAAGAGCCCTCAAAAATTAAAGCAGTATCATCTGCAAACCGTGACAGTAAATATTCTGTTTAGCTTGATATGTTTTGTATTTGTATTATTCATTAACAGTATAGACAATATTTCTGCACATTATAAGAAGAGATATGGAGGTATTGGATCACCCTATCTACAACCTCTGGAAATTTTGGGGGAAAAGTCTCCAAAATGGCAATTTTGTAAAACTGCTGATGAGACATTACAATCAAATGGTTTTGTCCAGTGCCATACAATAGGTCAAACATTTAAAAATGTGAGAACGTTATCAATAAATATGCAAGAAATATAACCAAATGCTATTTTAAAATCGATTAATAATAGTGCACCCGGAATTTGTGACTCTTCTGTAATGTGCCTAACCAATGTATCTTCCTTTTACAAAACCAATTTGATCATCAGATATTATTTCATTCAGTACTGACTTAATTATTTTGGCAATACATCCTGATGCTAATTGGTAAACAATATTAAGTCGAGATACCAGTTCCTCAGGTACAGATTTTATTTTATCCTCCTTGGGTATGCAAGTTATAGTATCTTGTCTCATAACCGTTGAGAAATATCTAGATCCATGTCCTTCATTAATTGTTCTGACTAAAACATTCTCCTCTGTCAATCAAAAAGGCTTTTAAAAGCTCAGCTGTAAAACTGTATGATCTTGGGCATTTTCTATTTTTCATACTTTTCAACAATTGGATATTTCTGTTTCGATAACTTTGCCGTCTAATCTTAAATATTTTTCTTGGTTAAGCCTAGGAATATAATAGTTTTAGAGACGGCCCTCTTGCTGCATCTTCTATATATCTTCTGCCTCTTTTCCTATAATAATCTTTAACTTCCCCTAGAACATCAAATTGACTAGTAATAATTTAATTTTCATCTCTGATTAATTATGTTATGATTGTTCTTATTTTCTTGATGGCAAAGTACTTTGATGGTTTCTCGCCCTTTTCTATCCATTTTACTCATGATCTAACGAGACTTCTTCGAAGCTTTTCTTTTCTCATACTTTCAAGTTATTATTTTTAGACTCCAATATTTCTAAATCATAAGATCCAATGGAACTAGTCTGTATAGACTTTTTATGAAACGGATTTTCCACGGATTTTTCATCAACAATATATCTAGAAATAATGAATCTAATATAGCCAATCTTAGATCTGAATTCAATACATTGTCAAAATAACCACTATAATCAGTTGCAGCCTATCTTAATTGTCCTTATAAAATTTTTATTTATTCAATATAGTTTTATAAACCAGTAAACTATTAAATTTCCAGAAACCTTTACCTCTTCTGAACATTTTTCTAAACTAAAATGCAACATTATCATGGAGTGATCAGACCTATAATTTCGTTCAATTGTCACTTTTCCTGCATTTGACATAATAGATTCAGACGCAAGAAAGAAATCCAGTCTAACTTGGTTTAAAAGACTTTTTCTTATTCATATATATATCTTTAATTCTACATTTGATGTTCTAAATGGATCAATGAGACCAACAGTTTCTTTTATACTTAATAATGCATTTCTAGGATTAAGGTTATTTAACGTTTTCTAATTATACTGATCTAATTCTGGGTCTTGAACCAAGTTAAAGTCCGCACATATAATGACAGACTCATTTTCATATTCATATATAATACTATTTATATTATTTATGTTATTATATGCTCATTTTTTCCCCGTTAACTTTACATTGTCAGAATCGTGCAGTATTATCCAATATTGAATCCGCGCGACAATACACATATATCTTTCACGTGCATAAAGGAACTACTTTCTATTGTAAACAAACAATGGACGCAGACGCCAGCACTTTTGATTTGTACACAAATCATGTATACTCGCGTAAGAGGCTCTTTACGTTGTGATTATTTAAATTTGTTTCTGAATGAACTAAAACATGTTTCGTGGACTGCCACATACCAGCTGCTTTGTCACATTCCGCGTTGATACAGTGTTACGGATTTAGGCTAGCTACAGTATATAACAGGCGCAAGATAAGGTCCTTACAAATAACTTACAAGTGACAAGTTATATACTCTCTTCTTCAGATGGTGATACGAATGGCAAAATAAAAAATACTTACAGTTTTACATCCTGAATTTCCTCAAAATGTATTTTCTTAATTCTGCAAATGCGAATTACATGAGCCATGTCATAGGTTTTCAATCTGGATTACACATTTCGAAATTGTGCTGTAATTTCGATGATAAGTGCAATTGCATCCTCCTTACTGCACTCAGAATGAAATAAGCATTAAATTCCATAGCGTCTTTTTGATAATTGCAATTGAAAGACTTCATATTTTTCCCACATTATGATTTCAAACATTCAATGACAGAAACATAAACACATTTACAGATGTCAACACGCTTCTCACTAACTTCTTCAATCTCATGTCTTTCATGTGGAATTGTCACATACAAATCCAGTCCATAATCACGAAAATTTCCTAGAATCGAGAAAAATACCAAAATCTATTCATTCCAGATCAAATGGAAAAGTTGTTGCAATGCACATTCATTCACAATATGACTCCAAATTTCAATTTTAACTAGACACGCCATTTTCTTTCGAAAGTTATGTCGAGCGCGCGACTAAGTTCAAATTTATCTGGACGGAGTTATGTGCGCATTAATAATGTTGATTTGTGTAATGATGAATATGCGCTTGTGTATTTAGTTTGGAATGCGGCATACATTCATTTATGCTGTTTCTTGTAGTGTATTTTGTTTATATAATTAAACCTTAGGTAGAATTTTAAAAAATGAGCACATAATAAAAAGGTTACTGCATTTCTATGGGGAAAATATGAACTCGTTTTGTCGGAAGGATATACTGCACTCCCAAGGTCGTGCAGTATTCCATTCAAAAAACTCGTTCATATTTTCCCATACAAATGCAGTAACCTATAATTATTGTAAAATACTGACAAATCATTATTTGGTCCATATAAATTAATTAAAGAGAAAATCCTTTCACCAACTTGAATATCGAATGCAATCAAATTACCATCAGGATCCTTTCTGCGTTCAATGCTCATATTTTTACCAAAAAGATTCATTTATGCATCCGACCGCCAAAAATGTTATCATATCATAATTCCACCTATAAAGATCCTGAATTAATTTGAATAAAGTGATACTTTACAGTAAAGACGAACAGAGAGCAGTATCCATTTTTGCTCTGAATGTAAATAAAGCCATAATGTCTTCACAATCCCAAATACGATTTTATAATCATTGAGAAGTCATTTATGTATTTCTGCTTGTAGACTGTCTGTTGCAAAACGTATCTATGATTTAACCGTTTCGCTGCCAAGGAGCAGAGACGAGCCATGAACAAAGGAATGAATAATCAATTAGAAATGTGTCAGGCAGCATCTTGAAAGTACAAGACGGACACATAAGACATGAAGAGACAAACTGCAGAAACTGAACTGAAAGAACCAAGATCAAGTCATCATTACTTTGAGACAGATTTAAGTGTTGGTGTTGATGTTGTCTTGGATTTAACGTCATTTCTCAGCGCAAGATATGCTATACATGGCGGCTAGTATCACGGGAGGAGGAAGAACCCAGGAAAACCCCGGCAAGAACCACTGTCCCCCGGGAAACAACTGGCAAGCTTTCTCATCTTCCCACACTGGCCGAGCTATGGACTAGTACCCACATGGATAGATGTGAGATGTCAATGATCTATTTGTTGTGAAGTCATTTGCCTTGAATAACAAGACAATTACGTAAGAAGGCACGCTAGTAAAATTAGTTTCCAACTGACTTCGAACAAAACAAGTTTCTCTTTTTATAAGAATTCAGTAGAGGGATGCTTGGTTTATCAATATGTTTTAAGATACGGCTATTGATACGACTAATGCGATATTTGCTTGTCGCCGCCTAATCCCAATAAAAAATAAATCTTTTTTATTAATCTATTGGTGCGAGTCATTTGAGAATGCGACTCCACAAAAATAATGCGTTCTATACAGCGGGGCCCTATAAAGTGTCTAAATCATGTCATAAATATCTTACAAGCTGTAATATCTTTCACAAGTAGCAGTTTTTCACAAAACCTCTGTGCAAGGGTAAAGGGGAGAAGGAACTAGGGAGTCTTAAATATTACTATTTTTAAATTACCTGATACTCGAAGAAAAAATTAGAATCTGCGATATCGAGTTATCAAAGTTGTTCTTGTTGCAATTTCTATGCATACTTCTGTCTACCTTCATGTAAACATTTTGTAGGTGTCTTATTTTGCTTTATTTTGTTAGGCTGTGTTTGCTTGAGCTTTAGCAAACAAACAAAAAACTTTTGGGGTTTCAAAAATACGCGATTTAAGAGAAAAATAGTGTTGTGTTGCCTCATATTTTTTACAATTTGGTATACCATCTGCAACACGGCATCTGCATAATTCTCTCTCTCTCTCTCTCTCTCCCCACACACACTTAGTTCAAAGTATATTGTACATTGTATTTTTTGGGACCACCCCAATGTGAAATATTTAGGACCGACACATACCTTGCTTGAGCGAAGGATACAGTTTATTTACTGTTTTGCTTATGTACGATGGATAGGTAGATGCCGAATTATCACACAAAAGCTTAGTTAAAAAATCAAGAATGGTCCTTAAACTTAAGTTTTCAAATAAATGACTTGATACATATGAACGTTTTCAAACTTAAGATGGTCTTAATTGCGCATGATCGTCGCATTGATGAGTAAAAGGTAAGATTATATTTTGATTGTTATTTGTTTGTTCTATTCTGACATCGATATAAACAAAGAATGAAAATATATGAATAATGTAAGATGTTTCATTAATTCTTTTTTTAAAGCGAATTAACGTTTCTTTTGTCATAAATATTTCAGGGGTGTCTGTGTGTGTGTGTGTGTGTGTGTGTGTGTGTGTGTGTTTTAAACTATCTCGTGAGACGGAACATTTTGAAGTAATTACTTTAATTAGCTCTTTTTTCCTGCCGACCATTTTTTGTCAAGGACCTAAATTACTAGTATAGATTTCTGACTGCATGCCGGCCATACATATATGTATATCGCATGTGCATCGAACGCTATATGTAGACACGAAAGAAGATTATGCGATGTAGTCGTTAATTTAATGGATTTTCGTTAGCAAACCCGGAACATAGGATTTTCTACGCTAGAAATTCCGACTTTGAACATCGTTTCTTCAATAAAATGTAGCCCTCATTCAAGATAATGAATACTCTGGATGAAGCATTGACATCATCTTATTTAAAAGTAAATATTATAATTATTTAAAATCTTCAGTCTATAACGGCACACGGAAGGTCTACCATCCCGAGGATAAGGGATATTTCCTAAACTATACATGATGGGAATAATGTCATTGCTGTGGAAATGACGTCATTGACTAATCAGTCAGGAGACAGATATATTAATAGTTACAGGCCTATGATATTAGCTTGCCATTTTAGACCACTATCAGCCATGTACAAGTTAAATTGCCAGTATCACAATGACTCACGAGCTCCGGCGGTGTGACACACAATTACAAATATCCATATAAAAATCAGCTATTCCTAGAAAAGAGTTATACAAAAATTAGATTTATATAATAAATGCGACACAACATCCTCGTCTCTCTAATGCGAGTCGAATAACTTCGAAAGAAGTAGTATGATAATAGAAGGTTTGGAATTTTTTTACTAATCAAGGTCAAAGTCTTCTATCCGCAATGACTTTGTTCTCCACGCCAGTGCAGGCAAAACTGCCAAAGGAATTTACCAAGATACGTCCATCTTGTTTACAGGAGCAGCAAGTACGAAGGGAACTATTTTACATGCAGACGTTGCTTGTATTTATTCAACACGCAACAGCGGCTTGACGATCGTGATTTTTACTGTGGTGGAATTAGGGAAAAACTCAAACGCACTATCATGCGGAGTCTGGCAAAAAATAATTTAAACTTTACTGCGCTACAATGAACAATAAAAAGTCCCGTATTTTATGTACGTGGACTTTGAATATTTCAACATTTCTGTGAAAGCTTCGATTAGCGAAGCCCCCACAGTGTAAGTTAGGGAACACATCCCATGAGCGGTTTGTCCTGTCTTTGTTAGATGCGTCGAGGAAACTGAGCTGCCAATGTTTATTGCAGTAAGGACACAGTAGATGTCACATCAACAAGGAATATGCAACGGCATTCCGCACCCACGGACTTGACTATGACAGGTGATGATATTCACAAGTACTCATGGCTGGATATGTGGTTGATGCTAAAATAAGCAATCAAATCACTGTCACATCATTAGTGCTTACAGAGGGCAGCACACAGTGGATGCAAACTACAGATGCGAATTTACTACAGCAAAGCAAAAATCCCGGTGGTGCTTCATAACCTGTGTGGATATGATGGTCATTTAATAATGCAAGGATTCGCAACAGCAACGAAAGTACCAGTAAGCGTCATCAGCAGTAACATAGAAAAATACATGAAGTTTAGGCTCGGACGGCTGCAACGTACCGATTCATTACAGTTTATAAACTCCCTTCTACACAGACTCATGAATAAACTTACAGCGTACAGCAATGATCGATTCAAAATCAACAGTCGATATGATGCATTTAACCCTGACACATTGAAGTTGATAACTAGAAAGGTAGTGTATTCATACGAGTACATGCACGGATGGGAAAGGTTTGATGAGACACAGTAGCCGCCCATTAATTCCTCCAGCTCCTCCTAGGCATATGTTCGAGTTTTTTTTAGAGATTGTTACACGGGGGGAGTGATTGTCCCTCCGTATTTGGTTTTCGTTATCTAGGGGTTGACCACCCTCGATGTTATTGCCCGGTTCGAGTAAATATAAATATAAGTGGTGAAACTTATAGGTGGAATAGATAGAGATCTGAGCAGGCATATAGAACAAACCAACACGAGCCCCCGTACATGTAAACAAACAATTTAATCAATTACATACAAACACTGTGAAAATTCATTACATCAGGAATGTACTCTGCTTTTAGAAATTTAACTTTCACCGAAATACAAAGAAAATGCAAATAGATCTAAATAAGATAGCCGATCTATTACTGATAGATTTAGTTCATCATAGGATCGAGTGAACAATTGAAGTCAACGTCTTGTACGATTTCATAACCTGCTCGTTCTCAATCTGTTTTTGCTTCCTCTGTCGCTGTTCAGACCCTTGGATCTCAGGATGATACTTTCTACCATCCGTCTCAGGATATTCTCAGAATACGTCTTCAGAAATTAATACGTCGCAGGATTGCGTCACAGGATTATACATCTCACTGCACTCTTCTCTATGCTTCTCCGTATAGGTCTCAGAATAACATCACCTCATACGTCCCAGAATAATACGTCTCAGGAGCTATTTTCTCCCTTTGCTTTCAGCGTTCCTCCCTCTAATCGGTAAATTAGTTCGTCGGTTCCTTTCAACAATCGTCCCCTTTTTGGACAACAGTTTTACGGAAATTTCTTGCAAATTCCCGGAGTCGTAACCTTTGGGTCCCCTCTTGTAGGAAAAGCTTAGACTGATTAAAATTCGATGCGGGCGATATTAAAACCTATGAAATTTTGTGTTGGAACACGCCCTCTCATTTAACGTACCAATCAGAATCAAATATCTCTGCCGCCTTTTTCCAGAGGCGCCAAAGTCAGGGTCAACTTGACCCTGGTAGTCTGAGTAACAGAGTTTCTGCGTTCTCTCAATTGTGACAACTTTACCATGAAAATGAAGTTTTCCTTGTCCTGAATTGTCCGCCTGGCTGCTGTATAAACAAATGTTTAATTAGGAACAGAATTCTCCCTCTAAAGGACATAACCGTACACGGTAGTATGGCGATATGATACACGCTTGTCTCCATAAATCTAATTAATGGTTGTCTGGTCTCAACTAATGTATTCTTGTTAGATCGACATAAAATTTGCCACTCCACAGAGATGTTCGCAAGGTTATTTTCGGAGCTAAACACACAGTCATGTTAACACGTAAGAGTATCGCCAACGATGCAATTTGACGTCATAGAGGTGCTGCTGGCCAAGTTCTGTTGTCAACATTAACATTATGGGCGCCTGCTCTAATTCCTTCAATGACCATAGATGACTGTTATCGTTTATGAAGTCTGGAACCGTGCCAATGCGGTCGTTTCTCGTGCTCACCACAAACTCGCACCCAAGCTGCGATTCTCAGAGATAGTTTACAAAATATGTACCGAACAAGGTCTCTGTGCACCCTTCGAAGAAACTTTTCTTGACCTCGAAGCCAATCAAGTCATACAGGCATAAAACAATCTATAGTAATTCATGCACCACCATCAAAACATTGATACGGATCTGCAGATTTGCCTGCACGATTTCCATACATTGTAATTACTTTGCATTATAACACATTGTGTTTTTAAGCTGTGGTCGACATGTATTTTCATACACGTGCAAATGTGCATTTTCCTCTTGAACATGTCGCATACTCTTCCCGCGTCATATGTGGTTGCAGATGCATTTCTGTGATAGACTCTGACAAGATTCTGTTGCTGTAATGCACGGGAGGCCGAATAAGGGTCATTGGCGTGCCTATAGAAAATTAGCAGCATGGTAATTGTACCTGTTTCTTTTTATACTAATAATGTTATGTCATGAAATTAAGGATGGTCTTAGTCCAAAACAGCTTTTGCGAAGATGAATAATGCCTCGCAATTTAAATATATTGATAAACTCCATCGACGCATGTCCTATAAATCTAATGTCTGTAAAAAATAAAGGTACTAGGATATAAGACCATTTGAAATTTCTAAACAGAACTTAAATTAGCATCACATGGACTCGAAAATATGCAGGGCTGCACAGAAACCCTATTAGTGTGAACAAAGAAATCACATGTAGCAATTTAATTCTGCATCAGTCTGCGATTTGCATTGCTTTATCTAAATTCTGTGCATGTCCGCCTACACTGATACCAGGTACTAGCTTAGTGTTGTCCATGTGTATAATCGTATAAAGTTTTTATTTAAAACTTTCAACTATCTCCAAATTTGCCGGAAAACTTGCAATCAGTGATGTCCTAGGTCAGTTTAGTTTGTTTGTTCAATTGAAATTTCTACACCATTTGAGAGATGGTACGATAGTTTACAATAATCTATAAATGACAACGAACATTTCAAAATCTATGATGTAGACCTTGAGAAGGAAATGGCGAACGGGGTGACATCTGCATAGGAAGAAAAAAAAACCAATGATATTTGCGTTGGCTTCCATTTCCAGTTGCAAATTTGGGCTTGGTTAGTATTGCAGAGAACAAACTAAAAATAATTTTAAAAAATCTTTTAACTGCGACTCATTCTCACAGACATCGAAAAGTAAATAAAGCTTTTCCAGGATTTCTTCTCGTGTCCATTGAATTATCCGTATTGAATGGTTCGTGTTTTGATTTAAAGAATAAGATAAATATTATTTTTTTAAGTGGACCAAACTGGACAAAAGTGTGGACTAGAGTCTGTAGATAGCCACAAGAAATCATTGAAATAGGCACAGTGAAATGCAAATAATGAGTAGCGCAGGCACCAGTCACATAATGATGTCAACTAAGAGCTGTGAACTTTCTTAGCAAAATAAATGAGTAAGTTTACAGACATGTTGAGAGTTTTGATGACATACAACACTATTGTCTGGACAGAGTCATCGATCAATATGCTGTTACATCACATAAATTAGATGTTTCTTGACAAACTCGAGTCCACTGCGAGATAATTACGATCTTAATTTACAATATAAATTGTACCAGTCTAAGGCAGCTGGTTAGAGGTTGATATATGACTTTTGTACATCTTCTTCTCGTCTACGAGTATAAATATATCCTTATAATGATGTATAGACTATGTTTTTTTGTGACAGCTTTTTGTCACTGGGGATGAATTTCTATTTTACAGAACAAAATATAACAATTTATTTAAAAAATATGCTATATACCTGAAACGTGCTATACGTATGAATGCATGGAACATTTATCATCAGTTGAAGACAGTAATTACTTTCATTGGACATATAAACATATTTTTTTATTACCGATCTGAAAATTGTTTCAGATTTAAAAGAAACAAACGTTACAGAAAATATAAGAACAAAGCAATATTGTTATTTACCAACGTCAGTATAAATTGAAATAAAATTAGAAATAAGTAAAACAATCCAACTTTTGCATTTTACATTTTCAAATAAATACATAAAAAGTATAGCTATGTATATTATGTGCCTGTAATTGCATAATATTGTATATGTGTGATTTTGTATAACGCTTGTAGTAGCATAACATTTTATATATGTCATTTTGCATAAAACCTATGATTGCAAAACATTGTATGTCATTTTGTACAAAGCCTGAAATTGCATAACTTTGTATAGGTGTCAGTTTTAATTGCAACTGTAATTTCAAAAAACATTTGTATATGTGGAATTTTGTATAAAGCCTGTAATTGCACAACATATGCATATGTGGAATTTTTTATAAAGCTTTTAGTACTAATTGCATAACATTGTATATGTGATATTTTGTATAATGCATGTAATCGCATAACACTATATGCGTATTTTTTATAAAGCCTGTAATTCCATGAAATTGTAAATGCGTCGTTTTGTATAAACCTGTAGTACTAATTGCATTTATTTTAAGTGAAATTCACTTTCTAAAAATCAAACAAGATTCCGCAAACGGCACGTGATACCAGTGCACATTAGGTCAGTTATCTGAATGTATTATCTGCAGCATATGTTGAGTACGCATTAAAAAAGATGTACGGATATGGTTCCAAAATTACTTCAAGATCGACCCTTCTGTAATTTGTTCCTGACTAGGTGTTCTCCTTTGGGCAAACGGAAGCATATGTAGCACGTTTGCTCAAAATCGATTATCTACAAGAACAGGCATCGTCCATAAATCAAAATCAAAGTACAAATTTAAAGTTTTGCAACATCGACCTTGACTTTCAAATCGAGTGGCCTTTTCTAAAGTACAAAGATTGCAATGCGTGCACCAATTTTCATTGAAATCTGTGGAAAGGGACTTTGGAAAGGAACTTAAATCCTTGACCTTAAAGGTAATCACGCTCACATTAATAGGGATCTATCTTAGAAGGAAAGAAACGCACGTACAAATGTTCTGTGTAATAATGAAATTGCTAAGTTATCATCCAGAAATGAAACGCAATTTTTGATCTCTTTCTTGCGACAGCGACCTACACTTTAAAGCTCGACGTCCCCGCTCGCCACAGTCGATCGGGATTTTTTCGGGGGGGGGGGGGGGGGCGATAAGAAGCGCAGATGTGCGTTGACTTCTGTTATTTAGAACGTAAATGGAATAATAAAATGATTTAGCTAAATTTATTTTAAGTAACAGTGACTTTGACCTTAGAGCTACTGACATCCAAATCAATAAAATGACTGAGGCCAAGAGGGACAAATTATTAAACTTCATTAAATTCTGTAATCCGGAAAATAAATCATTATTATAATATGTCATACATATGCAAAAGTAGAACGTTCGTTATCGTGCGGAAATGAAATGAATAGGAAAAATATATTTTAAGCAACACTGACTTTGTCCTCATAGATGTTATTCGCAAAATCAACAGATTTCTTCATAGGACTGAGTTTCAGGAAAAATATTCTTCCTGGTACATAAGGAAACAAATGTATAAAACTTCCTTGCATTCTGTTATCCAGAACACAAGTTATCCGGAAATGAAATAGAATCCCTTTTCAGCAACAGCGAGCTTAACCTTAACCTTAGAGGTGCTGGTTGTAAAATCAACCAACTTCTTCCTTGGACAAGGAAAGACACATATAATAGTTTTCCACAAGATCTGTTTACTAGAATTTAAATTATCATCCGGAAACAACAACGGGGCACTTGCCTGGGTAGATAAGGGTTACCTATGATGCCCAGCAATTTTCATTATCCTTTCCATGCAGCGTGCAATGGGTGTGAAACTGCCCTTGAATGGAACGCTGTATTACTCAATTTATAGCCTGACTGAATGTCCCAAAAATTACAACATCAGTTTACAAAAACTTTGTTTTTTAAAATTTGGAATATAATCAAATTGGTCAGAACAGTACTTAAATGCAAAAGAGTGGTGTACCAATTCATTGAACGAAGAAGTTATTGAACCATTTATATATATATGTAATTCACAGTGGTTCACGTATTACGGGCATATCTGGTAAGTCAAAGATAATTTTCCGGTCCAAAAGCCTGACGTCCAAACAGAGCAAATCTCTGAATTTGGATTGAGGAGCCGATTAGATTACGGACAAGAAAAATTACAAAGACAGCGCTTTATCTGCGGGCTTGCTCATCGATTACAGGGATGAATGGTTTGTTCAAGAGTGGATTAGATGCATTTCTCTTTGATGAGCAGACGGTATTTGAATGGACCACTGATAAGACCGCTAATTTTCCAAATGGTTCTTTCTTGCTCTCCAGTGTGCAAATAAAATGCAGAAATTAGACAGTCTAATATCAACAAATATTCGCAGTGGGACTATTGGATTAAAGAAAGTATATAGTTTTACAGAATTTTAAAATTATTGTCCATTAGCCCTATCGTTAAAATCTGTAATCAATCATCAGACTTATATGAAATTTACAATGCTTTAAACATAAATGGAATCCAGAGTTTAAAACCGCGTTTCCTGCTAGCATACAATGTGACATTGTGGAATTGAAAAAACGCTTTAATAGAACAAATTATTGAACTCAAAGACCAAAACTCAGTCTTGGATAAAACTGAAGCATTGGCGCTAATTTTTTGTACCAAAAATGCAAATCAATATTTTAAAAAACAATGGTGCATTTACTGGATGGGAAATTTATCATTTATACAAATGAAAATGTCCCTTGTTTAGAGAAAAAAAAATGAAACTATATGCATGTGCTTTGATTATTTACAATTCCTTCAAATCCGATATAAATAAACGATGGAACTGCATAATGATGAAAAGCATACAAAATGTTTTCCTATAGATCAAGAGTGTCAACGTTGCATGATTTACGAAAAGGGAATCCACGTGAGTTTCCGAATCGTTTAAAAACCCGGAACGTTTTAATAGTCATTCTAATTATTGCTGTGATTGTTTACTAACATTTTAATAAGGACGCAACAGCCTTATCAGAAAATAATACTGGTTAGTTGGAGCAGAGTAAAGCACACATTACGAAGGAGTAACTTAGAATTTGAGCGAGTCTATATTGGTAGAGTAAAGCACACACTACGAAGGAGTAACTTAGAATTTGAGCGAGTCTATATTGGCAGAGTAAAGCACATATTACGAAGGAGTGACTTAGAATTTGAGCTAGTCTATATTGGCAGAGTAAAGCACACATTACGAAGGAGTAACTTAGAATTTGAGCGAGTCTATATTGGCAGTGTAAAGCACACATTACGAAGGAGTAACTTAGAATCTGAGCGAGTCTATATTGGCAGAGTAAAGCACACATTACGAAGGAGTAACTTAGAATCTGAGCCAGTCTATATTGGCACAGTTAGATGTTCCAACCGAAGCACTTTGCTCAACTGTAAAATATGTAGAGAACTATAAAGCACCAATCTTGACACAAATTGGAATGATTACAGGACTGAGTCATTTAAATTTGTATCAGTTTGCATGCTGAAACCTATTATGATATTTAGCAGCTGTATATATCTTTCAAATTCAAGCAAGTGTCCAATTATACCAATTGTTCAAAAAGACGATCCATCCGATGCGGATAATTATGGAGGGATAACATTGCTTAGCATATTAAATTAGGACTGTCCTCTTGGATAATTAAAGATGATATTATTTCTGACGCATAATTTAGTTTTCAGGAGAATATTAGTACAACAGACGCCAGTTATATATTAATTTTTATTCAAAAGATCATCGATGATAAGAACACGCCTGTTGTGCCTTTATTCGTTTTTCAGAAACTTATTTGATTGTGATGAAAGGACAAGTCCATGGCATAGAGTAGCAAACTGCCGAGTGACTGGGAGAATGTTAGTAATAATAACATCTGTTTAAAGCTCAACTCAGTCCTGCGTAAAGCACTTAAACATGCAATCAGACTATTTCGATTTTTCACTTGAACTTCATCAAGGAGAAAGTCTATTTACATTTCTGTTTTCTCTTTATATAATCTGAAAATTGCATTAAAATCAAATAAAGATGCAGGTATCGTTTCGAAGAAATGTCTTATCATTTGTTATTGTTTGCCGATGATACAGTGATTTTTTCATCGAGTGCAGGTGGTCTACAAATATCTTCAGGTAAGTTACATACATACTGTATAAGGTGGAGTTTTTATGAAGATATTGATAAAACAAATGTTATGATTTTTATCAAAAGAGCTAGAATTCTAGTTTTTTAATTTTTGTAAGGAGATGTATTTTCAGGACATTTAGACTAATTGAATTATTTAACTGGTTTTTACCAACAGAGACTCCTTTCGATGTGCTACAGAGATTGTCAACTGGAAAATGAATGGCTGTACTTCTGAATAATAATAATAATAATAATCTACAATGTCTTGTGAATATAATGTGTGCTATATTGGAATCTTTTTGTATATCCAGTTTTGTCTTATTGCTGTGAAATATGACGGTTTATGAAAGCAGACCACATATAAAATATTACAAGTGGTTACTAGGTGTCATCCACAAGATGGTATACCTTATACCAAGAATATGTAAATATGTTTGTATATGGAGAGTTGGGCCGATAGTAATTTCATCTAAATAGATATGTTTGCGTCATTAAGTACTCTTCCAAATTGCTAAGGAAAAATAATTAAATTCTTCAATTAATGCTGACTGATTGGGAAAGAAAGAATTATAAAAGCAGGGTTTCTGCCGTAGAACTATACTATTGATCTCAGGATTTGGAGAAGTCTGGTATTACCCTAATTCAGTCAATATATCATTCCTTTTATTGCATTTTAACCAAAGACTAAAATACATATTTCATTCTGACTGGAGTTCAGCAGTTGCTTTGAAAAACTTCATAAATGCATAATACTATAACAGATATGCTCAAAACCGCTTCTTATCTTAAAACAATGCCAACCACAAAAAGGTTTCAAGTAAATTAAATGATTCATCGCACCCATTAAATACAGAGACTGATAGACTTGTAAGAAACCAACGACGTGAAAGAAAATGTTATCTTTGCGTAAATAATGAGATCGAAAATGACTATAATTTTGTCTTAATCAGTCATCTTTACCAACGGATGATAAGCAGAAACCAGACAATGCATAAACTACTACAATTACTCAAAAATGAAGATCTAACGACTGTATAATATCTTGGTAAATATGTGTTTAATGCATTCTACTTCAGATTATCCATCTTTCTCTCTCTCTCTCTCTCTCTCTCTGCCTCTATCTGTCTCTGTCTCTCTGTCTCTGTCTCTGTATGTCTCTGTCTCTCTCTGTCTCTCTTTCTCTGTCTCTGTCTCTCTGTCTCTCTCTCTGTCGCTCTCTCTCTCTGTCTCTCTCTCTCTATAACGCTCTTTCTCTCCCTCTCTCTCATTCTCTCTCTCTTGCTGTCTGTATGTCTGTCTGTCTGTCTCCCTCCCTCCCTCTCTCTCTCCCCCACTCTCTGTCTCTCTCTCCCTCTCTCTATCCCCCTCCGTCTCTGTCCCTCTGTCTCTCTCTCTCACCGATGATTTATGTGCGCACATATTTTATTATGTTAATGTTTTACTCTACCAAGTCAAGTGCTACAGTGCTGAAAGGATATATATGGACAATACTCACTGTCTCACTTTTTGGTCTCTCTTTATTACGTTCCTTCTCTCACTTGGGGCGCCTAGTGGTTAAAGCGTCCGCCTCGGATGCGGGAGGTCGTGGGTTCGATTCCCATCCGAGTCATACCAAAAACTTACAAAAATGGTACTAACAGCTGCTCGCTTGGCGCTCAGCATTAAGAGTTAGTGTTAGGACAGGTCGGCCTGGTGTCAGGATAATGTTACTGGGTGGGACATCATGCTTCATGTCTGCGGCATGATGCCCCAGTGCTAGACATAACAATAAACTGTCACACTGCACACATCGTAGCGATATGACTTGAAAATTGTTAAAGCTACGTTAAAAATCCAACACACACACACACACCGAGTGATCTGAGGCGATTACCTTTACACATCACTCACAACTCTTACCGAGAGTTCGAGTCTCGACTCGATTAACGTGGGTAGGTAAGAAAGTTTGCAGGTAGTTTCCCATGAGTCGATGGGTCTTCTTTAGGTCTTCCTGGGTTCTTCCTCTACCAAATATAATGTCCACGAGGTACATCCCAGTCATTAGCTGAAAAATAGTTTTAAGTCCCACCAAGCCAAACCAAACTAATCCTTCTCCCTTTTATTTATATTACATCTTGATGACTTTACATATAACATAATTTTGATTTATATATAACATAATTTTGATTGTACTGTACTCATATGCTAATTATTTATGGCCTGAGTATGTCGTTTTTGGATAAAGCTTTGTTCTTCTCCGTTCTTTTCTCTTAAGGACTCACGGTACTGATTCTTGGAAGAATGGGAATCAGTCTGAAAATGGGTGAACGTAAAATGAGTAAATATGCGTTTGGATGGCCAGGATTGGTTGAACATGAAAGTATAGTTGTTATGAAACGAATCTTTGACGGCTTATCCTAGTTGTGCATGAAAACAGTGACAATGTCTTATTGACGGAATTTCCGTTCTTTTGTAGACAGAATTGAAAACACGTGTTTCAAACATATATACATTTGAATAATGACGCCGCTCTTATGATTTGTTTAATTACATGAGCTTGCATGAAGGATATATCTATACTGAGAAATATAGGTTTGATAACGAACATTTAGAAATTTAAAGTTTTCGAAATTTTAATGTCATGGTGTTTCCTTAGGTTTACTGTTGGAGCAGAATTAGTACCGCTAGTCCGTTAACAGCCAGTGCAAAGATTTCCTTTACACTTTGCCATTGCATCAATTTTTTTAGTGTGGGATGCTTCTTTATTACTGACACTTTAACAGTTGTTCAGTCTCTTCTCCCTTTATCTGGATATGCTGCTAAATTAATATTTAAATTCATTGTTTTAGCTTGTTTCCATACCACAAATCATACCAGTTAGTCCAGAGGAAAGGGGTGAATGACATTGTTTTAGGTCTGGCCTTGAATTTCAAAAGAATGAAAATCCTACATCCAATGAAAATAAAAATAAAAATAACTATGACTAAAACTCAGTGAAAATGTTTGAAAAATAAAGACTGAGAATATTAGAATTTTGAACTAAATAAATAGTAGCTATTTATACTGGCTTAACCCGCAATGCATTTTCAGTATATATATGTTCGCAGTTTTTAATTCACATGGCTGTCGGTTTAATTATTTTTTGCATAACATTCTTATAAATACAAGTAAAGATCAGTTTGAATCAAACTTTATAGCAATGCTCTATATGTCAGTTTCTAAAACCTTAGGGTCACGGTTGGATTCCCTCTTAATAGCATGGCTTTCAAGCAAATATATGTGTGTATGTGTATGTGTAATTGGGGGGGGGGGGATTGAACCTAGTTTTTCCTTTCTTGGGAAGACTCAGTCCGTTTTTATCAAATACTGTTTGTATGCTATGCTATCCAAAAGTATATCTAGTTTGACCTCCCTAGCAAGGGGGTGACTTTCATGCAACCAAATACAAAAAACTATATTTGATCTTTTATTTTCATAATACACGAGCCGGTTTTAATTAATCGTGATGTTCTTTAGCGTTCCTTAGTGTTTCCTAATGTTTCCGGTGATTCTTTATCCTCTTCTCTACCATCGTTGTGGCCGAAACGGATTGTCTCACTAATAAGATGTGGCTTTCATATCAACAAGGTATAAACGTATTTGTATATCTTGCCTAAAACGAGTTAGTGTTAATAAAAACTGCAAAACATGTTCTGTAGATAATGTATTTTGTGACATGACGTGTCTTTACTATCTAATTCTCTCAACGAAAGAGTCGTTTTGACCATCCTACAAGATATCTCCTAGGATGTGGCCCGCCAAACTTGTGTTAATGTTGGTATCCCTAGTAACATAGCTAATAACATATAAAATGTGTAAGAACTTTATGTGATATTTCCGATATTTGCTTCTTACAAAAACTGTGGCTTCTCGACACAATCTCCGATAATCAGTTTGGTTTTAAAAAAGCAGCATTCAACAGATTTATGCCTACATGCATTTAAGGAAAATGTTAACTATTATGTCGAGCATGGCAGCCCAGTGTTTGCATGCTTTTTAGACGCTAGTAAGGCATTAGATAGAGTCAAGCATTGGACGCTTTTTAAAAACTTGATTGATATTAAAATACCTGTCTACGTAGTTCATATTTTAGTTAACTATATATATATATATATATATATATATATATATATATATATATATATATATATATATATATATATATATATATATATATATATATATATATATATATATGTATGTATATATATATATATATATATATATATATATATATATGTGTGAGTGTGTGTGTATGTGCGTGTGATAGAAGGACTTATCAATGACATATCATATATATATATATATATATATATATATATATATATATATATATATATATATATATATATATATATATATATATATACGAGTTAAATCGTAAGCTGGGTCAGTGTTACGTGGGATTACGTTTGCCACCAAATGTGTTGTTTCGTAACAATTTTAGTTTTGCTGATGATATGTCACTGATAAGTCCTTCTATCACAGGTTTAAGGAAATTATTAAAGATATGTGAACAACTTGAGAATGATACAATCTATAATAAAAAAAAATCAGTATGCATAGTCTTTCAGCCAACTTCTTTCAAATTACCATATCTTCCCCCTGTACATATTAACGGCAATGCTCTTACGTATGTCAACAGTTATAGCTATTTGGGTCATATTTTGAAATCCAGTCGGTCAGATAATGAAGATATGAGAAATTACCGATTTGTTGTGCTCTAACAAACATTCTTCTATGTAAATTTAAGAATTGTCCATTGAATATCAAAATTAGATTATTCAAATCTTATTGCTGCACTATGTATTGTGCTCCTCTATAGACAAACTTTAGTGAATGTATGAAAAGAAAACTATTTATTGGTTATAATAATAGCCTTCGTTTTCTGTTAGGTCTTCCTAGATGGAACAGTGCTTCCAACATGTTTGTAAATTATAATGTATTCAGTTTTGATGAAGTAATGAGAAAGTACGTATTCACAGTGATGACAAGAATATATAGTAATAAGAACTTTATATTGAAATCTCTTTGGAACTATGACATTCATAGCAGATGTAACAAATTACTCTTTAAATGTGCCACTTAATTTCATTCATAACAATGCAGGGCGCAGTTAATTGTGTAGATGTATCTGTATACTTGTACGTATGATATATGTGTTCTTTTATGTTTACAATGTTTTTACTTTATATTTTAATTTAGATGTATGGACTATGTAGTCTGAAATAAAGCTTTCTTATCTTTTTCTTTTTTATAGCTGCTTTTATTGCGATCAGATCTAAAACCTAATTTAGATCTTTTCCACTTAATTGCTTTTCCAGTTTCAAAAATTGCTGCAACGATCGCATGAAGGTCGGATATCGAAACAATCTACCATAAAGTACTTAACTGTCAAGGATTCATTGCAAGAATCGCACTCAGGTGGGTATTCGCCCTTTAATATGTAGGAGTGATTTATATCTGTATGACCAATTTATATATTGCAATTACTTCATTCTCCCTACGGATGGTTCTGTAGGAAAAAGGCATTTCGCCCACTGTAGGTTTGATCACATGGAGCTTGTTATTTACAGCATCTTTCCACAATGTCTGCCACTTATTAAATAAACCTAAATTATTTGAAAAAAATGACCCAACAGGACTGGAATCATTTTGGACATTTTATAATTGTACTGACTATGCTGAACAATACGGCTGGAATGACTGAAAGGAAAAGTTTCGCACAACGCGAACACATGTTTATGCGCTCTTGGTCGAGTGTCATGACCTTTTCACTATTAATAAGTTTTACCTTCGAATCGACTACTGCATAACAATGGATACCATGCGTAAAGCTTTAGCAAATTATCGGCAGGGAATAAAAAAAAAGTCATAGCCTGGATAAGGAAACAGTCAAATGACTTATGTTATCCCACCTTTTGGCCTTGACCTTGAAGTAAGAGATGTATCTGTGAATACGCCAGACACTTTCTAGGCAAGATGTGTAACAGGTTACAGTTTAATTGCAAAATATTGAATAGTTAATCGTTATACTCGTATATAGATGGATATCAATCATTTATATATCCCCTCGCTTTAATCTTGACCTTGAGGCTAGGGTATGGCATTAATACTTGAAACACCATCTGCACTGAGGCTAGGTCATGGCATTAATACTGGAAACACCATCTGCATTGAGGCTAGGGTATGGTATTAATACTTGAAACACCATCTGCATTGAGGCTAGGGTATGGCATTAATACCTGAAACACCATCTGCATGTGGTAATTACAAACCTTTCAATAAAATGTATTCAGTGGTTCATAAGTTCTCTTCTGGACAAAGATGAAAGTTTCATAATTACATTTTCCCTGCCGCGATTTTTAGCTCACGATACAAAGCATGGCCATGATATGTTAATTGGAAAGCATTCATTAAGATTTTTCCTACCCCTACAAAGTTACGCCTGTTGCCGGATGGATACATTGACCGACAAACAAAGGAATAACATAATACCCACAAATTAAAACGGACGTATGAAAAGGTGAATTTGATCGCTAATAACTTACAAACTTGCCCATTCTAGCCGTTAGTGGTTCACCACGCCTAAAAGAAATCATGCATACAACTTAAAAGACGATATATTAAAAATTATGTCTTGCATTTCAATGGCCATTTGATATTTTTCAGTTATGTCTTATGCGAACAATTTTACTGATCCAGAAGATAAGTCACTACGCAGAATTTGCTAATCAGCAGTCTGAATCACTGTTTAGGGATTACTGCATTGACAATAATTTCGAGCCCCGCATTTACGCTTCCACAAAGGGATTTGTTCTTTAAGTAGTTCCACCAAACCAAGCTTCATGTTGGTGATCTTTCGACCAATGGTATCATAAATATTCGCCATGTAAGACATATATAGCTCTCTTGGACCACATCCATATTAGGTGAATTTAAATTTGAAGTCAGGCTGAGTGGCAAAAAAATTTGGTCTTACAATTATGCCCATGTAGAGAGATTAGAATTATCTATCTAGTTTTGTTCAAGGTGTTTCTACTTAAATAAAAGGCACCCTCAGTCATGAACAGACTAGACTTTTTAAAAGCTTGCGTTAATAAATTGTCACGCTTCTTTATATCTATGTGCTGCCTTCATATATATTGATTTTAGATTTATCTATTGTACACATTACAGATCAAAACGAACAAATACATCTTTTGTCACTGGTACCATTCTCTATCTGTCCATTCTTCACTGCTATTAAGTATTCAGTGAGCAAAATAAAAAACAGTTTCGGTAAACATAGGTCAGTATCTTCAAATCAGACTACAATAAGCTTTAGAAACCAGGTAACATCAATTTAGTTTTGTTGTGTGACGCGGCTTAATCGCTAGTTACATGTACAATGCACGCTTAATGTCATTGCAGTTAGAACAAAGACAACATCCTAATGTTGCAAATCCTGAAAAAAATATCATAGTGGTATAGATTTCATGTGTAGCTTACTTTGATTCAAAGATAAGCCTTCACTACAAGTCTGGTGTCAATCTTTTGGGAGCCAGGACATAAATGTAACCAATAAATTTTCTCTAACGAAAAGTAAGTCACAGTGACTCAGTTTTTGTGAAGTACATATGCTCATCATAAGATGCAAAAAAATGATTATATTTATGTCATTAGATGCGGTACTTTGGAAATTGCAACACGAACAGTGGGACGCATGTTTATTTTATGATGCACTCTTTATGCTTGGTGACAATTGTTGAAAAGGCATTGGAACTATATCATAAATATAATTTGAGCCAATTTTAAATTAACCCTGGAAATGACGCTGCAGTGACCCAGTATTTGGCAAACCACAAGCTGATCATGAGTACATGTTGTAATTTTGATATCAGTAAATATACATGTAATATATGAAAGAAGTTTAAACCAAATAGGAGAAATTAGCATTTTTTTTCTCAGTAATGTTGAATAAAGCCTGCACAGTGACCTATTTTTAAACCTGACACAAGTCCACACTAAGATGCATCCGCAGTGAATGAGGTGCAAGACAGCACTCTAATTAGAGTCCTGACACAACTTATAGTAAATTTTCACTAAATCCTGCAACCTATATCATCATATCGACCATGATGTAGTGCAATACATACGTTCATCTCAAACTGCAGTCTTGGACAAGACGGGTAGTATTATATGGCGATTGGGGAACGTACGGAATCAACCTTAGCCCATAGGATTAAATTAGGCGGCACTTTGGAGACGAGGGGAAATCCTATGATAAAATTGTTCATAGGTTTAACATGTGAATGGTATTATTGGGACCAAAGTGTTGTTGGGAACTAACACTTTTTAGGGACAAAGGGTCGGGAAGTGTATCACTATCTAGCACCCGCTTCTTTATAACTATCCTTCGCACCACAAATGGCTAATACACTTTCTGTTTAATATCCACCACTATCCAACACCCTCTGTCGTTTCTGTCAATCACACCACATATACTCTCCAGCACCAGCTTTTTGATTACTGTCTAAACACACACACCTATAACTAATGTCTTCTTGATCTTCTCCACTTCTTCAATGATAACCGCTCTCATAAGGGCCTTCGCTATTATTAATGAATTCTTCTCCTTCTTCAAATGACATATGTGGGGGTACACTTCCACTCTTTCACCCCATCTATGAGTTGTTCAACTATGTCCTATAGACTTGTGTAAAATACTCGAGTTTTCTAATTTGTAGCCCTGGAAATAATTATTCTTCACACCCAATTGACGATGAATATCAAGACTGCATGTTTTGGATTCAAGTCGCGTGCGGTATTATGCCATGTGCGAAAGGTTAATGTACGCAAGGCGTACTACTTAATATCTCGTCCATGGTTCAGTTTTAATGCCCATCGACACTGTAATGTATGCACCGCATACTTTTTAATTTACACCAAATTCTGCAGAGTTATCTAAAATGAACTACTCCCTATTACCAGTTGTGTCTATGCCACATGTTGTAATTAAAAGCTCGCTTATCAGTTGAGAATTATCCATCTCCATAACGTTTTATAATTTTGTGTACAAAATGAATTTTTCCCGCCAAAATAACGATCAATAATATCAGTTCTGAGTACCCACTACAATTTTGGTTTCTTACTTAGATAATGTCAGAGTTGTTTTCGAACGCTGGACGAATTGTTCATATTCGTTTGATAAAAGAGTCGTTATGGGTTTTCAAAGGCCAAAGAGAAAATCCGTAGGCAATGCTATTAATCACTTTAGCCCTTAGAAGATCTATTTTCGAGAGTCCCTGCTCTGACGGCGCTTGCTAGATGTTCTGTAATTATGAACAGGCGTCTAACCCGGTTGCTCAAGACTCCTATTTCGATCAGTTTCGCTATGCAAATATACATTGATAAAAAAAAATGGAGGTGTTTTTGTCACTTCTTTTTCAAAAGCTTTGTTTAGAAATTCGGTGCCTTTGTCTGTTTGCCATCATGAGAGCGATTTCTACCTTGTTTTAAAACCAGTTATAAAGCTTGCACTTTCTCAAACCTTGTTTTATAGAAGCCAAAGGAACTATCCAAACTGAGTTTGAAAACATCTCGATTACACAAAACAAATATTTGTAACCACGATTGTACGCTTCAACATCTGCTTGCCAATGATTGCTAATGTCTGCTACATTGGCTAGACTTCTGTGATTTGTTTCCTTGATTGTAATTTTGTAACGTGAACGTCGAGTTTCTTATAACATGACCATTATCGCACAACCTACAAACGTACACTTGTAACGTACACGATACTATGTTTTAACTCCTCCGTAACCAGCAGTATGAACAATATGGTAGTTAATACTATCTAAAAGCATGAAGTGGTTGATTAAGAAGGGTTTATTTCTTGTCTTTCTTGTCTTTGGTGCTGTTTCTCAGTAAGTCACACACTGTTCAATACTACTCCCTCGTTTATTTTTGTGTGGTATTGGTTTGGATGAGGCTCGAAGCAATTAGAACAGGAGTCATCATTGGTTGAATAACTTTCTTCTTGATTTCTTTTTCATTTCTGCATTCCTTTCAAATTTGGATTTTTAAACAATGCCATATAATGGGCACTAAAACAAGATGTGTTTTACTAAAGTCATGCACGATCCCATAAATGAGATGGATTCTCGTGACTTTCTTGGAGTAATGTGTATGCCGATTGCACTCTGTAACGCCATATGATACGTTGTGGTGGACGATCCTACAATTGTGATTTGTGTTCGGCTAAACGTTGGATGAATTCGATTTTACCTGGTCCAGCAATCCACGTGTTAAAGGGATGCTGACATTTCATCAATTACTTTGAGAACAGAGGAGTAGGATGCAGACATAATCGTGGTATTGAATACTCTGAGATTACCATCAACGGCACAATATATTTTATACATTTGACACACGTTTAATGTTTGTTTTTCCTTCTTATGGCAAGTGTAACATCAAAAACATATTTACACCTCCGTGTACAAGAAAGTAACAGTGTGAATTTTGTAGATATTATGGTAGCACATGGCTGAGTGAACGTAACCGATTAAGTTGATCAGTGTGTTTAGGTACCGTGTTAAGTGCGACCCAGTTCCGGTGTTATGTACCAATTTATTGTTGGTTAATGTGACCTTTACCAAATTAGAATTTAGAGAGCCATATATAGCTCACGTATATTCTGTTCAAAATTTTACATTTGCTGTCTTTAGTAATGTCCAGTACATGGATATTGACCAATGTGCGTGGTTGATACGAGTGAGTGATCGATTGAACGATCGATCGCATTGCATGATGGGGCACTAACATCAATTTTCCGCCAAACTAACCAAAGCTTCTCGTATTCTTCTTGTCGACTTTAGACAGACAACACCTTTAGTAATCCACTCCTATATATGAAGAACGCAGGTAATAGTTATAATTTGAAAGAATTATAAAGCTTCTACATTTCAAATCTGGTAAGACATCATTTTTATGTTTGCACTAAAATTATGAAGTTTCTGCATTTAAGGAAGGCAACACAAAGTCTCTTTGGAAATGTTTATTTGCTTCAAAAAGATTTCAGCCTCGTTCCATTGTTGGTGCTTGCCCGATTTGTAATGCTTATCCATATTTTTTTCTACTCCGCGGTATCGTTCTTCTGCATACCTAGGATCCACGATAATTACATGGGTTAAGCAAGTCTGATCATGTGATTGAAGAATCTGGAAGATACTCCATTTAGCAGTGCACATTTGGTCCACCAATAACACTTTTCTTAGTGGTCCGCTACCTTTGGGAGGCGAAACCTTGGTCATGTGGAGCGATGCTTTTCCATCGGTCATGTTAAACTCGTTATTGTATTGTTGGAAGTGTTGAATTTGGCCAATGCTTTTGGACGGTGTTAATTGTGTCAGCGTATTAAACTCGATTCAAACAGAAGACATCATTTTGTCGTGAGTAATAGCGTCTTAAACGATCGTCATCTTTAGCTTGGCATTTTCATTTCAATATCTTTTTACAACGATTCCCATAAATATGCAGTAAAAACCTGATGCTTTCTTTGGAGACTTAGTTCTAATTTTCTTGAAGTCACTTTTTGGGTTCTCGAATGTGGAAAAAAAATTGGGTGTTACTGAACGACTTTCTTGGTGTAATTTTACTGTCTCATTATTGTGGCAGATTCTGAGGGTGCTAGTTCATGCTCACTCATGTCATCTTCAGAATCATTATGCTAACGTTTCACTCAGCATTTGAGGCGACACCGAAAGTTGTTGTCTCTTGGTTTCTTCTGGTCTCTCTGAAATGGTGTGATTGTTTCATCTTGATTTAAACATTTCATTTGAGAAAGTTTAGCACACTCGCTCGCTATATCGAGAGAGCTTCACACTCAAAGAATCTGTATTCATTCAGCTTTCAGACTGTGAAGACGATGGATGAGGCAAAACACGTCGTCCTTCTATTCAGAGATTTACATAGCCATTCGAACGTATATTACCAACACGATCATGGATTACTCCTCTCGAGATAACAGTCAAGATGATTGACATATCTGTCAAGCCCAAGGACAATGGGCTCTAGAATGCCCACGACGTTAAAGAAAATGAAAGACAGCAGGCGTGATCGAAAAAAGTAAAGTACCTGCTATCGTTTTCAGGACAAAGGACATTGGTCTTCGTAGTCTCCAAGCAAAAAAGAGAACAGGCAGTATGAGACTGATGAGGAGGAGCGTTCATCAGTAACATAAAGAGAAGAACCCATACCTGTCAAGAAAGTTTAGCAGGTGAAAAAATTTAAAAAAGAGAAAGACGGTCAAAGAGGGAAAGAATAATATAGACATTTGAATTTTATGAAATTTTCAGTGTTATTCTTATTCAAAGAAAACGTACATAAGAAAAAGAAAGTCTTCTTTATTTTATTTTTAATATGGATGTTGTACTTGCATACGCATGCAATTTAATTAATGGAAGGGAGGTTACTTTTACTACTTGAATGGCAATCATTGAGTATTATGTTTTCTAAGATATATAGACGAGCCTTGAAAATAAGCATTGTCATTTCTCAAGGCACAAGAAAGCTTATGGACTTGACATCATCAGCTTTAACTGTCTTAATTCCTTTCCACGGCAAAGTCATACTCATCCAGCAACCGCATTGCTGCTTTGATAGCAGTAGTAGTTGCTGCTGTTGACACCTCAGCAACAGTGCGAGCGGATGTAGTAATTGAAGCTTTTGAAATCATGGCACTTGAAGGCCTCTTCTCATGTGTTGAGCTAAAGAAAATTCGATACATTTCTTTCAGAAACTTTAATTTCTCCAAAATATCTTCTAACAAACTCAATATTTTCGTTATCACTCACTTCTGCTGTTTTCCCTCTTCCTTTATCTTTCTAACTTCTTTTGTTATTGAAGAAATATTTCTTCAGATTTTTTCTGTTGCTACCAAATGTCTCGAATTCTTCTTTTCGCTTTTTTTTTAAAAATTGAAATCATCCACTAATGTTATTATTGGAGAGGGAGGTGGGGTAGTATAACTATCACAGTCAAACATTCTTGCGGTTACGAAAAATCAGCTAAAGTTAAACTCAAGTCACCTTCTTGAGGAAGAAAAATAATGGCTACAGCAGTTGTATTCGTAGTTATGGTATTATTATTGGTCCATGTACATGGTATATCAGCAGCAGGTGCATCCTAACAGATGTTCCTCGCTTTTATAGTCATAGGTTATGGTTCCGAAACTGTTCTGCAATGGTAACCCTTAGGAACACACCTATACAGTGTAAGTGACGTCTTGTGTTCCTTCTCTTCTGACTGAAGAAAAACCACGCGCTCTCTCTTCTGAAACATGCTTTATGATTTGTGGAAGATCTAAATCAGTTTCAATCCAATGTTAGACAATATATACTAGAGCATTATTCTATCTTTTCACATGTTCTCAAGACAACACCAGCAAGCTGTGGACAAGCGTAATCAACAATAGTTTCGGGTATACTGTTTAACTCGCACTACCCCTTGTATGTAAACATCGTGTGCCAGTACAGAACTGCAGCTGCAATTGTTATTCCATAAGAAAACATATAAATGGGAGCACGACTCCTTGCTTGGTGCTCCATCTAAACCGCAGAATTCTAGGCAATCAAGGAAGCATTGAAATGGATTAATAAAACCAATGCCCCAAAGTCAGTCATAATCAGATATTCACTCAGTCTTTTATGATCCTTGAAATCAGGAAGCTGTACTAGCAGGGAAATTTTCTTAAAAGAAGCCAACCCCTTAATCAAAACACTAGTTGTAAACAACAAGATAGTGGAATTTATGTGGGTACTATCTCATATTGGTATACCTAGAAATTAAAAAGCCGGCAAAACAGCCAAAGCCAAACTGGAACAGTAGAATCAAACGCATCTAAATTACATAATCCAAAAAATTTACAGAATTTTAAGCCGAAAAATGAACGAAAAATGGCAAATTGAATAGGACGATAGTCCTAAGGGACGGAGATTATGTTTCATCCCAAATAATCAGCAGAAACATAACTGTCACCGAGCTAAATAATGAACATGATATAAAAGTCATAAATGCTACTAAAGTTGGAGACACTTTACTAGCTAGCAGTTTCAGGAGATTTCTCCCTAATAACAGAGCTTAGGGCAAAAACTGTCCATTCTGTCCTGCACTCGAAAATCTTCATCATGTATTTAACATATGTCTCAGGCATCAAGAAGAACGAAACACTTTCAAACAGAACAGCGGAAAATAGTGGCATCATCTACATCCCCGGATTTTATGGAAAGCAACAATGACACCAACATGAATTACAACAACATATTACATATTATTCTTTTATAAAAAAACAAAAACAAAGTGGCAAACAAGGAAAACATTAAGGTCAAGTAACAGAACAGTTATCAACAATGAACTAGATTTATACATAACCATCCTACACTATTCCAATTCAATACTATCAACATGTCTAACCGCGGACAGATCTGGGGAGTGGAGCAAGGAATACAGATCAGCTGATGAAGGGAAAGACGTCAATCAGGTCATTCAGGCTTTTTGTTGCTAAGGATTGTTGGACCCAGCATCAGCTGAGAATAAATTCCATGCTCTTAAAACTTCAGACCAAGGAAATATACATTAGGACACCCATATCATGCAATCAGCTAACAGGTCAGTAACGCACTCTGTAAGCAATATCAATAGGAAACATGTCAATTGTATTACGACATCTAAGCAACGTAAATAGTTAGCTGGTCAATCATACCAAGCACACACATCCATAACTACTTATATAAATCATTCAGTTAAATATTAGAATAAATACATAAATTATTAACACCATCTCTAACCTAATTAATCTCATTACTGAAATGGGGAAAGGCATATAAATTATATTCAACTCTGTCCCAACACAATTAGCTAATATAAGGTGGCTAAAATCCCAACTACCAGGCCACACCACACAATGAAGCCAATATTAATTCACTAAATAGGAGTAGTATTCAATAACTTGACCCAGCTTTGAAATATAAGGTGGTCAAAACCCCCATGACCATCAGGCCCAGGTGCACCATGCGGCTAATTGAACTTAACTGCAATTTATTAAGACCCCAAATAGATGATATAAGGTGGCGAAAACCCAGGAAATCAGGACCCCGCACAAGGCGGAAATAAAAATATATACAGTTAGATAGGACTCCAGATTATAACACACAACACTAACTTGCTTCGGTACTGATTCCCAATATAAATTGTAAATTAGGAAGCCTTACCCATTTTATCCTCTTTTCATAGCACCGTGTCAATATGATTCCATATTGTGTCAAGATTACATTTAGTTTCAGACCATTGAAATCAAAAACTTATCCTGGATGCTGGGGTGTGCCTTCCACGGCGCTGGTGCGGCTTTCTGGCCTTCCGTCTGCGTTGCCTCAGCCGGACATCCGAATTGACATCGTTGAACTCAGAAGTATACTCTGTATGCATACACGTGTGCGGAAGTGTTGCTCTAATTCCCTCCCGTACAATAAATTAAAAATCCCACATTGTGGGAATAAACCAGACGCGCGTGCCCGAATCGCCGCAAGCATCTTTCTTTCAACATAAGCAAGTAAGGAAGTAAGTAAGCAAGAAAGTTAGTAAGTATTAAGGAAGTAACTGTGTCAGTGCCAGGATTACAGAAATAGAGATATTGAAGAAAAGAGTGTATGTGGAGACACAAGGGTATCTGAATCGGGTATTATTCGACGGACCTACCGTGAGATAAAGTTTGAAAAGAAGACGATCAATGAAGTGATGCCACTTTTGTAAACGGACTTTGGTTAGCAAATTTCAAAGGCCTTCTTCAGGACCACCCAAATCACTAGAGAAGAGAGACACTAATCAGTTTCCGAATTTTTTTGTCTCTGTACATGTTTGTCTTTCAACCAAAAAAAAACAACCCATAAACTTAAAATCACTTACCCCTTCTCTTGTGATAGTATGTGTGAATTGGTTGACAATGCATCTTGTATCTATTAAAGATTTTCCATATTACCATTATACCGGTTTCCGTTTGTTTTGATTATTCATTACAAAATGGTTATACAAAGTATATTTTTTTACAAAACGGTTTTATCAAAAACAAAATTACAAAATGTTTTTAAAAATTTATATTTTTAACCATAGGGTTTTATCTGTAACAAATCAGTGGTGAATATTGCAAATATAATTATAGTTATGATCCTTTAATCACGCTTTTGGTAAGTGTCAGGTATGTAAACGTGGTGGCCAAATGGAATGTTGTGAAACTTATTCGGCCAAATCAACTCTCGCAAAAG
The DNA here is from genome assembly GCA_028554795.2 of Sinohyriopsis cumingii. Taxonomy (NCBI): domain Eukaryota; kingdom Metazoa; phylum Mollusca; class Bivalvia; order Unionida; family Unionidae; genus Sinohyriopsis; species Sinohyriopsis cumingii. The sequence continues at coordinate 41,974,109 of CM068832.1, forward strand.
TTTCGGGTCAAATAAAACAAAAACCAACATTAAAAGAAAAACATAAGTTATGTTTTAGTTGTTTAAGTGAATGCAACAAGTATATGTATTTCTTTGTAATATTGTGAGTCATGCTACGATTGTCAGGAACGCACTTGTTTTCTCTAAACTTTACGTAATTATTCCAGTCCATTAAATATTTTGTTCTGTGCTGAGTGTGTTTTATGTCTACTGGTCAGCACTGATAAATATCTTACCCGGTTGTTGGCATCCCAATCAAAGTTTCCCTGCCTATAATAACAATAGTATAGCTAGAAAAGTTTACGCTTTGGTATCTGCCCTTAATATTTTAATTAATAGGCTCTCTAATAATAGCACGATCAGCTATAGTGTATACAATTATTAGTATTTTTATCACATTTACTTTAAAATTAATATTTGGGTGGTTTTGATATATTTTACGTTTTCGAGTGGAAAAATTCACCAATTTTGTAATCTTAATTTATCTACCAATAAACACCTTTTTGCAAAATATGGTCGTGAGAAGTGAATGTTATTCGTAAAGATTTAGATCTGTATCGTTTTGATGATTTCTGTTTTGACAGTCCAATGTGTGTGTTTGTGCGTGTGTGTGTGTGTGTGTGTGTGTGTGCGTGTGTGTTTCACTGATCTTTGAACTCAGTGATAGTTAACATCAGCATCCAACCAATTCTCTAATCGAAACATGCCTACCAAGAATCCCTTAGAACAATCGTAACTGTTCTTTCACAAATGTGATATTAAGTTATATGTGTATCTACTTTAGTTAAACAATCGGTAAAATTGGTATATGCATGCATGGGTGCGTCAGATACGAATTGTGTCACCCCTTAAATTAAAGCGCTTTTGTTGCTTTATTATTATTATTATTATTATTATTATTATTAGTAGTAGTAGTAGTAGTAGTAGTAGCAATAGTAGTAGTAGTAGTAGTAGTAGTAGTAGTAGTATTGTTGTTGTTGTTGTTGTTATTAGTTGCTCTCACCCGAGGCAAAATAATAAAAAACAGAAAAGGTCTTGTAGAATTCCTTTTCAGGATTTTACTCATGTTCAATAATTATTGACTCTTGTCGAGGTTGTTACAATGATTTATCAAAGCTAGAAAATCAATATTCACCGAGGCCGAGATAAATGTTATATTTTTCAAGTAATTGATCAATCTTTATAGCCACCCAAATAGGAAATAAACAAAAAGTAAATAATTATTTTATTATATGACCGTCAAGTTTATGACGGCCTTGTTTCCTTGATGAGATGGCTCTTGTAAATGTTTTAAAACGTTTCCCCAAAAAAAGAAGTCAGAAAGTGCAATAAAAGAGGTGCTTTTCGTTTTATTAGATAAAATTCTGGTATAAATTATAATATCAATTTCATACCAAAACAAGTATTCATCAAACGTTGTTAAAATATTAGTTTTGCTTTGTAGTCTTTGAGCTCTCACCTAAAGTTGTAGACCTGATCTGAAAGGGAATAATACGCCAACATATATTGGTATACCTTATTTACAGTTGGATACCCGTTATACACAACGCTAATAACCAAAACTGGCTAACAGTTGGGTGCCCTTTATACACTGTAAATGCCGATACGATGCTTTCAATTCGATACCTGTTATACAACGCTAAACACCAATACACTACTAGCAGTTTGGTACACGTTATACAACGCTAAAAGACGATATACGTTTAGCAATTTGTTACCCGTTATACTACCCTAAATACCTATGCACTGCTAATATTTAGGTATCAGTTATACAACGCCAAATGCCTATCCACTGCTAATAGTTTGGTATCCGTGATACAACGCCAAAATATATATACCCACTGCTAATAGTTTGGTATCCATTATACAACGCCAAATACTATCCACTGCTCATAGTTTGGTATCCGTTATACAACGATAAATGCCTATTCACTGCTAATAGTTTGGTATCCGTTACACAACGCCAAAATACCTATCCACTGCTAATAGTTTGGCACCCGTTATACAACGCCAAATACCTATCCACTGCTAATAGTTTAGTACCCGTTATACAACGCCTAATACCTATCCACTGCTAATAGCTTGGCATCCGTTATACAACGCCAAATACTAATACACCGTACATCATCTTTTTTGTTCTTCTAAGAAACCCCGTAAGCCATACCCACATATTGAACGTCTAAATTTACATTGAATTTGAATCTGGAACGCAGGGGCTGTCTTATGCGGTCCGTTTGGAATTGAATATTATATGATATCCATTTCTTATTATATGATATGCATTTGTTATGTTATGATATCAACTGCTTATTATATGATGAGTATGCGACCGCTCCAGTAGCCCAAGTGATTAGAGCGTCCGCTCGGATGCGGGAGGTCGCGGGTTGGTACCCCTGCCTAGGCATACCAAGAACTTACAAAAATGGTACTAACAGCTGCCTCGCTTGGCGCTCAGCATTGACAGGTATATGTTACAGGTGAGTGTTATAAGCACTCAGCCGGGTGCCTGGATAATGTGACTGAGTTGGACATGATGCTACATGTCTGAGGCATAATTCCCCAGTTCTAGACAACACTAAAAACTGCCGCACTGCAGACTTCGAAGCGATATGGCTAAAATTGTTAAAGATACGTTAAAAATCCAAATCACATACACACATGATATGATTGTTTTATTATATAATGTGGTTTTTTTTCATTATATATAATGTTATACATTAGTATATGACGTGCATTTTGTATTATATCATATGTATGCTTTATTATACGACTTTCACTTTAAATATATGATGCACAGTTCTTAATATATCTTGCACATTTCTAAAAATATCGCGTGCTGTTGTTATCGTAATATGTGCATTATTTATTACATGACGTGTATTTCTAATTATATGTTATGCATTTTTGATTGCACATTTTTTAATATTTGACGTGCATTTGTTACCATATGATGTAGTAAAAAAAAAGGTATTGCTGTGCAATCTTTATTAGGTGATGTGAATGTTTTATTGCGTGTGCGTTTTTACAAGAAGGAAAATGCATTGCAATTCGGCCAAAAATCTTTTGTTCCAGTGGTGAATTACATACAGCATGGTCGCACTGTACTAGCTGACGTTACCTAAGTTTGACGTGTCCCTTGCTTTTAACTTCATAGACACTTTCAGCTGACGACGGCAGCCACATCGGAAAACAAGTGATAGATTTTAATAAGGATTATACGACACCTCAAACAATTATTGTTTGTTTTTGTTTTTTTTTTTTATTTCAATACAAAACTACAAAGCATACATCAATAGAGCGTGCATACAACTAGCCCAGACTTTTTGCAAGAACATCAATTCTGAGTTATTAAGCAAAGTTATAAAAATAAAACAGAAAAACGAAAACAAATTTTTCCTTTCTTTCACGGCACGTTAACACTGTATTTTGACTATCTCATGCCTTGGTAATGGGAGCTAAGGGACTTGAGTAAAGATACACCCAGGCTATCTCATGCCTTGGTAATGGGAGCTAAGGGACTTGAGTAAAGATACACCCAGGCTATCTCATGCCTTGGTAATGGGAGCTAAGGGACTTGAGTAAAGATACACCCAGGCTGCCGACCCGCGACCCTTGAATTATGATCCACCTTCTATCACTTCTACAAAGATGAATTATCTTATTTTATTCAAATATTCGCCTTCTCTTGTCGCGGTTTCGGTTTCAATTTCTACAGTTGTCATAATTGATCATGAGCTTTTCACCATTCCTAATTATAGGATATTCGTGCATATTCAGGCCGGTTTAAGGCGCTATGGTGTGTATCATTGTTATATCGGTTGTGCACTTGCCAACTGAGTAGTTTCTCCTTATACAACTTATTTTTGAATAACTGTGATCAAAAAAAATTAGCAAGTGTACACGTTTGCAACTCACTTTGGATTCAAACTCTTCCGTCTTGCTACGAAAGTTTGAACATAGCAACCCGTACATAACATTTGAAGTATCTGATATTAAATGCACGTAACTATCGAGTTTAAGAATATATTAAATTGTTTAAATACATGTTAAAAGTATAACACCGTGCAATTTTCTACATGTTAAAACATTTTCAAAGCTTAACTTCGGTATCAATACGATTTCTAAACGATTAGTTTTAAGTCTGGGAATGAATCATGTGCTTCAATTTCTCATGGATGTGCGGCCTAGTTTCCTGGACTACATCTTCAATCCTTTGAACTCATACTAGTTTGAATTACATAATGCCGATTCAAACTGCCCTTATTGTTTGCATCTCTGTTGTGCACACAGAAAACATTTCATTCCAACAGTGAGATGCGAGGGTCTCCTCTGGTTATTAATTTTCTCATTGACAAAGTGAGAGTCTAAGTTTGGTCCGAATCGTTAGTAACGTTGAAGTTTGTCCAATCAAAGAAGATTCAGTATGATTTTGTTTCCTAATATATAATAAATAAATCAGCAAATAAATGCATCATTATCACTCACTTCTGATCACCTTTGTATTTTATACGGAAAACACATAACTTCCTCGTTTGTCTTTGGCCCGTCACAATGAAATTCTCCCCGTTCGGTTGGAAGGTCAAAGCCACTGGATCTAGGGGAACTCCTGACTGAAAGATCTGAATCAGCCGTCCGTCTGGAGAGAGCTGGTGAATACTGAATGACCTGTATCCTACAACGTACACGTTATTTTCTGGGTCGAGGTCAATACCAAGAGGAATATTCAAATCTTTGTGTTGGTACTTAAAGCAGACCCTCCCATCCAGACCGTAGCAGTAGACGGTGTTGGTTCCTGAACAAGAAATATATACTCTATCCTTGGTAGAGTTGACAGCCAAGTAGGTGTGGAAGAATTCGTCTGTGACGTCTTCTGAGTCATTTATCTCAAAATGAGACAGCATTTTCCCATCGCTAGTCTGTATTACACTCCAGCAGTACTTTCCATTGAGCTTTCCAGAAAGCACCAGATTGTCTTTGTCAAGAGCTGCAAGACCGGATACTTCCATATCCACAGATATCATTCGCACTGAGTCGAATAAACCATCTTTTAACTTTGAAATTTGGACCAAATTTGCTTCTGGAAAGGACACAGCCACAACGTTTTCGCCGCAAAAGCATACGTCCCATGGTTTTGCCGGAAGTTCCACTTGGCTTATGCAATTATTGGAAGATGTAAAAAGAAGGCATCTGTTGTTTTCTCTATCCACAAGCACATAACTGTCACCTGCGGATGAAAAAGCAACTCCAGTATAGTGTGTGTTTCTGTCGTCTGGATCTTGGATATCAACTACTTTGATTCTGGTAATTGTGTAGTCCTCGCTGGATACTGTCAACTGTTTGTATGGTGAATCTATTTGGCGATCTTGAACAACAATCAGGCTTCCCTCTTCAATCTGAATATTACACAGCTTTTTCAATTGTTCATTAAGTTCTAATGCTACATAATTCTTTTTCGAAAAGTATTTCTTTACAGATTTGGTGTAGTCCTCAAGATGGTTCTCCATTTTATTCAGTGTCAGGTAGATATTGAAGTCTGTCTTCAAGCCATATCTAGTCATTGTCTCCATCAATTTGTAGGAAGTTCGTATCGAAGCTATGATAGGTTTACATCTTTCATTTTCTTGGAACATTCGATTGGTTTCTTCTCTGCATAGCCTTTCGCCTTCCTGTCTTACTTTTATCTCCAATTCATCAAACGTTTCGTTCAGCTTATTACGAATTCCTTGAAGTTCGTTTATCAATTGTTCCACCTGAGTTTCCAATGACTTTACATTTTCCTTGTTCGTCCTGATGAAAGTTTCTAGATGCTCCAGAAGGTTCCAAAATTGTTTCATAACTTCCTCTACTTTCCCTTTCTCGATCTCTTCTCGCGCGTGCTGCACTAAATCACGCTTGTTGGAACATCTCCGGTGATCATTTTGACATTTGTCACAAAACAGAATTTTGTGATCCTTGCAGTAATATTCAACCTCCTGATCACTGTGTTTGGGACAATCTGCCGTTTTAGACAGCTTAATAATATATTCCGGCTTGCTGGTGAGTTCATCCATGTTAAGAATTTCATGAGTGTTCAGAGTTTTATTTGTTTTGTGGTACATTGTACACTGTGTGCACAACGTCTCGTCGCATGCCATGCAATATCCTTCCGCGGTGATCGCCTTGCCAGCCAGTTTGCAAGGGTCACAAGTAAACTCCGCTTTCTCATTTTTTACAGAAAGGAGAAAGCTGGCGACGGTATTGAGAGGAAACGCAATTGCAAGGTCAGACGTTTTCCTTCCAATTGGACAACGCGTGATTTTCTCACAGATTGGACATTGAAAGGACGTGGCATTCTCGTTATTTTTTATTTTTTTAGAAATGTGGGACTGAAGACAACCCTGACAAAAGGAGTGGAAGCACGGCAGAATCCTCGGCATCTTGAATACCATCAGGCATAGCGGACATTTCAGATGGTCATGAAGACGGGGTGATGCTTTCGTAACCGCCATTTTGGTCTCTGCGACAATATCCTCTCTGAAATCAAATAAATTAAACGTGGTCGTGATAGAAATACTAGTATATCCAACATGTCCGTGCTAATTGTACACCTGAAATATCATATTTTTAAGACTGAAATATGTCAGTGATTCGTGAATCTCATAAGACAAATCTCAAATCTATAATACAATTTTCAAATGAAAATTGACCTTTACTAAGAGTGTTCCTTATTTGATAACTTTGTTAAAAATATCAAATCCGCGTCAAGATTTACAGGCGAATAATTATTAAAACGTTTACAATTTAGGATCTCAATATAATCCTGTTAACTTTCATTCACATTATGGTATAAATTTTTAATACTAGTACATACTCAACAAGAAAAACATCTGTAGATACGAACCATGCCGCTCGTTTGCGTTTCCTTAAATGCTGACAATGGTAAATTGCGGTACTTATCGACTTTAGGGGAGGCAACTATATAGTCCTATCAATTGTATGCTTAGTAGAATTATTCCTATGGTAATATTCCAGCTATCGTTGATGATCTAGTAACTCTAAATTTAAGCACTTTTTGCACCACACTCGGTAGTCTTTGCCAAGATTTATTGAATTCCAGCAAATGGTATGTTGACTCCTTTGCCCTTCTCCCACCCCAACAGACACATACACGCAAGCACACATAGGCAGACAGAGAGATTTCAATCTCCAGTCTCATCTATAGGGGCAAAACTGAGTAAAATAGACTTAGTAATTTGTATACATTCAGCATCAAAGAATCACGTTTACACCGTAGACATATGAAGGAAAACTAATAATAATAATAATAATAATAATATTTTGCTTTACCAGTAATTTTTCATGCTGTGTCAATAAAAAAAAAAGACCAAGAATATTTTGATGCTCCCCACATTTCGCTGACCTCATCAATGGCTGCCTATAAAATTTGGTTGAAAATCCAACAATCATCAAAGGATATAATGTCCAGAAACGAAAGCTGGTGGGTATAACAATCAAGGACCATAACTCTTCTAAACAATACAGAATGTTGATAATCGAACTCAGGACAAATAAGCTGCATACAAAAATTTGTTGATATTTATAATAATTAAGAGAGTTTACAGATGGAAAAGTATGTGATTTTGACAATCGTGCGCGTTAACTATACTATATGGAGATGTGGCAAGCTGACAATCGAACTCGGCCAGGGCCTCGTCAATATGATGCAGCATACCAAATTTGGTTAAGTCCAATAATAGGAAACGAGTCTGCTGTGCCGGAAAGAAAGCGGTCGGGTCTAATGATCAGAGGCTATGACTCTGCAAATGATAGCGTAGAAGACTGTTGAATTCCACCCGTCGGGTCTTATCAATTGCTAACTGCGAAAGGCGACGGACAATAACGATTCTATTAATGAAATCAATTATCCGTGCACAGTCTGTCCGTAGCGACCAACCGTGTCTGGCACAAAAGTTATAACCTCACATCTGTACCTTATTCAATAAAGTGCGCATTCCTCAGGTTGCACATCGTAGAGTGTAAACTATTGATATAATTAATATATAATTAGAATACAAAGTGACCTATTATCAGTTGAAAACTCTACTGATCGTTTGTTAACACAATGCATCATGCCAACAAAAACTGATATCATCTACGTAAAGCTGACAGTCGATAACAAGACATTATACTGTTGCGCTTGTTGTTGTTTTGTTAAATTTGGTTTCCAATCAAAATAATGTATGAAATGGATCAGAGACTGTGGGCCAGCACCTTAGCAACTGAAGGTCAACACGATTATCAAGGATACATATATTTGTTTCAAGGTAAATCAGATAAATCACGTGAATTGAACGTGTTGATATTTGAATGCTGTAGTCGGAATATCTATTTCCCCACATTTACCCTAGTCTTCAAATTTTCGTTTTTAAATCTGCCACAGATTTTAAGAAAAGCCGATTACTTATTATTTCTTTTTCTAGTTGCCGAGGTTTGAACGCATATGTTCAAAGCAAAATGTTACATATATATATATATATATATATATATATATATATATATATATATATATATATATATATATATATACGTATTTGCTAAATAAATGTGTGTGTGTGTGTGTGTGTGTGTGTGTGGATAAGCCTGACCTGACACGTCACCTGTGTACGCTACAGACAGCTGACAACTTGCAGAATGAAAAAATACATATTTTTCTGATGACACCCTGCTGATACCGGTGACATTTCGCTGCAACATGTGAAGTCCATCCTAAACGAGAAGCACCTGTATACTATAACTGTCCTTTAAGCACCACTCTCTAACACACACACACACACACACACACACAATTAGCGCGAAGCAACCTTCTTAGAGTAAGATTTCTTTACATATAGACGGTTAAATTATGCTCTGGAAACGTTTAAAATACAAAAACCTGCGGGAACGGGTAGCACCAACTGAATGTTATGTTCCACAGATCCCTCGCTTAATTATTTATGAACCTTTCCCTCACTCTCCTTCCTACCCAATCCCTCAATGATATTTATGGATTCGTCCTTGATCACTTGTACGTATATCCTGACTGCTTAGATCTCAACGTGACAGTGTGCCACTTAAGGACTGAAATCCAAAACCTCCAAGCCAAAGTGGCTCATGTTGGCCACTGACAACTCCCCAGTGTCAACATCGGTTCGAGTGTCTACTCGGTCAACGTGGGTATGTGAGAAAACTTGACAATAGCTTCCGGTGAATCGGTGGTTCGTCCCAGGAATTTCCATTATTCTTACTTCATATACCGGCCGACATGTATAGGCAGTCTATCATGTGCTGCACAATGACCTGAAACCCACAAAACCCTAACAAAACCAGCCACACATCTTTCTCCCACAGTATCAGCGGCCTTCTTGATGACTTGTTTGCCAACTTTTCACGATTGCTGTACGTTGCTTTGAGTTAACATGCAAAATGAGGCACTAATATTTTCCTCATATGTTGCTTTTTGTAACCTGAGTGTAATAAAGAATTTGTCTTGTCATGTCTTGTCTTGTCCTTGAGTCGCCAAAGAATAGTTAATTGGCTAATAGCCAATTGCCTGGGATAAATGGACTTTATAAAATGTAGATTTCATTGTTATTGACAAGAAAGATAGGATCTGATGTGTTACATGACGTATACTCCATATAGTCTATAAAGCAGAGGCGAGATATTTGTACAAAAGATATCCAGTTCTCGTAACCTTCAAAAGCGGAAGATAGCTTCCCAATTATCATGCACACAATCGCATAATTATAATGCACGGGTAAGGTTAGAGCAAGTGCTGCCTGTCGAGTTAATTGGATTGTAAATTATAAAAAGCTGACTGAAAGAATAAGCCCCCTCAAACCCCACCCCAGTAAGAAACATTTGGTTGGTCCTGACGACCCCTGATTATTTGTTCCAAAAATTGACCTTCATGATATTTCAATTTTACGAAGCGAGGATTTCAAGGATTAATCTGCTCAAACAGAACAAGGCGGCAAAGAGGGGAAGAGTATTGATAATAATAAGGATAATGTTAGCAATGATGATAATAAATACGATAATAAAATATTTAACTTAAAACCATCAAGCGTTCAGCGAAACCGGACGTATCACTTCCGTCCGTTTGATTGTCATTATATTCCCTGTGCCTGACTTTGATAAAATTTCACGCAAAACATTATTGATCATAATACTTAAGTTAGACAACCAAAGCAGGAGCTCCTCGTATACTAGCTTATAAACTTCAGACCTACATTAATATTATAATACGGTTTCAGTTGAATATAGCAACTGCTGCTGCATATATTTCACATTCAAACTCTGTCATTGTTTACAACAATGAAACATTATTTTTTGCTATTTCTTGCTCAACTGGTGAGAGAGACAAGACAAGAACTAAGGTATACAGGCGTATATATTTTAGACACAAGGCGACATTGAGTCCAGGCTCCAGTCAAATGTAGTCTTTTACATCATTCACAATGATTAATAATGATATCATTAAAAGACACACATTAAAAGTATTTTAAAGTTTCTTGAATGCAACTACTGGTGTGACATTTCCAGGTAAGTTTAGGTTAGGCCGTTTGCAAGTTGGGCAGTTTTAAATTACATTGGATCATTATTCAATGTACGCGTACAAATAAAAATATTGTTCATTCCATTGATTTAGCAGATACATTTGAATACCCTGAAATAAGCTCCACCCCTGACTCAATGTCCACCCTTAGTCAATAGTCGCAAGGAAATTTATCTCATGTATATACAAATTGGGCGGGGGGGGGGGGGTAATAAATACGTACAAAGGTAATTAGTTATATTAATGTGTAGGTAGCTATGTGAACGTACATTTCTACGTGAGTATATATAGAATATAATGGTTCTCAAGCACAATATTGACTAGATAATTGCTATTAAAAGCTTAATTTGTAATGACAAAACTTTGTTGAAATTAAACCGTATAAAGATAAACCCTTCCAGACAGACGTACACGTGTAGTTCAACACGATAAACGATGAAAGCAAAGATATTCAACTTCTTTAAAATGTATATAAAATGGAAAATATAAAAAGCAGAAAAAAATATACAATATACAAGGTAATGGTGGAAAGGAAGATTTAGTTCGCTTACCAAAAATTACAGCTACGTCTTCGCCATTGTACACGTTGATTTTCCTCAGTTCGAGAGATTATTCTGCGACTATTCACTTTTCGAAAACTGTACAACACGAGCAGTCAGAAAACTCGGATGTAAATGAGAACCAATTCAAGGTAGTTAATAAGTACCTCTGTAAAAGACCGGCGTGCTGTTTGGTAAGATTATGTCCCAACAACATTGAATCAACGACATGCAAAGTAAACTATTTCCAAACCTCTGTTTGACATCTTTGTATTACTTTGGCTGATTGCCATCGTTAGGAGTTGCAAAGCAAATGTCGCACACGGAAGAAAAGCCTTGTGTAATTAATGAAAATTGCGGTATACGATTTATATTGGTATTGCAATAGCATTTCAGTGCCTGAAGGAAACCTCAATAACAAAAAACACTATAAGAAAAAACATGAATATGGAACGGGAATAAATGTTATCATTGCACAATGTTTTGTACCACTGACTATCGCTCAAATTTGTTCTCTTATTTTTTTAATAGTTTTATTAATCAATTTTATATCAGTGCTTAGAGGACCAGCCTGTAATGACTGTACAAACAAGACATACCAAGGAATTATATACCAAGTGCTACAGCGTCTGATACTTTCGTTTTCATTTTCTAATTACCTTGATATTGGCTTAGAGTCAGAAAGAGGATATGGGATGTATGTATATAACAAGCGGTGCTTCCTGATTTTGCACTAAAAGTACGATGGTTATTAACCCCTTCCCGAGTTGTAGACCAAGGTCCATAATTAATTTAAAATACTCTACCTTGCAGGTGATCAGTGGAAGGGTAGAGATGCATGGATATGCAAATGCTTATCGCCCTGCTTCTACACTTCAACTATACATCCATTCTTTTCGGGGTATGAGCCTTTTTACATACAGGAAACGTTCACCTGAAAACTTAACCACGATTTGCAAAGGAATTAGTAATCTGAGGAAAGTGCAGGATGCGGGTGATATAGCTGTAAAAATGCATATTGGCGGTAATGGGAATTAAACAGTATGAGATTGTATGGCGATGATGTGAATTTAAATTAGGTTAAAATTTTTGGTTGGTAAGATGGTAATGGGAATTTAACATTACGAGGTTTAAATAGTTATTCAAATGAAACAGTGTACTGAGTGTGTTGGGTATGGGAATTAAACATTGGTTTTGGGATACTATCGAAATTTTGGATTAACACACATTTATAATAACAAAAAACATCCTTACTGACCAGCACTCATCCTTACCAACAATGATTAACCCTTACTGACCAATATCCCTCCTTACTAACCAAGACTGACCCGTACTGACCAATATTCATCATTGCTAACCAAGTCTGGTATTTACTTACCAACACCCACACCTACAAACGGATGTTAAAGAGGGATTAAAACTAGGGGGCTAAAGTGATGAGGAATAACATTTATTGACAATTCATTACTCAGCGTCACTATCCAACACACATCTTTAAACAAAAGCACACAAAAAACACGGGGGTGGAGGAGTGATGTGATCATCACTCATACATCATCATCATCATCATCATCATCATTTGCGACTCAGTCTCGAAAGACCATGCGAATAGCGCCCTTGGCGTGTTGTCTGTCTCTGTTGGCATCGTCTGTTGTGGCTGTGCAGGCCTATACGTGAGTGACAGTCCCTATTGCAGTTGGTGCAGACATACTGGGAAGTCTGCGTTACTGTGGTTGCTGCCGCGTTCTTCTTTCTCTTACGTTTCTCTGCCGCCAACTGGCCTCTCCTCGCATCAGCGACTGATATGCCATTGTTTACCGTCAGTCTCCAGGTGCCTCGGTCCTCAGCCAGCTCTTCCCAGCCATCGGGTGAAAAGTTGCATGCCTTCATGTCCCTCTTGCATACATCCTTAAAACGGAGTGAGGGGCGGCCGACTCTTCTCATGCCAGTGGCCAGCTGTCCATATAGGATGTCCTTTGGCAGCCTTCCGTCCTCCATGCGTCGGACGTGTCCCAGCCATCGAAGGCGGCGTTGGCTCAGCAGGAAGTACATGATGAGGGTACTTGCACGCTGCAGGATCTCGCTGTGTGGAATACGGTCTTGCCAGCTGATTTTCAGGATGCGTTTTAGGCACCGTATATGGAAGGAGTTGAGCCGGCTTTCTTGCCTCATGTAGGTACTCCAGGTCTCACTTCCATATAGAAGGGTGCTGAGAACGCGGGCCTGGTAGATTCGGACCTTGGTGTGCTCTGTCAGCGCGTGGTTTTCTCACACCCTCTTCGTTAATCGAGTCATGATGGTGTTTGTCTTTCCAAGCCTTCTGTCCAGCTCCATATCAATCGAGAGAGTGTTGCTGATGGTTGACCCCAGGTAGGTAAAGTTGTTGACTGCTTCCAGGGTGATACCGTTGATTTTGATGGAAGGGGCAATGGTGGTATCTTGCACGCTGACATTTGTTTTCTCCAAGCTGATGGTGAGACCAAACTGCATGCAGGCATCAGTGATCATCACTCATACACATATAGATTATTATGCAGACAATCTCACATCTATACCATCGCACACACACATGCGCCAAGGGAGGAGGAAAAACCCGGAGAAGAACCACAGATACAAGGAAACCTACTTAAAAAGTTTTCATACATACCCACGATGGCCGAGCCCGAGACTTGCACCCACGCGGACTGAAGTGTGACGTCAATGATCTGTAATGGCGAGAACCTTAGACCGCTACAACACCTCTGTTGTGAAAAAATTATTCACGAGCACGGTGCTATCTATCCACTGATGTAAGCTTCTATTATAGTCAAAAGGCTGCGGATTGGTATTCCGAAAGAATTATATATCCGATAATACAATAGCTACTGTATCACCTTATTCGTACCTATCGATGAGCTGTTGTTATTCCGCCAAGGTTTTATGTATTTTGTTAGTTACCCGCTATACAGTCATTAATATTTGATGTGCATTTCTTACTATGTGATTTAATAAAATAAAATCTTCACATGCTTCGCAAACTTCAATATGTGATGCGGAGATGCTTTATTATTTGATATGGTTTAATAGGTTAGAAAGGAAAATTCTTTGCAATTCAACCATAACTGTTTTGTCGCAGGGGTTGAATTACATATAGTATGGTTGCACAGTACCTACGTTTTACACGTTCCTTGCATTTATTTACGAACCCTCTCGGATGACGTCTTAGGCAGCCATATTGGAATAAAGGATGCAATATAGTAAGGTTTATATCACAATTCAAACAAATTAATTTCATTTCAATAAAAAAAATTGTAAAACATACATCAGTAGAACAGGTGTAAACGTAGCACACACCGTATGCCAAAATGGAAAGTTTGAAGTCGAAAGAAAAAGAACGGAAGAAAAACTGAATTGTTGCTTTAACATCGTATTGGCTACATAATGGCTAGGAAAGGGGAGTTAATTTTATTTCCCTTAGAGACAACAGGAAAGTCGACCAGGTGGTTAGAAAGTAATCAAGCCGGTGGTTTGTTGGGTTGTTGTTTTTTTCTTCTTTGTTTTAATTTTTTTTTCTTCTTCACTTTTGCATTAGCCGTCATATCGCAGCATTCAACCTTTCGCTTTTTCATGACGCAGTTTCAGTTTAGATTTCTACAGCTGTCTTATGATTAGCTTTCATCCATTACTGATAGGGAGGTTTCTTTGGGTATTTGAGCACGTTCAGGCCGATTCGTACAGCCCTAACACATATCACTGAAACATCGTTAGTGCACGTGATAATTGAGGCTTGCTAAATGCAAATGTTTGCAGATTGCACATGGATTCCAATTCGCCTATCTTACTTACTCCGGCAGTCTCAACTTTGCAAACTGCATACGTCCTCTGACGTCATATTCGCATTATTATGAAGTTTGGGAGCTGTTTATATACATGTTAAACTATACCAAGGATACCTGCATGAAATTTCCAACATGTTAAAAACTAGGTCATTAAAAATGTTTGCCATTTTTAAAAGCTTAACTGCTCTTTAAGTATGATTTCTGAAAGATTAGTTTTAAGACTGGGAACGAATTAATCAGTTCCAAACGTCGTACTAATGTAAGTTGCATTCTACTGTGTCACACTGACCGTACTGCCTGCTTCTGCTGTACCGACAGAAAACAACTCCTTCAAATATTTTTTTTAAATACACTTGTATCACTTGTATCATTCTCTCTCTCTTTCTCTCTCTCTCTCTCTCTCTCTCTCTCTCTCAGAAATGCTTCATGCGACACACTCATGATGGGTCTTGCGAGCGTTGCATTTAGTTGTTAATTTTCAGTTTGAGAAAGCAATAGGTTGGGCTGTGCCATCAAATGAGATTCAATACTTTCATTCCAAAAGCAATAAAGAACACCAAATAAGAAAAGAAATTTAACACAGACTTTGAATTGTAGTGGTGACGGGAATATATCACAGAGTTGTTTGTTTGTTTGTTTGTTTTTGTTTTTCTTAACTCCTCTGTTAGTGGTATACACACAAATCAATTAATTAAATGCATGATTTGTACTCGCGTCTAGTTCATCTTTGTATTTTATTCGGAAAACATATAACTTCCTATTTTGTCTGTGGCCCGTCACAATGAAATTCTCCCCGTTTGGCTGGAAGGTCAAGGCCACTGGATCTAGGGGAACTCCTGACTGAAAGATCTGAATCAGCCGTCCGTCTGGAGAGAGCTGGTGAATACTGAGTGACATGTATCCTACAACGTACACATTATTTTCTGGGTCGAGATCAATACCAAGAGGAATATTCAAATCTTTGTGTTGGTACTTAAAGTAGACCCTCCCATCCAGACCATAACAGTAGACGGTGTTGGTTCCTGAACAAGAAATATATACTCTATCCTTGGTAGAGTTGACAGCCAAGTAGGTGTGGAAGAATTTGTCTGTGACGTCTTCTGAGTCGTTTATCTCAAAATGAGACAGCTTTTTCCCATCGCTAGTTTGTATTACACTCCAGCAGTACTTTCCATTGAGCTTTCCAGAAAACACCAGATTGTCTTTGTCAAGAGCTGCAAGACCAAACACTTTCATATCCACAGAAATCATACGCGCTGAGTCGAATAAACCATCTTTTAACTTTGAAATTTGGACCAGCTTTGCTTCTGGAAAGGACAAAGCCACATCGTTTTCGCCACAAAAACATACATCCCATGGTTTTGCCGGAAGTTCCATTTGACTTGTGTAATTATTGGAAGATGTAAAAAGAAGGCATCTGTTGTTTTCTCTATCCACAAGCACGTAACTGTCACCAGCAGATGAGAAAGCAACTCCAGTATAGTGTGTGTTTCTGTCGTCTGGAGCTCGGATATCAACTACTTTGATTCTGGTAATAATGTAGTCTTCGCTGGTTACGGTCAACTGTTTGTATGGTGAGTGTATCTGGTGTTCTTGGACTGAAATTAGGCTTCCTTCTTCCTTCTGAAGATTTTCGAGCTTTTTCATTTGTTCATTAAATTCTAATGTTACATAATTCTTTTCCGAAAAGTATTTCTTTACAGATTTGGTGTAGTCCTCAAGATGGTTCTCCATTTTATTCAGTGTCAGGTAGATATTAAAGTCAGTCTTCAAACCATATGTAGTCATTGTCTCCATCAGTTTGTAGGACGTTCGTATCGAAGCTATGACAGGTTTACATCTTTCATTTTCTTTGAAGATTCTGTTGGCTTCATTGTTATATATTCTCTCACATTCCTGTCTTACTTTTGTCTCCAATTCATCAAACGTTTCGTTCAGCTTATTACGAATTCTTTGAAGCTCCTTTATCACTTGTTCCACCTGAGTTTCCAATGACTTTACATTTTCCTTGTTCGTCCTGATGAAAGTTTCTAGATGCTCCAGAAGGTTCCAAAATTGTTTCATAACTTCCTCAACTTTCCCTTGCTCTATCTCTTCTCGCGCGTGCTGCACTAAATCACGCTTGTTGAAACATCCCTTGTGGTCATTTTGACATTTGTCACAAAACAGAATTTTGTGATCCTTGCAGTAATATTCAACCTCCTGGTCACTGTGTTTGGGACAATCTGCCGTTTTAGACAGCTTAATAATATATTCTGGCTTGCTGGTGAGTTCATCTATGTTAAGAATCTCATGAGTGTTCATAGTTTTATTCGCTCTGTGGTACGTTATACACTGTTTACACAACGTCTCGTCGCATGTTAAACAGTATCCTTCTCCCTTAATGGCTTTGTCCCCTAGTTTGCAGGGGTCACAAGTAAACTCCGCTTTCTCATTTTTCACAGAAAGGAGAAAACTGGCGACGGTGTTGAGAGGAAACGCAATTGCAAGGTCAGAAGTTTTCCTTCCACTGGGATTGCATATGACTTTCTTGCAGATGGGACATTGAAAGGACTTGGCATTTTCGTCATTCTTGATTTTCTTAGAAATGTGGGATTGAAGACAACCCTGACAAAAGGAGTGAAAGCACGGCAGAATCCTCGGCATCTTGAATACCATCAGACAAAGCGGGCATTTCAGACGGTCATGTAGACGGGGTGATGCTTTCGTGGCAGCCATTTTTTTCTGTTATTATTTCTTCTGAAATTATATAAGTTCGTCGTGATCATGATAGAAATACTAGTATATGCAACACGGCTTTGTCATGCTACATCTGAAATGCAACATTTTATGCGACTAATGTTTGTAAATGATCAAAAAATCGCATAAAAAATATTTAATATGTTGTTCATATGAAAATTGTGTCTACAAAATGCTGTTCCCTTTTTGATAACTGACTTTTAGAAAAATAAATTCACCTTTAAAAAAATATAAATCTTGAAATGTCTAATTTTCGTTCACACGAGAATGTATATTTTTAGAACTGATACATACTCAATCAGAATCAGGTCTATAGATAGGAACCCGCCGATACTGAGAATGATAGTATTAGGTCGATTTTAGGGAAGGTAACTCAATCGTTCCTTCCAAAGCACACACATTTTAATTATATAATTGTTCACTATAGCTATATTCCAGCTGTCGTTGAAGACATAACAACTCTAAGCACTGAATTTGTTGTAATATGAATCACGCTGGATAATGTTTACCAGGACTTAATGAATTCATTCAAAAGGTATTCTGTGACTACACACACATACACACACACACACACACACACACACACACACACACACACGAGTGATCCATCAGTATTCCAATATCGCGCGAGGGCAACGGGGGGGGGGGGGGAGTGAAAATGAGTAATAGAGACTTTGCAATTCTTGAGACATTCTGCATGGAAGATTCACATTTATTGGAGCATTATATCAAGGGAAAAAACCAACAATAATAATAATAATAATAATAATAAAGACAATGTTTATTACTACACTACTTTAGGTGCTGTACACTGGAAAACAAACGAATTCCAGTAACCGGCGTTCCCTGCATTTCGATGACTTCATTAATATCATGCTTCCTTTACAATTTGGTTGAAAATCCAATAATTATCAAGGAATTCATTGTACGCAAGCAGAAGTGGGTCAGTATTACAATAAAGAACCATAACTCGTCTGACTATGTAGATTGCTGATAATCGACATGATCAACTGAAAATCAAGCTTCATAGGAAATTTGGTTGAAATCTAGTAACAATAAAAGGAGTTAATGAAATGGAAAGAAAGTATGTGATTTTCTCGATCATGGGCTGTATAGCTACTAAACGATGATGCATGACGTTGACAGTAGAATTCTGCCAGGGCTTCATCAATATCATTTAGCAGACTAAATTTGGTTGTAATCCAATAACAAGACAGGGATGTGTTGTACTGGAAAGAAAATGGTTGGATTTGATAATCACTGACTATGGCTCAATACATGATGACGTGGAAAGTTAACAAATTAATTTATCTACGGTATTATCAAAAGCTAACTGCTTAGCTAATCTGTTTGAAACGAAAGTGAGACGGACAGAAGTAATGAGAGACGTGCCCAGTTTGATGCTCCCTTTTATCTGCGAAACGTAGCACACAATAACGTATCTATTAAGGAGATAGCTCGAATGTCTTATATATATTCATCATTCAACTGACCCTATTTAACTCGGTTTAAAAATACTAAACAACCAATGAACTCGAGTATGCGTAGCGACCAGCCGAACTGGACACGCAAGCTGTAATTTTGTATCTGTACCTTGTAAAATAAACTGTACATTCCTCGGGTTGCACGTGGTACAGTGTAAACTGTTGACATCATTCATAATTAATAAGAATACAAAAATGACCTATTATTAGTTGAAAACTCTTCTGATCGTTTGTTAAAACAATGTATCACGCCAACAAAAATTGATATCATCTACGTAATACTGACAGTCGGTAACAAGACAGACTAAGCGGTGGCGGTTTTAGGGTGGGTGGGTTGTTTTTTAAAAAAAATTAATTTCTAATGAATATAATCAAATTAATATAAGAAATGGATCAAACGCTGTGGTCCATCACATTCACAATTGAAGATCAACAAGATTCTGAATACTACATATATTGTTCCAAGGACAGTAAGATAAGTATTGTGAAATGAACTTGTTGACTTTTTAATACTATCAGCGTGATATTTATTTTTGCATTTTACCCCTGGTCTTCGAATTTTTTATGGGTTCTGGATGGCAGAGTTGTTAAAGACACTGACCTTTACAACTCAATCATGCATCTCACCTCTATCCGCGTGATTTTAATTTCCGGCATATATGTTTGTGTGTGTGTGTGTGTGTGTGTGTGTGTTTGTGTGTGCGTGTGAGCCTGACTTTAATATGTCATCCGTGTACAAGTCATACGAAGTCAGGTGAAAGGGAAAGGTGCCTACTGCCAGTTACACGGTATACTATAAAGTCACATCCGCACGTCATGTAGATCCTTCTCCCGGGGCGGATCAAGGGCTCGAACAACATGGCCCTCGCCTACTTGTTCACGCACCCCACCCCCCACCCCCAAAAACAAAAAAATATTTTTGGACTAGCCCCTGTTCATTTACATACGTGTACACTGATTGCTTAGATCTCCAAGTGAGGGAGTGAAATCTGAAATCTTAAGTTCGCCACTTGTCCTTTGTCCGCGTGATCAATGGCCTCCTTGATAGGCGTTGCTAAGTGTCAGCGGTGCATTGTTAATAGGGTAATTGACAGTAAGATTGTGCGAGCAAATAAAATATATAATGTGTAGACTGGATTGTTTCTTACCAAAGATACCGTATATGATCTGGTGTGTTTTAGACCATATACCCAATATTTACTCTAAAGCAAAACCGAAATATGTGTACATCAGACAAAGTTCTCGTAACCTTTATCTGTACGATTGTCATGTAAACAATAGCATAATTACAATTCGTCTGTAAGGTAAAGGCAAATGCTGTCTGTCGGGTTACACGGACTGTAGATTGTACAAAGCTGAAAGAAAAATATGCACCCCTTTCCCCGGTAATGAAACACTTGAATTTAGCTGGACAGTCCTTGATTTTTGTTTTCCTTCAAATCATGGAGCATCATAACACTTGAATTTTACGAATGGAGAGTCTTACGGATACATTTGCTCTCACTTCCGTCCTTATACTTGTCAGTATCATCCTTGTACCCACTTTGATAATTTTGTACACACAATTTTTACATTGTTGGCCGTAATACTTCACTTGGCGGTGTCGTATCGCGTATCAGTGTATACATTTTAGACCTATAACAATATTACGATACAGTTTCAGCTGCATACAGCAACTGCTGCTAAAGATACATGACTTTCAAAAATTGTAACACAACGTTAACAAGTGTTTACTATGCATAAATGTCATTTGCGTTGTTTGTTTGTTGTTGTTTTTTACTATATGCTATGAATTATGTAATATTTTATTTTGTTGCTGACCTTGTCCAAAATCAAGTTCTTTATATACCAGACCAGAATCATTGATTTTTCTTTATTCTGTAAAAAAGTAATAATTAGCCAATATTTTTTTCTTCTATGAGTGTAGGTTTAATACTGGGATCATTATCAATAAAAGTAAACATATTTATCTTGCTGTAAGTCAAGGACATTTTGTTTACCATGTTCTTTATTATAATTGTATTAATAGACATTCTAATAATAATTAAGATTTTTGTAGAAATTAACTTTTGGCCCTCATCCCGGTTATTCTCTTGTGTCTTAGTTTTTTATATTTATCTTGTGTACTTGAAAAAATTATTTATTCCCATAATAACACCTGGCCAGAAATAAATTATATTGTTGTATTCAGATTTAGATTTGGGTGAAATTATTTATTGTTCACTGGAAATACAACGTGCTCATTAATATTCTTGGAAAGAGACATTAACTGAGAATTATAGTGAATTAAAACAAAGAAACCTTGAATCATACTACTGCGATTCATCAAAAGATTTGGCACATCAATACAATTCAGGCCATTGTAATATTAGTACATTAGTGACTACCGGTCACTACGAGCAAATCAACACCTTCAGCGTTGGTAGTTATTTGGAATAATACTAAAGATTATTCAGAACTGTATTCATTAGGATTTGAGTTGGGAATTCAAGGATTTGGTGGAGGCGTTTAATTCGCAATGCTAAAAGTTCTTTTTTTAAAAACTTTTTCACTAGAGAAGTAAATTGTTTGTTGAAATTTACAAAGCTTGTTGCTTCTCACTCTTTTCTATTATTTATTTTAAAACCAAATAGTTGTAACACACACACACACACACACACACACACACACACACGCTATCTGCTATGCTGAAAACCATGCGTATCAGCGTATCTAATTTAGACCCTCGACAACATTACATCCAAGTTTCAATCGAATGCAGTAACAAATGTAGTAGATGGTGATTTTGCCAAATTTTGGAACATGACAAGTATACAAATCCCAATACTAACCCAATTTAACACAATATGAATATGTTCCTGAACATAAAGTAATACAATATTTCATTTAGGTTGAGCAGCTAGCAAGCTGAGCACTTTCAAGTCAATTTTCCTTCAACTTCCTAAAATTATCTAGAAACAGTCTAATGTACATGTCAGACTGTAAAAATAAAAACTCCTCCTTAGATACGGCATGCATATTTTCATAAAATTGTTTTTAGCTATTGATAATGTCCTCACTTCCCGCCCTGGCAGAAGTTCCAAAACCAGTGGCAAAATAATGCATAAAATTTTGTTCCACTGATTTGGTAGACACGAGAATCATCATGCAAGCACTCTAAAATGAGTGCTTACATTTATATTGATAGATAATGTTCTATTCAAGGAAAAAAGAAACCAGAGTGTCAATATGTTGTATGGGCGAGGAAAAGAAAAATAGTTATATAAACGTCGAAAAGACCGTGATCGTACGGTAAATCGTTTAGATAATATTCTCTCCTGTGATTGCGGCGATAGTTCATATTGTAGAACTCAGAAAGTTTTGTGAAAAAAAAAAAAAAATCCCGGGGGTGTTAAAGAGTCTTTGATTTTTCATGCATGTGTAAATTTACAGACAGACAGACCTCCAACGAAGAACAGAGACAGACAGAGTGAATGAGAGTGAGAGTAAATAGGTACAAAAGTAGGCAGGCATTCTCTGCGTAGGCAGCACAACGGTTGGTAGGGAAATATTTGTTTAGGTAGGTATGCGAACGTGTTATGTGAATGATTATTGTGTAGTGTCTAATGACTCGCTAGCACAATCAACAACGAAAAATAAACCTTATGAATATAACGCTCCAGATAAGCGTCAGCATGTACTTATAATCTGTAAAAGATAAAAGGCACAGATTTTAAGTATTTTTAAATGGTATATACAATATACAATATTAGACCTAAATAATAACGGGCGGATGTAAGTCCTAATCACTTACCAAATATTACAACTACGTCTTGGTCACTTCACAAGTTGGCTTTCCTCAGTTCAATTCAGTTTCTCCACTGGTGTTTGTTTCTCGAAAACGTACAACACGTACCTTCAGAAATCCCGGATGTAAAAATATAACTTATTCCAGGTGATTAGTAAATGCTTGCGACAAACGCCGATGATCTGATTTAGAACGATTACTATCGGGAGAAAATCTACTGAATGACATGTAATGTATATTTCTTAACCTATCTTCGTCCTCTTTGTATTTCGTTGGCAAACTGCCACGTGTTAAGTGCTCCAAACCAAATGTCGCACACGGAATAAAATCGTAGTACAGGTAGCGTATTCAATAAAAGTAGGGGAATAAGATTAATATTGTTATTGCTACTGTCTATCATCGCCTGAGAGAAAGAGATCGAAAAAAAAAAAATAAGGTTTATAAGTGAAACCTATGAATATGGAAAGGGAAATAAATGTCACCATTGTACAATGGTTCTCTACCTCTAGTTTTCACTCATAGTTTTCTCTCATTTTTTAAAAATATACTTTTATTCGTTTTTCATCGATGGTTAGGAGAAAAGACGGTAACAACTGTACAAACAAAACATTACAAGGAATTACATGTTCCACGTGTTCTACTTTCATTTTCAGATTACCATGATATTGGCTCAGAGTCAAAAGGAACGAATGGGGTACAAGGATATGAACTGCCAAGTATGATGGCTATCAATCCTTCCTTTAGTTTTACACTAAGGACCATACATAATTTAAAATAATGATTTTTACTTTACCAGATGATCAGTGAAAGAGAGAGATACGTGGATTTCAATTAGTGTATCGTCGTTCACTCCCTCTTCAACAAAACCATCTTTTCTTCCCATGGTGTGAAAACTGAAAACTACCATGATTTTCAAATGACTAAGCATGTATGGGAAGGGCAGGTGGCAGTCTAGCTTATTTCAGTATGACCGTTATGGAAAGTCAACATTATAGTGAAGCATGAATATTATTTGAATTTAATATTATGGTGTGGCATGGTGGTTAGCTCTTATGGGAACTGAACATGAGTCCAGGGCTACTTGAAACTTACGTATAAACACACAGCCTTACTAACCAACACATATCCTTATTGACCAACACCCATATATTACTAATACTGACCTTCTTGACCAATACCCAAAACAAACCCGGAAGTGTAGGGTCGATATAAATGGTGGGTTCACCCAATGACAATCCATTACTAAGCATTATCCAACATCCACCCTTGTAATAAAAAACAGAGTAAGGGAATGGACAGTGATAGATTCTGAACAGGAAACGCTGCAAAATATCCCATACGACGATTGGAATCAAAACTCTCACCATTGCCACTAAACTGTGATCTAATATCAAAGACCAGCTGCTCCAGGTGCAGTTACCTATACATTTGTTCTTTGGTATCTTAAGTAATGCAGCCCTCGACAGATCTGTTTATCAACATCTTTTCCATTGTTATCATTACATTGTTTTATGGCACTAGTCGCCCGAGATGGTCAGTCACTGTGTACCATTCGAGCTTGATTTTGAGGTAAGAATTACTTGAAATCTTAATTGACTCTAAATCCACTCAATAATTGGGTGCCAACAATAAAATTTCATTTCACCCCAGCATTCAGCAGTGAGGAAGGACATTTTCACATCATACCATCAGGGCCATAAGATTGAGGAAATTCAACTTGTTCAATTTCAAGACAGCATAGTGAATGTGGTCCTTTTTACAGATCTGACACTCCATTAAAATCAACAGTCTCAATGAAGTCAACATAGACTAATAAAAACTTGTTTAGATATGAAACCGGCAACCACGAAGATAAAGGTCAAAAACGGGAACCACAGCAGCCACAGCAGTCACCATCAAGGCTAACTGAGGAAGAAGAAGGTCGACAGGACAAAGGAGGAGAAAAGTTGAAACAGTACCGGAACGAATGACCGTACAGTAAGAACACGTGGTGTCCTCTTTTGTTCAACACTTGGCAAAGAGAATCACGCTCCTGACAAAAGAACATTGTTAAGATTGTTGACAATGAGTCAAACATAGAAGTTGGAGTATTATCTGGAGGAAGCATGGACTCTCAACGAAGAAAATTATATCTTATAAATTATATATGAAATGGTATCTAGACTTGCTAGACCATTCAAAACCTCCAATCAGTCCCACAGATACAAAACTTATCAGAGCTGTCAAGCAACAACGTACCAACACGTTCCTCTCTTCAACTTACTTGACGAACCTGTTTAAAGAAAAAGTCAAGTTTGAAATCATTGCAAATCATTACCACTAAGCTGAAAGGTTTTTTCCTTTGTGGTTTTGTCATACCTTTGTTTCATATTTGGTTGAGTAGAGTCAAGGTTTATCCGTGTAACTGGATTTCTATAGATTGTTGTTTTATCCGATGATGCTACTCATTTTTATGACCATATCTCTTGGTAGTAGAAACATACCGTCACCATCAGCAACACAGGCTAAATTCACTTTCAGATATGTCATGTATTCTTATGTTACCACAACGTTTTCATCTGTGTTGTAAAATTAATATCTCCGTTAACCTTTGAAATGTATTTGATTCTGTGGAAACTGCATATTACATGTTCTGTTTTGTCCCTTTGCACCTAATGTGCAGATTATATAAGACCTAATCCATAGATTATATAAGACCTCATCCATATATTATATAATACCTAATACATGCTATACAAAACATCATACACAGATTATATAAGACCTAAAACAGATCATATAAAACCTGATCTACAGATTATATAAGACCTAAAACAGATTATATAAAACCTAATCTACAGCTAATATAAAACCTCATATACAGTTTATATAAGACCTAATCTACAACTTATATAAGACCTAACCTAAAGATTATATAAAGCCTAATCAACAGCTAATATAAAACCTATTCTACAGTTTATATAAGACCTAATCTGCAACTTATATAAGACCTAACCTACAGATTATATAAAGCCTAATCAACAGCTTATATAAACCTAATCAACAGCTTATATAAAACCTAATCTTCAGATTTATATAAAACGTAGCCTACAGATTATATCAGATTTATTACCAAAGAATTATAAAAATGGTACTAGCAGCTGCCTCGCTTTGCATGATGTCCCGGTGCTAGACACCACCATAAACTGCCACACTGTCGACATCGTAGCGATGTGACTGAATTTTTTTGAAAGTTACGTTAAAAATCCAAATCACATTTATGTTCCCTCCTCTGTTAATAATAATGAGGACTTTGTATAGAGCCTAATCTTTAGAAGCTCTAAGCGCTTTACAACATTAGACAACACAAATAAGATATAAAAAACATATAATGATATGATTACAAAAACAAACACCATGAAATTAGAAAACATTAAAAAAACATGCTGAGAATATTTAAGGTAGGAAACATTATTAGGTCTTTAAGTTTGTTCTTGCAGTTGAAATAAGTGAATTTTGAGAGCCCTCTTGAATGTGATCACTGTGTCTTTGTGTCTAAGTTCAGTGGGCAATTCATTCCACGTTCTTGGGCCCTGGTATGCAAAAGAACGTTGTCCATATGACTTTGTTTTCATAGTGGGAATAATGAGTATACGATTGTCAGAAGAGGAGCGTAAGTATCTTGCTGGTGTATACACATGGGTGAGGTCGGATAGGTATGTTGGACTAGAGTCCGACAGTGAAACGTAGCACAGAGAACAAAATTTGTGTTTGTTTCTGGATCGAATGGATGGCCAGTGTAGGGTACAGAGCAGCGGGGAGGTGTGCTCTGATCCTGGTACTCTAAGTATGATCCGAGCAGCTGTGTTTTGAACGTTTTGAAGTTTCTGGAGCAGATATTGAGATGAACCAGACAGAATTGAGTTACAATAGTCCAGTCTTGAAAGTACTAATGAACATACAAGTGTTGTAGTGGCATCAACTGAAAGATATTTGCGAATGGAGCTGATGCGTCTTAGCTCAAGATATGCAGCCTTGCATACGTTTATGACATATTGGTGCAATGTGAGAGTACTGTCCAGAGTAACACCTAGGTTTCGTACTGATTGTGTGAATTTAATGTTGGTGTTGCTGATGTTTATTGTTTGAGGTAAAGGATGTGAATGAGAAAGTATTTGTGTTGTGATCAGAATGACATCAGTTTTATCATCATTCATCTGCAGCTTGTTACATGTCATCCATGGTTTCACATCAGAAATGCACCTCTCTACACCTTGGATGGTAGCATCAACTTCAGTTGTGTGGCTAGATTTGTATATTTTGGTGTCATAAGCGTACAATTAGTGACACACTGGATGATGATATATGACACCTGAGAGCGACTGAGTGTACAGAATAAAGAGAACAGGTCCAAGAACAGACACCTTTGGAACACCAAAACATAGATCAACTGAGCTGGACTGTATTCCATTTGCAGATACAATTTGTGTCCTGCTGACCAAGTAGGACTTGAACCACAGTATGGCTGTATCATGAATGCCAAATACATGATGGAGACGGTGAAGTAATATATCATGGTCTATTGTGTCAAATGCTGCAGACAAATCAAGGAGGGTGAGGACTGTAATCTTTCCGCTATCCAACGCAGCGAGAATGTCATTAACTACTTTTAGAAGAGTAGTTTCAGTACTGTGGCAAGGGCGATATGCAGATTGTACATTGCTAAAAAGACTGTCTGAATTTAGATGAAGTACAAGCTTGGATAGAACAACCTTGTCTAAGATTTTTTTATATGAATGGGAGATTAGAAACTGGGCGGTAGTTCTTTAAATCGTTATGGTCTAGTGTTGGTTTCTTCAGCAGAGGCTTTACAATGGCAGTTTTGAAAAATGATGGGAATTCCCCTGATGAGAGAGAGGTATTAATAACATCAGTTAGTGAAGGCAATACTGGATCTAAGCTCTCAAGCAACAGTGATGTTGGAATTGGATCAAGTTCACATGACTTTGGTGCACTCTTCATCAGGATTGTACGTACGAAATCCATAGAGACAGGTTGTAATGCTGCTAATGGTTGCCGCTCAAATTCTGTGTCCCAACTGTATGGTGACGACGAGTCAATTGAAATTGTGGTGTCAAGCTTATCTCTAATGGTTTGTACTTTGTCACGGAAGAAATCTGCAAACATGTCCGGAAGGTCGACTGGAAAGAAGGTAGTTGGAAGTGGTGTAGATTTGTTCCTTGACATTAGTTTCTTAGTAATCTCGAAGAGTTCTTTGCAGCTGGAACTTTCCATGATCTTAGTAGTGTAGTGGGCTGATTTCGCTGCATGGACTATATCTGTGACATTCTTAGTAGTATAGTATGTTAGTCTGTCGCTGTCTTGCAGAAGAACGTCCAGCTGGGGGGGGGGGGGGGTCATTGTTGTCTGCCATAAAATGTATTTCATCAGCTGATAATGTACTCCAGTACTCAACAGTGTCAGATCCATATTTACATTTTCATTAGCAGATATCATTACAGCAGGTGATAACATTGGCAGATATCATTACAGAAGGTGATAACATAGGCATATATCATTACAGCAGGTGATAGGCATGTATCATTACAGCAGGTGATAACATTGGTAGATATCATTACAGAAGGTGATAACATAGGCATATATCATTACAGCAAATGATAGCATAGGCATATATCATTACAGCAGATGATAACATAGACATGTGTCATTACAGCAGGTGATAACATTGACAGATATCATTACAGCAGATGATAACATAGGCATATATAATTACAGCAGGTGATAACATAGACATATATCATTACAGCAGATGATAACATATGCAAATGTCATTACAGCAGATGATAACATAGGCATATATCATTACAGCAGGTGATAACATTGGCATACATTTTTATTTTGTGTTGTCCCATTTTCATTTAAGCATTTGTTTCTTTCCTTGAAATATTTCCAGCCATGCTGCGGTTGAATTTAAAAACTGTTGCAGATCAAATTAAACAATTTCATATCTAAGCTATTATTGTCTGATTTGAATATAACTGTGTTCGGTAACTGTGTTTTATTTTCCAAATTCTGATTTCGCACCTGGAGATAAATATTGAATTTGTATACTGATCTGAATAAGTCTTGTTGATTATTGCGTTTTAAATGTCGCTATCCAGGAAATGCCTCATGACCGATAGAATGGCTGGAGCTGTTATCAACAAACCAATATAACAGTCGTCTACAAGCGGTAAGTTTATTTTCAATAATCTACAACTTTTCGTGAACTCTTTGAAGTACACAAATAATATTTACTATATTTCGCATTTGGCCATCCCTTTCATTGGACCAACAACACATACTTTATACACGGACACACCGTGACACTATTTTACCTTGTTGAGTCTTTGAACATTACTCTTTAAAAGTGTACTATAGTGTACTAGACATTTACGCCGCTCTGTACATTTCGCCGTATGGACATTAGTGAATTTGCTCATATCAAAGTACGTAATTTATTCATTATTCTTACTACATTCTTTAACAAGCTCTTGCTATCGTATGTCTGATAATGTTCCAATGTTATTTTCGTCCAATGTAGTCTGTAGATAAGCACTTTTTCTACAGCATTGTGGGGTATCTTTTCAGTTTAAAAATCAGCCAAAGTGTTTTCTTATATATTAGGCACTATTTCTAGATAACGGCATTGTTGCTTTCATTTTAAACACGCTAAACAGTTGTATCACCTCTCTGAAAACTGTTGAAATCAATACAGTGTACTTTAGTGCCGTTGTTTATGCCGTATAAAAATGTTAGTCTTAATTTATGCATCTGAGTAATCTGCTGGCAATTTTGCACTTTATATTTTGGTGTTTTCTCTCATAAGAGGCTGTTCCGAATGGAATATCGCATCTCTATGTGAGTGTTTTCATGTAAAAGTATTACTTACCGGAGGCTAGAGCGTCTGCCACGGATGTGGAAAGTGCGGGTTAGAACCCAGGCTGAGTCATACCAAAGACGTATAAAATAAATTGTACTAGCAGCTACCTCCCTTGGCGCTCAGCATTAATAGGTTAGTGTTAGGATTGGTCGGCCTGGTGTCAGGATAATGGGAATGGGTGGGACATAATGCTACATATCTGCGACACGATAACCCGATGGTAGACATCATAACGGCCACACTGCAGACATCGTAGCGATATGACTACAATTGTTAAAGTTACGTTAAAAATCCGAAACACACACACACACACACACACACACACACAGACACACATTACTCACCGGAATAATTGATATGACTTTGCATTTTTAGTGTCGCGTTACCACAGATTTGTCAGACTAGTTCCACTACAAATACTGGTGCATTTTACTAAAACATTATATGTGTCTTGTGTACTTTTCCAGTGCAAAAATGCCGAAAATAAGAGAATGTTTTAGATATTTATTTTTATATTAAGTCAACACAAATCAATGAAAGTTGATTGTAGATGGTATCACGGTACCAATTGTTTTTCCATATACCTCAATGCAAATGTTTTGTCAAATAAATATACTTTCTATCCTACCTCAGTATCTCAGTATGCATGTCACACAGTCATATAGAACAATCTGACAAGGACAAAACCAGGTACGCCATTTCATTTAAGAGAGACAACTCTAGACAGGGGTAAGAGTTATCTAGTCACAACAGACCCAGTTTCAGCCATGTGTACCACATTTTAAAAAATCATAAAAAATACAAAATATGATCTAGATAGGAATTAACATAATCTAACATGTTGCCAAGAGGCTTAACTTTTTTAAAGCTTAACAGAAAGTACAAATCTTACATAAAAAGCACCAATCACAGCTAGTGTCGTTCTTTATTTCTGAATGCAATGTTCCTACACCGTAAGCTACACCCAACTGGACTTGCGCAATTGGTACCGTTATACCAGATACGATGCCGATCCGTGTTTTTGGAAATATCACAAGAAATGCAACTCTTTCAACTTCAGCTAACCTTTCTTTTCATAGTTACCATTCCTATTATGGGTCTGGATCGAAGCAACGTTTTCTTCTTTTTTTCTTTCCTCTTTAGAAACAAACTGAACGATGTAAAACAACTGTTCTATCGGTTATTTTTCTTTTACATTTCAGATCATATCACAGATGAAGATACAATTATGAATGTCATCTATATTCCAAACAGAGAAAACTATAATACAGTAATTAAAAATCATGCATTTAATGTGGGATACAAGGATATGTGCTTTCCTGTCAGTTTGTTATGAAAGTGTCATTTATAATTTATATTGTATATACTATGCATTTCTGAATATAAATCAACAGAGTTTGTGGATATAGCTCAATTCTGCCTAGCAAGAGAATTCTCGTGGACCTATGTAAGATTAAGAAGGCAGTCAATAATAAACATCATTTTTAATTTTTGATATTTTAGCTATTTCACCAGTTTTAAATGCATGAGTTACAAATGTATCAGTTATCAGGTAAACGAATAAATTGATACATACTTTTGAAATCTTCTTCCCTGCTTGCTTTGAAGGAAAAGGATTGGCAATTTTTTGTAGCGGGAAGTTTTAACAGAGCTCAAAGACTAGAATGTGGAAATATTTTTCTATTAAAAAAACAACAACATGAAATGGTTCACCTTTACATTATCTAAATATGGGTTACAATAACACTCCTAACGCATGCGTATCAATAGATATGACTCAAATCGAAGCAAACAAGGAAGAAAAGCACCCCTGGAAAAACGGCAAAAACGTCATGAGTGGCGACAATACTGCCGTCGAAAGACAGATGAACTAGATCAAAATACTCCAGAGGAATTTACAATAACAGAGCTGGAAAAGGTACTATGCAACATCAAATCAGGCAAAGCAGCAGGATATGACAGTATCCTGCATGAGTTTGTGAAGCATCTTGGCCCGAAGGCAAAGGTATAGCTCGCCACTTTACACATCCGGGTTGTAAGGAAAAAGTGCATACCGACATTGTGGCGCCAGGAAAAAGTTATTCCGATCCCAAAGCCTGGCAAAGATCCCCATAATGCGGTGAGCTATCGGCTAATCTCCTTGCTTTCTGTATTTTACGGTACTAGAGCGCCTGATTCTCCAAAGAATCGGTCCGGACTTGGAAAAAATTATAACTGTTGAGCAGGGAGGCTTCAGGCATGGCCACATCAAGTCTTTGCCCTGACTACGTTTGTTGAAAACGGTTTTCAGAGGAACCTTAAAACTGGAGTTGTTTTCCTTGATCTAACAGCGGCACATGATACGGTCTGGCATGCAACGCTGTTCCTGAAAATTCCCAGAGTACTGCCGTGCTGGACAGTTGAGACTATCGAACTATTCCTACGCAAAAGGCGCTTCATGGTGTACATCTGAGAGATCTGCAGCTAGTGTATACGCCAGACTAATGGACTCCCACATCAGTCTGTTCTTTCGCAAAGTATGTTCAATGGTTATATCAATGACTTGCCTGAAACACAGTCGCGCAAGTCCGTGTATGCCTACGACATTGCTCTCAAGACCCAAAGTCGCTCGTTCATTTAGCTTGAGGACGTACTGAACAAGGACCTGGAGGAAATGACGGACTTCTTCAAGAAAAGGTGCCTACAGCCAAGCATAACAAAGGCCGTCTCCAGCGTCTTCTACCTCAGATTTGCATCCTAATCAATGGGCAGCACATAAAACACGACCCGACACATATATACCTTGGTGTGACTCTGGACAGATCAGTGACATTCAACAGTTACGTGAAGAAAACTGCAGCATAACTGAGCACTCGAAGCAACCTACTCTGCAAACTGGCTGGCTAAAGCTGCGGCACTAGTGTTCAGACACTCAAGACATCAGCACTGCCCCCCACCCACCCACCCATTATTCAACCGTAGAGTATTGCGCTCCAGTCAGGTCTCGATCGTCCCATACTAAGCTAATTAACTCCAGTTCAACACAACAATGCGCATAATCTCTGGAACACTAGGTTCTACTTCTTTACCATAGCTGCCGGTACTCAGCAACATTCCAATGCCACATCTCCGTCGCCAGGAAGCAACCACAAAACTGCTAGCTAATGTTTATGTTAGTGAGAAATTTCCACTGTTCATGGACATCACCTCACTCCCAGCAGTCCGCTTGGCTTTGAAACGTTCAATCGGGTTAGGTCCATTGCCGAAGGCTATGACAGCTTTGTCGGAATGGAGTAATGAGTGGTATTCAACAGATGTTGTAAACCACTACTTCGTAGCTGAACCATCTGTCGTCCCTCCTGGCTTCAACCTTCCACGACATATGTGGACCACGCCGAACCGTTTCCAGACAGGATAGTGTCGTTGTGCAATCAACCTTTCCGGTGGGGCCAATCCACTGACTCTTTCTGTAGTTGTGGTGCTCTACATGCCATGTCACACACTGTGAACAACTGTCCACTGACACAGTTCCCTGGTGGACTGCAGGCTCTGTACTTTACTGATGATGACGCTGTTAAATGGATTGACATGCACTACACACAATGGATAAATAATAATTTCCAGCAATTTGCAACGCTTCTTCAATCATTTCAAAGGTATGGATGATCTCATCTTTATGTTGATTTTGTCATTCCTTTTGTTATTTCGAAAACAGATAATTGATGTGCTGTGTCACATGGTTGTTTTTCAGATGTAACTTTGTTTTCCCATAAATAACACTCTGATTGCGGGCATCATTCAGGTTGACGATATAAAGTTTACGAGATTTTCAAGTTCTCTACTAAATTTAGCCAAATGCAAAAATATATGTTTATCCACATCCAATACGTTATTTGATCCATCTTCGTGTTACATTTCTTTGATTATCTTGCCTCCAGAGCTGATCGGTATTTGTATGATATTATCATTGAATGTTTTATATAAAACCTCATCTTGTTTTTCAAAACAGTAGGATATCTATTTTGCTGTTTGAACTGGAGCATTTTTTCTGCTGGATGGATATTCTGATCACAAACTGTTTGCCTGAGGCTTTTTTTCCACTCAGACTTGTAAACAAGTACATGCTATCTCTCAATATCAAGAATATTATTTTTACGCGAAAATCATTAAGTTGATCTATCACATCTCTCAGATCTACTGAGTGTTTCACAATATAACTTTGCACCATTATTTACCTTGTGTAAAATATTATAATTTATCATAAGTTAAACTAATTTGCACGGAATTTATTATCTCATAACCTTACAAATATTTATTTGTATTTTGCAAATCTTTTAGCTGTCGTTGTCTGCTATGCATATGATTATTTGTAAACAACAAGCTATGTGTGGCAGTTACCTCCACCTCCACCTGGATGGGAAAAAGATCTTGCCGAACCTCATGCGAATCAACATTGTTTGAATAAAACCCTAGCCTTCTTCCTACTTATAATGAATCACACAGGAACACATTTCTATCTTTACTAAATTCATTTCATATTTTTTAATCATAAATTGGACATTTAAATTTTAAGCTTCTGAAGTGGAGGTTGTTTGCCATTTTGTTTTACTCAACTCAACTATGTTTTGACATTCGAGTCTAGCATGATCTGATCTTGTTATGGCGGTGTAGGATTACTCTCCATCATGCCCACTGAGTAAAGTGCTTCTGCTATGTGGCAATCCAGTTTACAATTGCGTACTTTACCTATACGCAAACTAACTTGGCGAACATGTATGTATGTTAGAGTTCAAAAAAGCAGTTCCCCAAATTGTACCTCTTTAATTTCTATGACGTGACATCTTCAGAAGCCAAAATTCCGATATGTTAACCCTATTTACACCTTGGTGGATCGAGCAAATAGTTTTGTATTTTGTCGGAGCGACGTCTATTGGATTGCATAAGTTGCCTCCCTTAGTATGCAATGCCAACTAACCAAAGGCGCGTAACGGCGGTGTATATTGTACATCAGCTGAAAATGGTGGAGGCAATTGACTTCAAAAGGATAATTTGTAAGTTTAACATCGAAAGTATGACTACGTACCAGAGAGAAGCCGTTACAGTTGTATTTGAGTTAATGGTATTTGTATAAACACAGACCGGCAGTGGAAAGTTGCTTATTTATGAATCCGTTCAAGTTGTGTGCTCCCCTTGTCTCAGTCATGTAGGAACAGTGTTCAAATTGAACAACTTATTTTGATTGAATGCGGTGGCTTCCCGTCGTATCCACTGAAATTCACAGACCCAAAGCACATAAACATCTGCTTTTGATCCGCCCAGCTGTAGATATGGTTAACATATCGGAACCTTAGTTAGCGAAGATGATGACGTGTTGACTTACTTAAGTCAAGCTGACATAAGTCTTGATTGGAATTTGAAACAAGAAAATTATTCGTAAAAATATTTTGAAGTGTTTTTGTCAAACGTTATATTAGCTATAGTTATTGCCGCACATCCGTTGTTGGAGGTCAGACTCGTAAGTTCTCGAGGCATTTGTTCTTGCAAGTAGTCTGCAATTACATAATGCCTAAATGGATGTGATCGATTTTTAGTAACATCATATTATTTCATTTTATAGTTTGATTTCTCTGTTACTTACAATGGGGTTAGATGATTTTTCACTTAAATAGAAATATTGGATTTGTGTTTTGACAATTGGCCAATCAGACTCTCACATAACTTTTACTTATGAGGTAATAATTTCATTTACGAGGACCGTGTCTAAATGAACACGTGGTTGAACAAATTTTACTGATTATCATACTAACTCATGAACTGTAAAACATTCGCTCTATTGCTTTTCATTCTCATGCATTTTTTTGATTGCTTATTTTTCTCTTCATCTACAGTTTTACTACTCTGTTTCTTATTTTCGTTTTTTGTGATTCTCAATCTCCTTTTTCATATCTTCCGAGTTTTCTTCTACAAATCTTTGATGTACGTTGTTATAAGTGAATTAATTGTGAATCTCAACGTCTCTTTGCATTTACACTTAAGTGTATCAATATCAATAATGTCTGCTGTGTGATAGGATTGCCTTACAGAATCAGTGATCAGCTTCAAGTTAGTATATGCAATTCTTACACTGTATGTATTTTGTGACACGTTTATCCATTTTCTCCGTCGTTTCTTCTGTTTTACACAAAGGCAGCTATCACATATCTCAATTCATTTGACTGGTTTATTTGTCAATAGCGTGAAATTAAATTATAAAGTTCAATTTCAAACAATGTCTCGTACTTACTCTTTTTTATGCGCCCCCTTTTCCCCATCCAGTAGTTTTAAAGTTTTGCTGCAGTTCAATTTTTAAACTAATAATATATCCTTTGTCCTCTCTTACCTTTACAAGCTCACTTTTTTTTAAAATGTCTTTTAAGTACTTGACAATGTCGTTAGGAATAATGAATCATCGTAATACACATTGGGTGAGTCGGGGTGGAGTGGGTGGGTGGGGACAAGGGTTGGTCACGAAAATAATACTGGTAACCAACAGAAAACACAGTCACTCGAATCATGTACAGATTTATGAATTTATGCCTCGCATATGTGTACAGGGCAAGGTTTTAATTTTCAGAGTTTCACCAGGACAAGGTATAACTATAAGTTTGTGTATAATAGGTTTGTTATAAAAAAAAAAAGCAGACATAAGCAAGTACTGAATGGAATCGATATGTACACATGCCTCTCTGAATACATAGGCGAACAAGGCGGTCGCCAAGGCGCCACGCTTTCAGGGGTCGCAAATTAGACTGAAGTGAATTTTTATCTCAGAGGGGGAAGGGAGCAAGTCATAGTTTGCCTAGGGCGCTCAAAACTTTTCGGCCGGCCTTGAATATACAATATTCTCATATATTTCATGGGACTTAAAATTTAAAATGAAATTTAAATATTTGCAAAGTATAAAAGAATTGTCCAAAAATATACATCAGATCCATGAGAAAAATTCAAAACAATTTTGACTGCTAAAATCGAATATAAAGAGGTGCGGGATCTTTAATATAATAATTGTAGATGTAAACATTAAATAAAACCTCCTGAATTCATGATGCCGTTGATTATTTAAAAGCCAAAAAGGTCTGATAAACTGGATGAACACTGTCATAGCTGTGTACAGCCTTAATGCAATCTGATTAAAACCATATCTCCACTGTCCTACGTGAAGGACAGTCAGGCCCGGACCTAGGGCAAGGCAAACGAGGCAACCGCCTTGAGCCCCGTGCTTTCAGGGACTGAAAATATTTTGCTTGGGGCCCCGCTCATCGCTTGCTGCCCTGGGCCCCGCATGCTGCCATTGGCTCCGCACATCCTAGGGCCGGGCCTGAGGACATTGGATATCTGATTGGAATGTCTTATTGTTTCCTGTTATTCTTTGTCATTTCCTGTCTTCCGGCACGTAATGGTGGTACGGGGGTGTGAAGAGGAGGAGTGTTTGTGATTTGGATTTTTAACGTAGCTTTAACAATTTTTCAGTTATATCGCTACGATGTCTGCAGTGTGGCAGTTTATAGTGATGTCTAGCAATGGGGCACCATGCCGATGACATGTAGCATGATATCTCATCCAGTCACATTATTCTGACACCAGGTCGACCAGTCCTAACACTAACCTCTTAATGCTGAGCGCCAAGCGAGGCAGCTGTTGCAACCATTTTTATAAGTCTTTGATATGACTCGGCCGTGGATCGGACACACGACCTCCCACACCGAGGTGGACGCTCTAATCACTAAGCCACCTGAGCAGTGGGAAGAGGAGGAGTATAAAGGAAGGAACTCCTGTGACAAACACTTTGTTGTTGTTGTTGAGTTTAATTATAGTTGCGTGCGCACAATTGTGCATGTGCCACTTTTTTCTGACTGCACCGCAGCCTGCTAGTTGTTCCTGGGGAAGGGAATGGTGCCACCTCCCACAGGCTTTTATGGATTCAAGGAACCCTGATAGTTTGGCCACAATCTGTGGGTCCATAAAGGTCCCTTACAGTTGAATGGTTGGCTGTCATTAGCGGTAAGGAGAGCTCGGGAACGGTCCTGCTTGTTTTACATCGCTGGTTTCTTGTTGCATTTGCCTGGTGTTTCTTGCGATTTTTTTTTCGATTTTGTTTCTTCTTAAAAATGTTCTGGGGGGGGGGGGGCGTGTTCTATGCTGTTTATAGAGGTTCTTAGTAGAAATCATGTATGAAGAGAGATTTTCAAGGTTATTATGGTATTACTAGTCGAGGTGTTTAGGGTGTGTTTCCTACGTTATGTTATTTATAAGTTTTTAGATATTACCTCTTTAAGTTATTTATTAATTAATGTTTTTAGAGATTGAATGTTATTTATACTTTATTTAGCAAGAGACCGGAGTCCTAGCCGTTTACACGGTTCGTTAAGGACATCTAGGACCGGAATCCTAGCTGATTACTCGGTTCGTTAAGGACATCTAGGACATCCGATTTTGCGATTTCCTTAGTTTTTTATAGGTACTTCGTAAGTGAATTATTTATTAATACTTTTATAAAATTGAATGATATGTTATGGGTTTTTATGTGGTGGCTTCTAAATTTATTTAGCTAGTTACTGGGTCTTTTGGTTTTGTGGGGATAGTAATTACATTTTGTTCCTAAGTCCTGCTGAGTCTATGAATTGATTTATATTTTTATATGCTGATTGTTTATTTTTATTAGAGTCCATAAGTAACTCTGGGTATGTGTGTGGTGATCCGATCTCTTCTTGGTTTTTGATAAATATTTTCCGAGCGGGTTGATATTTTGGGCATATATTGAATACGTGGTGTAGATCTTCGGTGGTGTGGCAGTTAAAGCAGTTAATGGTTGCTGGTTTGGGTCCTATAAACCTTCCAAAACTACTTGCTAGTTTAGTTTTTCCAGTTATTATCCTGTTTATGGTTTTCTGTTCTAAATAGGTACCCTTAGGTAGCTGTATGTTCCTATCTACGTTTTTTTTTTTTTGGGGGGGGGTGTCATGGCGCTTTTTACCTTTTGTGGAGGAGTTCCAAAAATCTTGCCATGTTTGGTCTATATATGCTTGTGCGAAGCTTGTTGCTTCTGTAGAGCTATAGTTAAGCTTGACAGAGTTTTGATCTCCTAGTTTGGTTTTTGCAACTTTGTCTGCTGTTTCGTTGCCAGAGATTCCAATGTGCGACGGTATCCACATGAGCTCGACTAATTTATGTGCTGTGGTGATATCGTCGATTAATTGGCATGCTCTGTCGAGGAATTGTTCCCTAGAATGTGTATTGCGATTTTGGATCGATTTGATAACGCTTAGGGAATCGCTTATAATGACTGCTTTAGGTATTTGGTTGTCTTTGATCCATTGTAGTGAATTCAGTGGTGTAAATGGATCAATAGTCAGGTAATCTGGATCCCGTTTGAATATTGAATTCAGGGATGACTATTGCTGCTGCTGTTCTTGGTGGGTTGTTTGTTTTTGATCCATCGGTATATATTTTAACATAATCCGGGTATTTTTGGTTGATTTCGTTTACCAGTACAGGTTAGTAGTATATAGGGATACCCTAGCGACAATGGGAATTAGCATTACAGACCCCCCCCCCCCCGGGACAATCTGGCGACAATGGAAAATTAACATGGAGAAAAATCGTGGGACAATCTGGCGACAAGGGAAATTAACATGGAGAAAAATCGTGGGACTGTTGAGCGACAAGGGAAATTAACATGGAGAAAAATCGTGGGACTGTTGAGCTACAAGGGAAATTGAACATGGGATTTTTTTTTTAAATAAAAAAAGGGTAGGCAATCGAAAGTCATTCTCTTTTCGAGAAATGTGGGTGGCCCTGAAAAGGGCCTTTGGGTTTTTTTTCTTCTTCTAACTCCTTAACTTCTTCCACCATCCTCTTATTTTTTCCATCATTCCTTTCTTCTTCTTTTCTGTTTCCGGCATCCAGTCCGGGTGACCCATGGCTCGGAACTTCTCTTGGATTTTCATCCAGTTAGCGTTTAGTTTCTCTAGTTCTTCCTTTTTCTTTCTATTTTCTTCTTCTTTTCTTTCCTTTGACCACTTTTCTTTGATCTTCTTGACCTCTTCGGTCAGCACATTCCTCATTACTTCTTCCGCTTTCTTAAGCTTGTCTAAGCCCCACTTCACAAAAGACCAATCTGTCCATTCTACAATGTCTTCTAAAAAACACCTTACACTCGTCACATAAACTATGGCTTCTTTCAACTTGCCCACTTTCACATACGGTGGGTTAATTAAACCTCTGATTCTCTTCTCCTCATCCTCTATCATTTCTTTCACAATATCGATGGCTAAGTGGAGGCTGGTTACTTGTCTTGAGACGAAGTCTTTTGTCACTGCATGCCTCCATTCCTGTTCAAGCCTTTCTGCTACATTCAATCCATCCACCATCCAATACCAACTTCCCATAAGGTTGTTATACAAAGCTGAAGCTGCTGGCATCTTCTTGTTTGCTTATTCCGTAGAATAGGCTCCAATGGCAAACACTGTTAGTTTGATAGTTAAAGCGCGGACGTGAAGGAAAACATCCCCTACTTTTCTCATTTCATATAATATACTATCCACATACGTGAACCATCAATAAACGAACCCCAAATCTACTATTTACACACGCAAATCATTAAAACGAAATCCATAATCTACAATCCACACAATCGTACGTGATCGGTTACAAAACCCAAACTATACTTTCCACATACTCTAAGAAACAATTAACTAACTCATAATCTACTATTCACACAAACGTACGTGAGCTCTTGCAAGCACAAACACATGCACAAACACATACCCTCACACTATAAAAAAGAGTTAGTGTTTATATTCACACTACTCTACCTACACACATTGGCAAATCGATTGTTATTTCTTTTCTAGAGTATTGGGATAGCCC
This sequence comes from Sinohyriopsis cumingii, assembly GCA_028554795.2. Taxonomy (NCBI): domain Eukaryota; kingdom Metazoa; phylum Mollusca; class Bivalvia; order Unionida; family Unionidae; genus Sinohyriopsis; species Sinohyriopsis cumingii. The sequence goes on from CM068832.1 coordinate 42,014,861, forward strand.
TGAAAAGGGCTGTTGGTTTTTAACTCCAGATGCACCTATCTAATGCTGGCACCTTCCAGGCCTGGCGCCACATACACATCTTGTTCCCCAGTTGCTTTTTACTTTTTTTGGGGAGAGAGCAGAGGCGGGATAAATAGCTTCAGAATCCCAATTTTCTGTCTCTGGGATTCTGAAATTTCTTCTCTCTTTTTCTTCCTCTTCTTTGTTTCTTCTCTCCTCCTCCTCTTCTTTGTATCTTCTCTCCGCCTCTTCTTTGTATCTTCTCTCCTCCTCTTCTTTGTTTCTTCTCTCCTCCTCTTTCATCCTTCCCTCTTCCACAATGGCTTCCGCGGCCAGTTCGTTCGACAGGCGCCTGGCATATTCCAGATGCACATGAAGTTCCAACAGTTTCGCTAGTCTGGTGTTCATTCTGGTGTTGATCAATCAACAAGGGTAGCTGGACTGACGAGTGACTTTTAATTTATACTAAAAGCGCGGACGTGAAGGAAAACATCCCCCTAAAAACATAAAATTGATCTTACCTAGATCATGACCAAAACAACTCGCGGACCTAAAAGAAACACTCACTCACTTTTTTATACTACCCATTCCTATTCTAAAAGATTTTTCATTAATCACTTCAATATACTATTCACATACTCAAAGCAATCCAACCCCAAATCTACTCTCGCCACACCTCAAACACCAAAAAAAACATGATCTTAATCTACTATCCACACCTAACTTACTTTAGCACCTACAAACACATACACATGCACTATAAAAAAGAGTTAGTGTTTATATTCTCACTACTCTACCTACACACATTGGCAAATCGATGGTTATTTCTTTTCTAGAGTATTGTGTAGTCCTGAAAAGGGCTGTTTTTGGGGGTTTTTTTTTTTTGTTTGCTATGGCAATCTTTTAGTTTCTAAGAATGCGTCGTCCTCTGAGGATAGACTTTCTGACCATAGGTCTGCTTCTTCGGAAAGAGAAGAAGAACTCTTTGGTGTCGATACGACAATCGACAAAGCCTCTGTCAGGTTCAGGTTCCTGCTGCTGCTGCTGTTGTTGTTGTTGCTGTTGCTGCTGTCTCTGAAGTCTCTACTTCTCTGTCCATTCTTCTTTCTCCCTGTTCGCCTCTTCTCTAAAGAGCTCTTCTATCAGGTCTTCAGTGACTTTTAACATTCTCACATTCTCTATCTCTTCAGCTTTCTGTATCAGACTGTGTCTGACCCTATGCAAATTCACGTAGGTTTCGTTTAGCTTAGCTAGTTTGGAGCACATCTTCGTAGGAGGATGAGTCGACAATGGATGGTTAGATTGGAAACTACCCCGGTTCTTAAAGTCAAAGCGCGGACGTGAAGGAAAACATCCCTCCACGGTTTTCGAGCCGGAACGTTCAATGAGTGACATGAGAGGGATAGTAAGAAGTCAAAGAGCATGAATCAACATTCTTATAGCCAAACAAACGACAAAAAGGCATTTTTTTTCAAAACACAACATTTTTTATTCAAAAATCACTTAACACTAACCAACAACTCTAACATTTTTTTAACAATAATCCAACATTATAACATCAAACATTTTTTTCTAATCACAAACATTTTTTTCAATTTACAGTCTACTTTAAACAGAGCTGACAACGTTCTGAATGAAATTGTGATTTCCACTGTTGGAAGTCATTAGGCCATTGATGGACACTACGTTTCCTAGCTTGAGAAAAAAGATAAGCATAATGGTCACAAAACCATCGATCTACTTTCACATCGTTTCTAGAAGAAGAACGAGGATCAAAATGAGTCACTAAATGTTCTAAGGAATAGCCCGGGCTGCGATGATGCAGAAAATACACACAGTACTGTCCACACACCAAGGAATCTGTGCCTTGTAATTTCACATTATTGAATCGGGTGGTCTGAGCATTTCTTCTCATAAAGTCAATGATATCGTCTTCCAAAGGGGGCAATCCGTACGAATCGAAATATTCCACACATCCTTCTTGAGGAAAGTAAACGGCTACCCAGTGGGTTCCTGGGAGATGACTGTCGTCCGTGTTGATCACGAAAGCTAGATGGTCTTGAGGTTTGCGATGAGGGAGTTCATCTTTAGCACAGACGACAGGATTCCAAGAAGCCGTATACGAACTTTGGTTCAAAAGGTAATAAAGTTCCCAGGTCTCCATGTTTTGTGTTTTTTTTTCTTCTTCACAGGTAATAATAAGTCATCAATTCGATCCTGACTTTTTGCTTGAAAATGTCTGACAAATAACCGCTTCTTCGTTTCGTCTCCTCACTTTGATTCAGGAGAGCTTCGATACGATGGATCTCTTGAGTGGTTAATGGTGGACAAGAATGTTCACGCAAGTCTTTATACCACTGGTGCAACACGTCTTCGTCCGAGATGAGACTCCAAGCATCGTCCAGATACTCGTCCAATTTTTCTTCTTGACTCAGCATCAGGCATTTATCGTGTTGAATTTGACTGGGATGATCGTTTTGACATCCATAGCACTCTTTTTTGATCAATTCCGTCATTTTTTCGACCAAGTGTTTGGCAAAACAGGAGACTAAATGGGCTTCTTGTTCTGGCCATCTTGACTTCATCATGATAACTTCTTCTTTTTCCAAGGTCTCCTCACATTCCATCTCCAATGTTTTTCCACTAGGTAAAGAGGGATAACAGTCTTCCATAGCTTCTAATAGTCTAGAATGACTTCTCTCAAACTGTTGATTTCTATCGTATTATCGAATTCTGCATACAGGATGACGTTCACTCTCTTGTCTAGTGGTTCTGCAAACTGAAGTTCCACACGAATCTGGCCTGATTTTAAGGGGTGAAAATGTCCCTCGTCGCTGCCTTGGTCTGGAGTGAAATCGAAAGCCCACAAAGCATAGCCTCCTGCGTAATCTTCGTACGTAATGCCGTGACTGGTGTTGGTCCCTAACTGGCCGGTGGCTTCGTACAAGGACAAGTATGATCTCAAGTAATTCATCTTCGTGTCACTAAAGTCAGGTTCGAAAGGTCGGGTACACAAGGTCTTGCCATCGCGACTGACTTCGATTTTCTTCACCTTAAAGTGTTGAAAGTTGAAAGGATTTTGATGGAAGGCTCCGTTGAAGGCTGAATTCAGGACCATACCAAGGATTAAACGTTTGGGTAACTGTCCTTGAAACAGATGATCTTCGATCATGGAATGATGGCTAGCGGGAATGGTGAACGTTTTCACTTCCATGCGTCGTATGGGATACTTGGCGGTCGTTCTGCTCAACGTTTGACTAATGTCATTTCCCACTTTGGGTAACACTTCCACGCGTCGTACGTAGAGTTTTACGTCCTCGATTTTGCTTTTAGGATTGTCAGCAGCAGTATCAGCCAACAAATGGAAAGCGGCACTGCTACGATTCAGTCTCAAGCGGACATTGACACCGTTCAGCAAATATTTCTCTTGCAACCACATGTCCAAATGCAAACGATCCATCAGTTCTAAACTCTTCTTATTTAAGATTTTGCTTCGTCTTTCCTCAAAGCCGTCATTGTCTTTATCTATTTCGTCAAACTTGGTCGCTTCGTCAGGTTCCCATAGCACACAAGCATTGAGATGAGAATTCTTGGCATCTATTCCGTACGTCAAGAGATTTTCCAGGTAGGCACGATAAGGGTAAGTATCCATGCTGCTACTGACCAGTTTGTTATTCAAGTACAAGTCCACTGAGCTGAACAAGGAATGCATGAAATTGTTGACGGGAGCTATATTCTCAGTGTCTTCTACTGCACCATCATCCCTATCTAGAACTTTCAAGTACAAGTAACTGCTATTCAGATCGATGTAATCTTCGGGCTGTCCCTTCATTTCAAACTCGATGGGAGCGGAATCTGTCAATGAGGAGACGGGATGAAATTCCACCCATTGGGATTCTTGCATGGTCATCATGGTGGGTGGCATGGCAAACAGATCCAGTTCCGACTTGGAACAGGCACAAGACTCTCGGTGCATCATTTTTTTGTTGCTGTGTCTCAATAATCGAAAACGTCTAAGTCTCGAACGGTTCTTCTTTTCTTGGTCTTTCTAGCTTTAGACGTGTGAAGTCTGGTGAAAGGATGTTTTCTTCGTCGTCTCTTTCTGCCTTGTCCTTGCTGAATGCCTGACTCGGTAGCGTGCAGGGCATTTATAGGTGTGTCTCGTCGGCCCAAAAGGTCTTTACCCGTTTGCAGCAAGACATTTTTGCCTGCCCTCATGAAGGATTCTTTGGGGTTTTGTTTGTCGATGATGACATTTTGGAGAAATTCTTTGCCTTGCGTCAGTGCCGCATCTTTCAAGGCGTGCAATCCGCGTGTCACCATCGGTTTCAACACCGGAGCCACCGAACGAAAGGCGGATTTTAACATATCTCCTAAACCGTGTCCTCGCTGTCGTGCAACCCCTCGGTACACTGGATACATGATTTTACGAGTCGTGAGAGAACCGTTTTCGAAAATGGAGTTTCACCGTGACTTTTCCTTTGGTGAATGGAATATTTTTTCCCAGATCTCCTTTTATACCAATGTTGACCGTGTCCAAATACGACTTGTTGACATGCAAATAATGAGGATGTACAAATTCGCGGTGGACGTGATAAGTGTTTCCACCTCCCTCGTCACTGGCCGTGGCAGAATTTACTTTGAAAGGAATGACACGCAGTAACGGCACGGAGGTGTGTCCCACCACGTTGTACTACACCACATCGGAGTACACAAACATCAAATTCAGTCCCTGGTTCAGTTCTACCGGGAAACGAAAGCACCTCGCAAAATGCCCGTTGTTGTCAATGTCTGCGATGTGAATCTTTTTGGTCTGCTTATCCGTGACCATATTGAGGTCTCCACCCAAAATGTCATACAATCCAGGGCAAAATTTAATACGTATACTTCTATCCTCACTTTCAAATCTGAGGAGTAGACGGTGAGACAGTTTGTGGTACTCCATGGTGACACGTTTTTTTAGTCCGGTCAGAACTTTGTCAAATGCTGCATAGAATTTGTCAGCGATGGCCTCCACCAGATGTTGACCACTAAAATAATGGCCTGAGTTAATTTTAAAGTGATGAACGTAAAGAGGAGGAGAAGTGTCACTGCTGAGTATTGGGGCCTTGTTAAGTGATTTATGTTGAGAAGTGGTCGTCATGGTTTGCTGCACTGTTGGGTCTAGAATTTCGACGTCAAAAGTGTTTTGAGTTTCAGTGATGTTTTTGATTTGTGTTGGGTGAATCATTTCTACCAAAGCCACTTCCCAATGGGCTTCGTGATCTAACGGGATGGCCTGAGGTAATTTGACCGTGTAACAGCACAACGTGTTGTGGGGAAACACCTCCATGGAACTGTCACTGGGTAAGGTTAAGTAAAATTGGTTTTGGTGACTCATAATTCCAGAGTTCTGTGGCTGTCCGAGGGGTTACTGGACGTCAGAGGCGTGTCTCCGCCCAAAATGGGGTTCTGGTTGTGGTTGTTGTTGAAGTGGTGACTGGCACTGGCACTGGACACAAGGTTCCCGTGGTTCCCGTTGGAAGAGAATTTCAGGGAGGGATTGGGAAGCAGGTAGCCGATGCAACTGCTCAATAAAATGGTCCACAATTGTTTGTCTCCTTGTTGCAAACTCAAATTGGCAATGGCTGCCCCGATGACACAATACGCCACGAAGATTTGGCAGAAAAAGACGATTTGTGTTTTAGGCACACGTTCTCCGCACCACACCCACAAAGGTTGTTTTTGTAAATCTTGCACAGAAGAACTAGGTGAAGGAGTGGTCGACGTAGCTGCGTCTGTGTGAAAAGGCATGATGGTCACTTCTTTTTATAGTCGATGACTTGCGAAGCGTCGATCCAAGAATCAAAACTGGGTGGATATCCTTTCCAACGTACTTTGACTTCTTTGACACGTCGTTTGCCTACTTCACGGGTTCTGCGTTCGAGAATGCTTTCGATATCGTACACGTCGTCTTCTTTTTTGGTGACACGTTGTAACTCGGGCAAATAAAACGTTCCTTTGAGCACTTCTCCGTTCATGTCTTCCAATTTATAGACGGCAGGATGACGGCCATGCACTCGTCCAGTGACACGAAACAATTCGGTCGTCCAGTTAGGTAAGTAACCTTTGTCGAAAGTGCGTTTGGTTTTGCCAATGCGCACCCAATCTCCTACGACCAACTCTCCACTTTTCTTGGGGACAACCCTCGTCGGGGACGTACCAAACAGGCGCTCAAACACCAACACTTCGTTCTCGGGAGTCACTTCTTGCGGGGCACGTCCAATGCTTCGATGGTAAGATTGGTTGTACGCTTGCACCAGGTGCGTTAAGATGTCGATGTACTTCAGAGTGTGGTGATGCGTAAAATATTTCCACATGCGTTCTTTCAAAGTACGTTGAAAACGTTCCACGATGCTGGTTTTGGTTTCAGGATTCTCGGTGGTAAAAAAATGAATGTCACGTTTCTTTAATTCTTTTTGGAAAGCTTGGTTTAGAAATTCGGTGCCTTTGTCCGTTTGCCATCGAAGAGGGTGACGACCGCTTTGTTTTAACACCCGTTGCAGGGCTCGCACTAACTCGCTGCTCGATTTGGAAGTCAAGGGCACGACCCAGGCAAATTTGGAAAAGACGTCGATGACAAAACAAATATTTGTAGCCACGATTGTAGCTGGCCAAATGAGAGACATCGACTAAATCGGCTTGCCATTGATGATCGATGCCTTCCACTCGGGTACGACTTCTGGAAAACTTGCGTCGAATGGGTTTGTGTAAAGTGTAGGTAGCTTGTTCTTGTAACCATCGTTGCACTTGAGGTAAACAGAGACTTTTCAGTCGAGTTTTGGCAGCACGATACAATTTTTGAACTCCTGCGTAACCTGCAGGATGCGAGGGATCGTAGTAAATGCTGGCTAAGACTTTTTCCATTTTTTGTGTGTGTGTGTGTGTGTGTTAATAAGGCATCCACTCTTAGAAGATGCTACTCTTTTTCTCTTGGGGTATTTTCTTGGATTGCAATGCTTTGCGTGTGCGACCGGCAATAGGTGTCGAGGAGGATGACTGAGCGGGGGATATCGGTTCTTGTTTCACTTCTGTCTTCACTTCTGTCTTCACTTTCTTTTTCTCTTGTGATGAAGAAGGGGTGGCCATCATCTTCTTAATCCATCCAATTCTGGAGGTAGGTGGTGTTGTTAACTTGCGAACTTTTTCTGGTGGAGTTTGAAACCCTTCTTCTTCTTCTTCTTCTTCTCCGTTTTCTGTCTTGGTCACTGGTAGTGGTGTTACTGGTATTGGCGATGGTGCTGGACTTTTCATCAAGGTCTTAAAATCTTTCAGAGTGGGTAGAGCTGTTTCGTCTAAAGCTTTCTGGTGAAAGAGTTGCAGTCGTTGCAAGAGTTGACCGTACTTTTGCGATTTTTCTGTTTCGGACAAATCTTGGCGATCCATCAAGGACTGCAATTCGTGTTGTAACTGGGACATCTCGCTCACATGGGGATTGGGAGGTAAATGCGGGGTGCGTTGTTCTTGCCAACGATGGTATTCCATCCATCGTTTGTAAGGCACTAAAGCTAGTTTTCGTCCTTCCATGGGGTTGTCAAGGGTCAATTCTGAGATCTTGGGACTTCCGAGGGCCTTTTTATCTTGCTCCCACTAGTCCTCCCAACATGGTTCCCAAGACTCCTTTCAGTAAGGGACCTAACAAGAGGGGTAAAATGCCTCCACGTTGGACCAACATCTTCTTCTTTTGACGAATGGGAATTTTCTTTTGAACCATTTGGCGAAGAACGTGACGATGTTTGCCTAAGCATTGTTTCTGGTGTTTGGACAAAGGGATCGTGCCTTTCAAGACGTTCAAACAACATTCGCACACGGTATCGATGACCTCTTTGGAGGCTGATTGAATGAGTTTTTTTCGTAGGGGTGGAGAAGCTTTGGACAGGACAGATAACATGTCCCCATGTTTGGCTAAACGAGGAGGCAGTCCTTTCCTTTTCTTTTCTTGGGGATGTTTAGAAGAGGGATGTTTTCTGGAGGGTGACATCTTTGAGTCTTCAGTAGCACCAAAAAACACTGATACCCTACTTGGTCACACACCTTTTTTATACTGGAACGCGTCGCCACTGATTGTCTTTACGTCGTATCAATTTGAGGACAGGCATGACACGTCGTGCAGGGGTACGCAGCGGACTAAATCGAGCCAGTTCTTGCTTGGACAAATCCAGTAAACTTTGTAACATGCCCGATCTTTCTTGGACTTTGATTTTGGGAGAAGGTACTTTGTGAGCAGCAGCCACTGCCACTAAATTGGAGGGTCCTGCCACTGGGGAAGTTCTTCTTGGGGTCATCAACGGAGAAGTTCTTGGTGTGATCAACGTCTCCAAGTACTCTTCAGTTCTTGGTGTCATCAACGGAGAAGTGGATGAACGTGAGGCTGTCGGAGACGCAGTCACCGCCGTGGCAGGTCGTGGTTTGAGAGTGTAAGGTTGCGTCCTGGCCGAAGAAGAAGTGCCTCTCTTGCGACTAGTTTTCTTCTGTGGGCTTTTCTTTTTCTGGGGACTTTTTCTCTGTTTCTTTTTCTGGGGGCTTCTTTTCTTTTTCCGGGGTGGCGTCTGGTAAGAGGAGGGTCCCGCCACTGGAGAAGTTCTCCTTGGGGACCTGGTCTTTTTCTTCTTCTTCTTGGGGCTTCGTTTGACTTTTTTCTTGGGGAGAAGTTTGGGGGCATTAGGATCCCATCTTAAGAGAGAGCGAATGATGACCCCTCCTAGAGTACCGCTCCCTCCAGGTTTCAAAATGATTTGTTTTTTGGTTTGAGTGTCGATGCGGGGATCGGCCAGTTGGACCAAAGCGACTTTGTTTCGATCAAAAAAGCGTTTGGTTTGATGAGGAATCTGAATGATCCCTTGGAGTAATTGACGTGCCGTCACCGTGAACCATCGTAAGACTTCTTTGAGACTAGCTTCTAAGACACGAGCTCGTATTTGTGGATTTTTTCTCGACTGATGCCATACAAGGCACGAATCAATTTGACGGGAAGATGCGACTGAAGGGACATCATGTTGACGTTGAGTGAGACAGACGAAAAGGGTCAGAGGTTTTTATAGATTTTTTTGTGGAGTGAAATTAAATCGAGGACGGAGACGTGTACAGGACAGGCCCTCCGTCTTGGCACCAGTGGTGAAACAAGTGGGTACGAAATCGCAAATCCTCGGGAGTTGTAGGTTTCAAATCGACGAGTAAATAGGCGTGTGGCGTTTGAGTGGCATCGTCGTACACCTGAGTCAGCCAAGGCGTTCCTAACTGTTTGGCTAAGACTTGCACTTGCGATTTATCTCGAGGGCTTTTAAACAAGACCACGTAATGCGCATTGAGACTGATGGTGCGATGGGCTTTACTTTGTTGAAACAAAGTTTGGGTGATGTAAACGACACTGGCATTACGGTGATGCCCTTTGCGCGTGAACCACAGTTTAATTTCTTCTTCGTCTTCTCCTAACATGTCGTCGAAAATGACCAAATGGGTTTGACGGGAGTCAGAGACGATGCCGTCGTCTTCTTTAGGAATGCCTTCCACAACCACGATGGAATCGCCTTGACTTTCTCGCAAGAGGCTGTACGCCGATTGCCACTCTTTGTAACACCACACGATCCGTTGAGGTGGCCGATCGATCAAATGATGTTTATGTTCGATCAAACGTTTGACGAATTCGGTTTTGCCTGAACCGCTAGGTCCAGCAATGAGCATGTTAAAGGGATGGCGAAGATACAAAGCCTCCCAACTGGCACGATCTAAGTGTTCGTCGATGACTTTGACAGTAGAGGAAGAGGAAGCAGAGACAGCAGAGGTAGCCATAGTGTGAGAAATGTCACTTGTGACACGAAAACAAACAAGACAAGAGTTTATATACTTTTTTCAGAACACGTTTATTGAATGTTTCAAACATGAATACGAAAGACAAAAATACATAAAAGCCAAAGGCTTAAGTACAAGGATAAAAGGCACATGATAACCATTAACGTGGAATAAACACAAGTGTCTGTACAACATGTTTTGGGTAATGTTCTGACCAGTTCTATAGTAGGTGGTAAGGTCACACAAGTGTCCTCCCGAAAGGGTCTTTCAGGCCTGTCCACGACAGTCCCGTCCTGGGTGACGGGTTCTTCTGGCACCGTCACTAACACAGGTTGAAAAGTAACTTTTTTCCTTGAACAACTCTCGTGCATACTGGGCCACTTCTTGGGTCCAAGCCTCAAAATCCCATTCTTTCCAGGCACGGACATCTGTCCAATGGGGATGTAAGTCACAAGATACACACACATCGTCATACACGTCTTGGGTAGCTAAAAGTTGACGAATCTTTTTTTCCTGTTGAGGTCGAGAAGTATCCAGATGAAAACGCAAGGCTTTGAGCAAAAGGAGTTTTTCGTGACAATTTAAGGCCATGGGGGATGTGGTAAGTACTGATCGTAAAGAGTCCACAAAGAATCGGCTGGTAAACAAAATCCCAGAAAACAAGTCACTAAGACACACACCACTTGTCGACCCAAACTGAATGGATACAGTTCTTGTAATAATCGATGGTAATGATCCACGGTTTGAATATGGTCATTGAGTTCCTTCCACGGAATCTGTTCAATAATATGTGACATAATCCGTGGCATGGCAGCCTGATTTTATAGTCTCTTTGTTTCGGAAGCAATAAAGGTAATTTCTAACCAAACATGTTCGTTCTCCAGTAGGGAATTTAAATGTTACATACTGTAACCGAAACGTCAGAGTTTGTCTAGATGTTTCGTCTTCCGCTAAGCAGATTCCACATAACAAATGTTGGTAATCCTTTAACTCGTCTTCCTCAATACGTTGCAGTAGGTGAATCTCGAAGTAACCAAAATTACGAACGTCTAGTTCATCATTCACAAACTGAAAGTGTTCAACAAGGTCTGACCACTGAAAGAATTTCTGACGAATCAGTCCTCTTATACCATTCAGGTACCAGTGGTTAAAGATCTGGTGACGTAACGGATGCAATTGTTCTTTACGTTTCACTTGTATTTTGACCAGCTCTCGGTAAATCCTTTCTCTCAACTCCACAGGCAAGCCCAAAATGTTCTCTTGTAAAGTATCCATAAGTATATACACTGTTTTTGGAATCCTTGGGTGGTGGCCAATAGCCTCGTTTACCTTTGTGCCTGATGTAATATCCACTCATAATCAGTCTTCCTATACTTTGGAACAGAGCATAATTTAAAAACGGTTGAATAACTTTGCGTTTGCGTTTCACTTGTATTTTGATCAGTTCTCGGTAAATGCGTTCTCTCAGCTCCACAGGCAAAGCACGAATGTTCTCTAGCAAAGTATCCATGATGTTGTTGTTGTTGTGGGGTTTAACGCCATTTTTTTCAGCACAAGACAGGCTATACATGGCGGCCAGTATTAATGGTGGAGGAAGAACCCGGGAAAACCCCGGAAAGAACCACCGACCCTCGAGAAGCTACTGGCAAGCTTTCTCACATACCCACATTGGCTGAATCTTAGACTCGAACCGCCGCAGACAGAGGTGAGATGGCAGTGATCCGTAACGAAGAGAGCTTTAGACCACTCGGCCACTCGGGGCCCCCAAAGTATCCATGAATAGGTCATACTAAATCCTCTTTTGTCTGACACAAGACATGTACTGTTTGCACAGACATGGTTTTAATTCATTGTCGAATCTAAATCGTTTAGTTACTAATTTACACGTTACAATTCGTTCAGAAGTTTCCTCTTTCACTAAGTCGACATTGCTTAAAAGATGTTGGTAATTCGTTAACTCTTCCTCTGGAATTCGATGCAGTACGTTTACAATGTAGTAGATAGAATCATCCAGAGCAAACCATTCGTTTTTAAAACCAGGGGGTCGTTGATCAATGTCTGTCCAATGGAACACTTTCAACTGAATCAGTCCTTGTATAGCATTCAGGTACCAGTGGTTCAAACACCGGTAACGTAACGGATGCAATTGTTCTTTACGTTTCACTAGTATTTTCACCAGCTCTCGGTAAATGCGTTCTCTCAACTCCACAGGCAAAGCACGAATGTTCTCGTGTAAAGTATCCATGAACAGATTATGGTAAGTTACTTCAATGTCTCGGTCCCACTAAGGGTAAGTAATGACAATTCGGTGACCATCGAGCATGTTCTACGTAGGCCGAATCTTGCGGTTCCCAGTGGTGAAGTGACACACCGGAACTGAAGCACTTGACTTTATCTCCTTCGCCCAAGTAGAAAAATCCGGCTCTGGCTAATTCTTCGGGGGTCGGTCCTCCCAGATACTTAGGCCATTTTCCTTTGAACGATTGAAGACGATTTTCAAAGTCGCAGTATTCCGACAAACGCACAGGGAACGAATATTCGTCTTTCACAGGTTCGTTTCGATGAGGGTTGGGTGACATGAACAGGAGTTTGCTCAGGGCTGGATGACATCCGTAGGGGGGGTAGACGTGAAGGTGAACATTCCCCTTTAAAACGAAACCCAGTAGAATGTCCAAGAGGACGAGCGGCATCACTTTCGCATCCCTCAGGTTTGACACGCACAGCATCACTTTCCATGATAGGGGTCGTGAGAACAAAGTTCCCATGATGCTTTACGGCATCGCTAAGGTCACAGCGTACACCATCGTTCCCATCGTAAGGCTCACAATCTCACTCGTCTGCAAACTCCGTTACGCAATTACAATGGTAACCACATGGACAATCGCAGTTTCCCTCCGGACATTTTCCGTCGCAATGCATGGGTCTTATCCATCCAATATTAGTCACACTAGAGGAAGATACAACTTTTTTACAATCCCCAAACTGGAACGATGTCTATTTCAAAGTATTCATCTTTTTCGCTTGGTCTTGGTAGTCACAATGAACTATCGATCTTGCCTAGGGTTCCTTTTTATATACAGACCAATACCGACGTGTCCATACGGTAAGGTGAAATGATTGGGAAGTCGCACTCGCTTCTGGTACACGATTTGATAGACTTTTTCCAAGGGCCGACTGACGATGTGTTGAGTGGGTAAACGTACAATCTTGTTCGGTTGATAGGTGGTCACTTTAAAGTTTGCATCCTCTCCCGATTGCAAGGCTTCTTTCAATACCCCAAAGTTGACCACACGACTGGTACGATAATTCAGAGTCAGTCCTTTCACTTTGCACGTCGTGTGCACTTCTCCTTGTGGGTCCCGGTATTCGTAGCCGTAATTTTTGGGACCGCCACTGACGAAACTTAGAATCTTGTCGTCGGGATGCTCGTCTGTCCAGGCTCCTAAACGGTCTCCTTCGATGTCAGGGTGCTGTTGAATCGGGTGATGGATGTAAATGCAACTGTCCGTGTCAAAGTACAGGACGCGTTCCCCTAACAGTTCTAAAGCTTCGTACAATTTTAAGCGAGCATGAGCTGTCACGTAAGCCGCAATGATGACATTTCCAAAAGGGTCGTCTTGTACAAAGTCCAGATCTTCTTCGTAATTGACCAAGACCAAATCCTCGCGAACGACGTCCACGTGTTTCATGTATTTGGTTCTGTCGTGAATCATCTGAAAGTAGCGGGAAGGTTCTGTCAAATATTCCGTTTTGGGTAAACACGGTCGTTGTGCCATTTTACCCCACAAGCAATTTAACATCACTTTGGCAAACGATCGCCTGCCTTCGTTTTTCTCGATGTGGTCTAAAGTGATGCCTTCTTGTTCATAGTATTTCTCTTTGAATTGTATTTGGTCTTCGGGAGTGTGACACCAGGACGGATAGCCGCTGGCTTCTTGCTTCAGTTTCAAAAAGGCATCCACGTAGTCGGCGAAAATGCCTTTCTGACTGGGGTCACCCTTGTGGTATTGTTCTGTCTTGGGAAAGTGGCAAATTTCGTACACTTCTAACCGTTTGTATCCCATGTCCAGAGCTTTGAACACATCTACGCTGATCCAGGTTCCCGTTAAGGTCCGTTCTTCCTGGGTGTGCTGACAAGGTTGGTCTTGGTTGCACGTTTCTGCACAAGTACGGCACAAAGGAAACATCAGTTTGCCTTGGCAATGGTGAGGTAACACGGGTTGGTACAAGTCCGTGGGCGGCAAAACTTTACACTTGATCAGACCTTCGTATTGTCGAATGTTTTTCAGGTCGATGTGTTCCGTGCACAATTGTGGGCGCCCTGCAGGAAAGCGACAATATTTGCACACGTAGGGATACAAGAACACACGTCCAAGTATTTGATTTCTTCTCCTTTCTCTTCGTCGGCTTGGTACAGCAAACAGGTGGCATTGGTCCTTCCTCCGTACAAACTATCCCTCGGGTTCAGCGGGTCCATGAACTGGTAACTTTCCACGAGGCGTTTAAACTCGGGATCGGTTTTCATACGGTGATCGTACTCGTGTTCCCACATTTTCACCACTTGGTATCCTTGCTGTTCTAACTTTAGGCGTCGCTGACAAGTGTCCTGGTACAAGTCTTCCATGGTTCGTTGTAAAAACTGATTTTTAGTGCCACGGTCAGGGTAACAGACGGGACATCCGTGAAATAAGCAACCGTTAAACTCGTACACGATCTTGGGGTTTTCTAAGTCCCAGCCATCGACCGAATACGTTCCGATGGTCTTTTCGCCCCCTCCGTTGCGAGCATGCTGATTCCACTTGTCTTCCTTGTCGCACAAGTAACGTAACCAACGTAGGGCTTTGACCGAGTGTTGACGTTTGACAAAGTGGGTCGTTTGAGGACTGATGACAGCCACGGTGTTTTCAGGCATGAATCGTTGTCGATACACTAAGGAACACGCTTTGGCAATGGTGCAAGCTTCTTTCAAAGGATCGACCCCTCCGTGTTCCATGAACAGTTCTCGAAATTTTCCACAGCAACGCCATAAAATGTCCACGTCGGAACGACAATACTTTAGCATTTCTTCCTGAAAGTCGAAAGGGTCCGAGGCGTGAGCCTGGTACCAAGCGTAGAAAGCTTCTCGTTGTTCGGTACGCATGTTGTCGGGGTCGTAATAGTGAGCCTCAGGTAAATGGGGTAGAACGGCGTGTTGATTGGCTTCCGTATTGAAAAAGTGTGGAAAGTACCCTTTAGCCATTTCTGTCATTCCAAACGTTTTAGGCATTCGGCTCAAAGGCATGGCCAAATAGCTCATCGAATATTTAAACTGTACTTGTCCCACTTGCATGAAAATGATTTTGGCTCCGTTCAAAGTTACTTTAGGACGCTCGGTGCCTTGTTCCGTATAGTATCTCAAAAGAAACTGTCCATCGTATCCGGAGAAATTGTGAGCCATCACCGTGACATGAGGATGATAATCTCCGTAACGTTCGATGTCCTCTTGGCTCCACGTCTTGTCGATGGGGTCTAAAACCCATTGGGCAAAATCGGCTAACGTGTTCGGTCCTCGAAAAATTTTTTCACGCCCTCCGGGAATCTTGCTACAGTGAGGGCAATGACTCAAGATAGGTTCCTGAATGAACTTCTCGCACGCTCGATGAGCCACGCAGAAATTAGGAATGTGAATACCGGTCTCTTGCATGCATTCGAAATCAAAAAAAGATGAAATTGCCTTTCTTCTTGTGACCGTCCTCTTTCTCTGGTGGAGGTTGGTATTTTTGCACGTAGCATTGGTGTTCCAAGTCCACGATGTGGTGACAAATGTGACATTTTTTCTTTCCTCGACATACGTGTGCCTTGGCAGTATTGGTACATATGCCTTGTCCACAGGTAGGGCACAATCTCAGGAGTTGACAAGCACATTTCTGCTGTGAACCTTGCGTCTTCAGATGTTGTTGGTAACAGGTAGGGCTGACAAACATGCGCAGACAAGTTCAACAAGGCACTGGTCCTTCGCTCAGACAGGGTGGAGAGGCCAAACATCCTGAGCATTTCAATCCACAATGTTTGTGTTGCTCTCGATTATTATAACCATGGTCACATTTCTCACAGTAATAACCGTATCCCAGGAATGCAGTGATACTGGTAATGGTATCGAAACGGTCATCGTGATAATAGACATGAATGTATTTTCCGTCCTTAAAGTCTTGGCCTCGAAACAACAGAGGCCCGCGCACTTCTTGAGGGTACACTTTCAAGGTGAATCGTGGAGCTAGGGCATCTTGCAATTTTTGCATCTCAGGAATGCCACAGGGTGTGTCTTTGGACAGTCCGGCTTGTTGTAACAGGAGTTCTGCTTCATTTCATTGTTTGGCTCGGTCGGATCGTTGAATAGTTTTCCAGGTTCTTTTCCATTCTACCGTGTCGTTCTTGTTGGCATAGGTTCGTCCCACCACGATGGCACGGGCTAAACACATCTGGTCTTGAGGGTTGTGAATTCGGACGAGACTTGTTCTGGTACTGCGAAGCTCGTCCACCAATAACATCTTTTTGCGTCCAGTCCCTTGAGGAGGAGAGACGTGGGTCATGTCCAGTGTGGCTTTTCCATCGGTGATGTCAAACTGGTCATTAGATTGTTGCACGTGTTGAATCTTGTCCATGACTTTGGAAGCGGTCAATTCTGCAGGGGTGCTAAACTCGATCCAAACAGGGGATTTCAAACCGTCGTGTTGTATGGAAAGTCTCAAGCGATCGTCTTCTTTGGGTTGACATTGTCGCTTGAGTGCAGTGAGCAAAGAATCCCACACCCCAGTGATGAACCCTTCTGCTTTCTCTAACGGTACTTCAGCCTTGAAATCTTTAAACTTCACCGTGTATTTGTAAGCCGTGGTTCTAAATTTTCTAGAGGAGCGCTTTTCCGTCACTCGAATGGAATAGTACTTTTCAGGGTTGACTAAGGGTGGTGAACTTGGTTTAGAGGGTTCGGATTCTGGTTCACTCATGTCCTCTTCAAAATCACGGGCATGAATTTGTGCCAAGACTTCAGCCCTGGTACGAGGCGATAGATCACGTTTCTGCCTCTTACTTTCTTCTTCTTCTTTCTTCTCGAATGAATAGGATCGTTTCATCTTGAGTAAAAAACGTCAAATTACTCAAGTTTAAACACCATGGACTAATTTATAGTCATGGCAGACCAGCGTATATAAAAGGGTGTGTGTCTTGTCCTTTCACTATTCATTTCACTCTCTAACCGAGCACAACGATGGAAGAGACTAGCCAAATCGAACGTTTCATCAGAGCTTTGCGAGGGGTCATTAGAAAATTCTCTTCAGACCAGCCCACGGACTACTCTCCTTCCTTTCGAGATAAAAGTCAAGATACTTGCTATATCTGTCAAAAGAAAGGGCATTGGTCTTCAGAGTGTCCAGACCGTCAAAAAAGAAAAACAGGGGCTAGAAAAGACAAAAGTCAAGATACCTGTTATTATTGTCAAGAAAAAGGACATTGGTCTCCAGATTGCCCAAAAAAGAAACAAGAGGAGTCAGAAGAAAAGAGGGATTCTTCAGAAGAAGAGAGGGATTCTTCAGAGGAAGAAAGCAGCCAGGTGAAGAAAAAGAAACAGGAGAAGAAAAGAAGAAGGAAAGAAAGTGAAGAGGAAGAGGAGGAAAAGACTGTGACGGTGAAGAAATTTAAAAAACAGAGAGACTAAAAAATGAGACAGAGGAAGTGTATGAACTTTTTAAAGTGATCTGTTGTGAATTGTGAATTGGATTGTAACTATGGATAAAAGAATAAATTAATTACATAAGGTAAGTGTCTTTGAGTTTTGATTTTAAAATAAGAAGCTACACTCACGCACTCATATACACGTACTATAGGGGTAAAATGGGTTGTTTTTTTTTTTTGTTTTTTTTTTGAGTTATTGTCAATTGAAATTGTGTTTCTTTTCGAGAAATGTGGGTGGCCCTGAAAAGGGCCTTTTTTGGTGTAGGGGTGAGTTTAAGCAATCAACTTTACCTGCCTTAATCCTTTGCCACGGCCAAGGCCTACTTCTGGACTGCGTACTGTTGATGATGATGATGATTTGGTTGAAATCACTAAGGGTGGTACGACAGGCTTAGTCACAGGGTTGACGTGTTTAGCTCGGGAAGGTCGTATTCTCTTCGGTCGTAATAAAGAAGTCTGATACATTTGTTTCAGACTCCTTAACTCCGCTAAAATGTCCAACAGTACCGTGACCGTTTGATTTTCACCCTCTTGTTTCTTTGCTGCTACTTCTTCTTCTTCTTGTTTTTTCTTACCTCTTCTTCTTGCTGCTGTTGCTGTAGGAGAAAAGCTTGTTCCGCTTCCTTTTGTCGTTGTATAAATTTCTCCAATTCTTCTTTCTGTCTCTGTCTAAAATTCTCCACTTGCGGTAATGAAGAAGGTAACGAAGGTTCCGGAACAAATTCTTGCGAGGTAAGAAAATCCACAAAATCCCAATTTACCTCTTCTGAAAGTAAGTCCGGGTTCCCTTGGGCGGTCTCCCCTGCTGGTGCACCCCAATGGATCGTTTTCTGAGTTTCCGTCATGTTGAATCACTGTCGCATAGATTGACTGCACACAGGCGCTAGCGAATCTATATAGACCACGTGACGTCACAAACTGCTTTCTTCGGATTGGATGAGGGCTGACTGAATTTTGTAACGCGTGTTAGCATTGGTGAATGAACTCAATCCGTTTCAATCCTTCCTCTACCTATAAATAAACGCAGTTCACTGCACTAATTCACCTGTTCTCGTCGCTTCAAGATGTGGACCACAGTTGAATCATCCACCCTTGTGTCTTCAATGATGTTTAGGACGGACATGCTCATGTATGTCCGGTCCAAGTGGACTGTTGTTGATAGGACAGATACTAGTCTATGGATGAGAAGAGTTTACATAGAAAGACAAGGGTGTCTCAAGAGGGTACTTGTGCATGGACCTGCAGTTAGAAGGAGTTTAAAAAGAAGAAGATGTAACAGATGCCATCTATGTTAATATTAATATTAACATAAACCCAAAGGCCCTTTTCAGGGCCACCCACATTTCTCGAAAAGAGAATGACTTTCGATTGCCTACCCTTTATTTATTTATTTTTTTTTATTTTTTTTTTAAAAAAAAAAAATCCCATGTTCAATTTCCCTTGTCGCTCAACAGTCCCACGATTTTTCTCCATCTTAATTTCCCTTGTCGCTCAACAGTCCCACGATTTTTCTCCATGTTAATTTCCCTTGTCGCTCAACAGTCCCACGATTTTTCTCCATGTTAATTTCCCTTGTCGCCAGATTGTCCCACGATTTTTCTCCATGTTAATTTTCCATTGTCGCCAGATTGTCCCAGGGGGGTCTGTAATGCTAATTCCCATTGTCGCTAGGGTATCCCTATATACTACTCAGGTTTTAGTAAGTTTTCTTGTCCTTCTTTATTGCCTAATTTGGTAGCTTCAGTGTTAATCCTTGGTGGTTTTTGTAACCATGGTGATTTGTTCTAGTCTGTATTGTTTGTTACCTGTTTTTTTAGCAGAGGTATCTTTTCTCTCAGTTCAAGGATTACTTTGCCACTTGGTGTGATGGGTATGATTTTGGGTTTGAAGACAACTTTACACTTATTTATAGCTATTTTGGTGGTCTGGGTGGGTATCTAATCGAATGGAGTATCGGAGGAGCAGTTCTTGCCTACCTAATTTTAAGGGTAGTTCTCCTGTTAGTGTTTGTAGTTCTTCTAACGATGTTGAGGGGAGTGTTCCTGTGCATAATAGTAAGGCTTTTTTTCTCTGGATAGTGTCAAGTTTTTGTAGTACAGGTTGCTTAGCCGAGTTATATGCTTGGCAACCGTAATCCAGTTTTGATCTAATTAGGCTTTTATATATCGTGAGGAGGGTTTCCTGGTTGGATCCCCAGTCAGTCCCTGTGATGTTCCTGAGTAAATTGAGATCTTTGTTACAATTCTGGGTGAGTTGTTCAATGTGCTGTTTCCATGTGAGGTGGTTGTCAAAGAACATTCCTAGAAATTTTACTACTGTTACGTATTTGATTAATTGATTTTGTATATAGAAGTTTGGATAGACTAGGTTGTTATTTCGTTTGGGGGTGAATATGATTGCCACAGTTTTTTCATGAGATATTTTGAAACCCCATTTGTCCACCCATCTCCCTATGTTGTCTGGGCTCTGCTGCATTTCTTTAACTACTGTGTTATTGGCAGGATTTCCATTCCTCCATATGCCACTATCATCTGCAAATTGTGACAAGTTTATTTTTGCGGAGGCTGCATTGAGGTCAAGGTCGTTTACCGTTAGGTTAAATAGTAAGGGACTTATTTCACTGCCTTGTGGTGTTCCATTTTCAAGTGAAAATTCTTCCGAATGGGTGTTGCCTATTCTTGTGGTAATTTTCCGGCCTGTGAGGAAATCGCCAATCCAGTTGAACAAGCGTCCAGTTATTCCAAATTGGTTTAATTTGGCCATTAGTCCATTGGTCCATACTAGGTCGAACGCTTTTCTAGGTCTAAAAATACCGCTATGAGGTTGCGATCGGTTTTCCTATGTGCGTTAAAAGCGAGTTTGATGTCTGTTTCCAATCTGAGAAGTTGGTCAGTGGTGGACCGTTTGTTCCGAAAGCCACATTGATTTATGGATAGTAGGTTATAGGTTTCTAGGTGGTGTTTTAACCTATTTGCGATTATTGTCTCCATTATTTTGCAAATATTGTTTGTAAGGGAGATGGGTCGGTACGAATTTATGTTGTTGGGATCTTTACCTAGCTTGGGGATTAGTATTACTATGGCTGTTTCCATTTGGTGGGTAGTTGGCCTTTATCCCATATCCTATTAAAGAGTTTGATTATGGCTATTGTTATATTGATAGGTAGTTTTTTGTAGATAATGTAACCTAACTGATCCTTACCAGGGGATGTTTCGTTTTTGGATCGTAGGGCTATCTTCCATTCATGTACTGTGATGTCGCTATTTAGGTGAGATTCTTTTGTTCCTTGGTCTTGAAACATTTGAGGTTGGGTTCCCTCCATTAGTTTTTTGTGTTCTTGAAAGTTTCTGGTGTGATTATTGTTGCTACTCATATTCGAAAAATGCTTCGCTAGGAGGTCTGCCTTATCTTTATTTGTTATGGCATTTTTATTTTTGGGGCTGAGGTAGTTGCTTTCCCTTTTATGGCTTTTATCTTGTCCCATATTTGTTTTGAGTTTGATTTTAGAGTCAGTTTAGAGCAAAAGGTTTGCCATAGATTAATTTTAGCGGTTTTTATAGTGTGTTTGTGCTTTTTCTTTATCTTTATACTGCTGGAAGTAGATATAATTTTTGGTGCGTTTATATTTATTTAAGGCCCTTTTTTTGTCTTTATGTGCTATAGTGCACTGTTTAGTCCACCATTGTACAGGGTTTTTATTTTGGATATTAGTTGTCTTTGGGATGCATCGGTTAGCTGCTTCTATAATTGTGTCTGTTATGTTATCATAATACATGTCAATACTTGGGCTTTCTAAGTTATCTGGATTTACTTTAGCTAGTAATACTTGGAATTGGTCCCAGTCTGCCTGTTGGTACCTCCATTTAGGTGGGGTTTCGTTTGGAATGTGTTGAGTTTTTGTTTGAATATTGACTGTGATGGGAAAATGGACACTTCCTAACGTATCTTCCTGATCCACCCACCAATTTGTGATTTGAGCCAGTTTTGGGGTAGTGATGGTTAGGTCTATGGCTGAGAGAGTGCCATCCTCAGGGTTTAATCTAGTGTTCGACCCGTCATTTAAGATGATCAGATTGTTCTCAGTTATCCATTTTTCAACCATTTTCACTCTTTGATCTTTCTTTTTACCTCCCCATAATTCGCTGTGTGCGTTGAAGTCGCCACAGATCATTAGATTGTTGTTGTTGTTATTAGTGATTGCCTTTAGTGAGATTAGGTTGGTAGGGCAGAAGGTACCCCCTGGGTCGTATGCATTTATTATTTGAATGTTTGTGGTTCCTATATTTATCATTACTGACATTATTTCGATGCTGTTATTGATGGTTAGGTTAGGGGGTACTTCTATTATTTCATAGTAGATTAGTGTATCTATTAAAAAAATTGCTAGTCCACCCCCTTTCTGCCCCATGGGTCTGTTTTTAAAGATTCCCTGGGTATAGCCTTGTAGTTTGGGCAGGCGTTTGTGTTCTTGTGTTATGAGGGTTTCCTGTAAGCAGATTACGTCTGGTTTTACGGCCGTATCATTCAGTTTGTTCTGCATACGATGACGTCATTTTGGTGCAGATTTCCTTAATGCTATGTCAACGCAGATTCCAGTAAGTTTATTTAGGCTGAAGTTGAGATGTCAAATCAATTTTAGTATACAAAACCATAATACAACTTACCGACTTTTGCCAATGCCTTTGGGCGTTGGAGTACAGCGTGCGCTGATAAGATTAGACAACTCTTCACGCCCTTAGATAATTCCTTTCTATAAGAGTTATACCCCTCGGTGATCGTATATTTGTCGTCTGCTCAACATTCCCTATTTTGTTAATTAATGCCAGGGTTCATGATTACAACTGGATTACATTACCGCCCCCTCAAATACTATCAGACATACAGTAACACAAAACAAACAAAAAAAAAAAAAAAAAAAAAAAAAAACAGATTAATATTAAAAGTTGCAATTTTACAGTGTATCTATGACATACAAGAACGACTGAAGAAAAAAAAAGGAAATTAAAAAGGATATTTACAGTTCGTCCTGTGAACTCTCAAAAAATTTATTTAAAAAAAACACAAAAGAAACACCAAAAAAAAAAGAAAAAAAAAAAGAAGAAGAAATAAACTGTGTACGCTTGAGACTTTAAGTTTGTTCAGACGCATGTTTAATCAAACCTCTGCTCGTTCGAAGGACAAGCATAACACTTCAACTTTTAAAATAAATTACGGAGGAAAATGAACATGAGCCAATCAGTATCTATATAATTGAATTAAAATTCCATGCAGAACATACTGATTGACACTGAGACTTATGGGGTCTAAAACTTTATAAAAATTAAAAGAAAAGAAAATGAAAATGAAAGAAAGAACTATGCCTATATAGGCGCTGATTTAAAAATAAAACGAACAAACGGACTGGCAAGACAAAAGCTTCTTTTTTCCTCAATACTAATTAATGTGCTCGTTTTTAATAATAATAATAATAATAATAATAATAATAAGTATTATTATTATTATTATTATTATTATTATTGAAGACGACAACGATAATGATGTTGATAATGGTGGTGATGGTGATGTGTCTTTACTCTAGATTAAATGGGTGTTTAATCTTTAACCACTTGCTGCTTGGCATATTGCAATACTTCTTTTCTACGCAGGAGCGACTATGTTGTCTTGCTTGCCCCAGTTTTTGCCTCTAACTCGCATGATAATCTGAACCTCCCGTGCCCCTCGGATCTGGCCATAATCCAACCACTCAAGCTATCAAGTTAAGCCAGTCTATTTTGTATGTGACGGGGGAGGAAGTCCGCTTGAGAGAGTCAAGTCGGTTTCATACGGAAATGTCATATTTCCCTTATATCGAAAACAAACCGAGCAGACTAAAGTTGATGAATGTCCTTCGCCCCTAGCACGATTAGGTTCTTTATTATAAAAACGGGCTTGCTTGGTCACGCTAGTACACTCCCCCCTGCGGTAGTATCCAAGTGAGAATTTCTATCGTCTGCATATGCAGGCACGTTCAAATACCCACGCCCTCCAGGGGAAACTACGTCATAGCCAGACGGTACCTACCCACCACATGTATAATTCACGTGGGTCCGGCGGCCCAATCATGGCCGGGGAAACACACCAGGAACAAGTGACGCACTTAATCGACATTCCATATATGGAAATCCTGTCCCCACCCATCGGACTTTTGCCAGGGACGGGATTTCCTGCTTGGATCCCCATGCAAAAAGCAAGATTCAGACACAAGATTGTATCCGTATACTCATTTTAGTTTTGAGGTAAGTTTTGTTGTTGTCGTGTCAGTTCTCACTTATTGATCATATGAAAATACTGAATACTGTATATAGTCAACAGCAATGACTGACCACGATGATAGTTTCCTTCCCCGGGGGGCAAGAAGTTCAACATGGCAGATTGTAACATGTGACACGGCCAGAACGATGTCGATGTAATGAAGAGTTGATTTGTACATATTTTGTTTGAGACTAAAACGTAGTTTTTTATGTAAATGTCTCATTTCGATGTAAAAGTTAACACACGGGATCTCTGTATTTTGTTAACATGGCGAGGGAGGGGGAGGGGTTGGTGTATCACTCCACAGTATCATTGCCACGTTAACTTCCAGGTTTATATTCGGACTATATCGTCTCGTACTGTTTTTAAACCATTGATAACACGTTATTGTTATATTTTGCGGTTTGTTGTGTAGCCTAACTAGGTTTAATATTGCACCGTGTTTTTAATATTATCTACATGTACATATACATGTCTGATTCGATAGACGGCGCTGCCGAGCGCTAGCGTGTAGATCTTTCGGAATTTATTGGGGGCGTTGACAAAAATATGAAATAAAGTTTATGACTTCATTTAAAAGAAGAACAATATCATATTGTCCTATTTAGTTATTTTTTATGTTTTCATCATAAACAAGCACATTGTATTATTATTATTATTATTATTATTATAGTATGGATTTAATCAAATGTAGAATGAGAATAGCATGACCTTATGTAAAGCTGTTGCTCAAATCTGTGAAACACTTCTATACTTGATAATTATAGTATCCATATGTATGGTCAAGTTGCATTTCTTTACAATTTTCCTTAGTTTAAGATTTTTCAGGACACAATTTGCAACAAGAACTCTAGAAATGCCACAGGAATTATTATAACTTAAAATGCATTCACTTTTGCATCAGTTAACTGATTACGGTAATTTTGTCAATTACATTTCTTACACGTGGTGATAAAAATATAATCCATAATTAAACATGCATGCTACACTGGGCTAAACCTCCTTTCTTGTTTGTGAAAACATTTGGTTTACATGGATTGTTCCTTTATTTTGCCTTTCAATTTTCAAATTCAGTTCTAAAATGGAATTTCTGAAAATACATATCTGAAAATCTTGGGAATATATTTTGGCATGTAATTAGAAACTAATATTTCTGATACAAATATTGCTGCCAAGACTCTTCGCTATCAGTGTCAAAGGCCTAGATGGAATAACACTAAGTCACCTGCTTGAATGAGTTGGATAGCAGTATTTGATTTAACTAAATGACGATGATGATGCAGTAAAATAATTGATAGAAAGTGGCAAGCTTGGAGGAAAAGCATGGACTTCCTTGTGTAAAGTGAATCTTATAACATGGATTCCCCTGTTTGAAGAGAATCATGTAACATGGAATCCTTTGTGTGAAGTGAATCATGTAACATGGATTCCCTTATGCAAAGTGAATCATGTAACATGGATTCGCTTGTGTGAAGTGAATCATGTAGCATAAATATACTGCAGTGTTTTGTTTTTTCTTGGTTGGTGGCATGTCGAATACATTATTGGCATTATCATGCAAATAAGATAGAGCTAAACACCTTTAACCAAGGACTCACCTAGACAGCTGAACTGGGCAGTTATCAAACCAGCAGCTCTTGGAATTCACTGATATGCCAACTGAGCTATGGAGGTTCCCTGTGATAAAGAGTAGATGAATCAAGGTAGATCATATATCAGCAATCATTTACCAAACATGATAGAACGGTTAGGAAGTGTTTACATGGCATTAAAAAGTTCTGTGATTTCAGTAAACGTTTTCCTAAATTCCACTGAAATGCTTGCTACATCGATTGTCAAAAAATGCCTTGTAGTCATGCAGATTTAAGAAATACATGATTACCGGTATGTGACTGCCCTGGAAAAATCCAAAAATGCCTAACTTACACAGAACCAGGGTTTTCATGAGTTTTCACAAAAATTACAGAATTTTATCAGTAGTTTTATAAAATAAAAAAATGGGCAAGTTACATTAAGCTTTTTCTTTGCTGAGGGTATATTATAGAACTTAAAATTCTGGGGGATGGGGGAAAAGGGATAGATTGGATTTTCTGATTATTGGAGGGATTACATAGGGCAGGTGATAAGTTCACATTGTTGCTGTAAATAGAATTTGATGTCATAATCCCACAAGACCAGGTGTGCACTGCCTTATTGCTTTCAGACAAACAATGTTTTTGGGGTGTGCACACTGTGATGCTTATGCCAAATTTATGTCTTGTACTCTCAGAACTGTGTTGCTCTGCTCTTATCACTGTGTACACAATAACACATAGAGACAAAATATTAAACAGATTTAGTACATAAAACCAAAATAAAGACTTATGTTTACTATATTTAGTCCTCTAATTTGTGGAGAATAATGATTTATCAGCTAAGAAGACACTTGTGTTTGGTCAAATAAAAACAGTAAATGAAAGTCTGTATTCAGTAGTAACCTCCATTTTGTTGTTCTAATTTGCATCTTGTCTTTACATTCCCAGTTCATTTGTTCATTCATTTATTCTTACATCGACTCTTTACTTATCAACTTATATGCACCATGCTGTTTGTTCATCCGACTAATTTTGCATTCCTTTAATTACAAGACTGGTGAAATCAAAAAGTAAATTAATTGTATTATTAATGGCAATCTAGACAATAATTTTTTAGAAGAGAAACAATTATTAGAGAAATTTTAAGGCACAACGTTATAATTCAGGTCATACAGCCGTGGTGGAGGACTTTATGAAGATTATTTGAATTTTTATTAATTGAAAAAAATGCAAAATTTAAAAACTTTTGATGCATTTTCTTCTTCAGACATTATAAAGATTATATGTGTTAGAATTATCATGAAATCAGTCAAGAGAATATATGTCTTATAATGAGTAGAATTAAGTACGGAATGTTGCAAAATATCTATGAAGGGGACTACCTTTTTACATTCCTGTTTACTTTTCTGTGGGGGCCCTGATTGGCCGAGTGATCTAAAGCGCTCTCCGTTACAGATCATTGCCATCTCACCTCTGTCTGCGTGGGTTCGAGTCTTGGATTCAGCCGATATGGGTATGTGAGAAAGCTTGCCAGTAGCTTCTCATGTGTCAGTAGTTCTTTCTGGGGTTTTCCGGGGTTCTTCCTCCTCCATTAATACTGGCCACCATTTATAGCCTATCGTGTGCTGAAAAATGGCATTAAACCCTACAACAACAACAACTTTTCCGTGTTTAGATCTTTCAGACATAAACACAGTATTAAGGCAGGTAGAAATGAAGGCTTCTGAAATTTCATTATTAACATATGTTCCATAAATAATTTACAATTATTTCATAATGACAATTAGGCGTTTGTTCTTTAAATTTGCAAAGATATTCAAGGAAAAATATTTAAGATGAACATTGGTGTCTCTCCATCTTAATAAAATTTGGTTGCCTGATTCCATCTCATAGTCCACAGTTTGTACACCATTCATTAGCTGGACAACAACATATACTTAATTTTGGACAGAGATCTATAAGAAGTGTATTGCACTCCAATAAAGTCATTTTTTTTAAAAATGTTTGATAGGATGGTAGCATAAATCGATGAAACAAAGAATATAAATTTACTTTGATTTCCACTTGTAGGGAGATGACCCTCTTTCATTGTAACGGTGACTTTCCATTAGGCTGTAAGCTGATTTGGCCCAGGAAACCTCATCTTTGGTTAATTCAGCATATAGAAATGAGGCACCATAATCCAAAGTTTGTTCATTGGGCTGTTTTGAGGCATGAAGTCATTACATGTTGTCACAGCAGCCTAATTCAAAACCTGCCCAATAAAGAAATCAAAATAGGAGTTGTAAATATAATGCACAATTTTTGTGCAGCCATTTGCTTTTCCAGTGTAATTATTTAAATAGAACTCGCAGTGAATTCCACATTCCAAATTAGACCCTACTTGCCTAGAAATATTTTTAAGTTATCTAGGCTACTGGAAAATTATGCTTCCTCCATTGTGCTTTTCATGCACCCTTGACAGGGTTATCAGTTTGTCTATATATACTCTTACTTGTATATATGTGAAGAAATTGTATTGCTAATGCACTGCTCCAAGAGGTCATGGGTTCAAACCCTGGCTGAGTCATACTAAAGACTTATAAAAATAAATGGTACTAGCAGCTGCCTAGCTTTGCGCTTAGCATTAAGAGGTTAGTGTTAGGACTAGTAGGCCTGGTGTCAGTTTGATGTGACTGGGTGGGACATCATGCTACATGTCTGTGGGATGATGCCTATGGCTAGATATCACTATAAACTGCAACATGGCAGACATCATAGTGATATGATTGAATAATTGTTAAAGCTATGTTAAAAATCAAGATCACACACACACACCTCTTTTTACACTCTCACTGCCCATTTAACTTTCCAAATGCCCTTTTTGAAATGTTTCTATAATGTCTGCAGTGTGACAGTTCATAGTGACTTAGAGGACATATACCATCTGTACTTGCTTATAAGTCCAGTCAAACTGCATGCAACAAAGATCCTGTTCTGCCTTAGCATAATGCAACTGCAGATCTGGGTCTGGGTTGTTTGTTTTACAGATTACTCCTAACTAACTGCACAGACCTAGATCTGTGGGCACATTATGCAATGGCAGATCTGGGGTCTATTCAGTTTTTAGTTGGACTGGTCTTATAAGCAAGAATATGTGGTAGATGAAGGTTTACTATGGCATGCTGTATATGCATTTGTATAGAACATGGTACTCTAGTAAACAGATTGATATCCAGCCATATACGTATTTGTATAGAACATGGTACTCTAGTAAACAGCTTGATATCCAGCCATATACGTATTTATATAGAACATGGTACTCTAGTAAACAGCTTGATATCCAGCCATATATGTATTTATATAGAACATAGTCTTGTAGTAAACAGCTTGATATCCAGCCATATATGTATTTATATAGAACATGGTACTCTAGTAAACAGCTTGATATCCAGCCATATATGTATTTATATAGAACATGGTACTCTAGTAAACAGCTTGATATCCAGCCATATACGTATTTATATAGAACATGGTACTCTAGTAAACAGCTTGATATCCAGCCATATACGTATTTATATAGAACATAGTCTTGTAGTAAACAGCTTGATATCCAGCCATATATGTATTTATATAGAACATGGTACTCTAGTAAACAGCTTGATATCCAGCCATATATGTATTTATATAGAACATGGTACTCTAGTAAACAGCTTGATATCCAGCCATATACGTATTTATATAGAACATGGTACTCTAGTAAACAGCTTGATATCCAGCCATATATGTATTTATATAGAACATAGTCGTGTAGTAAACAGCTTGATATCCAGCCATATATGTATTTATATAGAACATAGTATTGTAGTAAACAGCTTGATATCCAGCCATATACGTATTTATATAGAACATAGTCTTGTAGTAAACAGCTTGATATCCAGCCATATATGTATTTATATAGAACATAGTATTGTAGTAAACAGCTTGGTATCCAGCCATATATGTATTTATATAGAACATAGTATTGTAGTAAACAGCTTGATATCCAGCCAGTTTGGACCTTGATTATGAAACCATACTCTTGTCTCTGAGTGTCAGTTTCATTTTTGTCTCAACTTAGCCTTATAATGTAATTATTTACAGTTAACTTTTTATTTTCATTTGTGGTGTAGCTTAATTATCCAGTGATAAATCCACGTCTTAAGACCATCACCCACTTTTGCAATATGTTTTGCACATTTAATATTTAAAAAAAACTTTCTTGTGATCATAATGAACCTTGCTTTAAAAATAACAAATGGGGCTTTCCTGTGCTTATAATAGAATAAATAATGCAATGATATCCATATATTGTCATGTAGCTAAGCATTTAAAGAGGTGGTATAAATTGGCTTTTGTTAATTACAGGGTTTTCCTGCCCTTGGGTTTCTTAAAAACATTGTGAAAAAGGTGGTGGGGGTATATTTCAGTACTATCCATATGATTACCATGAGCAGCAGGCATATTATCATTGGTTCCCTCAATGGGTTCTTTGTATTTGATAAGAAAGTCATATGCACTGAAATTTTGATCATGGTGATATTTAAATATTTTTGACCAAAACCTTAATGCAGTTATAACAAATAAGGCACACAGTAGATATGTGACACATTGTGAGTTGTTGAAGTCACTGGTAGGTGGGTAGGTAGCTGTTTGATCTAAAATGCAGCTGTTTTAAACTTTCAAGGATAACAGGTTAGGGTTTATGCCAGTATAGCCTTGATTGATTTTAATTTTAGTTCTACTAATTGGAATAAAAAGGGTGGTTGTTGAAGATGTTTGGTATTTTGTGTTTTCTATCAAAGCTGATACTTTAATACAAGTTTTCTGTATAAATATTTATTGTATTAGGTGACCAGTTTTTCAGGGGATCTGTAAAAAGAGTTTGTCATTTAACAAAGGTATGACAGGATTAATTATTCTGTCAAATACCACATATGAGGTAAAGTGTTTTATATACTTGCTAATAGGTTGAGCCAAACTAAAAAACAACAAAGATCCTTATCAATCTGCCATAGCATAATGCACCTGCAGATCAGGCTCTGTCTTGTTTGTGCTACTGATTACTTACAACAAAACTGCACAAACCCAGATATGCTGGCACATTATGTGACAGATCTCGGTCTGTGCAGTTTGCAGTTGGACACGACTTATAAGCGAGTATATATATATGGTACATGTATCTTATATGCTAGTAGGGGTCTGTACACACTGATTCAATAATCTTGTCTGTAGAAACACACTTAGATCTCCCAATACATCCATTAAGGCCAAATATAGGACCAAACACCTTCAGCCAGCAGTCCTATAGATACCACAGGTTGCGTGGTTTTTAATTGTACATTGAGCTCACTATTGGCCATATCATGCAGAAGAAATCTGAACTAATTGCGTTTTTGAAGGACATGTCAAGGCATCTGATTCAAGCTGGTCAGGACAGGAATCAATCCCATGACCCATGTGTCTGATTCAGGCTGGCCCATGTGTCTGATGATCTAGCAACAGAGTTAAGCATGTATGAAAAATGTGGTTTTTAGTAGGTGTCTGTCTTGGACATGTGAATGCAGGTATTTCTAAAAATAATGTTTACCCTGAATGAAAATCATGCACAACATTTTCAAGTCCTGTCTTTATTTATTCTAATAATCCCTCCTTAGTTGTATATTCAGAAAATGTTCCCCTTTATTCACTAATTTGTGGGAAATTCCATGTCCCCCACACATTTCTAGAATATTCCCTGTTTCATGACAGGTGGATTTCCAAATCAGTGATCTTTCAAGTTGTGTTTCCTATTTTCCTTTGCATGTACATATCAATTGATCTAGCGAAAATAGAATCTGAAAGCAAGGGATTAATGGGCCCTTTCATTTCCAGTTCGTACAGTGATACCAGGGCCAGGGCCTTGGCAGTTCATTGCTTTACAAAATCATTTGTGCAGAAAAGAATAATAATTAAATCAGTCACTTAAGGTTCAAAATAAAATGTATGTGGGGATGTTTTTGTCAGATAAGAGAAACTACCTGCGCTGCATGAATAAGTACAGAACTGATAGAAAGGTTGTTTGAGGACTTGAAATTATAACAGTGACCCCTTCCAGCAAGAGACTCTTATGTTCCATCCCATTATGTGATAATTGTTTGGGTTCTATGCAGTAATTAACCACAACATACCAGTCTGTTATGATTAGGTGGTAGCCTGTTGGTTTCTATGCTGTCAACTACATTGATAACCATGGCATACAAGTCTGTTATGATTAGGTGGTAACCATTTGGGTTCTAGGTTGTTAACTACATGAGGCCACTGTTTTGGCCAGATACATGGTACATTGATCCGGCAAACAAGTGAACTCCATGTAACCCCCATTGAGTATACAGACAGGCTAGGGCAATCCCCAGGGCAGAAACTACACTTTGTTAGAGTTGGGATTGGCAGACTGTGGTCGTACAGTGAATCAATAAAGAGTCCTAAAGCAAATGAGATATAGGACTGTAATTACTCTCCATCACAGGCAGGCATCCAGTTTGTATTAATAATACAGAAATGTCTGCACTTTGAAACTGTAGGGGAGGGGTGAAGGTTTGTGTGTGTGGTGAGTGAGAGAGAGAATAATAAAAGTATACAACAAAGCTTTCACATAAAACTGTTTCACCTGCATTTAAAACACTGATGTATTTTGATTAATGGTATTTTATATGACTGACAACAAACACCAATAAGATCTTAACATTTATCCATTGGTACAATTTACCTTTGTAGTCATTGTCTGCTTACATGTTTTTGATACATTAAGTAGTCTGGCTTGTAAAAGAAACAATAGGCCCAAGTAGGCCTTGTATTGCTCAGCTGGCTTACAGGACTTTATAGTTGACCATTTCTCTTAGCTGGATTGTGTAGTACCATGAGAACACAACACATGTAAACTATTTCCCAAACTTTTTTTATACCAGTAATGTCACATTTACATATTTTAATAATGTCTAATAAAATATTCATCACAATGGTATAATTAATATGCATAGTCTCTTGCACAGAATTGAATTTGTCCAAGCTAATATTGAAGCTAAATTGAAATTTAGTCTTTAGAGTTATAACAAGCTCAGCTAGTCATTGACAAGATTCCTTCGTAAATTTGTGTACATCCAGCTCATAATCAAACTCCTTCAACATCATGGTGTTACAAGATTATTCACCAGGTTTGATCAAAATCAGTTTAGAAATATGATTAATGGAATCTTGACAAGCGCAACCAATCAAATGCAAGATTGCATTATTATTATGCTCATAAATATTCATGTATTTCATTCATCTTGCCATCCAATGGCAAATTCATTGAACTGTATGGGTAAAAACTTTATTTTTGTGCGGATATATGTATTGGCTCTTTCAAGGCATTTGCTTAGAGGTAGTGTTTTACCAGTTGATCATAGAAAATTAATTCTCACCTTCCTCAGCAGCTTTATGTCTGCAACCAAATTTCAATTTTTCTGAACCTGAAAGATAGAGTAACACATCTTAATGTAGACTTGCCCAAGAGATACCATATGTACTTGCCTATAAGTATGGTCCAGCTGCTGATTGCACAGACTTGGATAAGCCATTACATAATGTGCAGAAAGATCTGGGTTTATGTAGTTTATATTTGTCATCAGTGGAACATGCAGCATAGACCCTGATCTGCACTATGTGACATCAGATCAGGGTTTGTGTTGTTTACTGATGGGCTTGACTTGTACCTGCTAATATAAATCATCATACTGAATTTAGCCTCGTTATAAGGCAATAACACAGTGTTTCCCTTTACCCTCATTTGCTCTTCAGAAACCCTCAAATTTTGTATTTGACCCCCAGTTTTGATACCAAAGTTTGTATTTTACTCAGTCTGATCCCCAGTTCTCACACCAAGGAGAGTTTTGACTCTCAGTCTTGCTCCCCTAGGGGATACACTGATAACAGTAGATATATTTCCGGTCGGCTGAATGTCCCTGTTTCTCAGTGCAGACCTTAGCACCTTTTCCCCCATGGAAAAATAAACAAAGGTCAGAAATTGATTTGTGCATCGAATTGAGCCAGTTTTGACCAGTACTTTGAAGCACTTAGTACATTATGTATATTAATCATTATAATTTATGTTTTTCCATATCTAAAAAACAAACAAAATACCTGCCTACCCTAATTTTAAAGCCAGTGCAATAAGAAATTCACATATTGGGGGGTGTGTGCATCATGGACACATTTCAGAAGGACAGAAGTCTGTTAACTCTTGGGTATAAAAATAGATTTCATTCGACTTGAAATTTAGTTGTGGATAATGGTCTGTAAACTACACTTTACAAATAGTTTAGATCTTGGATTTAGTGGTTGGTATGGAAGGAAATGAATGGCTACACTGGAAGCATTTCCCTTCCTGATCTCATAATGTCAAATCAAATGATATTTTTTACTCTATTTCTAAAAATACAATGTTTGTGGATCTCTTTGATCAAATGATCAAAATATTTGTCTTTGCAGACTTGTTTAATATGATACAGTTGATATAAACAGGGAAGCATTTGTTGGCTCATTTTGATCATCAAATTTGTGATGGGTTGATATAATGTCTGTTGTATGAATGATGAATTGAACAATTTAGTTCAGTGTCTTCTTATTGCATTAAAAAAATGTTACAAATAAGACTAGGTCAAATTAAGGATTAATACTTTCTTTTTTTTTTTCTTTATAACTAGTGTCTGCCTGTCAGGAGCCCTTCCTGTATTGCCATTGATTTTTCCTGTTTTCTCACATTTCAGAGCTTTCCCTGGTTACCATGGGAACACAACAGCCACCACAGCCACAGAATGCATCAGAATGGCAATTATATCATGTTTTACAGCGTGCCAACCTACTCCAGTATTTTGAGACTTTTATTGCTCAGGGTATGTGGCAAAAATCCAGTTATATCTTTTTATTTTTTAGAGAATGTGGAATTGTTTGTGAAGAAATTTTTGTATAATATCTGATATAAAATGGGTAATTTGTTAATTGAATAAATAAATTTTAGTACATGTAGTATAAAATATTGATCAGAACAATTTTTGTATTATTTCTGAGCATATGTTTTCTTTTTGTTTACAGAAAGTGTTTGTCATTAGGGATGTACAAATTGTATACATGTAATTTTGCCCAGGGTAGGATGACTGAAAAATTGAACTTGCCATTTGGAAATTTTAGCAGCCACAACATGAGTAAAAAAAGTCGTGAAAAAATAAAATATGTGAATAATTAAAGTTATAAAAAATATATATGTAAATGATACATGTAGATAGATATTGAGATGAGAAAAGATTATAATGCAGATATAGTTAGAAGAGATAATACAGACTTGTACATGTTTATTGACAGGTAAATGGATATGTAGAAAAGACTTTGGAAATAGCTTAGTTTTTAATTAAGAGAGAGATGTTAAGATAAAAGACCTTGAACTGAAAAAATTATTTTAAAATTACAGAGATGCTCCCAGGGTGCACAATTGCATGATTCATGCTATTTTTTTTGCAAATTTGCACACTTAGAATGTGACGATGTTTGAGGACTCTCATGAATTAGTTCAGGATGGACAAAAACAGATGTCATGCTGGTTAATCCCTCATTTCGGCAGCATTTTAAAATTAAAATGTAGAAAAGGCTGATGCAATTGAAAATACAGACAAATTACAAGTAGAGCGCACTTTTAATTTCTTTTCTCATCACAATTTAGCCCTGTTGGATCATGTACTAAAAAACCATATAGCAATGGTATGATAAATGTAATAAATAAGAATCTAAAACTGAAATTAAGAAGGAAAGATATTTATTTGATCAAAATACCTCTCTTTGAACAAGTAGACTATGTCATTAATGGACTTAAAATCTTGCGACATCATTGTGGAATAGTAAATCTAGCATAGTAGTCAGTAGAGTGTTAATTCGATAAAGTTAAAAATATTATTTTGGAGCAGAAGTATCCAAAAGACAATACTTGTGAGCTGTGGAAATTTTACATAACAACCATAAAGAACATGTTTCAAACTAGTTTCGGCTGGCTAAGCTAGCTATGTCCCTTCAGAAAGCAGACTATGAAAGGGAATTCTCAGTACAAGACTTTATTCATACATAGATAAAGAACAGATTAAGCTCAGAACCAATCAACAGATTAATCTTTATCCAAGTAGAGACAACATCTTTTAAAGATTTTGATTTAGATAAAGGTCTTACAGAGTTGAGCAGGAAGACAGAGAGATGGATATTGAAGTGTTATGTAAATATTGAACTATGGCCGTTTCCTCCTCCCCCTTATTTTTGTTTTACTCACCCATTTTTGTGACAAGGGGGGAATCTTGGGAGCTAATAACAGTATTCTAGAAAGGGATTGTGATTAATCCATGATACTTGGCACTTTCTTGCATGTTTCATAGCATTGTATTGGTTATATTGATTTACATGTTAATTATAGCTAGAAATGTTATCATGCTTCCTTTTAGACTTGTAACTTCATCAAGTTTTGGCCTAGATAAGATAGCAGACTTGTCTCATCAACTACATGAACAATAATGAAAGCTAGACTGTTTCTAATGATTTATTTATATTCACAACAGAAGGATTTGTGAACTCTTCATTTATCTGTTCACTTAACAGTTATTATCTAGTCACCTTGAAATAGGCATCATACATCAAGATATTCGACAAGCCAACTTGTGAGAATAACAAAACTTAATTTTATCAATTTATTCATTTGCCAAGCACTAAGTATGTATCAACCTCCTGTAATTATAATGTGAAACAGCAAATGACAAACACCAAATGTGGGTGCTACACGTTTGGTAATCAATCATGCTTTGAATGAAATCATTCTGGTGGTTTATCATTAGAAATGAGTGCCTGTTATTTGCAAAACCGCATGTCACCAATATCTCCCGAGTGATATTAAAAAATAACACATACATTAAAATCGATGACATGCATCAAAGCAAACTCTGACAGAACTGATTGTTTTGAGTTGGCAAGATCACAAGCTGCCCAGGGCTACATATGGACCTGAAAGTTGGCAAATTCCAGATACATACAGATGATACAATTAAAACGTAATTGATAAGTTAAAATATATTTATTCTGTATTTGTCAAAAATGGCTTTAAATAGTGAATATTCACATTATCAAGTCTGCACGAAAAAATGCGAGATATACCTCAACTACAAATTGGATATTATGTAAGATAGATAAAAGAAGCTGGGGCAGTCATGTAATAGAATAGTATAGTACATATAAATACTTAATGAATTTAGTTATATGTACTGAAATGAGATAACAGAATATAAAACTTGCAGAACATAAAGCATTACAGGCGGAACATGGCCCCCCCCCCCCATTCTCTCTCAATTTTTAGTACTACTGCATGGGAAAATACCTTGTGAACTT
Source organism: Sinohyriopsis cumingii (assembly GCA_028554795.2). Taxonomy (NCBI): domain Eukaryota; kingdom Metazoa; phylum Mollusca; class Bivalvia; order Unionida; family Unionidae; genus Sinohyriopsis; species Sinohyriopsis cumingii. Next base: position 42,051,709 of record CM068832.1, read on the forward strand.
GAGCTTGCCAGATACCACCATCTTGAAAAAGACACTCAGAGTAGGATTTTTCCTCTAATTTTGCTGTTACAAGCATTTTTTGTTATTGTGAAAATGATGTAGTGGCAACTATTTGCCTCAGGTGGCTTTCTTATCTGAGCAGATTGGATATTTTTAAACCCTTCCAACAAATTATTCAGTCGGTGGAGAGGGGATGAGATTGAAAGCTAATATATAAAAGACTGAAGTGATCCAAATGCTCTGGATGTAGGTTGGTTAGATTGGTAGAATAATGAAGTCCTATGGTGATTTTAATGATTACAGATGATTTCTGTGGTCATGCTGATAAACATTTGCTTAAAATGACAATACTAGTTTTGATGACGAAGATTAAGATTTTGATCATCATCATCACTACCAATAAATACTATAACTGGTTTAACATCCTTGTTGCCCTAGTCACTTTGATAAAATGAGCTGTAGTCTGTAAGCTTAAGGATAATAAATTTCCTGTTGGACCAGTGGTTTTCATCATTCAGTAGCCACTGAGATCTTGCAGCTAATACATTTCTTGTTGGACTAGTGGTTTTCATCGTTTCAATAGCCAAATATCTTGCAGATAATAAAATTCCTGTTGGACTAGTAGTTTTCATCATTTCAGTAGCCAGTGAGATCTTGCAGATAATAAATTTCCTGTTGGACTGGTGGTTTTCATCATTTCAATAGCCAAATATCTTGCAGATAATAAAATTCCTGTTGGACTATTAGTTTTCATCATTTCAGTAGCCACAGATATCTTGTAGCTAATACATTGCTTGTTGGATGAGTAGTTTTTATCGTTTGATGGCTAGTAAATCTTTGTACATGGCTGACATTGTTTTATGGGATACACTAGTAAAGATTCAGCAAGACATCTACTTTTCACAATATATTGGTCTGGACACTGGCTACAAAGAAATATTTATGGCTGGGCAACAAGTGGTTTAAAGTGCATTAACCCTATTAACAACATTCTATGCCTGCATCATATCGCCCTTTCTCAGTTTTAATGAGTCTCAGTAGCATTCTGTTCGATTTGTCATGTGCTTCCCTTTGATGTTTAAATCATTTCTTTGGCCTGAGCACATTTTGAGAAAATTACTCAAGATTAAACATTTAGTTCCAAAAGTGTCAACCTACTGTAACTTAAATCAGAATGCAAATGGTATCATACAGTTTGGGGCCGAGTGGTATAAAGCACTCTCCGTTACAATAACAACATCATACAGTTTTAAGTATTTTACACATATTTTATCAGTAACTATCACGCTTGCTGAATCAAAATGTCATGAATACATAGCAAATACATATTTTATTCCTGATTCAATGACTTTTGAGTTTTACTTACAATGAAACCTGCATTTGATGATCCCCTCCATTTGAAAGACATGTGCTTAGTGAGGAAAACGTGACAAGTAATCAGACTGTCTCATTTTTTTAAAAAGTCACTTAGCACATGATTATGGCAGTTAATCTAGAAGCGTACATGATCAGGCAGAGCTTTATTAATTGATGTTACATGTATCATTATGCTCACTGCAAAGTAACTGTGCACAAGTTTTGCATGCTTGCTTCTTTTTAAGGAGTGGGATTTATTAAATTTAGGAGGGGTTCATACAGTAACATGCTCAGGAGAAAAAACTACTTGCATAATTAACTTTTATATACAGCACACCTGTCTGTACAGGACAAAAAGTAGTGGTTTCTTAAGTGTCCTTTGTGAACAGGTTTCATTTTAAAAGAATACAGTCTGATCATTGAGTGTGTGTCTCTTGTACAGGTGGTGATGATGTACAGCAGTTGTGTGAGGCAGGAGAAGAGGAGTTCCTAGAGATTATGGCCCTTGTTGGCATGGCAAGCAAACCACTACATGTCCGACGGCTACAGAAGTCTCTACAGGAGTGGGTTGCAAACCCAGGTATCATTCATTGCTAACAATGTGTATATTTGTCTTTCTTTTGGCTTGCCTCTATGAAAAAAAGAACAGTTGTACTACTTCTGGTATATCTTCATGGGTTTGAGTCTCGGGTTCAGCCAATGTGGGTATCTGAAAAAGCTTCCAGTAGCTTCTCGTGGGTCGGTGGTTCTTTCCTGGGTTTTCCCAGGTTCTTCCTCCACCATTAATACTGTCCACCGTGTACAGTCTATCTTGTGCTGAAAAAATGGCGTTAAAACCCTACAACAACAACAACTCCTAGTGTATATATTGGCTTTGGTGCCAGCATCTCCCCTCATCTTGTCCTTTCTTACAATCTCCTAGGCAACCATTTGAAGTGGGTTTCATGTCACCTACCCCTCTGGAAAGGGGACTGATTTTGTATGCGCATGTAGATCATTTGTATAGTCTTGATTCTAGCCAGTAACCACATGGGGGATTTTGCACACTATAAAGTTGACCACACTATAGCACACTCAGTTTTATCACGAATTAGGATATATAACACAATTGTGGCAAGGTTCCCGAAATTTCATATCCACATATTTTTTTCATACATGAAAAAAAAGTTTCTAAAGGTACAAAAAAATAACATGCAAAACATTTATTATCATTTTGGGAGAAGAGATCAAGTACAAAATTCTAATATAAGACGATTGTGGCATGGCGCCTGAAACTTCATTTACACATTTTTCTCGTACGCAACAGAAAAGGTTTTTCTTCTTAAAAGTACACAAAATAACTTGTCAAAAGTTTATCATTCTGATATCCAAAAAATGGAGATTTACTTGTTGGTCTATCCAATAGTCATGCTACTGGGACTACTTACAATTTACCAAATGATGGCTATTTTCTGTCTTTAAAAAATGTACCTAGAATTTTTTTTTAAACTTCAAAGAATAGTGTTTACCTTTGAAGCACCGATTGTTCTGTATAAATACTAAGCCAGTGAAAAAGAAATCACAATCAACATTCTACAATTATTTGATGCGTCCTCCACAATAAGAAATGGGCATTTCTTTTGGTCCTCCAAAGCTGTCCTTTAGCTTCGACTTCAATAACACATGCAGCCTTCATTAAAGAATGCTGACTACACTCTTCAACAAAAACTAAGCAACCTTTTATCAACAGAAGTCAGCACCAAAAACTTAAATAAAAGCAATGGAATTAGATGGAATGTTGCACTTTCCAATGTTACTGGAATGTGTTTATTTTGTCATGAAAGTCGCGTTTTTGCAGGAAAATTTTATGCTTACGGTTGTTACCAGTGGCATAAAATGCAAATTTCCAATCTTTTGAAATAATAGATATCAAACCATCAAGTTAATTGAAAATGGGGGTATCTTGCAAAGATGTTTGTTAAACTTTATAATTTGTTCACATGTTTTAATTTCCCTATGAATAGCCTCAACCCTTGGGTTGCCTCGGCAAGCTGATAGCTGTCTCCAGCTGACCAAAATCTAGGCCAGTATAAGTACATGTACATGTAGCATGTAAACAACTATAGCCATGTGCTACTAGTGACAGTATTGTATTGAATTGTTTTGTGACAATCAGATATAGACCAAATGAGGACTACAAAATTTATATACATGTGTTATTTATATTTTCGAATGGCTGTGACAGATACATTAATTTTATAACATACCTATACTCAAATATCATGGATTTTTTTATATACATGTACAGTACTTAATGGATTATGGATTGTACAACACAAATCTAAGTTGTCAATCTGCAAATGTATTTCAGACTAGTTTTTCTTCATTTAATCAAGATCACATATTTTTGCACCCACTTTTATTGCTACCACCACAACCACCTCACCCCCTGTTATTATTTGGGTACATGCATCATTTTCTTTAGCAAACTGACTTGGTTGGTTGTAAGACAGTTCAGTCTATAACACAGGTTCTCTGGACCCCAACCACTGTGTTATAGTGGGGTCACACTGTAGCTGGAATCATAAAACTTAATGAGAGAAAGCATCTTGGTGAATTTTACACCCTCATCCCAAAAGCAGGTCACTGTAGCTCACATTTTGTTTCTTTGGCATTGATTAGAATGTTTTTGCTTGATGATGGTCTGCATCTTGGTTAACATCACTAAAATAAAGTCACTGTTACATACATGTCACATTCTGGCTGAGATTAATTTTTTATGTTTCACCTATGACCGTAGATGTTTTATGCGTTCTATCCTACCTTGAACTATGAAACTTGGTGAGGGGATATATCTTCAGTACTGTACCCACGTTGTAAAATTAGATCACTACAGTCGTTGTTGTTTTGGGTTTAATGCCACTTCTCAGCACAAGATAGGCTATACATAGCAGCCAGTATAACTGGTAAAGGAAGAGCTCAGGGAAAACCCACTAAGAACCACTGACCCACGGGAAGCTACTGGCAGTTTTCTCACATACCTATTACCCACAATGGCTGAGTTCAAGACTCAAACCCATGCAGGTTGAGGTGAGATGACAGTGATTGGTAAAGGGGAGTACTAAATATTGTTATGTAAGTAATATAATTAAGCTACCTTAAACTAGCCTGCTTATTTACAGATGTGGTCAAAGATAGTAAGGCAACCAAGCAAAATGAGTTCTTACTGAATAAAATGCTTTGAATCACAGATGCGCTTCGTCATGGAGAAGTGTGTTCCAGAATTTGTATTGAACTTATATTCCTCAGTTGGTACTACGAGATTTCCTTTATCTTAAGAAGTTTCAATGTTACTTGCAATGAAATCACTGCATCAGTATTTTGCTAATAGAACAGTGAAAAGAGAATTTAGTTTGGACATTAACAGTTGACAGTTGATTCAGAAAATAAATATCCCTAATTTTTTTAAGAAAAAGAAATCTTGTTTTGTTGTGAATGAACAGCAGCATAAAGCATTGATGTAATACACCATGTTCCAGTGTACACATGATGTTTGTTGAAACCATTTGGAGTAATGATATTAACAATTTCCTTGAAAATAAAGGTTATTTGTGCAAAAAAGAAAACAATTTCATTTCATTAGAAAAAATGCTTTATTGACAATTATTTCTTTCACAATTATCAAATAAGTATTCAGTCATGAAACAGTCCCATGACCCCCATCCACCCTCAGCACACTGTATTCTCAATGTTCAGCAGTGATGGCATCCCTATCTTAATTTTATTGTGGTCCCTTGGTAACTCACGTCCTTACTTACAGTATAGTGTATGTTTTTAGACCCACCTTGTATTCAGGTCCAGCTTGTAAATGTAATACAAGTCCTAATCTAAAACTTTTTAGGATATTTAATACAGCATTCTGGTTACATTTCACAAGGAGCACGGTAATGTCACACTGGAAATTAATAAAATTTGTTTTACCCATCAGGGAAAATCAGAGCCCTTGATTCTCATAAATGCATACATGCCAACCATTACACTTTAAATGTAATCATTATGCTGCTTTTCCACCAAATTATATTTTATGAGTGACTGTATATGGATTATGCTTTTTTTGGTACATTTAAAAAAAAGCAATAAAAAGTTATTTTTTATCATTTTTATTATGATCTCTTTAATTCCACTCTTAAATTTTAGAATATTCTTTAAAAATATGACTGCTGTGTAAAAATAGTATACTTCCTTATTTGCTGTTTATATGTGCTGTAATACTGGCATGCAATGTATAGATTACTTTTTTTATACCCAAATTATGCTTTTTTGCCACTTATAATAGCAATAATTGTGCTTATACCTCTCAGGTGGTTGTCAAGTATGTCAGTGATTGAAAACTTGCCTGAGACTTCCTGTATTTTAAAATTTTGGTATTATGTATGACTCTCTGTGCTAACATCCTAGAAAAATCGACACAAGGAACATGGTATAATGGTATTCAGCATATGTGAACATTGTACTTGGATAATACATTAACGCACTAATGGTTTTCTGCCAATGCCCTGAATGTTCTATTGTAATAACTCCATATCTGAGTAATTAATATTAATGCCGACTTCAACACCATATTACAAATTGTGAAGTTTTAGAAACATGCAAAAATATGTATAAAATTTAGAAACTGGAAGGAAACTGGATAAATTAAACATCCTTAAAGTAGCCTGCTCATTCCCAGATGAAGTCAAAGACTACAGGGTAGGTATTTTGTATACCCCACCCCCATTTTCCTAGTCACAGCAAAAGGGAACATATAGTCTTGTTGTTGTGTCTGTACCTCTTTGAATCCATATGCACTGTACATGTACTCCTTTATTAATCAAGTCCAATTAGAAACTGCACAGACCCTGATTTGCCATTACATAATGAGCCAGCAGGTCATGGTCTATGAAGTTTTCTAGGAGTAATCAGTAGAAGAAAGAAGATAGACCTAGATCTGTCAGCATGTTATGTAATGGGAGATCAGGGTTTGTGTTGTTTGCAATGAGACTCAACTTATAACGAGTATATATGGTACTCCCTGGCCCATGGCACATCCCAAATCTGGCCCATGGCACATCCCAAATCTGTTCTAGCCCCCCCACCCCCCCAACTTTAAAACTTGGAGCCATGTTTATGTAATATTGTAATAAAGTGATGTCCAGTTTACATTTTGAAGCTATTACTGCATTTTAAAATTTACTTACTTATCTTTGAACATATTTTTCAACCTTTTTTATGAAAATATTGCCAAGTAAACAATAACTACTTGAGGTTAACAGTTTGAAATTTGTCCTGTATGTATGCTTATTTGAAAGACCTGATTAGATTTTCATACCATACCAGTAGTTTTTCAAAATTGTTTTAAATTTTTTGGACTTGGGCATTTTTGTCTGCAGCTGTAGTATGTATTGTACAAGTACAAACCCATATTCTTTTTTTGTTTTAGCAGTTTGCTGAGTTACAGAAATAGATCTGTATGGTTTGTTTAGGCTGTTTATCTGTCATAATATTTTTTCCTTTTTTTTTTCAATTATGTGAAGAAATTGGTGTTAAATTTTGCAATGCCAAAATACATATTTACTTAGGTTTTCATTTCTTTATCAGCGGCATTCCAGGCTCCTTCATCATCCGTGATACCCACTACTCTTCCAGGAGCTGGCATTAACTCTGTACCACCTGCCGTTACCGTGGCAACACATAGACAAGAACAAAGTAATTTGGGACCTGTGTTTCCAGTGCACTCAGCAACCCCAAATCTACATGTAAACTCTCCATGGGCATCACAGATATCCAGTATGGTCAAGACTAGAAACTCCACTTCACCTTCCAGTATTTCTGCAGCTGAAAACAGCAGTGGCAGTATTAACAGTATACCACAGGTCAGTTCTTTGCACTCAGCTGCCAATCTCTTTCTGACACACAAACTCACACATATATGTGCAAATCACAGAGACAGATGGATAGACAGACATTTAAATCTGTAGTTTTCAGCATTGGCTTCGTGAATATAATGCTGTTTCTTTGGTGGATTGTTTATATCTTTGGTAGGTCTATGGAAATTTAAATTTATAGAATTCAGCATGTTGTTGTTACCAAACATTTAATTTATATTACCCAAGAAAATCAAACAATTTGCTTTTTTCTCCTATTTATTGCCCTGTAGCAAAAGAAGATAAAGTTCATTCAGTAAATTGTTTCAGTCCATTCTATGTCTGGACACTGATGATATGGAATGTCTGTTTAACTAGAACAGTTTAAAATTTCTAGATGAGAAAGTTATATGTTGTTCTAAATTGTACATAAGACTTGAAAGAAAATGTAAGATTTCTCAAAAGCTTATGAAAATGTATTTCCAGGAAAGTAGTATTTTTTCCTTCTGCCCAGTAAGTTTTTCATTCAGTTATTATTTTGGTCTTTAGCTAAATCATCTTGAGAAAGAACCCTCAGCCTCATCATCGCCAATACCAACCCCTGTTCTTCTTGAAACCCAAATCCATGCCTTAGCTGAAGCGGCTGCCAGACTTGCCAAAACCCTGCCCAATTTTGAGGCAAAGAAAATGAACATGAAGAAACCCATCAGTAGAGAGATTCAGGTAGGTGACGTTAGTGTTAAAAATATTCATGTCCATGCATTTGATTAGCTTGTCTTGTGAAGTGGACAGAGGTATGGTAATACCACTTGTGTAAGTATTGGCATATACACATATAAATATATATACGTATGTAAAGTCTCACTGCATCTTAACCGTTCTTTCTTCATTGGTCATAGGCAACATTTTGGAGTGTTTCATAACATCTTACCTCTGGAGAGGAGGCAAAGTGGACTAACTTTGTATATGTAAATTATTGGTTGGGGGTGGTGGTTTTGCATTCAGCTTATGACCATGTAAGTTTTTTGCACACTGTATATGCACATACTGGTGTACATAGAATTATGAAACTTGGTAAGGAAATGCTTCACACTGAGTACTACACCACCATCACTTATTTAGGTCAATTTGACCCATATTTCATGCATTAAGACAATATTCACTGAAAATTCAGACTTCACTGTATTGATCAAAGAGGTTTTCCACCTTTTGCTGCCCTCATTCGTAGCCTGGATTCTTAATTTGAGAGTGCAACTGGTCATTTTCATACGAGTGTCAGTTTATCTTATGAAACATGTGCTTAATATAATAGCCTATAACACTCTTGCCAGTGTAGTGTCAAAGTCATTTCAGCATCCGTTAATCTCGGTGACTTTTATATTTTTAACAGTCATTCATTGTGCCATCAATATCTTGAACCCAATTCAACCTTCACTCCTGCAAGTTAGTATGTGGGTGTATCTTTGGAAGAGTAATTCAGTCATACTAAAGTAAAGCACATTGACCTAACTTTCATTCTTGAATGACTTTGTATTTTCAGCTGTTGATTCTTAAAATTCTTGATGAATTGAAGCCTATTTTGCTTACCCATTTGAAAATTTATATTTCCATACCAAAACTAGGTGTACTCTGACCAGTTTCATGCTTGAGTGAGATATGTATTTTCAACTAACAGGTTAATGACCGTCAATTTAATGAGCCCATATTTACCTACACTCAAAAAGAATTATATTTTGGATGCATTTTAGCTATTGTAATTCAGCTTCACTAAAAGTAAGTCACTTTTACCTAATTTTCATGCTATCGTGATGTTTGTATTTTTTCAACCACTACATCTAGATTACACGGACATTGTTTTGACCGTACGCTGATAAAATTTTGTTTATTGATGCATCTTAATGAGAAACTTATTGCATTAATATTTCATTTATCCGCTTGGTGGCTTAGCCACAAAGTTAGACCCACAACCAGTTGGTAGCTGATTCAGATTCTTTCTAAACCAGCCTGAATCAGCAGTCAGGGCATTTATCATTGCATGGCTTGTAACTCGTTATGTTGGTATTGTTCGTACATGCTAGTCTGTATTTTGTCTGCCACTCTAAATATGCTACTGTTGCAAGCAGGTTTTTGTTTATGGGTATAATTTTATTAGCAGCAAAATTAGAAGAATGAAAATAAAAGAAAAATTGGTAACATTTCAGAATTGTTGTTATTAAATATTAGAAGATGATAGTATAATTTGGATAATACAGAAAAGAAATTCTTGTTGCAGATGGTGATGCAGATGACAGATGATGAACCTAACAGAATTGAAGAATTAAGAAAATATGCTGCTATTTATGGCAGATTTGATTCCAAACGTAAAAATGAAAGGCCAATGTCTTTACATGAGGTGAGTGTACATGTTCCAAGTTTCAGATGACAAAAAGAATGCTTTTATAGCCCATTATGAATGTGGTCAAAGTGGTAGAGTGTTATCCTAGCCATTGCATGTAATAGTTTAGTTGAAGGGACAGAGAGTGTTATCCTAGCCATTGCATGTATGAATTTAGTTGAAGGGACAGAGAGTGTTACCATAGCCATTGCATGTAATAATTTAGTTGAAGGGACAGAGAGTGTTATCCTAGCCATTGCATGTAATAGTTTAGTTGAAGGGACAGAGAGTGTTACCCTAGCCTGTGCATGTATGAATGTGATTGAAGGGGCAGAGAGTGTTACCCTAGCCCATCCATGATGATTGTGGTTGAAGGGGCAGAGAGTGTTACCCTAGCCCATCCATGTATGAATGTGGTTGAAGGGGCAGAGAGTGTTACCCTAGCCCATCCATGTATGAATGTGGTTGAAGGGGCAGAGTGTTACCTATATCCATCCATCTGTGAATGTCATTGAAAGGGGGCATCCATCTGCATGGTCAAGTTACATTCCAATCACAGTGGCAGGACATTTGAGTTCTATGAAAACAATCAAAGTTTTATCATTCTGAAGACTTTAATCTGAAAACATCATGTTGAGGACTTGTTATCATATCAAAAAGGGGAAGCTTGTATATATTAGGAACATTTTCCAGGGTGTGCTACATCGGTTAAGTTTCTATTTCAGAGAACTCAGGAAATGTATAAGTATAAGTGGAACAGAATCATATTTCCTAAAAATATTTATCATCATCATTATCATCGTCATCTAAAGGTTATATTCAGGAATAGGAAATGCCTCTGCAACATTGCTCCACCTTTCTCTGATAGACCAGCAACTTTAATTGATTCCTTGTCCTCAAGACCATTTACTGGACCACCAGATATGCATTGCATAAGCTTGTAACATTTCGACAAGGACAAGCTTGCTACTTAATATTTTTTGTCAACCCAATTAGAAAATTAACTGCATCGGACCCTCTGTCAAGTGCTAATTTCATCCTACAGCCAACAAGTATTGAATATTTTCCTGCATGATTTAACAACATGATTGATTTCTTTAAGCAATTTTTTTTTATATGTCCAAAATTCTCTGTGCTTTACAGATCTCAGTAAATGAGGCTGCTGCCCAGCTCTGCCGACACATTCCAACTCTTATGACACGGCGAGAGGATTTATTTCCATTAGCAAGACAAGTTGTGCGTGACAGTGGCTATCATTACTCAAAAGGACATTCCAGGTACCGAGTTAAACTTGTCTTAAGTCTCATCATTGTTAACTAGTATTGCCTTGTTATGCCTCTGTAAAATCATGTTCATCTGTCTCTCAGAAGAGCCAAGCACAATCTCATTAGTGGTCATCTGTCTCTCAGAAGGGCCAGGCACAATCTCATTAGTGGTCATCTGTCTCTCAGAAGGGCCAGGCACAATCTCATTAGTGGTCATCTGTCTCTCACAAGGGCCAGGCACAATCTCATTAGTGGCCATTTGTCTCTCAGAGGGGCCAGGCATAATCTCATTAGTGGTCATCTGTCTCTCACAAGGGCCAGGCACAATCTCATTAGTGGTCATCTGTCTCTCACAAGGGCCAGTCAGTTTCATTAGTGGTCATCTGTCTCTCAGAATTAATAATAGCTAACATGCCTCTGTGCATTACAGATAGCTACTTCCTCCAGTTAACATATATGATAACTGCTGATTAAGATGGCCAAAGTTACTTACAATCTGTATTCCTACAGCAAACATTAAATCTTTTAGTCAAGAGAAACTTCTACCTACAAAATCAACATTTTCATATTCATTCTCTCTCTCTCTCGCTCTCTCTCACACACACACACAGAGCCTCACATAAATACTCTTGTCTCATGCAATTTGCCTGCTGTTAATTCATATGAATAGATAATTAATTACAAGTGATTGCATATATCATTCATTCTTCATTTTATCTGTTAAAGAAGGGTGGATCTGAAAAGTCTTTATTTACTCACTTTTAAGTTGGATCCAACTGCAGACAGCAAATACCCTGATCTGCTGTTGCATGATGTACTGGCAGATAAGGTCTATGTTGCTCATTCTGATTACTTCTAACCAGCTACATAGACCCAGATCTGCGAAGGCATTATGCGGTAGCAGATGTGAGTTTATGCAGTTGGACCAGACTTATAAGTGAGTATGTATGGTAAGATTAGATTCTCAGTGGAGAAAACAACTAGGCCATACACATTACAAATGCAATTAAATTGCTGTTGATCTTAATCCAATGTTTAATTTTCAAGAGATTATTACTACAATATCATACTGAATACATGGCAAGGAATTTCATTGAACATGGAATAATTTAAAGTAGACTTTACTGTTGTCAGCCTAAATTTACAAATAATTGCATCTTAGATTGTTATGTAAGAATGAATAAGGTTAGAGACATTGGTTCATATATGACAGTAATGATAATGAAAGAACAACAAAGACAATAACAAGCAAAAAAATAAAACATGATAATAAAAAATATGTCTCTGCAATGTTAGCTTTAACGAGATATATTTTCCTGTTTCTATTTTATGCCTCAATTAATGGCTTAAGCTATCTGAAACAAGAACTCTCTTGGAGAAAAAGGAGCAGAGTAACACCTTTGGTTTTATACAAGTTTAATGTCTCATTCTTTTTTCCTTAAAACAAATTCTGCAATATTATCATTTTTTTTATTGCTTTTTTATCAATCATATTTGAACATTTTGTAGAAAACACTTTAAGGGATTGGAAATAAATAAAAAGTAATTAGTATGAAGAAAGACAATAATATTTATGATTTTCATAGGTAGAGTGTGTATGATGAGTACATGAATTGTGGTAGTCTCAAAATGTGCATATAGACAAATCACTTTGCTCACACAATAGTTGCTAGAGTTATTGCCCTTTTTGTTTACTGCTTTAAAAGTATGACACAATCCTTCAGTCTTTTGTTCTTTGGCATGAAATTTGATAAATGGGTTCATACTTGTGTAATCAAATTAGTGTTCCGACACTTTTTGTTATTTCCCTTTTTGAAATACAGCTGAACTCAATGTATGACAGAATCTTGTCAACATAGCTGGTCTCAGTTTTCATTGTATTACCTTGAAACTTTGTACATGTAATCATTGTACATGCAATCTTTGTACATGCAATCATTATACATGTACATGCAGTCATTGTACATGCAATCTTTGTACATGCAATCATTGTACATTCTATCATTGTACATGCAAACTTTGTACATGCAATCATTGTACATGTACATGCAGTCACTGTACATGCAATCATTGTACATGCAATCTTTGTACATGTACATGCAATCATTGTACATGCAATCATTGTACATGCAAACTTTGTACATGCAATCATTGTACATGCAATCATTGTACATGCAAACTTTGTACATGCAATCATTGTACATGCAAACTTTGTACATGCAATCTTTGTACATGCAGACTTTGTACATACAATCATCATCATCTGAAGATTTACATACTAAGCACTAGTCTAGTGCCCTCTCCCAATTGTTGTGCAGAGTTATGGCTGTTATGGCTCTTTTTTTATCTTGCAATGGAATGCAGTTTGTGACAGAATCTTGGGGATGCAGCTAGTCCCAGCATTTAATAGATCACAGTAAATCTTGATACATATTTTAGTTTTCATTTGAAGATTGGCATATCTTCAAATCAGCATTCTCCTAAGATTGTTTGAGTTGCTGCTCATCTCGACATTGAACTGTATGTACTGTAAGACATAATGTTGGGAACATGTCTTGCACTTTTGCTGGGTCATTGTGAAACTTGGTACATATGATGGTTATGATCTAAAAATACACATATTTACAAATGACTGTGCTCCTGTGTTTCTTACTACCTTTTTGACATGCAGTAATACATAACAGAATGTTGTGAATGCAAGTACGACCTGCAGTTTTAAGTGGATTGCTGTGAAACTTAGTATATATTACATCATACTGGAAGATATGCATGTTGACCATTTTAGAGTTGTGTCCTTTTTTCTTACTTTAAAATCATCACCAGCTTGTGGTTAGGATAAGATGCAGGGGTGTCTTGCTTGTCATGCCTTTTCTTTAGAAAGTCTTTACAGGTAATGAGAAATGTATGGCAAAGAAAAAATAGATGTTACTTGAGCAATCTTTAGTGAAAATGTAAAAAATTTAAAATTTTAAATTATACCTGTGCATTTGATGTGTTGTTGTTTTACCTGTTCCAACCACAGTTAAGTTAAAAAGTAGTAATTAATGATTATTTATTGTTCAGTTAACAATAAGAGAGTTAAGAAATCTGTGCAAGTATTACTTGGCTCGTATAAAGATTAGTTTTTTTGAGAACATCACATACCATGTGTTGGACAATGACATAAGACTTGGCTATGTCACATAATACATGCCATGTATATGACAATGACATTGCACTCAGCAGTGTCACATATCATGTGCCATGTGTTTGACGATGACTTTAGACTTACCAGTGTCACGCATTGTGTGTTATATGTCTGACAATGACATTACACTTAGCAGTGTCATATAGTGTCCGTGAGTAACTCAAAGTTCATGCAGGTGTGCAATAAAAACTGTCTCAAACACATTAAAATGAAATGTTAAAAAACTACTTGAATATAACAATATGCCATTTGCTGTAAACAGCTCCTGGCATCTTAGTTACTCATATTATTTTATTTCTAATGAAAATTTTGTATATGATTCAATATACATTCACATTTTTGCTGGACTTGGTTTTTATATTTATTGCAGAGCATCTGAACAGCTCACACTACCCAGTGCCAAGAGGCCTCGTTTAGATCTTTCCCCTTACCATAATGGTTCTGAGAATCTAATAGGAGGAATGGATTCCGGATTGGCTGAGGGACTTAAGGTAAATCAGACACTACTGCATAATCAAAGAAAGAAAGAAAGAAAAGTAAAGTCTTCAGGACTTGTGAACAAATTCCAATTTTGTCCTGGATCAGGCTTTTAAAAAAATCCACATTGATTTTCTTGAAGGTTAGTTGGCTTTTCCAGCCAGATAGCTAGTAAGATAGCAAGAAACTAGTCACATTATTGTCCCTTGTTGTGCATCCAGGACAAGTTTTACTTATACGGGTTGGGTTTTTTTAACAGTGAAGTTGATGACTTGATATCAGAACTATATATTTGTACATGGTTTCCAAAGTTAAACAATTAGCCTTAATTTATTAGGGAAGATGTTACACTTTAAGACAAACCCAATGGGTTAAACTTCTTATTCTGTACACTCTGCGAGTACTGTTTTTGACATTATGAATCATCTGATTGATTAGGAAGAAATAAGTGTGGAGTCTTCACATTTGCTCTAATTTTTTTCTGCCTGAAACTAACCAGTTTCAGCTTGACTGAATATTCTTATTTTAGAGCAGACATATACAACTTTATTTCACAATTTTAGATATAAAGATTTTATAGACAAGTCAATTTCATGTAGGATAGGCTGGCTGCCATCAACAAGGAACTTTCTGAGATCCTGGTTCGTCAGGAGGAAATTAAGCAAGAAATTGAAAATGCACAGAAAGACCAAAATCCATCCCTTGTACAGCAACTTGAGACGGCCATTGAACAAATTACCAGCAAACACCTGCTGTTGCTTAATGAGCAGCGGGAGATCTTGCGGAAACAAAGGTTGGCTTTTTTGTTTCATCTCCTTTATAATGATCAGTGTAGAATAGGAAATTCCAACTGAGGGTCAGAATTTCTTGTCAGACATGAAGCTTTACTGAATTTTACACAGATGAATAATGATGGACTAGCTCTGTCATATTCCTGTGCAGAGAAGGAGGGTTGGAGTCTGAATGCTCAATTGTAAATAATAATGCTACTTTCAAAGAGCACAACACTCATTAAAAAATTTTCTTACCTTTAGACTGAGTGTAAGACATTAAGTTTGCACTGAAAATTTTACATTTGGCATGTAAGCTTGTATATCCTCAATACCTCAGTTGGCATGCAAGCTTTTATATCCTCAGTACCTCAGTTGATATGTAAGCTTGTATATCCTCATTACCTCAGATTAGTTCAGTTATTAGCAGTGTCTGTGAATATTAATGAGGTGAGCACGTGAACACTCATGAGGCCATATTTATAAGGAGAGCTTAATCAGGTTTAGAATGTAAACTTCTAAATATCTTAAGATTATCACGAAATATCTGTACATATCAATGAGGTGATCTTGCTATTGAATACTAAAGAGATCCGATTTCCAACCAGTTTTGATCAGACCTGGTATGTGAGCTTTTATCGTCAAGGTCTTGTACGAGTTCTGGCATCCATTAATGAAATAGTCTTGCATCTGATTGGTTGAGTTTGTGAATAATGTGGAGACGATATTTAAGAACAGATTTTGATCAGACTTGCTGTTTAAGCGTGTATCATCAAAATCTCAGATGAGTTCAACAGTGAGCAAATTCCACACATATTAATGTGAATCCAGGCAGATCATAGGTGGGTATCAAATTTTTAGCCTTCCAGTCATGAGTCGAAAACTTTACCACTGAGGCACCACAGCCCCCATGGGTGGTGATCTCACTGTTTCCAAGCTAAGACTCAGGGAGTGTAAGGACTGACACAGGAATCCATGCTGTCTGAAAAGATTAAATCCTCTTGTAATATCAAGCAATTCTTTATACTTTAAGAACAGGGCTATGAACAGTTTCTAAGTTTTGAATCAGAGTCTAATCCCCGGGGGTGGGGGGTGGGATATATCCATAGTACAATGCTGGTTGAGTAAATGACTTGTCCTTTTTGTGCCAGAACAGTGATCCTTTAAATATGGTCTAGGAGAGAAGGTGAATGACACCAACATTAATAGACACTGTAGTAACAGTGTGCGTGAAACTTCACTTTCCTTCAGTAGTTTCAATGTGCGTGTTAATTTGCATTCACAAGCTGATATCTGGGAACTATCCAGGTGAGTAATATCAGGCCCACTCATGCCTCATGTTTTGAAATTCACCATCTCATTTTTATGTATGAAAGAAAAATCAATTATTGATCAAAGTTGTACCAAGGACTATTTCTTTATTTTTTGTCTATTTTAATCTTAGGGATATAAATAAAATTTATTTTTCACTTTGGCAGTTTTGAGTCATTGTGCAAACTGTTTTTGGATGCTGTGTATTGCCTTTCCTAGATGGGCTTGACAACTTTTTTAAACTATCGTGTAGTGTTTGCACTGAACTTGTCAGCTTACACATTTTGCACTATCTTAAGGTGACAGAATTTTTCACTGGATGTTTTGTTGTTTTACAATTTGATCAGTATTCACAATACATCGTTTCTATTTCAACCCTCACTTTTTGCTCAGGAACATGAGGAAAACATTCTGTCCTAGGTATCAGTATCAGATATGAAAATTCTATCCTTGGAATCAGAATTTTGTGTTGTATATTCTGCAAGACGCAAAGCTCTGAGTCTTGGGTGGAATTTTTGTATCCAACACAAATGCATATGAAGGGTTCTTTTAGACCTTAGACGTGTTACCAGTTACCGTTAATTGTGCCAGAAAATGGGCCAAATCTTCAACTGTACGGGTGCAAAGCCAGTGCACAAATGCCTCTGCAGAGGCTGTATCAGCTTATAAAAAGTCCGGTTCCTAGATTTAATGATCACAAAGCAAACTGCATCATCATGGTCCACGTAGATGATAACCTGTTATAAATTTTAAATTTTGATACAGATTACCTACAATTTCTATCTGCAAGAGAATAGAATATTCCTAAATACTTTATGAAGATTGCAAGTTATATACAATTGGATGATACAATGAGCATCATGAAATATTCAGGACTATAAATTCATTATATTAGCATCTAAAAAATTAGCCATTAGTTTTATGTTCATCTTATGGTTGTATTTCAGTTTATCTTTCATAACATTTTTAAAAATTTAAATTTGTAATGAACCTAAAGAAAATTCTTTACTGATAGAACTTCAGGGTTGGTGCCGGCTATTAAAAAAAATGTCCCTAAAAAAATTGCCAACCTCAATATTTGTCAAAAAATGTCACCGTTTTCATAATACAGTACTATCATTTTATCTCAACATCCTCAGGACCAAGGTAATATTGTTGACAGAAGCAGATGTTTAGATGTGGGGGAGCTGAAAAAAATCTAAATTTTGCATACAAGTGAAATTTTTAAGAGGTGACCTGTTGTCAGTACTATGATTGCCACAGAGAAAAGATAAAAATGGAAATTTTTATTAATTAAGTAGTGTCTGAAATACACTTGTATATTGGCAATTTACATTTGTGTAGTACACTCCACAATGTGTTAAATAATGTACATGTATGTGAAAAATCCATGAATTCAAGTATTAAATCATATATTAGTAAATTCATGTATCAGTCAGATCCCGTTAGAAAACACAACTAACACATGTATTTTTATTTAAAAAAACAGTAGTCTTCGTTTGATCTATATCCCATTGTCAACAAATACGTTTCATGAAACAATTTGCTCTGATATATATTATTAATAGCACATGGCTGTATGGTTGTTTATATGCTACATGTATTTAAATTGGCCTAGATTTTGGTCAGCCAAAGACAACCACCATGATGCCAAGGCAACCAAGGGGATGAAGCTATTCATAGGGAAATGTAAACACGTGAACAAATTTAAAAGTTCAACAAACATTTTTGCGAGATTTTTCCCACCTTCATTTAACTTGATGGCCAGATTATCTATTGTTTCAAAATATTGGAACTTTAATTGGGGTTTTAAACCACCACTAGTAGCGATCGTAAGCATGAACTTTCTTGTTACAAACAGGAAACTTTCACTGTACAATAAATGTGTTCCGATCACTATGAAAAATTTTACAGTGCTTTTATTTAAATTTGTTACTGACTTCCTTTGATCAAAGGTCTTCAGCTTGCTTTGATGAAGGTGCATGTTTTATTGAAGGCGCTGCTAAAGGCCCTTTTTGAAGGACCAAAGTTTCCAGCTTTGTGTCATGGTGCCTTTCAATTTCTCCATTCCAAACCCAAGACTGTATATAGACCTTTTAACAGCCAAAAATGTTGTTGCCAAATAAATTGCCAGATGGTATATTTTGTAGGCAATAAGGGAAAAAAAGCACAATTTGTGACATTGGTGAAGCCCAGCACAATCCCTGAACTTTCTGGTATAAAGGAGATTGCCCCGCGCAATCCCTGAACTTTCTGATATATAGGAGATTGCATACACCAATGGATAATTTTTCTCAATATTAGCCTAATGTTTACCAAGTTTAATTCTGATGATATTTAAAAATTTGACATTTTTTCTCACATTGAAGCTTATCAGTCAATTTATTTTTTGTTTCTTTGCAGTGCAAGCATGAACTTCAGCATGGGAGATAATTCCTTGAATGATAGTTATGGTTTGTAGCTTTCTTCTTTTGAGCATGTCATTTTAGCCCTACTGGTCATAAACCAGGAGATCTTATGGGATGGGATGTTGTCTGTCTTGATCTTTTACACAAGTTTGTTATCATTGCTCCTCCTCAACTGCTTGGAAGATTGCCGTGAAACTTTATATTCCATTGTCTGGTTGGTCCAAAATGAAAATAGGACAGATTGGACACTTAGTATGGCCACCACGGCAACCAGCTTGAAAACTGTGTTATTGTTGCTCTTCTTGAATGGATAGTCATATCAACATGGGAGTTTCACTGAAACACTTCTTAGGATGTCTACTTTGATCTAAAGCAAAATGGTGCTGATCTGATGTCCAGTATGGCTAGCACAGGGGCCATGTTGAATAAATGTTGTTTTTTTTTACTAAACAACTTTTTATAATATCTAGTTGGTCAAGAATGAAAATGATGCCATTTAGTCATCCAGTATGGCTGCCACATTGGTCATCTTGAAAATCTTTGTTCACTACTTCTCCTGGATGATAGTCATATCAGTACCGAGTTTTCACTGAAAGACTAATAATGATGTCAGGTTGATTCTAAAGGTAAATTATGTCCATTAGAGCCATCTTGAAAATCGTTTTATTGGTACTCCTCCAACACAGAAAGTCATATTAACATGGAAGTCTTATTATGATGTTTTGCTGGTCCTTCTTGAAAAGGGTGCCAATCTGAATTCCATAATTCCCACCACAGAATAACGCCCACCACAGAATAACGCCCACCACAGAAGCAAATTTGAAACTCTTGTTATCGCTGAGAATAATCAGAGATGGTTTCAACAATTCAAAGAAAGTTATGGTCTTGTCTTGAATTCCTGAAATTCTTTTCAGCGTGTAGAGTGTCAGTCCCTTTGAAATACTCTCTTGCTTTCTAGCCAGATAAAATGGACAGCTCAACAAAAAGGGCAGCTTTTAAAAACTCTTGTAAGTCTAACTTCTTTTGATGGACTCTTTACTCCTGATATATAGATTTTTATCCCCAATTAGAGCATGCTAAATCTTATAAGGTAATAATGGAGAAAAAAATGGGAGCAATTATTTATGCTTGTACATTTGTTCACTAAATGATCCATCTAATGTCACCAACATCAACTTCAGCAGCAGTCTAAACCTATTTCTTTTTGTCTAAACTCAGTTGCGGGAAAAGTAAATGTTCAATTGCTGTGACCTGTTTTATGGTTCAGATTATTAATGCATGTATAATCTAGAATGCAAGATTTCTTATTAGGGCCACGCTGGATGAAGTCTGTAGAGTTCAATACAGTAAAAACTGCTATGAGCAACCTCTGCTATGCAACTCCACCTGTCATTTCCAACCACAATTGTAATGCACGGATCGATTTTATTACATAAACACTCTGTTATGAGCGACTACCTTGTGGTTATTTTTGTTGAAATTGTTTTGAAACTGGACATTGGAAACTGGTCTTTTTGTACAAATCTGCTATGAGAGACCACCTGTCTTGAGAGACCACTTTTTGTTGGCAGAAGGGGCAGTCTCTTATAACAGGTTTTACTGTAGTAATTCATCTCTGCCCATCCATCTTTGAACAGTGTGGTTTCTGAAAAGACAGCTTTAGTAAGAAATGCAGATGACATCTCAAACAAGTTTGATTTTCAGCCTTATTCATTATTTATAGAAGTCATGGTGCCTGATTGCCCTGTCTCCTAATTCTAGATTCTGCAAGATAAGTTTACTGGAAATAGTCGGATTTTGACCAAATTTGATTTGGTTTTATACTGATAAAACAAACAAGTTAACTTTCCAGCATTCCATGACATCATTTGCAGGACTCTTGTTTCTTGATTTAAACCAAGGCTTCTGATGTTTGACATGGTTTTCAGTTTACAGAGGTTTCAGTCAGTAAAACTGACTGCACAATATATTTTGAAGTGCTTAAAGTGTCTTGATTGTTTCACCAGGTTGTATGAGTCTTCAGTTGAAAGCCAACATAGAAACTGACATCTTCCACAGTCCAGTCTCAAGGCAAAAATTGGTTTATTTCTACCATGTGAAACATTACAGTTAACCTTATTGTACTGCCACACGACCATTATTAAATTGAGTCATATCATATGTCTGTCCATCAACAGTTGTTTCTTACCACTCTGGAGCCCATATTTCAGCTCCAGTTTCAGTAAAACTTGGAACATAGGTTTTTATCATCAGAATATTGGACGAGTTCAGTAATGAGAAAGATCAGTTATACTAACAATGCGATCTAGTATCAGATTGGTTGACCTTGATGCCAGACTGGTGGCCATATTTCTAATCAAATTTGGATCAAATTTGGAATGTATGCTTATATCATTAGGGTCTCAGAGGAATTCAGTAATGAGTGAAATTCATGCACACGGACTAGGTGATCTTGCATATGATTGGCTGAGTTACTGCTTGGTAGGCCATATTTTTGAACCAATTTTGATGACACTTGCAGCATATATTCATATCATCAGGATCTCGGACTGGTTTGATGATGATTAAGATCCATATATACTGATGATGAGGTGATCTGGCATCTGATTGGCTGAGCTTGTTTTGCCTCTGAAAGAATATTTCTGATCTGATTTGAGTCACACTTGAAATATGAGCTTATATAATAAGCAACATAAATTTTTTTATTTAACCATTCACCCTTAAAGTGGTTGTCGCGACATAAGACACACCAGTAAAGGTATTGTTCCACTTGACGAGACATCTGGTTTGGGGGGGGGGGTATGGCAACTTTTTACATATCTGGCTTCTTCAGTTTGACCTGACTGGTTGTTAAACTAAATTTTTATTGGCACATTGGGCCCCAGAACGAGCAATCTGTCATAGTTTGAACTTTGCATCAAAAAAGTTATACAAATGCATGTTTTAAAATACAAGTTACCAACAAAAATACTAATTCCCAGCATGGTTCATTCTCAAATGACTTCTGTTCAGCAAATTCTAGCTGATGACAGTGTTGATAACACTGAGTTTTATGGTTGTAAAGTTAAGTGATTTTTAAAGTTAGGAAGTATATCAGATTATTGAAGCTGGGGAAAATATTAATAGATATGCCAGTGAGAGATTTTGAGGCAGAAAGTGGTGTTATATACAATTCATGCTAGATGGACACAAATAGATGGCATCCTGGTCAATCCCCTAATCAGTTGTATTTTGAAATTAAATGAAGAAAAGGCAGAATACCAAGCCTAATTAAAGTGCAGTCAATTTAAAAGTAGGGTGTAATTTAATTTCTTTTCTCAAACAAATTATTCCTGCTGGACCTTGTGCTACAAATCTTATTGCCCTGTAAGAGTTAAGATCAACTGAATAACTTTGAATCTAAAATTGAAATACAAAGTAAAGATATTTATTTGATCAAAATACCCCTGTCTGAACAAGAAGACTGTGACGTGGACTTGAAACCCTAATACAGCATTATAGAACCTATAAGAAATCTACATAGCAGTCAGTGAAGCACTGATTTGAAAAAGTGAAATTTTGGCAGAGCTCATGGTAGTCAAAAATCTTATTTTGGAAAGATGATACCTGTGATCTGTGGAAAATTGCAAATAACGACCATAAAGAACACTGATGCTATAATACAAGCATTAAGAAACTTCCATATTCATAGACAAACTACATAATTAATGATACGGATCTTCTCAGGTTCACAAATATTAGGTGTGAGTGATTGAGTGCAAAGAAAAGAAAGAGTGAAGGAGTTAAGAAACTAATTTAAAAACTACATAAGATAAAAGATTGCAGTCCATGAACTGGATTAAAATCTTGTGCATTCCTTGTTTTCAGAACAGCTTTTTGCATGAAATTGAATACTTTGTATCAGTGCAGTATTTTAAAATGATTAAAAAGTTCCTACTTCTTCACCAATATTAGTTGTATAATTTTGTACACTAATAGGAACTTGTACTCATTTCCGATTTTATAAAACAAAATTTTACATTGAGACATGGTATATAGTTATTTTTCCAGTTTATCAAGGTCATGCAAGCACATTATTTCTCATAAGAAAGTAAATAGAGTGTATGGCATAGTGGTAGTTGTAGCATTTCTTTGACAAAAAACCAGGACAGTCAATTTTCAAGTCAGCTTTCTATTGAAGATTGTGCAGTTAGTTGAAAAACTCCTTGAGTGCTCATAATACAAGTTACTTCTGATGATTCAAAACAAATTGTGCTGCGAGACTGGATCATTTAAAATCCATAAGTGTTTCAACCCTGTCTTTGTTTTATGAAATTCACAGTAAAACTAATAGATGATTTGTTTACAGATTCTAATTTCCAAAGTGGGTCTTCATCTGGAGATGATGGGGATTCCAGGGATGGACCTGATGATGACAAACTCAAACTCAGACTCACCACAAAGGCTTTGCTAACTTCAGCAAGCCGAGAGAAACTGGTGCAAGAATCTCTTTTTGATGAAGGTCTCAGAATTGCTCAACAGTATGGGATGTCAGACTTTGCCAAAGAACTGCAACAGCTACAGGGCACCAATCCAAACCCTCGAGGCAGGAGACAAGTTGGTCTGAAAAAGACCAATGGAGCAAGTTTATCACATTCCAAAGAAGTAAAAAAGAGTGAAAGTGCAGAAAAAAGTACAGATGACTATGACAGCGAGGATACAGATGTAATAGGCATCACAGTTAAACAAGAAGTTAAACAGGAAGTGCAGGAGTCCTGACCTCATTTTTATTACTTAAAATCAGAAATGCTTTGCTAAGAAAATTACTATTAAAAAATGAATCAATGCAAGCATTTCCATTTGAATTATTATATCTGTATTCATGTTTGCCAACCTAATACACTTAGTCAACTTAAAAAGATAAAGTGAAACATTTGTTTCCTAATATGACAGAGTATTAGTTCTTAAATATAGTTGCTAATTGCTTCTCTTTTGTTTTTAAGATTGAGCATGCTTACTTTATGGGTACCAAATATACTTGCTTATAAGACCAGTCCAACTGCAGACTGCATAGACCCAGATAATGCACTGGCAGATATGAGTCTGTGCAGTTTATTTGGCGTAATTTGTAGAACAGACAACATAGACCCTGATCTGCTGGCACATTTTGCCATGGCAGATCAGGATCTACGTTGTTTGTAGTTGGAGTCTACTTTTAAGTGAGTATATATGGTATTTACAGGAATCTTATTTTGACACATTTTATGTGAATTTATGTTCATTGGGAATACTTAATTGGACTATTGAACCGCAAAAGAGGTATTGCTGTGTGATGTTTATGATTGTGTGAAATGGTTCAAAAGGCAGGGTGGTGTAAAAATAAGTACTTTCAGTTTTGAGTTGTATGCTACAAATGTAAATGTGACATGTTTAAGTGATCAGATCACATGGGCATTTATGAAAATATAGTTACATGTTACTTTGCAGGTAGAGTTTCACAAAGGTTTATACAAACTTGCGGAAAAAATGTTAGAAGTCAAAGTTCTGAATGTTAAAGACTCTTATTAACTTGTGAAGAATATATGGTAAATTTTATATATATTTTAAGGTATCTCTTTTCTTGCATTTTCATCAATGCTTATTGTATATACTCAGATAAAGGTCCAGTTTATCTGCAAACAACATAGACCTTGATCTGCTATTGTTTAATATGCTGGTAGATTAGGATTGGTGTTGTTTGTTCTGCTAATTACTCCTAACAAACTGCATAGACCCAGATCTATGCATGATGAGACAGCAGATTTTGGTCTGTGCAGCTTTCAGTTGGACTTGGCTTAAAAGTGAGCATATATGGTGGATTATTGGATTGGGAAAGAGGTTCTTTTGTTTCCATACAAAGATCATCATTCTTAGAATGTTTGAATTTAAGGTTTGCAGGAACCATCAAATGCTTTCTAAAAAATGATTTAAGAGTGTGCAGCAAGGCACCAATTTTATAACTTGACTTAAAGAAGAAATAAAAGAACTTTAATTGTGGAATAAACATTCTGGTGATTAAATCCTTGTGTGACAGCATTTCCTAAAAAATCAGAACACAAAGGAAAAAGATTGTAATAATTGTCAAGATTTTTTAAATATTTTACCTTGCTTTTATGATGCCAAAATGAGGTCTAAAAAGTTCATGAAACGAGGTGCTTAGTTTTGTTAGAATCTTTTTAGGTTAAGACATTCATGAAATCTGTGAATATGGCAATATATGCCTGCCTTATGTTTAATAGCCTCCATCTAGATGATGAACATTTTGCACATAAATCTCTATTTTCTTTAGTGACCTTGATCTTTGATTATTTGACCCCATAATAAATAGGTGTCTTCCTTACCCTATGTGCAGTTTCTAGGTCTGTGATGTGGAACTAATGATATTGTGTGGAAATCATTTTTCTCTTTTTTCAATCAGTTACCTTGACCTTTGATCTTTTGACCTAAAAATATAATAGCCTTATTCCTTACTTCGAATGCACAATATCCTCAAAGTGTGGTTACCATAGATGATGAAGAACAAAAATTGTCGTGCAGAGAGCATTTTTCTTTCAGCTAGGGTGCCCATCCAAAGAGTTTTTTGGAACTGTAGATGGTAAACAACTCAAGTTATTATGTAGAAACTGTTTTCCTTCTTTTTATTTAATTGACCTTGACCTTTCAGCTGCTGAACTCAAAGTTCTTCACAACAAAAAATTTAGTAACTGTATATTGTGTGAAAACTAAATTGGTCAAACATTGTAACATACTCTATCTTGTGAGAATTGGTTACTGCAGTTTTTCTTTATCAAATGTGCACTAGCGTTGGAGTTATTTTTTTGTTAAGCCCCACAATGAATGTGATAGAGAAAGAGTGTTACCCATGTATGTCCACATTTTCAAATTGAGCATTTAGGACATTTTTCAGGCACTGTAGTGAGGCAGTCATGTTACATGAACAGGTTCAAGATTTTAACTTGAAAATTTAATTGCAATGAAAAATGTATCACTGCATACTATATCAGTCTTGAGTGTACTTTGATGGACTCTTTTTTTTTTAATACAGCATCATTTAATTTGAAATTAGTTGACATTGAACATGCAGTTTAACAGGAAATACTGCATCAAAATGTTGGTAATAAAGCACATATGGAAACAAAATGTACACAGGCCTTACCATAATTTTGTAGTAAAGAGATTAGTGTAAAGTAAAAAGTAATATACCTTCAGCTGGTGCTAAGTTTTTTTAAATGTCAATGGCACATCTACCTTCTGTTTACTTTTAATTGTCTTTTGTTTCTTACATGGTGTTTCATTGGTTAGCATACCAGACTAACACACAAGAAGGGTGTATTTTTTAATCCCACTATCAGATCAGTCCAAGCTGGCTACCATATCGATTCCCTGGGAAAAGTACTTTACTTTGATTGTCTTGGCACTAAATAACCTGTGTGTCTGAGCCATAAAATGCCCAAACAATCCAAACAGTGTAGTGATCAAATCATTTTTATGTAACATGCAGAAATTGTCTGGTAAGGTTAAATATCAGACATTTACACTTTTTTTTTGTTAGGCATCACATTAGGTAAGTGCATATAAAACTTAGTTATAGGTAACCTGATTTAAAAAAATATTTATTGTTTAGGTTTCACCATATGTATATTGTGATTTTCATTGCCATCTGTCATGTTCTGCTGTATAAATGGATAGGTTTCTGCATTAATATGTGATCATCTGTAACAATGAATTATGTTATTATATGTGACACTGGATTTTTGCATGATATTTCAAAATTTAGTCAAGCACTTTAAAAGTAGTTTTTAGCAAATGTAATTTTTGACAACAGGTAGAGTGCAATATAAGTATGTTGTCACATCAGTGAATTTGTTGTTATTAACATATAATCCATTCCAGTTGTAAAAGGCTCAAGTATGCAAGGGGAAATAAATATGTACAGCCTGGTCTGATGGCTAAAATTCTGAATGATACTAACACATTATGTAAACTATTTATCTGTTACAGGTTTATTTTATCATGAATTATTGCTAAGAAATTAATCCACATAAGATTTTCATAAGTCCACCTTTTTTTTTTTTTAAATTACATGAAAGAAGGAATATCATATTTGAAATGAGGTATTAATGCAGAATTAATATCACAGAAATTGTATTCATTTGTTTTTTATTTCGTCACATAAAATATAAAAACAATAACTTGATAAATATTGACTTTACTGCAAGGTTTTTGAAAAAGATTTTGATTAGGGAACTCTCAACATTTAAGATGGATATTACTAAAGTATTGACATGTTCTAATTACATCTCCAAGTAACCTTCAGAAATTTCTAGGCAGAAATGGGTTTCCAATATAAACTTGTTCATATTCAGAGATAACATGTTTTCATGTGGTACATTTAATGTAGATTGTATTTGATGGGGTTTATACATTATGAAATTATTCCAAACTTTCTTCACTTAATGATATTGCATTTATTTAATGAATTATGAGATTCTGAGGTGTATGTTAATTCCATCTAGACTCGCTTACAAGTCGGGTCCATTTGCAAACAGCATAGACCCAGATCTGTCATCACATAATGTGCCAGCAGATCTGGATCTGTATTGTTTGTTTCATTCATTACTTCAAAATAAATTGCATAAAATTTGATCTGCTTGCACAATACGCAACAACAGACCTGTTATGTGAAGATGAAATATTTACAGTAGTAGAAAAGAAGTATGTGAATATTATTTAGTGTATCTGTACAAATTTGCTTATATGAATCAGAAGGGATACTTTGTATATGTTGATAGTATATGTGATTATTTAAAGAATGTTATAATCAAATAAAATTCTTTGTTGTATGCATATTTTGTTGATTTAAACACATGTAATGTTAGTTATGATTGTGAGGATACCCAAAGATGTTTCATTATATGTTGTTCTTTGACAAATTAAACTTGGAAGTAAAAGTAGTCACTCTTTTTGTACAGTTTTGATGCAGATTGTGATAGCACGATGTGAAAATGCACGCCTTGCTGGATGAATATGGATTTTTTTCCTTTTGTAAGGATCTGCTTCTACCAAGAATGGGCATGATTAGACTGAGATGGGCCTTATCACCCTTCATGTACATGATTAGACTGAGATGGGCCTTATCACCCTTCATGTACACGATTAGACTGAGATGGGCCTTATCACCCTTCATGTACATGATTAGACTGAGATGGGCCTTATCACCTTTCAGGCATGATTAGACTGAGATGGGCCTTATCACCCTTCATGTACATGATTAGACTGAGATGAGCCTTATCACCCTTCATGTACATGATTAGACTGAGATGGGCCTAATCACCCTTCATGTACATGATTAGACTGAGATGGGCCTTATCACCCTTCATGCATGATCTGCATTAAGCAATAGTCTTGAGCAGCAGATGTACACAAGAATTGATTCAATGAGGTTTGTGATTGCTCATTAAAACCAGAAGCCATCAGACTGATAGAGACCCCAACAGTGATGAGGCTGAGGATATTGTGGTAACTATTTCTAAAATTAATAATGTAATGATATGAAGAAAGAACAACTTAAAACTTTTTAAAATATACTACCTTTTAATCATTTCTTTTGAGATATCTAGTAACTTTATTTCAGGTGTCATTAATGTCCCCAATCAGTACTGTCACGAATATTCCCAATTAATACAGTCATGAATGTCCTGAATAGATACTGAGTCATGAATGTCCCCAATCAATACTGAGTCATGAATGACCCCAATCAATACTGAGTCATGAATGTCCCCAAAAAGATACAGAGCCATGACTGTCCCCATTGGATATTGAGTCATGAATGTACCCAATCAATACAATCATAAATATCCCCATGATTGGGATACCAAGTCGTGAATGTCCCCAGTGGATACTGACGAACGTGACTTGTAAGAATTTGTTTCTTGTAGTTACCACCTGGACAGCAATATTCAGGTCAGCTGAGCATGCCTCTTGGTTATTTTCAGATCCATGCTGGCACCCCTCCAAAATCTACAGCTACACATACAAGGGAAAAAAATGAAGAAAGAAAAATGTGATGCAAGCCTGTGCTTAGAGCTCATTAGAGTTTGAAGTTGCTGAAATCAATATACATTCTGCAATTTTCAATACACCAGTCCATGTTGGATATTATTTTATGAAAATAAATCTATGAACAAAATCATTGGAAGAGCTGATACGGTTACTGAACAGTATATTTCCAGTGTTTAAAGTATATAATAAATATTTTTTTCATAAATTAGGTGACAGAAATTAGACAGTATAAATATAAAATTCTTTTCTTGAAATCCAGTAATAAGAAGGACAATTTGAGGACCATAATCCTACTAAATTATGATGCAGATTAAATGCTGACAAAAATCAAACTAAGCTAACATGTCAACAAAAATTTGCATACCAAGGGAGTTGCAGTGTTATGCAGAAAGTTGGCTAGTTTAACAATTAAGGGTCAACTAAAAGATGATATTGCATGCTAAACTTGTACCTAAGCAACACCAACAAACTATGAGGAGGTCTTGTTAGCATCAAGTTGCCTATTCAACTGGTTTAATATCCAATAAGCAAATCATTTTATGTGCTGAAACGAAAGTGGATGGGTCAGACAACCAAGGGTTATAACTCTGGTACATACTCCTGAATGGTGAGAACACAAGTCAACATTCTATTAATATCAAGCTGTCTACCAAATTTGATTTAATTCTAATAATAAAGTCATAAGGAAATGAAAGTTGGTGGGTCCATCAAACACGAGCTATAATTCTTGCCAAGTAACAAAGTAGAACGCTAATAGGTAAACTCTGCAAAAATCTCAACAATATCAAATTACCCCTAAATTCTGGTTGAAATCCAATAATAAATAAAGTTACTGCATAGAAATAAAAGTGGCTATGACAATCAAGGAATATAAAAATGGCTAAATAATGTGTCAAAAGGCTGTCAATCAAGGAATGATTCCTTGATTGACAGCCTTTTGTCACATCATTTAGCCATTTTTATATTCCTCGATTGTCATAGCCACTTTTATTTCTACACAGTAAACTCTGCAAAATGATGAGCTAGAAGGCTAAAAATAGAGGCATACAACTACTAAATGATGCAATAGAAGGCTGACAATTGTACTCGCAAATTCTCTTCAGTATGAAGCAGCATTTTTTTATATTACTGAAATCCAACAAAAATTAAGAGCTTTCCTGCAGAAACATAAGTGAGTGGGTTTGATGTTCAGTGGCTATAATTATGCCAAACTACAACATATAAGAATGACAAACTTGGCAAAAGACTCCTCACTACCAACCTGCATAAACATTTGGTTAAAATCTTAGTTAAGAAAGTTATTGCATGGAAACAAGTGTTTAGATCTAACAACAAGGTGCTGTAACTGCTCAATTATGATGTTCAGCAAAGACAATCGGACATGACCATCAATATCATGTTGTATACCAAATTTAGTTGAAATCTAAAATAATGGAGTTAATGTGCAGAAACGTTCAAGTAGGATGGATGGGCAGATAAGCCCAATTTAATGAAATGTACTATTGAACCCTGAGTAGGTAATGTGGATGGAGCTACTATCATACAATGAACAGTAAAGTGAAATGCAAAATATGGTCTACAATGCCGACAGCAATCTTCAGTAAGAAAATAGATGGAGTATACTTTCCTGTGACAAACACTCAAACTCGTTAAAGTGATAAAATGGAAGGTAATTATAATGAAAGCATTCACAAGCAGAAGTAGAACTGGTGACAGACAGAGGCACTAGTCCCTTTAACCAAGGGGAGATCACTCTTATACTTGTCTTGGTGAGCATATGATGATGATCAATTTTACTGTTTAAAAAGCCAAAAATATGTTGTTTTCATCACTTGGGTGAGCTGGATTTATGAGCAAGTGGAGGTCCTCCATATGCATAATGATTTGGTAATGTATTTAAGAACCACGGATGAAAAATCCATAAGCCATGGTCTGGAAACCATGATTTTGACCATTGGACCCAGCTATTTTTTTCCACTAAAGAATCTGAGGGATTCTGAGTCATAAAAGGCATATTAATCCATGTAGATGACAATATAAGTAAAAATGAGAAATGTAAAAGTGGGATCTAATAGATCAATGTAGATGACAATATAAGTAAAAATGGGAAATGTAAAAGTGGGATCTGATAGATCAATATATTGACTGGACACAACATAAATCCATTTCCAAGTCTGGTAACCCTGGGTTCAAAACGAGAGCTGCTCAAAAGGAACCAGTGTTCCACTGACTGAAAAGAATTTCCCAGAATTCATAATAAGACCATTTGTTACTTGTAACTGCACAGCGCTAAAACCATGTTTGATATTCTTCAGAGACAACAAGATTTTTAAATTAATTTGTGGTGGACATGCTGGATGACACTTTGGCACCCAACAACGCATACAAAATCTTCTGGTGGAAATGCCATGTTGATATGACTTTCCATTTTGAAGGAGCTGTAATAAAGAGATTTTCAAGATGGATGCCATGGTGGCCCTATTGATTATTAGATTAGCACCATTTCTATTTAGTACCAACTTAACATCAAAATAAGTCTTTTGGTGAAAGTATAATGTTAATATGACCAGCCATCTGGGAAAAGTAGAGATAGATAACAAGAATTTTCAAGATGGCCATTGTGGCAGTCATTTTAAAGTCAGATCAACGCCATTTTCATTTACAACTGACAATACATCGCAAGAATTATTTCAGTGAAAACCTTATGCTAATATGACTATTCATTCAGGAAAACAGCAATTTTTTTAAAGTAAATTATATTTCTCCAACTTTACTTACCTGATTGTACATTAGAATAAATTTCTCTGCTACCACCAAATATCCAACCCTCACAGAAAGATAGCAAAGACATGTCTGTATATAGAGTATCTAAAGGGAAGCAACTCTTACAGGTTAACTCCCCCTTGCCACCCATAAGATGTCTACTCTTCTGCCCGATTTAAACCAGTTTTTACTTGTGCAAAACTGTCAAGGATGTTCGCATTGTGGAGAAGGGTGGGAGGGATTATTTGCAGTATCACCAGGTAAGTATGAGCGAGGAAACAAATTACGAAAGAATGCTTTCTCTGTTAAGTATATTGCCTGATCACTTTACATAAGAAGAATAGGCAAGTGGATGAGGAAATACTGTGCATCCTAGGTTTACTTGTGTCTCCCAGTAGAAGCATGCTTGCTATGCTTGAGCTCAACAAGGTTCAATTTGTTAATAAATGAGTGATGGAGATCCCTGTGGGATTCCACAATTAATCTCACCATCAAATGTTTCCCAGACAAACCCAGCAGAGGTGGCCAATTCAGGACTGGGTCTAACATTGTGCTTTCATGAACATGGAGTGGTCACTGTTTGTGTAGCTACCACTAACCCGACAAGATTCAATTTTCTCTTTAATGAGGTCATCTCATGCAATTGGAAGCTGGAGAAGGCAGAAAAGGCATGCTAGCCAGCAGACTAAGCTAGGTCCCTAAATGAAACATTATGTTCCAGATCAGGCAGATGTAGAGTCACTCGTGTGTTACCTTCATTAGTGTAGCTCATCCTGTCAGAAGTCTGAGTACATCGAGTTAACAACTACCTTTAGTAAAGCGGCCAGCACTTGTGGAGTTGTGTATTGCATTCCTGCTTTCAGAATAAAGAACAGACTTTTACAGTCCATGCAAATATTGTCTGTGTACCTCAGTTGACATCTAAGGATATGTAAATGGTCCTGCAACTTTGCTTCTCTTTACAGTTCAATTAAGGAAAGGAAACAAACAGTTGTTTGTTGCATAGTGACATGTTCATAGGAAGGAACCTAGCTCACCCACTCTGCATGCTGAAGTTGGCATCATCATAAATTGCAAGTGATGTATGACAGTTACTTGGGGTGGGGGGTAGACAAGTTTGATCATATCAAAAACCAAGAGAGATTCCATTTGGGTGTACTGTGATTGAGCATGGTCTGAAGAAGTCAGAATTGAACTGCAAGTTGCAGCTGATCCATGAAGTCTGAATGTGTCCGAGATCCTACAACAGGATCTCTTGATTGTGGTAGGGTCAAACTTTTTGTCTTCAAAGAGAAAGCAGTTTGCCTTTTGGGAATGGGTGTAGATAGTGGTGTGACTTCATTAATGTGGCAACAGTCATTGACAACACATTTTTCCCGTGTATGTCCTTAAACTGGAGGATCTTTAACTGTTGTGATCCTCTCCATGATTGAAGATTCCAAACTCTATTTCATTCAGGACATCCCTTAAAGGAGCCAGAAGAGATTTTCTTTGTTTAAAGGCAATCGTTACTGCTTGAGCAGAGTGGAGGTCACTACTACTT
Organism: Sinohyriopsis cumingii; assembly: GCA_028554795.2. Lineage (NCBI taxonomy): Eukaryota > Metazoa > Mollusca > Bivalvia > Unionida > Unionidae > Sinohyriopsis > Sinohyriopsis cumingii. The sequence continues at coordinate 42,085,125 of CM068832.1, forward strand.
GTCTGGATAAGTCTTTCACTAAATCAAACAGATTGTTGACTCATGGTGTTTCATCTTAGTGTGGAGTAATTAGAATTATTGCATCTCTGCCTATCATTTCTTAACTATTTTAACAACCAAAACTGATGGCGGAAAATGTATGTCCACATAACCTCCCACCTAATTAAACGAGCATGTATAGCACATGCATCCAGGGCCATGGAAAAATGAAGAAAAAAAATCAACAACAGATGGCCCCAAAGGGCACAGATCTGATGAAAGGTTCCTGGAGGGACAACTCTGTATGAAGCAGTTGTCCTCTCTTTATAGTAAGTCAGCCAAGACAGTGAGCCAGCCAGGGATGTGTTTTAAGTCGAATATTGCCTGACAATGGGAGTACCCATAAAGGTATCCCATTACTGTGAGGTATAGGTCTGGGGATTGTTCCATTCTTGCAGTGGTACATCACCAAATAATGTCCAACATTATAAGGACCGAGTTTCCTGGGATATGTTCCACCCATGTGTGGAAGGCATTGAGAATAACTTTCATTTCCAAGAGGTTAATATGAAGAGCCTTCTCTTGAAGAATCTATATGCCACTGACCATTGCAGGTCTAATAGTAGACTGTAATAGATCGAATAGTAGACTGACATTGTAATAGGTCCAATAGTAGACTGACATTGTAATAGGTCATATAGTAGACTGACATTGTAATAGGTCCAATAGTAGACTGACATTGTAATAGGTCCAACATTGTAATAGGTCCAATAGTAGACTGAGATTGAAATAGGTTCAATTGTAGACCGACATTGTAATAGGTCCAATTGTAGACTAACATTGTAATAGGTCCAATAGTAGACTGACATTGTAATAGGTCCAATAGTAGACTGATGTTGTTGTTGTAGGGTTTAACGCCATTTTTCAGCACACAATAGGCTATACATGGCAGCCAGTATTAATGGTGGAGGAAGAACCTGGGAAAACCCCGGAAAGAACCACCGACCCACGAGAAGCTACTCGCAAGCTTTCTCACATACCCACATTGTAATAGGTCCAATAGTAGCCTGATGTTGTTGTTGTTGTAGGGTTTAACGCCATTTTTCAGCACATGATAGGCTATACATGGCAGCCAGTATTAATGGTGGAGGAAGAACCTGTGAAATCCCTGGAAAGAACACCAACCCTTAAGAAGCTACTGGCAAGCTTTCTCACATAGCCACATTGGCCGAATCCGAGACTCGAACCTACGTAGACAGAGGTGAGATGGCGCTTTAGACTACTCGGCCACTCGGGGCCCCGACTGACATTTTAATAGGTCCAATAGTAGACTGACATTGTAATAGGTCAACCCATGCACTTTGTAGACTGTGGAGCTGCAAGAAACTTTATCTAAACAATATTTTGATGGATGCATTCTCAGATGCATGAGCTGCAAAAGTAAGTGTTCCATATCTAAATGGTCAAAATATTTAGATGGGACCGGATAGGGTCCAAATTCTTTACATAAATCCACCACCACACAATGAGGGAAGTATGAGGGAAGTAAGGGGTTGTTCAACTGTAGTGTTGTGCAGGAATGTTATTGTCTCTGCAGCAGACATTCTGAACTCTTAGTGAAGGTCCAAGGCCTAATATTGGGGCCTTATGAATCGGTATATGGAAGTATGCATAGGACGTGTCAAGACGGATCACGTATTCATCACATCTCTATCACAGGTCTCAATTGCCATTGGATTTCAACCTGAAATGTTCTGGAGTCATTTGCATGGTTATCATGCTCTTAACACCACTCTTTACAAGCAGAAAATCACTAATGTGAGTTCTCTAGTGACATTTGCCCCTTCTCATGTACATTCCCTGTGGCAAGAAAGTTGAAAAATGAAGTGCAATTCTTGTGTCTCTCACCTTCTCAATTTGACACCCTCAAAGAAGTGGAGAACTGATTGGGAGGGAGCATATAGGAATACAACAATTATCTTATGCAGCCTTTTTGACTTAATGGCAAAAGTCATCAAATGCACTAAGTAGCGAGGAAGTCAAAACAACATTCCTAAATCTAACATGGTGTTAATGACTTGTTTGTGTACTTTATCAATATCTAGATAAGGTAGATGTAAAGAAAATATATCCTTACATGATTTTTTACCACTGGGGTGAGAAAGTTGCATGCAATTGACTCACCATAAAGAAATTTTTGTGTTACTAGGATCACAATTGCTGCTACACACTGTAATTTTTGCAATCTTTAATAATTGTGGCAAGATTCTGAATTATGAATGTGTCATTATCATCATCTACATTTATGTCATTGGTCATGTGGGTAGAGTTAAGGAGGATGGTATTCTGATGGAGACAGTCTCCTATATTTCGTCTGATGCTGCCTTGAACTGAATTCCATCCTATCCATTGTCAGATGGGCATGTTCCGGCATATCCACTTCATCAATGGGAAATGATGACATGTATGCATCATCAGTTTGCCTTTTGTCTTTTTTTCATATGCCATCATTAGTGACTGCATTATGAAATGCCAGTCCAGTATAGCCAGTTTGGCTCATCAGAGAGCTTTATAAGTACCACCAGTTCACTACGATTCATAGAAATGGTTGATCCGGTCAATCAGTCAGCCAACTCGCCATTAGGACATATGCAGTCTGTCTGGACAGCCATGTTGCCAGTCTATGAGATAACAGACTCAGCAGTCATAAAAAGACAGTTTATGCCTCGAGATCCAGCTGGCTGATGCAATAGTCTGTACAGCTAGGTGGTCTGGACATCTAGTTCACCAGCTGGAGATGAGACTCCTAACCAATGTAATTATTCATAGTTTAATCACACAGCTGGACCAGTTGGTTGGCAGTCGAACAGCATTCCAAACATATATGCTTTGCAGCTCAGCCTCCTGGAGTAGTACTGTCAGTACAGCATGGATGCCAACCCTCATGAACATTGTTATATTCGTTCATGGGTTTCTAGACTCATCCCCAGTTGGATTATAATATATAACTGCCATTTCTACTCATCAACATACAGAAAACAAAGCCTTTTTAGAAATACTCATGCGAATCCATGGCCTAATTGGAAGTGCCTGTTTTGCTTTCTACTGGTGTCATGGATGAAGCCTGTTGAGGTGCAGTTTCTGCATCTGGATGGTGGGAATGTTAAGAGGGCATCTCGACATCACCCATGAAAACCAATGTTATAGCACCATTCTGCATCTTCATGGGGTGGGGGAGGACATCTTGACATCATCCATGAGAATAATGAATTATTGTACTGTATTCATGGATACAACATGTTCTGGTGCTGTTTCTGCAGATACACGAGGGGTGGAGAGGATATCTTGATGTTCCTATGTGACTAATAAGAATATGAACATGGATGTTTTTGCAGCCCTTGAGCTGCTTTTCCAAAAGGTCAGACCAAGTATTTCATACCGAAATGCTCATACATTACATGCAATCCTCCATGACTTTCAACTGTTTATACTTACTGCACTTGGATGTCATCATCTCTATAATGAAGAAGAGGAACAAACAAGTGCATTAAAATAATGTAAACTGCATTAGAAGTGTATTAGTTGACAAGTACAGCATCCAAATTCAAGTAAGATTAAATCATATATGGATTCTATGGAGGGCATCTTAATAGCATGAATTACAAAAGAAAAACTGGTTTAAACTGTGCAAAACAGTACCCACCCAATGTGTCTAGGGGAGTTAACCTGTAAGAGTGGCTTCCCTTTGTCTAATATATATATATATATATATATATATATATATATATATATATATATATATATATATATATATATAATATATATATATATATATATATATATATATATATATATATATATATATATATATACACACACACACACATATATATATATATATATAGAGACAAACACACACACAAAAAATGTTTTCTGTCTTTCCAGTAAGACTGGATGTGGTGGTGGCAGAGAAACTTATCCTAATGTTTTTGACCAATTTACTGTCTAAAGATTTTCAAGATGGCTGCTGAAGCAGGCATACTGAATGTCTAAAATGGCATCAGGAGACGTCACAAGAAGTTAAGTAAAATCACATGTTTATACAACCATCCATTCAGGATGGTAGTGAGAACAATATTTTCAAGATGGCCACCATTGAGAACGTACTGGACGTCAGAGCAAAACTGTTTTTATTCTGGACCATCTATACATCATAGTCTTCTGGTGAAAACCCCATAGCAATATTACTATTCATTTAGGAGAATGAGCAATAACTAGATTTTCAAAATGGTCACAGCTGGACGTCAGACTGGTACTAATTTCATTTAAAACCAGACATCAAAAAACGTCTTTTAGTGAAAATCCCATGTTGATATGACCATCCAATCATGAGAATTAGTATTAAGATTTTCAAGAAGGCCACTGTGTCTACCATACTGGACATCCAAGTGGCAATACTTTCATATAAAACTAACAAGACCATGGAGTGAGAATGCTCATGTAGAGTTTCACGGCAATCCTCCATGTAGTTTAGTCATAGAAATAAAGAACTTGTGCTAACAGATGGGTAGAAAATGGATGACAGATGATGGACAACAAACAACAGACCATCCTTTAAGGTCTTCTGGTCCATCATCTGTAGAGAAATAAATGCTTTGGTCCATGACCAGTAATGAAAAAGAAATGTGTTCAGCCCCAGAAACCTTGAGATTAAATCATTGCCTCTGCCATAGGTTGATGTGTATCATAATACACAACCTAGGATACAACACCTATTGACCCACACAAAAAAAAAAGCAGTAAAAAACTAATAACTTTTATGACCAATGAAGATTAAAAGTAACTTTTAGCAAGTAAATATCGTTTTAAATAAAATGTCTTTTTGCATCGATGTGTGTGGATTGAAACTGCAAAATGATTAATGCATTCATAATGTAGTTAATTGTTTCAACCATACTAAGCCAAAATGAAGTCATACTTGGATACAAATTGTTAGACGTGAGGGGGGAAACTTATATATTGGCAATTTTCAAAATCAAGTGACAAAAGAAAGTTGAACAACATTTTATTAATAATTTCATGTTCATTTATATATTTTTATCGAGAACTAAAACTTACAAGGACACAAGGTAAACATACACACACATACATATATATGTGCGTGTGTGTCGGAAAAGAAACCGAGCATTAAATGACATTTTCCTGGCTTTATTATACATGTAAAACATTCTATTTTGTATTTCATGTTATAGATATAGACAGCCATCAAAAACAATAAAAATTTACAACCTGCTAAGTATGTTTGATAAACATTCTTTGTATGTCATCATATCTGAATTGACTCGGGTCTAAACATGCCCTGTCAAATAGACAGATGGTCAATAAATGCATATAAGAACAATTACAAAGCAATGGCAAATGATAAGATGTTGGAAAATATACTGTACATAAATTTTTCATTTCAACCTTGAAAAAGAGTCAAATATTATTTCATCTATAACTTGAACTGACTTAATTAGTTTTAATGGCGACATGCTGCACCTAGGACTCCAAGGGCAGGGGACACTGCCCCCCTCCCTTTTCAAACTTGGGGTAAACACAACATTTTAAAAGGGGCAAAGGAAAATTAGTGCAAGAAGAAAATGAGATAATCTTGTTAACAGTTTTGCCACCTTAACTTTGTCATCTGCACTGTACCATCACATTTTTCTTGGACAATACATAATTGCAATAAACATTTTATCATCTGGTCAGGTAACTCATGAAAACATGTTTGACTATCTATTTAACCATAAATAAGCTACACCATGGAATATTCTGTTCCAGACCTTGATCTCATTTAACTTTGGTGTTCACTCATTACAATTAGTATTTATTATAATAAGTACCCATGCTTTCTAAATACTTTTCTTTCCAAATTAAGAAATCATCAAATAAATGACAAATTGTGAATTTGCATAAATTTAATTTCTTTTATCATTAATTCAAACTCAAAATAAATTAAATATTCCTGGTCATTGGTGTGATTTGAACATTGAAAATGTGTTATATTAGCAGTTATTACAGACTTTACATTGCAACTATGTCAATTTCCACAAAACTTTGATGTTTTCACTGTCTGATACATTGTTTTAAATTGGATAATCATTGCCATCTTACAAAGTTTATCATATTCAGCAACTCTGGCAATCACTATTGCTATCAGACGTGGATGGACATTCATTAAAGAACAGCTGTAAGCATATTTTCTATTTTTTTATAATGGAAAGGCATGTCCAGGGGCCCCAAAAGATCAAAATTTGGTGAGACAAGGACAAAAATTTCAGGAAACCAGTGATTCCTGGATTAAGGTACAACACTAGGTCACTGTTTGTCCCCTGCCTCACTTATTTTGTCACTAATCTTTGAACTGATATTTAGCTGACATTTTGGGAATACAACGTTTCAATCAATTAATTATTGCTACCATGCATGCAGTCAATAAAACTCTTTATTAACAGTTGTGTAATCTCACTGATAAGTTATGTTTCTGTAAATCTTTGACTCAGTTCTTCATTTAACAGTCCATCTTGTACAACCAATACATTCCATTCCTAAATTTTAGCTATATATAAATATAACAAAACACAAGATATATTTATTCAAGGTGAAATTACTGCAAATCAAGCACAGACTAAAAAAAAATTGTGCTTTTTCTAGAGGTGACAGGTTTAGAAGTACGAGTACAACTTTAATGGGATCAACTTATGTGGCCAGTCTCTGGAGAAAGCCATTTTATATATGAACAGTCTTTAAAAATTTCATGAAATTTAAACCAGATAATTCCAAAAACTGCTGTTGCAAGCTTTTAAGGGGAGTGTAATTTTGAAGAGGCTAGGAGACAATTCAGATACAATATAGTGTGAAGGTAAATTTGACAAGTAGACACTACTAACGACAAAGAACACTTAGAGCATAACCCAAGCAAGTCCCATCAATGTAAAACTACATAAAAATGTGGGTCCAGCATTCAGTGGCCATGGGCAAAATGGACAATCAGGGGCGATAACTTTGCTAAACAATGATGCTGAATGCTGATAAGCTGCAACACCAAATTGGGTTAAAATTCAATAATAATTAAGGGAGTTACTATGCAGAAACATAAGTAGGTGGGTCTGACAACCAGGGCTACAAACCTGCAAATGATATAGACTGGGGACAATTAAACTTGGCCAAGGTCTCGCCAATATATAGCTGCATACCAAATTTGGTTGAAATTCAATTAAGGGAGCTACTATACAGAAGAGAAAAAAAAGAGATGGAAAGCCAGCTGGAAGGGCAGCCCCAATTTAACATCCTCCTATTTCTACAAAACTGGATACATTTATGGAACTGAAAGTTGGTGGGTTAGAAAATTAAGGCCTATAACTCTGCTAAATGATGACATATAATGCAAACTTCTGAACTCGGACTAGTATCTAGCTGCATACCTAATTTGGTTGAAATCCAACAATTCAGGGAGATATTGTGCAAAAAGATGATGGAAGGAATGGATAGGCCCAAATTAATGTTCATTTCTACAAAAAGCAAGTGATAATAAAAGTCACATGTTTAACGAACACACTTTAAATCTGATTACTGTGAACTGATTGCACGAGTCAGAATGCACAGAAGGAAGGAGTAAATTTCAAAGTTAATGTCAATCCCGACAATGCAGTCCAAACTAGGTCCAACTGGAATCAAATCCTCAAATTTATCCTGACAAGTACAGAGTTGTTTGTTGGGTTTGCACCAAGTGATAATGGAATTCATCATTAAGGGAACCCATCAAAATCCTCATCTGCTATCTCTTTGGCACTTTCCAACTCCTGCTGTTCTCTTTCTCTTCTCTCCTGCAAAGATCAACCAGAAAACATTATCAATGAAACTACACACAAATCTCATTCAGTCTTCCCAAGTTGCAACAAGTATGGCTGCAGTTGATAATAAAAATTTGGATTGGGCAACATTCACAGGCCAGCTTTGCTGACATTCAAAATCAATATGTGGCAACTTGAAAATGGCAGCAAAATTTTCTAATTAGAAGAGTATACCACTTCTGGAACATAAAATTTAATTCAAAGCATGATCCCTTTTTAACTGCAACACTGCCTGTTCAAACACTCAGTCACCATTTTTACATGTGATCAGCCTGGCTTACTGACTACATGTGATCAGTCAACACATGACCTTTGCAATCAACCTTTGCTAATGGTATGGATCCTGAAAAATGGTATGATGTGAACTATGGAAAATTTAGTCAGCAGTAAAATTAAACAAGCAAATGCAGATATGGCTAAAGCTTCAGTAATATAAACTAACTGCTGAAGAAAATGAATGTTAGGGCCTTTTATCAGTAAAATCTGAGGCCAGATATAATGAAAAGAGATGGTTCAGAGAATTCCAAATGAACATTTTAACAGCTGGCCAGAGCTGCTGATAAATGAGGAGAGTTCTGTCACACACAGGCACAGGTATACTAAAATAAACCAGATGCTCTTTATTATTACATTTTAATTTGCCTTTAAAAAAATACACTTTTTGTCATCTTCTACAGTCTTCTTTTCCAATATCTGAGGTGATGAAATTATTAGGGTTTGGTGACCTTAAGTTTTGAAAAGGTCACTTAAATTTTCAAGTAGGTTGCCCTTTGGCTACTAAAGATGGATAGGTATTTGGAATGTTGATTTCCTGACAAACTGTTAAATTTAAAAGAAAAAACAATATTAAAACAAAATAAAATCAGATAATTCATGAAAACACAATGCATGAGGGCCATTAGGTCATATTATGAGCTTGTACGAGTCCATGGTCAGTTGAGTTAAGAAGGCAAAGGCCTGGGTGCCAAATCCATACTCGCATTAAAAGATTTCTAACTAAAATCTTAATTGAAATATTGATCATGGCATAAAAGTGCCTGCTATGTCTTGCTTTTTCACTCATATCAGCTTTATTAAATCATCTACAGCAAGCATAATACTAAAACTAGATATAACATTAAATTCTGGTTTCATCTACAGCAAGTACAATACTAAAACGAGATATAACATTAAATTTTGGTTTCATCTACAGCAAGCATAATACTAACACGAGATATAACATTAAATTTTGGTTTCATCTACAGCAAGCATAATACTAAAACTAGATATAACATTAAATTTTGGTTTCATCTACAGCAAGCATAATACTAAAATTAGATATAACATTAAATTTTGGTTTCATCTACAGCAAGTACAATACTAAAACGAGATATAACATTAAATTTTGGTTTCATCTACAGCAAGCATAATACTAAAATTAGATATAACATTAAATTTTGGTTTCATCTACAGCAAGCATAATACTAAAACTAGATATAACATTAAATTTTGGTTTCATCTACAGCAAGTATAACACTAAAACGAGATATAACATTAAATTTTGGTTTCATCTACAGCAAGCATAATACTAAAACTAGATATAACATTAAATTTTGGTTTCATCTACAGCAAGCATAATACTAAAACTAGATATAACATTAAATTTTGGTTTCATCTACAGCAAGCATAATACTAAAACTAGATATAACATTAAATTTTGGTTTCATCTACAGCAAGCATAATACTAAAATTAGATATAACATTAAATTTTGGTTTCATCTACAGCAAGCATAATACTAAAACTAGATATAACATTAAATTTTGGTTTCATCTACAGCAAGCATAATACTAAAATTAGATATAACATTAAATTTTGGTTTCATCTACAGCAAGCATAATACTAAAACTAGATATAACATTAAATTTTGGTTTCATCTACAGCAAGCATAATACTAAAACTAGATATAACATTAAATTTTGGTTTCATCTACAGCAAGCATAATACTAAAACTAGATATAACATTAAATTTTGGTTTCATCTACAGCAAGCATAATACTAAAACTAGATATAACATTAAATTTTGGTTTCATCTACAGCAAGCATAATACTAAAACTAGATATAACAAGTACAGCTTACGCATCTGGTTATGCACAAGACAAAGAAAGTGTATGAACCTAAGACAATCTTGCTTCATAGATCTGATGCTGTTACAAGAAAATTAAAACAAGAAAACTATCAAACATTTACCTCAGCCGATTCTAAATCTTTGTTGTATGACTTTGGAGGGAATCTCATGGCCTGAAAATTGAATGCATGAAAATTCAGTAAACTGTAAGACTCCTTTAATTACATATGAATCCATGGGACAAAATATGTGAATATGGTGCTTGACTGTGTTGTATCAACAAGTGTTATATAAACAATTAATTAACAGACACAGTGCTTGCCGATGTCACAATGCATATAGTGCTTGCTTGTGTCATATAAATTAACACACACAGTGCTATCCTGTGTTGTATCAAAGTGTTCAATAAACAATTAACACACAGTGCTTGCTGTATCATATAATGCATATGGTCCTTGACTGTCATATATAAAAAATAATGCATAAAGTGTTTGCTTGTGTCTTATAAGCAATGCATATGATGCCTGAAAATCATATAAACAATTAATGCATATAATGCCTAATGTGTCATATAATGTACATGGTGCTTCACTATTGTCATATAAACAATTAATGCATATAATGCCTGAATGTGTCATACAATGTACATGGTGCTTCAATTTTGTCATATAAACAAATAATGCATATGGTGCATGACTGTCACATAAACATGTAATTAATGCATTCGTTGCCTCAACATGTCATATCAATAAGAAATTATGCAATGGCAATTTACTTTTAAAAAATGTTAAGTTTATTTATAAGAAGTGTTTGCATCTTTACAACTTTCTTCTGAAATGTGTTGTTGTTTTGGGGGATTGGGGGAGGGGGGTAACACTAATTTTAATAATGTAATGCATAACTATCACTTCTGCATACTTACCTTTCCAGGATACCAAGTCCATTGTCCAATCCACAAATCATACACAATATACATGATTCCTTCCTCCTATTATCATTCGAGACTCTAGAATCAGAATAGAATTTGGTCCCTGTCTAACACCTACATTACAACCCACATCCTGTTTACTTTCTCTTTAATTGGCTCCAGAGGACAGAGTACCAGGGAAGACAACCCTTGCAATTGTGGTAGGTAAGTATTACATTATAAAAACAAGTTTTACCCTGCCCCTCCTCCATCTACATTTTAAAATCAGTAATACATTTCCTGCCAGTACTGCATTGCTAAATTTGAGGCTGATGGTCTAGTAAATTGATCATATTACAATTTATGCACCACCCTTATAGAAGGAATGTTCACTACCATAAGCTGACTGAATATTGTGTCACAAGTTGTGATGTCACAAATGAGCTCAGCTAAAAAGATGCCTTTGCACTGGTGTGCCAGATCAAAGGTAAATTGCGTAAGTAGTTTGAGACTTTCCGAAGGCTGCTTTCATCACATCATCAAAGGATGAAGCTTCCGTTGGGCCCAATAAGTAGCAGTAACTGTAATTTCATGGACTAAATTATAAGAAGGTTCCTTAAGTGAGGAAATACCTTAAAACCATAACTGGTCAAGAAGTCATCCGTAACACAGATATGACTGAGACGTGGAATCTCAAAATAAAGTTAGCTACTGAAGGGAGTTTATTCATGGCCAGAAACTTGAATAGGTATAGAAGCGAAATGAGTCATCATCACCACTTAACTGTAAACCACGCTCTGCTACCATGGTATGAAGCACAGTCCTCCTAATTATTGATGCAAAAGGACTTGCAAGAATACAGCCCTTTTCTTACCATAGGAGGATCAAAAGTTCCACATAAAGCAAAGAGATGATGAATAATACCTTACCCCAAGGGTGCATTACTACTGACCCATTGTCTGATGAGACAAAATACACAGTGATCCTATAAGGCTAACACTCCCTAAAAGAAAAAAAACAATGCCCAAAATCCTAAGTTTTTAAATAAAGGGATGCTTCTTTGTATGACCAAGATCCAGTACGCCCTCTGGCTCCAGGTAAGCAGCGCAGCCCATCTTATACAATGGCATACAGAAAAGAGGGTGGCTTGGGTTGGTGGATTGGACTCCAGTCAAATACCAGTTCTGATTAAGCCTTGGGTGCTGGTGAAAATCAGATATCTGATCCGTGTAAGGAAAATATACATGATGATCCAATAGCCAAGGCAACTTTTTCAGGTGAAATAGTACATGTCTGATTGCAAACACATATTTAAGAGGAAGAGGAAGTAAACTGGATGTGGACTGTGATACAGGTGTCAGAATAGGACTAGGTTCATTTCTCTGTTCTCGAGCCTTGCTCCAATCTGAGGAGGTGTGGAAGGCCACTGAACAGATGAACTGTGGCAGAATACCAGGTAAAGATGGAATCCCTACTGAGGTATTCAAGATTCTTTACACAGAAGCATTTGCATCTTTCAATTATTTCAAGAGTAACTGCTACCTGAATCACAGTGTGGATTTCATCCAGGCTACAGCAAAATCAACATGATCTTCACTTTGAGACAAATCCAGGAGATAAGCATGGAACAGAACATAGATCTCTGAAAGCCCAGTACAGATGGTCTGGCCACGTCCTTCAGATAGAGATCTGAATACTCTGACAGCTCTTCTATGGTGAGCTCAAGTGCAGGGAAAGCAGAAATGAGGGCGCCTCAGGAAAAAGTACATAGACAACCTAAAGTGTAACCTGAAAGGGTGCAGAATCCAAACCAGTGAGCTGGAAGCCTAAGTCATAGACCAGTCTACTTGGTGCATGCTCATTGCAAAGGCTGTTGAACCAGTGGAAGATGACCTCTGCCAATACCTCACAGCCACGAGAGAAAAATAGCACATCGCAGCATCCTAGACCATCATGTCTACTTACTTCCCATGCCCAACCTTTAACATCCTGTGTGCACCCAGCTTTGGACTCAGGATTCACAACCATAGTCACTGTCATCGCACACAATGGACAACCGAATACGACAAATAAGAGCCTTTGGTAGGAGGGAATCATGTATAAGAACATTTTTTGTTGCTGTTTTCATTTAATGCTATTTTTCAGCACATGATAGGCTGGCTATACATGGTGGCAAATTTATTTGGTGGAGAAAGAACCAGGGGGAACCGCTGGAAGAATCACTGACAGCCACTGGCAAGCTTTCTCAGATACCCACACTGGCTGAGCTGGGACTTGAACCCAGTAAGACAATGGTGAGATACCAGTAATCTGTAAGGCAAACACCTTAGACCGCTCCACCCCCAAGCTCCCAAAAGGTATGCAATGCAACAGTGGAAGACATATATTACTGCCATTAAAAGAATATTTAGATTTTATACACTATGGAAGCATTAAACTTGTTCAAATAGATATTTCATCAGATAATACTTATTTGAAAAAAAATATAGAGTGAATGAGCCTCTTTACAATGTTGATCTGAAACAAGGGGAGGGAATTACCTTAACCGAGTGATTATGAATATCTAAACAGAATGTGATACGTTGGTGAAAAGCTGCCATGGGTTCCTGCGTGGCATAGATATCACTTGTCTCCTTTGACTGAACATATCCCTTCTCATGGTCTATTATTGCCTCTATCACACCATCTCGAATTGCCTGCAAAGAGAGAGAACATACACCTTCTATACATGAATGGAATTCAATCATGATTATATCAATGTTAAATCCTTCTAAATCTAAAAATTAGTAGACCCCAAAGACATTTAGCAGCATCAATCCACAAAATGTAAAAATTATCCTGATTTATATGCACTCCCTCTTCATTAGAAGCTATGATCAAATCTAACAACAAAATTCCTTGAAAAAAAGAAAAATCTTGAGTATTGTAATCAATTTATTAAAATGGTTCTTCAAACATCACAATGTTTGCAGCATTCAGTCAAACAGGCTGGAGATCAATTCAACAGCAGAATGAGTAGTGGAAAAACAATGGCATAATCTCTCATGATTTGTACATTTGTTGGCAATTATCATTTCAATAAAATATTGCAGAGATTTTACTATGCAAATATTGTCTTGAATCTTTCAATCACTATATTACCTTTTCATGAAAATCGGGGAAAACCTAAGTAAAGTATGTTCATTATTTCTTTTTAAGTCCAAGAGGTGTATAAACCTCATTTAAAGAAAGCTGGATTCAGCTTCCACCAACTTCAGGTTCTAATTACCTTGGCTACAATATATTCTGCATCTTCTGGACTATCTAATGCTAGTTTCTGCGCTATATCCATCAATGATATCCTGGAGTAGGACAGGTTGATTCTTCGAACTCCTGCCTTGATCACATTGTGACGAAGTCGGATGATAAGTGTGTATGTACCTTCTGTTTGGAACTTCTCACCATATTTAGTCAAGACTTGATTAAAGTTAGGCAGGTCTCCAGATCTCACAGCTGAAACAATGGAAGAAAACAGGCAGTGTGCAAAAGCAGTCAAATACTCTTGTAAGCTAATCATTAAAATTATACAAAATGATTTTTGTTAACTATGCTGGTGAGTTTTACTATTCAGACAAACAATATGATCATAAATATTGAGTACTGTTAAAGGAAACTGCCTGCCTGACATAATGAAGTCATAGGATTAATAATGAATGTGTACCGTATTTACTCACTTAAAAGGCCAATAGCTATAAATTGGAACATGAACATAATCACACCACTGAAAACACTGTACACTTGGAGAGTTTAAGTGAGACTAATCAACAAGTGTGGAAGACATAACTCAAAAGATATAGCTATTCATGGTCCTTTTACCATTGTAAACATACTGATCTAAAATCTTTGCAGATCAACATCTGAAACATTAACAGAGGAATATATTGTGGAGATTTCTGTTTTAAAAACTTTTTTTATTATTGTTTCATACAATATCCTTAGGGGAATGATATTAACAGATGATAACTGTACAGTCTAGGTATTTACTAAAAACTGAGCTGCCTCACTTGACATGTCAACTTGATCGTAGTACTGAATCTGTAGTTTTAATGCCAATATTCATAAGGATGTTTGTTACTCTTGTTAGTAATACAAGCTGTACTAAAAACAAAAAAGGATATTATGCCACAGACATGGAGAAACTAAAGTCCATCCAAACCACATAAAAAATACTGGAAATGTTCCAGCAATTTAATTCAAGCATTAAATCTTGAGGATTAAAAGTAGGATTGTTGGCTGAAGCATGCTTCATACAGTCATCATTCCTACCATGTCTATTGAGAGAAGACTGCATAGATTTGGTATTCATGTAATGTCTAGAGTATTCAACTTGGCTAATATCAGTTCAACATCTTTCTTGAACTTTCTCAGGTGAACCAGGGCACAAAACTGATGTATCTAATTGGTTGATATTAAATATATTTTTGAATCAAATGCCAGAGTATGCCATCACAAGAATATTACAGTGATAAATTACAAGCATTTCATGATCTAGAAATGCCAGTGATGATCATGTTGTTTGATTCTACACAATTATTTCTGACCTGAATACTGAATTTGAATGAGGTTAGAAATATGAATGGTTCAGGCAAAATCATGATGGCTGGCAACACTGCATGTCATCCTTGCATATTTTCCAATCTTCAATGAAAAATGTAAGTGGTTGTTCAAACTGATTCAGTTGATACCACTGAGCAGAATTCCAAGCAAAATCCACTAACCTATCCAACATTTTAGGAAAATTCACCACTAAATAACATTACTTGCAAGCTGGTCTTTAATAATTAATAAGTGATTCATGAAGCATAATGTATTGTTCTTTTTCCCATTATTATGTATTATGGTTCAACAGCACATCAGCACAATACTGGCTTATTGTTGCCTGTTAAAAAGTTCTAAAAATGTAATTAGAGAAGAAACTGCCTAAAACTTATTTGTGTGTGTGTGTGTGGGAGGGGTAATCTTCAATTTTGATGCGGGACAGTATTTACAAGATCAGTAGACTGTCAATAGATAACAACTTTCAATAAACAGAAGTATTCTAATAAAATCAATTTTTAAAAATAATTTTATCCTGTTGGATGCCTTTCGAAAATACACATCAGGTACAAGTAGCATTTGTAACCAATTTTAAATTAAAAATTCATTTTTTGTTCTCAATAAGAACACTGATTAATTACTAATAGAATACATACTTCTCAGTGGAGATATGTTCTTTAGCAACCATATAAACTTACTGAAATCCAGTTGCTACTGTTTTTTCTTCTGTGTCAATTATATTAGAAACTGATGTTTCAAAACTGCTCTCAACTGCCTTTGCCTGCTGGGCCTCCATATTTTGTAAAGAATTTGATCATTTTTGCCAGACTTGATGTCTATAAATTTGTGTAACCTTAGTGCTTTGCCAACACTTTGACAGTGATGGACCCACAGCATCTCCATTGCTGTCCTCATTATCACTAACATTTCTTGAAAGAGTCTGTGATTTGCCAGATGAAATGATGCTAATCAAAAATAATTCTGCAATTAATTGCAGTTGGTAAAATGTATTTTTTGCAATGATAATGAAGGTGAGCATCACTTCTCAGATTCTATGTAATGTTCATGTTTATAAAATGCTCGATTTGTCATTTAAATTACACTCAACCCAGAAGTCCAAGATTTTCTCTAATGGTACATCATCAAGGTTTTAACTGTGTTCACATAAAAAACCTGTCTCACAGGGTGAAAGTAAATACATATGGCAAGAATGTGTTCCACATAAGTGGACACTAGCAGGGTACGTACTTTGGTACAACATTAAGGAGGTATGCATGAATCAGATCTGTCCTATGTATGATTGGCACAATGACACCTCAATCTTGTCATTTATTCAATGTCATGACACTCTCTAACAATGGATTCAGATGCTTCCAGATTATATCTAAATGGTGGAGGCTCAAAATAAAGATAAAAAGGTGGGGTGATGAGAAAAAAAGGAATGGGAGGAGAAAACATCCAAAGTTCAATGTTTACCTAACACATCAAAATCCATCTATTTCTTCCTGCTCCAGTCTGGTAGAGCTCTACTGAAATCAAAATCTTTTAAAGATGTCGCCTCTAGTTGTATTAACCTGTTCATTGTTTCTGAGCTAAATCTGTGCCTTATCTGTGTATGAATATTCTTCTGTAATGAGATCTCCCTTCCAAAGTCTACCATCTCAAGAGACATGTACATAACTAGCTAGCTTGAACATGTTGGGAAACTGTTCTTTATGGCTGTTATGTACAATTTTCCACAGCTCATATGCATTGTCTTTTGGATACTTTTGCTCCAAAATTAAGATATTTCACAAATATAATCTCACTTTTTTAAATCAGTATTTTGCTGAATAATATGCCACATTTCTTATCATCCTTATAATGCTAAGTCCAACAATGTTATAGTGTCCTTTTTAAAACAGAGATATTGTGATAAAATCAATATCTTTACTTTTGAATTTGAATTCTGATTTTTATTTATTCAATTTATCTTAAACCTCTTATGGCTATATAGCTTTGCAGCCCAAGATCCTACAGGGCTAAACTGTGAGAAAAGAAATGGAAACTGCACTCTGTTTTTAAACTTTCTGTATTTTACACAGGCCTTTAATTTCGAAATATCGCTGAAAAGAGGCAGTGACCCGCATACCATCTGTTTTTTTCTATCCAGCATGTAAATCGGACTTATATTCAAGATCAAACATAATTTTCAGGTTCCCAATCACTCACTAGTATCTTTATTAACACATTCTCCAATAATCTGATATACTTCATAACTTTAAAAATCATTGTTATCGTCACTATCATCAGCTAGTATCGGAGTAATAAAATCATCATGGGAAGATGAACCATGATGGGAATCAGTCATTTTGGTGTCCTAGCTAGCCCATATTTTACACAACCATTGTAAAACTTCCTTCAAATTACTAATGAATGCATGTTCTAGAACCCAATGAAAGCCGAACAGTTGCCCACCTGAAAAGAGATGTCGCAACAAGTCCTACAATGCCTCTACCGGTGATGTGACTTATTTTGCGACATGCACTTCAAGGATTAACAGTTAAATAAAAATTGTATACAGCACAGAGTACATTATTATATGCACAAATTTAAACTAATTTGCAGGAGTTCTCACACATCACTTCTCTTAACAAATTTTGCATAATTCCCATATTCCTGTTTTGGCAGCATCTCTATAGATCTGATATTCCATCACTTATTTAATGAGTTTTCATTTCACATATTGTGCGATTGTTGTGGGTTCAATGCCATTTTTCAGCACATGATAGGCCATACATGGCAGCCAGTATATATGGTGAAGGAAGAACCACCGACCCACTGGAAGCTACTGGCAATCTTTCTCACATACCCATTCCGGCCAAGCTGAGACTCAAACCCATGTGGACAGAGGTGAGATGTCTGTAATCTGTAAAGACGAGTGCCTTGGTCCACATGGTCTCCTGGGGCAGTCCCCATATTTTCCAAAGGATTCAGAACATAAATGCTTAAATAATGTTTGAAATCATTAAATGGACTCAGTCAATAATATTACTCTCCACACTGACACACGTGAAGGAAATTTTGCACATTAAATGCAAATGGGACCAGGTTTAAGTATCAAAATACAATATTTTGTAAATAAACAACTTTTTTTATGTCCAGAATGCCTTTGAATTTGTGACACAAAAAAAACATTTATTACACTGGATCTTATAAGAAACTTTAACAATGGCCTTTATCAATGGTGTGGATGGATGTACTGACAAATGGACATGTAGTCAGGTGCTAATCTTATCAGTATATTGAGCTTCCACCAAGGCAGGGCAAGCAAAATTAGTCTGGAATCATTAAAATTATTATGGATCATAACTTACATAAGTTACAAATATTTTTCTGGGCTTACCTTGTGTAAGCTGAAAATAAGGATCTAGGGTCTTCTTCAGTATTGGCTGTCGGAAAACCTCACGGTCAGGGATATCTCCTAACAACAACTCCACAACAACAGCTAATCTCTGGACCTGTACATGTAAATATTTCAACAAATATATGCATGACTGAGAAAGGTGTCCAATAAAGTGTTATACACTTAATTTATCAAACAAAATTATCAATGCCAAGATGCAGATACTGTTATTGCAACTATCTGATTGGGGCTGTTTCATTTACACATACTTGACACCCAGTGTTGGCAGGGATTTTTAAAAAATTATATTTGGCAGGGTACACTGATTACTGGATCTTGCTCATATAAAGATCAAAAAAAAGTTCTGAGTTGTATCTACTCCATATTGAAAGTGCTATCACTGGGTCCTGAGCATGTTTTACTGGTACAACCCTTATACAATATGAACTCCTTTATATAAAATCTTGAAATCCACCAATGTTCATAGTCATGATAATGCACTAACAGTTGTTCCATTTAAATATTCATAGTATCCAGAGAATGCAGTTTTTCTTAAAAACAGATGACAGTATACTCTGATTTACTAAAACAGTCTACATGAAACTGATACAAAATTCTGGACTGCATCAATGGGTGACCACTCCAAGTTGCAAGTGCCTTTCCTAGATCCTAAATATGTTTTACTGGAACAGCCATTATAGCAATGTGTCACTTATGAAAAACTTTTAAGTAACTTTCTCTGCTATAAGTTTTTGGTTATTTTTTCAAAGGAGGGAGGACAATTTAAAAAAAAAAATGTAGATCAGAAGTTAAAAATAGGGTAACCAGAACCATTCCTACCTTTTTATCTGACATTATGTGAATACTGTACAATTTAATAAATATAAACATCAGAGCTTTTAATCGGCTGTAAAAGCAAATAGAAGGATTTTGGTAAAGGAATGTCTCCACTCTTTCCAATTTACAAGGCTTTTTCAAGAACAGATACCATATTCAAGGGTTTTCAAGACTTGAGAACTATGTACATTTAGTACATATCAATCATATGCAGGAGGAACCTTTGGTTCAAGTCCATTGTTAAAAAATAAAATCCATTAACATACTGCCAAACCTTTGAGTCCATCTCAGTAAGGCAGTTGATTTTTTCTCTAAGACTGACCAGATTTCAGTAAGGTGTAACAAAATACCAATAACTGCTATTGTAAAGCTGGAAAATGTAATTAAAAGTTTGACACATTGACAATAAGCATTATGTTTAACTGAAAAGTTTGTAATGTACACGTAGACTTTATTTACCACTAGTACAATTCCAAACCCTATGCAGCTTAATGACTTGTTGCTTTCTCTCAATTTGACATAATTCTTGGAAATTCTTTTCCATGCCACAATCATATCTCCCGCCACGAGACATATTCAAATTGGCATGTGATGTCCAATAAACGTAATTGTGTCCTTTCCAGCTTTTATTCACAATAATCTGAATACTCCTTTTTTTCTTCTGTGTTGATTATGAACACTTTTCTAGAAGCTTATTTTCCCTTTCGTCTTAAACATGCATCGCTTTCTGGATGCCATTTAAAAAATTCTATAATCTACAGTTTGATCATGCAGATGCTTTGCATGAACAAATAGGTGCAATTTAAAGTGTCTGGGGTGCTGCTGTAAAGTTAGTCTGGTTCCGGTCAGGGAACCACACTAATTGGACTAATTCAAAGATGAAACGCAGATCCAAATAAAACACAGATGAACCAGTTATCATGATTTTTTGGCAACGATCATTTTTTTCGTAGTTCTCGCTAGTATGCTGCAGTCCATATTTTAAGGGTAATTTTTGTTACTGTAGGACTTGGGCAAAATCCTAAGAGTTGGCAGGTCTGCATTAATATTATTATTATCATTGTTCAAAAACTAATACAAGTCTGACCACTACTGTAATCAATACCTTATTTTGCCCGTGAAACAAAGAATCAGGTTCCTATTCAAACTCTAGTGCCTATTTAAACCTGGATAAAAATATTTAACATTGAGGGTCTGAGCCATTAGAAACCCTTTGATGTATCTAGTCCTAATTTAAAATATCAAAGTTCTCATTATCATTGTCAAAGTTGGCATTAATATAGATTATTAGAACTTAGTAAACACCGTATCTACAGCAAAAATTCTACCCATTATTCCCATTGTCTTTTGCTGCTTCTATCTTTAGAAATCATGGGCACCATGAACAGAGCATTATATGCTTAATAGTCCTCTATTTAGGTACCATTAGGGCATGGTTAGTTCTTGAAATAATTGGCCCTGGGATCTCAATGTCCTTTGCTCACAGTATGAAGACATAACTAAATATAATGTGCAGATACCATTATTTTCTTATCAGACTTGCCATGATCATAACATCTGATCTTTAGACCCCAAAATCTATAGGTTTCTTTATTTCATTAAGTGCAAGTGATCCACAAAGTCTTATCCAGGAAATAAGCCTACAACAAAAATTCCTCTGCAAAACCCAATTTATTAATTAGTGACCTTGGCTATAACTTTTTGACTCCAAAATCAATAGGTTTCTTTAATACCCTAATTGCAAGCCATCCAAACTTCAGCTGAGTTATGAGATCTAGAATTAACATTATTAGGCACAATAAAAAAAACAACATTTTCTTCTTTCAGTCACTGACCTTGACCTTTGGACCCAGAAACAAAAGGCTCCTTCCTTACTCTATATGCAAGCCAATGACAAAGCTGGGTACAGATCTGTGATATACTTGATAGTAAATTGAGTTTCTCACAGAATATTAATCGATCAAATGAAAGTTAGGAAATAAACTCTACTACCTCTGGCTTTCAAAAAAAAGTGGTTTTTCCATCTACATATTGTACGGATAAAGGGAAGAAAAAACAGGCTTTGAAAATACCTCTCTTTACCACAAATGCATGGTTGCCATATACTAGATGTTATTCTGTTTAACTCTGAGTGAAACATTAATGAGGATGCTTGTAACTGTTATTGGAGATCTTTATATTCAAAAGAACAGGTGTGTAGTCTAGGAGAAATATAAT
The DNA here is from genome assembly GCA_028554795.2 of Sinohyriopsis cumingii. Classification (NCBI taxonomy): domain Eukaryota; kingdom Metazoa; phylum Mollusca; class Bivalvia; order Unionida; family Unionidae; genus Sinohyriopsis; species Sinohyriopsis cumingii. Next base: position 42,107,029 of record CM068832.1, read on the forward strand.
GCACCATAAAATTCCATTCTGAACCTAATACATTACTCATATCAACGTTAGGAGGATAGGTAACAGGAGAAGAAAATGGCTTGAATCGCCACATGCAGAAATATCTTCACCCCAAACATAAAGGCAGCACATCCAAATGTCATATAACACACAAGGTCAACTCAACAGCCTGGAGACACAAGGAATATTACTAGTGAATACAAGTGAAAATTATAAACCCATTCTCGTGAGGAGCCTGTGCTGTCATTTATATCATCTGGTAGATTAAATTTTCTTCTCTATAACGCTTGAACCTGAAAATAGAAGCTGAAGAAGGTTGATTGCATGCCAGTCAATGGCTTCAAACCTGTCTTGGATCAAAATATTGCATTCAAAAGCAAGGCTCACTATAATCTTATCTGCTGAAACTTCATGCACCATATATCTGACCTTGTGAAACTTCAGAGCCTGTTAGGTGTATCATTCATTTAAGCCAAGACATCAAAGACTTAGGATTTACTTTGTGTTTCCCAGCCTTTACTAAATCGAAGAGGTGTTGCTGGGTCCCATGACTATGTCTGTGTTTCAAGTAGTACTTAGGAGCACAGGCTGGGTTTTCCATCATTGTCTCTCTTGACGTAATAATGGAGTAGAGTGAATGAATGACCACCTTCTGCTGGCTTCAAACAGTAATCTGTTCTTGGCTATGATGCATGGTTTCATCATTTGGAACCATCTGATCTTAACTGGCAACTATCGTGGTCCACAAACAGTGCAGGGCTGACATGTCAACAGCAGCAATGTATTTATCCAGGCTATGAACCTCAACACTTGTGTCCAAGTGTGTGCAGTACTACTGGGAGGATTCTGGCAATTGGCTCTCTGAGAAACAAAGGCCATGGAGTTCACAGGGCCTAGGAATTTGTCTGACAGAAGGTCACTGATCTCCTTAATCTTTGCTGACTAGCAGTTGAAAGAATACTGGGTATGTATCCTCATCAGCATTTACAGGCTTTGAGATTTTAGACATGGCTGCAGATGATGTTGATTGGCACTAAAAGGCAACAAAGTATAATAAATCTCTTCAAATGATAATTTAAAACTGGTCTCTGTCCGCTACATCATGGGAATGGACTGAACAGGCTGATCAAGGTTTTCCCTAGATTTCCCTGGACTCACAGGCTGGAGAAGAGGGGGAGAGTCTCCTATCTGGCATTCCTTCCAAGTACATGTAATTCATGTAATTCATTCACCGCAGCATGAACCAACTATAAGCAGGGTTTCAAATGTCTTTTGTGGAAAAGTGACAAAATATTTTAAATAGGAGGGGGAAAAATGGGAAAATCTGACATAAAAGTAGGAAGATCACCAACTTACTTTTTGTATCTTAACCTGGTAAGAACCACCAACCACCAGAACTACTGGCAAGCTTTACTACATTCCCATGCCAATTGAGTCTTACTCATGTGAACAGTGGCGAGATGTCCTATGTAAAGGCAAGCAACCTAAACCACTCAGACACCTGGCGTACAAATTTTCAGGAATAATTAGGTTCCATACTGCAGCAGCAGCCAAACTTTATCTGAAACTGCAATTTTGACAAGGATATCATGTTGCTTCTTCCATTCACGAGTGTGGCTACAGTGGCTCAAAGATTAGCATGCCAGACTCATGACTGAAAGGGTGCAGGTTCAAACCCTACCACTGGATCAGCCTGGGTTTGGTTCTGTGGTGTGTCCTTGGGCAAAGCACTTTACTCCAACTGCCTCAACACTAACCTACCTGAGTTGCTGTGCTGTGAAACACCAAACAACTACCACATTATAAAGTAAAACAGATGGACATGGCCACGAAAGCAAATTCATAATATTAGAGCACCAGCTGTTCCCTTGAAAGTGCATAAAATACAAACTAAAAAGAAAATACTGAGATACTATGAACCTCTTGTTATTGTTAGTACATATTAAACAGGTAAAAGAATGACTCTGGAATATAAACAAAACAGGGATAAAAAGCCTAATTTCAGAAAAGCAGGTTCAAGTTGGATGCCCAATGAAAAATAGGAAAAAACCAGCACCACCTGAAAGCCCGTATATTGACCTGTTCAACAGTACAGTCTGATAGTATGTGAAATTTCAATACAGTGCAGCAGACTCTGGATACCAGTGGCTATGAACAGCCAGGTGGGTGGCAGGTTGACAAATTGGAAGGCAAAGACATCTGGTAATACACGAATACGAGGTTGGGATTGAACGTGTCCAGATTTAAAGATACTCTGGTCATACTGGGATTAAGCAGGGGTAGGGGTGATAACATTCACTGGTTTACCAAAATGCTGAAAGACAACCTATCATCTCAAAGTCCATATATGAAGAGACATGATGAACTGTGAGATACATACTCCCTTAAGTCATTAACTGCATCTTCTATACTAGTTATCTCATCTGGGACTCTAGTAGTAAACAGGGTGAGTGCATTAAGGATGCATCCATTATGAACATATCTTCCACTCCTGTTGGCCAGATATGAAGGTTGTTGATATCACAATTAAAAGATACTTAGATGGGGGAGAAACCATCATGGCATCCCCCACTATAATGGCTACAGATGGCTCAAGATATGACCTGGATTTCTCTGCCCTTTAAAACTGTTCCACAAAACAACATCCCTTACTGACCATATAGAACAAATACTGCAAGGTGAAGCTGATGAGGATTTGGTGCATGCAAAACAGGCCTAAAAAGTGCCCTTTTGAAACCATAAAGTTTAGCATTTTGAACATTTTGGTCACCACTGCATGTCTTAAATGATGATGAAAATAACTAACAGGAAAGAACAACTTACAACTGCAAAGTAAATCTATAACCATATTAGTTACTAAAACAAACAAGTAATTCAAGCAGAGTTTTCAAAGAAACACATCAAACAGTGAGTATCAACAATACCATGTAAAACTACACAGGAAGAGACAATGGCCAAACGTCTAAGTGCACAATTATCGAAGAAAATTCAAATACTGAGTCAACAATGCCTTTATCTAACTATAATTAACAATACTGTCCCAAATGTACATCTGAAAAATTCATAATGATTCAGTCAATGACCTGTAAGCCTAAAATTGATAGGTTTGTGCCTTACCCAAAGTGCAAAGCCTGACACAAAGTTTGTTCTTGGTCTGTGAAATGTGAAAACTATCTGTCAGTCACAATAACAGAAGTGGCACATTCGAGCAATATTCTCAGCAAGCATCCAATAACTTACATTCTGCTTGAAACCAATGGCACTGTGCTGAGGTGCTTTCCTTAGGGCCTGCAGTAAGTGTTTATGTGCTTCTGAATACTCCAGCTGTGTGGCTTTTATCTTACCTGAAAGAAAGAATTCAATAATTGCTAGATGAAGTATTACACAAATGGAAATCTATAGAACTGTCACTAGTTTACAGAAATATCAAAATAAAGAAGTCCAAAATGAAGTAGAAGTGTCCAGATCTCATGTCTTGAAAATTCAGCATCACTGCTTCTTCTGCTGGCAAAAGACTAGACTGTAAACATATTTTACATGTTTACTTAACAGCTGCTCGTATACACATCTGTTGCAATTAGTGGATTGTTTCAGTCCTACTAATGGCTCCACTGTAGGATGTACGAAACTTGGGTATGCATACATGCAAACCCCTGGCAAGGGAAAAGTGCAATCCACATAAAACATGATAAATATTCAATGAGCACATATATAAAATAATTTATTTACCCTCTGGACTTTTTACATAATTACGGCTTCAGGTTTTCGTATATAACACTTTGAGCTTTAAAAAGCAACAGACTCTCATATTGCATTTCAAAACATTTTGTACCAGCTGAGATTATGAATGCTTTGCACACCAGTAGAGCACTAAGTGCTGGGTTACAGAACCTGGATCTGCATTCAGTTTTATTTTGAACAATACTGAACAATCTCTTACAGTCAGTATTAGAATGGCAAAGAACCAATGTTCCTTTCATAACCTGACAAAGAAGAGTAAAGTTATATCTTCCAGTTATTGGGTCTTTTATCTTGGAAATAAGATGAAAAAAATCAACTCTGTCTGCATGAAGTACATTGACAGATAGAGTGAAAACTTGATACTTCAGAGAGTTCTTCTAATTTATCAGCAGCCTTTCCTGCTATAAATAGAAACCGAGGTCAAAAGTAGAAACCAGCATGTTTCTTGGAAATAGGGTAACTGCTATAAATAGAACAAAATACTGTTAGGAAAGTGCATGCAAGGCTTCAGACAAGTGTACTCGGGGGCCCCGAGTGGCCAAGTGGTCTAAAGCGCTCGTCGTTACGGATCACTGCCGTCTCACCTCTGTCTGTGTGAGTTCAAGTCCAGCCTCGGCTAACGTTGGTACGTGAGAAAGCCTGCCAGTAGCTTCTCGTGGGTCAGTGGTTCTTCCCGGGGTTTTCCAGGGTTCTTCCTCCACCAATTATACTGGCCACCATGTATAGCCTATCTTGTGCTGAAAATGGCGTTAAACCCTACAACAACAACAACAAGAAGAAGAAGTGTACTCTTATGTCATAGTTACATAGAAGCCGTCTTTTCTAGAATACGGTCTGTGGGATTAATGGGATGTTAATAAAATGAGAAAACAAATGAATTTTTTTTAGAGGGGACTATACCAAAACGTGTAATCTGAAGACAGTGACGTGTAAGGCATAATTTAGTGAAAAAAAGTGCAATGATTACGCCAAAAGTGTAATGGTTGGCATGTATGGGTATGTGTCTGCCATCTGAGTCAAAACAACTGAGCATCTTCATCCTTAAGCTTACCGATATAAACCCAGTATCTGGATTTCATAAATCTTTATACACAAATTAAATATCGATGAAAAATTCTGCTTAAGTAAGCAAGACAGGTTTGACATGACATCTGCATATACACTTCACGCCTAAAGTAATATTATCCCAAACTTTGAGATGGACAAAACAGCTCATGTTGAAAGCATGTGACTTTCAAATATTTCAATACAAAAGTTAAAAATTGTTTATAACAATAAAACACTTCTTTCTAAAGAAGATAAGCTGGAAAAGCCAGGTACTCCTAGTGTATCAGCACATGAAGGACAGGCTTGTGGTTAACGTTCTGCTAAAGAATCTGTTGAATGCTGCAATAAATGTGACTAACCAAAAACTTAAACATTGCTGACAATGGTGTACCTAGCTTTCTGCCTAAGTATATGATAGAGGCAATAAAGGAACTCTTAGCATATCAGTGCATAAACTCAGGGCCACAGTATTATTCTAATGCTGTTAGTTAAATGCAGCCATTCATACTTAACATGAGATTTTCAAAATCTTCACTTCAAATTTTAACATTGTTCACCATGATGCAATATGCTTTCTGCTTATGCAAATGAGAGAGGCAAGTCGGGAACTCCTTGCATATGATGAAATAAACTTTACACCTATAGTGATAAAACTCCCACAATAATTCACACATGGATATCTCAAGAACCCACTTATAAAATGAGGTCAGGCATGGATACCATTTTTAAAACTAGAAAATACCCCCAAAATTTGCCCATAACTGCTTCATGAGAAGAAAATTATTAACAAAATTGATAAAATGATACCTTCATATACTGCTCATTTTATCATTAAAAATGGTGGTTAATATCTTGAAATTTGAATCAACATCATGAAATTCTCAATTTTAACAAGAAGTCATATTTTCTTAAATTTTCCTTCCAAACAAGATTCTGAGTACACTGTAAATAACAATATTTGATGAAATTTCAATCAATGAAAAATGTTCACTAATACCTAATGGTCGTAACACTTTAACAAATAAATACCAATTAAATAACTTGAAATTCATATTTTAATTTGATCTTTCAATTAAGCTTCAGTGTAATCATTACAAAGGCCATTTTATATATATATATATATATATATATATATATATATATATATATATATATATATATGTATATATATGAAGGTCTTCATACCAGGTCCCTTTCTTTCCAATATATTCTGTTCCTTGATTTTGAAAAGAAATTAGTTTAAATTTTCCTTAATTCTAGAAATGGTGGTCATATATAAAGACAGATGTGCATCACCTTCATAGATTTAAAAGGCCTTCATGCCAGAATGCTCTCTGAGCAAAATGTGTTTGCAGGTTTTCTTATTTTTGTTGTTGCTCTTGGTGTAATGTTTAACACCATTTTTAGCACATAATAGGCTATATACATGGTGGCCAGTATAAATGGTGAAGAAATAACCCAGGAAACCCCAGAAAGAACCACCAACCCATGGGAAGCTACTGGCAAGCTTTCTCACTCTTATTTTTGTAATAGTGGCCATATTTGAAGACAAATTAACATCATCTGTAATATAAACTGAAATACCAGTATGCTTTGTCAAATACGATTAATATTCTGCTCAGCAGCTTTTGAAAAGACGTTTTTTTTTAAATTCTGTTATAACAATAGCCAGTGTCAGATCAGCATCATTTGCGCAAATATGAAAGACTTTTATGCTGGAATGCTTTCTGACAGCATTGGTCAAATTCTGTTAATTTTTGAGAAGTAATTTAAAGCATTTTCTATTTCTAACAATGTCTGTCATAGTTAATAATGGATTAGCATCATTTATACAAACTAAAAGGTCATTTTGCTAGGATTTTTTCAGTCAAATGTGGACAAATTCATTTCAACAGGTTTTTTTTATAAGCAGAGTTAATTTTTTTTTATTTTTAGTAACGGTGTCCAGACTACAATAGGCATTATCTGAATAAATCTAAAATGTATGTACACCCCATTGTTTTCTCACATTCTGTTCAGTGGTTTTTGAGAAGTTGTTTTAAAAAAAAAAAAATTTTGTGCAACAGTGACCATATTTGATAAAGGATCAGCATCAGTTATAAATATTTGAAATATGAAGATCCTCTCAGCCAAAATTGGCTGAAATTCATTTGGTGTTTTGTTTTCTAGAGGTCAAAACATGATAGCATTTGTTGATAACTGATGATGCAAAACGGACATAGAGTGATACTGTAAGTTCATCTGTCACGATTAGGTATTTAAAAAGAAAAGAAAAACAGAAAAGATAAAACTTACCAAGGTAAAATAAAAATCTTGCCCACTCGTTGTTTGAAGCTAGATCAGGAAACGTGGATTTTGAGACAAGTTTGTCTGCCTGTTCAATCAAATTATAGTGAAGATAATTTCTTAATAACAGGTTTAATAGAGATGCTTGACCATCATGATCTGATCGTAAAACTGCTGTCTGCAGTCGATTGTGTAAGAATCTGCAAAAGAAATGGTAAACAGTGCTGACATCTCCTTTTCACTTTTTCATAGTTCACATACTGCTGATTGTATCAGAAATGTGCATCTCTTAGTATCCAAACATGGTAAAAATTTGAGTTTTAGTATCTTGATAGTTACACACTGATGGATCTTATCCAGACCAACTATTATGTTTCACAGCTATAGCTCTGCATTGATACACTGTCAATATAAAGTATTGAGAAGGGTTGTTCCTTCCTGAGGGGAAATCTATTTTAGATATTCTGACATTTCTGGGAAAGGTCCTAGAAAACTATGTGCCTAGTGAATAGTTACTTTTGGGGCTAGTGACTACTTAAAAATTGGATGGGTGTTTTCTCCATCTGTTTCAATGAATATGCTTTGAATGATAAATATATTCTATTTTATTCTAATAACTTTTAGACTTGAAGGTTTAGTTAACTACAGTGCTGAGATTTCAACGAGTTCCCACCAACAGAGCCTATCATCACATGAATAAAACTTTTTTAGAATGTTAAGGTTAGTAAAATATGTATATGATTGAATAAGTAATAAAGTAGTTGTCTCAATTTTGTGATTGCATTAATTTTTAAGTTATTTTTCCTGTATTTCATTAGTGTTATCGCACTGTAGTAAACATCCACGTCAGCCTTGACTGTTGGACCAGCCCTTGGCTACTGTGGATGTGGGCCATTTAGGGTCCTACTGCTCTTGGACAAGTGAATCAAAAGCAAAATTGTCACCGTGCAACATTATCATGGGTAAATGTAAGTCAGACGTTGCATGTTCATCATCTCATCTAAGAGTAAGTTAATAATATTAACAGCATTTGGATTTAGTGCAAATTCATCAGACAGCACAGTCACTGAACCTGATATTATACCTGGCAGTCCAACATCAGCTACATGTAGTGATGGTAGCAATGCTTCAATTGCAACACCACACCATGAACGGGTCAAAAATTCCTGAAAATCTCTCGACAGCTGGAAACTTGGGCGTCCATGGCTGAGATAAGATACAAATTTAAAGCAGATGTTCCGTGCTATATGTATCAAGGCACAAGTCATCAATTCATTTACAACTGGCTGTGATATTTTGAAGGAGTGTGTCACCAAACATGAATCCAGGTGGGGTAAGTAATTTATGTTAATTTAGATCACTGATCTTTTACTTTTGCTGTCAATCTTGTGTTACAACTGCAGTGACATAAACTAAGCAATAAGAAATAGCAAAACAAACAAGTTTTGCATAACTGAAAATATTATATTTCTCAAAATACAGGAGTGAAAGAATTAACTTACAGCATGGTGAATGAATTCATATTTCCTAAAAGTCCCATCAGTTCCAATAGTTCCAAGAAATCTGAATATGTTCCAACGAAAAATTCCCCTTCTGTGTTGAAGTTTCAAATGTACAGAAAGAAGTAATTAATTTCCAAAGAATTCAAATAGTCGTTGAATAAATTCAGTTAATACCGTACAGTTATTCTAGCATGTCATGCCAAAAATAAATCTTTTCAAAAACTTAAGTCGGGAGATTGTAACTGAAAACACGCAGATTGGGACCTACCATCAGGAAGTTTTTTGCGTCATATTTAAGTATAGTTTTCACCAAATATTATCAGATTTTTCGGGTCCAATACACATGAAATTCTCAAAAAGGACACGCCATTTCTCCCTGTGGAATACGTTATTGCCCCCCCCCCCATTTTTTATTTTATACAATAGCTGAAGGGTAGACTTAACCCTCTTCAACATACTTCAAAGAAACTGCCTGTTCTACAGTGAGCGAAAGTACTAGCAAATTGATTGACAAAAAAAACGTGCTCTTTTTTGTTATAACTAACAATGCCTAAAATGGGTGTGAACTTATGTTAACAGTTCAAATGTTGTCTCAAGCTACCATACATGTGATAACTATTTCCCACATTTTATACCCAACCTTATTTCGTTATTGTTAACTAGTACATACATATAACATTGTTGACTCAATAACGTTTTCCGATTTGTTTGGTTTTTTTGGGGTGGGGGTGGGGGACACATATGCTCCATGAAATGTTTCTTCACTCCTTTTAATTTAAAAGATTCTACACATTATACGTCACTTATCTTACATCGCAAAGTACGATCATAGGGTTTTAGTATTAAAATGTCATTATCTAAAGTTCCATACAAAACTATTACTTGGACAATAATATACATAATATAGATTTGCTTAATACCTGATGTTTCTATTAAACAAATGAGAGAGACACTATAGATGTCAGAATAAGAGATATTTTACATCTAATAATGCATCTTTTTCAGGTGACAACAGTGTGCACTAACGGTGATGCAGGATGCAAAGGTCATGGAAGTAGTGAAGATCGCTGCTATTAGTAAAATAAAAATGCCATTATCAGTGCCATGAGGAACACTTTCTTTGCGGCTTACTACAATCATGACTGATCATCATGTGACATTCTATAACATTTTAATAGTGCAAAACAGTCATGTAATGATTTATTTTGTTATATTATAGCTGTATTGCTTGTTGTCAATAAAGTAACAACTATCCCTTCTTTTTCAATTTTCATTGCTTATTACATTAATAGACTTGAAAAATATTCACAACTTGTTCTGGTGAAACTTTTTATGAAAATTGGTGACAAAATATTGATGTTGGTGATTTTTTGGCAACACCTTTTTAAAAGCCAGGACCATCCCTTAACTTGGTTGTTTCATTTAAAAATACTGTCAAACTAGCCAGGTAAACAAAAGTAAATAAAAATTTTTTATTTTGAATATTCACAGAAAATATTCCATTTTGAATATTCGGTTTGTTTCAACTCTAAATGAGTGAGTAAACCTGTGTTGTTTACTTTGCAAACAGTCAGCTTTATCACTCAATGGTTTGTAACAAGATACATGCATGCTACAAGTATGTTCTAACTAACATAATACATTTCTTTATAGCACACTAAAATTAAATTGCTGACAGAGAAAAAGAACTTAATATGAAACAGGATGACTGTATGATACCTACACTCTAATTCTGTCCTGCTGCTGTGTAAGTTCATATGCCCTGGCATGGTAGAAGTAACACTTGGCAGCTAACTGGTTAAGGGTTCTTCTGTTGTGCAGCTGAATTTTGTTCATGAGAATCTCAGAGCATCTTACAGCCTGCAAAGATTAAAAAAACATAATAAATTACCATAAGAAAGTTGATGTGATGCCATTTTACAAAATGTCTAGTATTCTGGAAATAGTGTACTATACATACCAAATGCAATCTAAGTAGGGGACTTTGACTGATGGCTTCACATCTACTTTCCTACCACCAACAATACCCAGTCCCATCTCCCCACCCTATCCATGGACAGTTACCAAATGAGCCAGAACACAAAATTCATTACACACATGATGCACTTCCTGCCAAGACCCCATGCAAAAAGATTGTTCCCTCCCCAAACCAATCAACACAAAGTCACCAATGACTGGATTGCAAATTATGAATACTGAAAATTCATTTTTATTCACAGAGTACTGACCTTTGAATAATTTTGGTTTATTTGAACCATGCGAGGTTGAAATATTGTTGTTATTGTAGGGTTTAACGCCATTTTTCAGCACACGATAGGCTATACATGGCGGCCAGTATTAATGGTGGAGGAAGAACCCAGGAAAACCCCGGAAAGAACCACTGACCCACGAGAAGCTACTGGCAAGCTTTCTCACATACCCACATTAGCCGAATCCGAGACTCGAACCCACACAGACAGAGGTGAGATGGCAGTGATCCATAACGGAGAGCGCTTTAGACCACTCGACCACTCGGGGCCCCGTTGAAATATTGAAAAAAGGGACTAAATGTATGCAAATACAGAATTTGTCATTTAGCTAATGATCTGTTGGTTTGGAAAGAAAAATAATTCTGAAAAGAAAGGTTTTTAATTATAAAAATGAGTGTAAACCACCGCTGAATAAGTGCAAGATCTGAAATGGAAAATTCTATGTTGTACTTGAGCTCATAACTTTTATTGCAACAATGCAAGTGTCCAAGGAAAATATGATAGTATAGTGCAAACCACAAAGTCAAGGTGGCAAAACTGTATAAGCAAACAAGATTATCTCATTTTTGTATTACAACTAGAGTATAATGTACTAGTATATTCCATTGTCCTACTAAAATGTGTCCCCCAAACCTGGAGGGTGGGGGGACAATATCCTATGCCCTTGGAATCTTATGTGCAACACTGCAATTGCATGTGCTGGCAGCCCTGGATCTATACATCTAGTTAGAACTAATCAATGGAGCAAACATAAACCCTGATCTGCTGGTGAATTACAATTCATGATGGCAGATTGATGTCCATGTGGGGTTGTTTTGCAGATAAAGGATATAAACAGCATGAGATAATCTGTAGTCTTTTGCAAATTTTATAGTCCTTATATATTGTTTTGCAATTGTAGCTTTCAAATGTATGGCTGCAAGCTGAGCTTATATTCGTTACAAAGGCAAAATATAATTTTTTGTCACAATTGCTTTTTGCATCTGAAAAATCAATATGTTTCACTAATCAAGTTATACAGAGTGGCAGCCATACTTTGTGGTTATCAATGTGAACTAGGGTTCAAAAGAGGTGTATTTAAGAAAGACCTGAATACTGTATGCTATGATCGGAAAATCTTGTTAGACGTTTCATGTGAACTGCACGTGTGTGTGTGTGATTACGATTTTTAACGTAGCTTTAACAATTTTTCAGTCATATCGCAATGATGTTTGCAGTGTGGCAATCATTACTGATGTCTCGCACTGGGGCATCATGTTACAGACATGTAGCATCATATCCCACCCAGTCACATTATTCTGACACCTGGCCGACAAGCCCTAATACTAACCTCTTAATGCTGCGCGCCAACCGAGGCAACTGCAAGTACCATTTTTATCTGCAAGTACCATTTTTATAAGTCTTTGGTATAAATTGCCCAGGATTCAAACACATAACCTCCTTCATCTCAGGCAGATGCTCTAGCCACTTAGGCCACCAAAGCAGTCCATGTGTGCTGCGAAGGTTTGATGAAAATTAATTCAAGGGATCACGAGATAATGGCAATTTAATTACCATCAAAATAAAAACTCTGTGAAACAGCCTAATGACCTCTTGTAAACAGCCCAATACGCAGAAGAGGAACAATGCACACAATGGGTAATATTCAAAGATAATACCCAAAAAACTAGTTCTGCAACATTTTTTAAAAGAAGCGACCATTTCTCAATTGAGTACAGCAAAACTAACTCTGACGCCTATTTTCATTTACATTAAAAAGTTTCGCTTATATTTATAAATGACATGCATGTCAAAATCTTGCCAGAATTGCTCGAAAAAACAAATTTTTAAAGTAAATTATATTTCTTCGAGAATGTATACCCAATCGTATTGTTAGGAATATTAGCCTGCTACCTCATGAACCCAGCCCAACTAAAAGACGAAAATTGTCGTATCCTATTTTTAGACAGACAAAGGGCAATAACTGTTGCCCATTACCTCCCACTGATACCACCAGGTGTGGCCAGGTTTTAGCTGAGTGAGACATTAATGCTGATGCTCACACAGTGGAGTGGTTGGGAGGGATTTTAAGTAATCTGATTGGGTAAGTATTCTCACAGAAACATAATTTACTTTAAAAATGAACTTTCTCCTTCGAACACATTCTCCAATAACATACGTTATGAGAATAAGTAATAGGAGGAGGGGATACTCAACATCCAGCCTCAACTTTGAGTATCCTTCAGAAGATGAGTGGCTGGATTCCCCATATGAAAGACAACCCATTTTCCTAATGACCCAAGCAACAACAAAAAAATTTGATTGGATCCCTTTGGAGACAAATAAGGGATATTGGTCAAGGAGACCAATATTGTCTAAAAGACCCAACAGGTCTCTATCCCGCCCAAGCATGCTGTCATGATGCCGGAATGTGTCCAATATCATACAGCGGTAGTCTTTGGTGGTAATGATTGAGGTCTGACTGTTTCTGCTCCAAGAACAGAGCCAGAAAAAGTCTGCCAGTTGAGGGATAGAAGTACAAAGATGGATGATATAGATGTTTACTCTTGAAACTCTCTCCACAAATGAAGATTTGAATTGTCTGACTCGCAAGGCTGTTCTGAAAAAAGCCAAGCACGTAGAAGAAAAGGGCGGTCAATTCTGGCAGTCCTAGGTGGATTATCATGGGGAAAAATATATCGGTGATACAGGGTTTGTGCCCTCAAAGAGACGCTATCTGAGTCATCTTGCCATTCTGATAATGTAACTAGCACCATAGGAGGGACGGCAGAGGCACACAAGACCTCCCAGATGGCTGACAGTGCATCTCTCATCCCAAGCTGCTGTGTCGAAAACTGGGGAGACAAAGGTGGGTAGCTGTTGATTCCACCTCGTCATCAAGCAGTTGATCATCAGATGCCCTTGAAGTGTGTGAATCCAAGTGATGGAGGGGCCATTCTCGGGCATGACCACTTCTGGATTGATTCCTGGTGAAGCCAATGATGCGGCCAGAAGGTGTCTAAATTGTATGTTGACATGGAGATTGTTGCACCCACATAGAAAATGCCAAATCAGAACACCAGACCAGTGGTCTGGTACCTCTGTTTGAGGATAGTGGTCACCAACACAGTGTTGTCAGATCAAACATGGACTGTTTCGCCTCAGGATTGATCTATAGAAATGAAAGGTATTGATGACAGCCTTCCTTTCAGGGTACTGATGAGTAGAGGCCGTTCCCCAGGTGTCACTAACAGTAGTGAGGGTCAGCAACAAGTTGGTACTCCCACCATGTGCACCGGCGGCAGTACTTAATGTTATTTTTGCCTGGGATTCTTCAGCAGGATTCCAATGTTCAGCCAGCCTGGATTGATCATGACTGCTTGATTAAGAGGACGTAAAACAGGGCACCAATGTGCTGGCAAGGCCCGCATAACAAGATAGACATACGGGGTGAATTCCACTGACGTATAATAGCTGATGAAATCCAAGTCTTGATGGAAACAGACTCAACGAGTCTGATGATTCTGGGAGCACAAACACAAGGGGATGTGCCAGATTCCAGTTGGTTAAACAGTCCACGCCCAAACGGAAGAAATTCTGGGATGTACGGAGGTCTGACTTTCCCAGTTGACAAAAAGAAAAAGATGATCATGCAGAAAAGGGAAATCATTCCACCTTGGAGTAGGATATAACTTACCATGTGTTTTTTTAAGAAGCTGCCCAGGTATGCTGCTGTTGATGAAGATGACGATACCTGGAACTGGGAGACAACGGAATCCCAGTGTGAGTGGAAGCCCAGGGGTGTATGAGTGCCAAAGGGAAAAATGGTGAGTTGATAACTGTGTGGTGGTAAGCAGGAATGTGGAAACTTGCAACAGACGGGGTGGATAGGGACATGGAAGTATACATCTGTCAGATCGAGAATAACGGCATACTCGCACTAACTAACGGAGAGGCAGAATGACATTGCCTTCCTTGTCTTGAATAGGGTGAGGAGACTCCATTGCATTCCAAAAGCAACAGTCTTGAGTAACTCATTGGGGAATGAGGAGAGGCTAGGGGTTTCTTGATGAACAAAACCAGAAGCCACTCCGACTGATCAAGATCAGCTCCCCTACTTACTGAGGGAACAGGGAGGTCCTCAAATCGGTTTCATACAGCCACTTTACTATTGCATGATAGGGGTCTATGTGGGTGCACATGTGACTATTTATGACTCACCATCCTTACTTTGCACCAGGTTCTCATCAGGCTCGGTTTCAGCTCAGAAATTTTAAAATGAAGCATACAGCCTGCAGTAGATCGATAAATCCACACTATAAATCAGAGATCTCAGAAATGCTCAATCACACATATTTGGATGCAAATTCGTTATCCAGGATGCACATAATCACTAATGCAGGAGTCCTCGATATGCAAGCAATTGCTAGACCACCTGCTGAGTGGGAAAATGTGTTGATCAATTGATCATATTAGCTGTGCTGATATTTTAAGTGAGAAAATTCAGTGGATGAAAGACCCTCAGATGTACATGTTGTCATTGTTAGAGTACATCAGAAGAACATGACGCAATAGCTGGGCGGCAAGTTCAAAGACTTCAACTAGCTGCTGAGTGGTGGGAAAATGTGCTGATATTTACAATGGCTGAATGCAGAGGCAGAAATACACAGTGATGTACTTGTGTATCAAATGAACAACTTTAGTTTTCATTATTGTGTTCATTCCAGGTGTAGCCAAAATAGTAGTGCATGTGACCTAAAAATCAAGACATGTTGGGAGTTAGACAAAATGCTGTTTGCAAATTTGGATAAGCATTTTGGTGTTAAACAGCAAACTGACAAAGCTTGAAATGAGATTCAGCAGAGTGCTAAAGCTGCAAGAAACTGGAATAAGACCTTTCCTTGGCCTGACATATTACACCCACACTCTAATTGACAAACAAGGGCTGTCAGTAGTGTAAATTAGAAAATTAAACAATTAAACTCGGTGGCAAACAATGGTTCTACTCATCTGGAAATTTAGCCTCACGATATTGGCGTGAACTTCACAACTTTCTACAGTGATTCATAGCTTCAAGCCGCATGCAAAAACATCACAAATTCCCCAATTCTCAATTATTATAAATTTTCCCGTTAAGCACAAGTCATGATATCGGCAGTTGCCGAAACAGTTAAGTACGGCTAGTCACAATATTAGTAGAACTATAGCCTACTCGTACAGGTGGCCCGGTAGCAAGCATTTTAGAGTATTTTAATCTATATATATATAAGAGTAGTTGTACAAATGCAGCTGAAAGAAACCGGTGCTTAACAGGACTTTTTCTCCATGTATGCGCCACCAACACTGATTTGAATTGCCTTTCAGCATCGCATCGTGAAAACATCTTCAACACCAAGAAAAATGAAATGTATTGCACAAAAAGTGAAGTTTAGTTTGGAATATACCAAAATTGACAGTGCACTGAGCCATCAAATACCGATATACATCATGCTTTTTGCACACAGTGTGCCACAAATTTAAGCACTGGGCTTGGTGGCAGGGACAATGTGAGGAAGCACATTGGTAGCAAAAAGCACAGAGAGGTTGGGAAACTACATGAAGACAACTTTTATGAGTGTTGGAAGTTTTTAGATTGAAAGATTAGCAGATATCGTACTTTGAGTTTAGTTTTCCAAGAATGCAGTGACATCACAAATTGTTCTCCATTCGATGTTGCATCTTCTGGATTAATACCATTTAGTAATTAAGCTACACTGCAATTAAAATGTTTTCACCTCCAAGGAAAAAGATTTGTATTCCACAAAAAAGTGAAGTATAGCATTCAGCCATCAAACATCGATGTACATTATGCTTTTCTCACAGCAGTGTGCCGCTAATTTTACAATTGGGAATGTGCACAAGTGTTGGTATTGTTGCTTACAATTTACCTGTTATACATGTACCATGTAGTAACATTATTATATAGTATATGTATGACAGATAAATTGTAAGCAACAATACAAGCTCCTTCGGGCATGTGGCAGAACGATATGAAAAAGCACACTGCTATAGCAACCCCAGCAGATTTCAGTTTTGGAGTACTTTAAACCACCTACTCAAGTCCTGCATGCTACCAATGCTGAAGCATTGTTTGTGAACTTTCTTGTTGAACATAACAGTTGTTTCCCTTTACCCTCATTTGTGCTTCAGAGACCCCAAGATTTTTAATTTGACCCCCAGTTTTGATACCAAAGTTTGTTTTTAACTCAGTCTGACCCCCAGTTTTGACACCAAGGTGATTTTTGACTCTCAGTCTTGCACCCCTAGGGGATACACTGATAACCTGTCTTTCTCAGTTGGAGATCAGCAACAGTGACAGTGAAAGATTATTTCCAAACGCGAGGAAAAATAAGACAAACATTAGTGACACCTCAGGTGCTGAAAAACTGCAACAATTTTAGTCACCAAGATTAACCAGCAGTCAAGAAGCCGGACATGTTTTGAATTTTTTTTTTACCATAGCGTGATTGAGAAGTTTAAGACTGCCACAGCATCATATCATGACAAATATAGTGTAGTTTGTGTATATCAGTAAATCTGGCTGCAAATAAAGTAGTGCATGCAATCAGTGTAAATAATGTTTCATTTTTATTTTGTGATTTTCATATAATGCAGTACTGAACATTGAAGTGGATGGAGTTAGTGTCATGATATCATTTTTCACTAATTGTGTTCAAAATGCACTCATTTTTATCCTACTTTTCACTAACTGTGAATCTGGAAGGTTGGCAGCTCTGCTTCAGGTATGCCCAATAAGCATCTGGTAGGGACTGCAACTTTTGCTGATGGGAAGCTAAAAACTGGCGACACCTAGTGGTATCAAGGCAAGGTAATGGACAAGAGTTACTGCCCTTTGCCTATCTAAAAAAAAAGGACAGCATAAGACGATTTTTGTCTTTTAGTAGGGCTGGATTCGCGAGGTAGCAGACTAATATTCCAAACATGATGTGATTAGGGGAACGTATCCAAAAGAGAAAGGAAGATCTGTCTTATCATTTTCTTCACAAATAGACATTTGAACCTTTCGTAAAACAAGAACAGCACATACCAAATTTAAGAATCAAACATCTTCAAAAGGGTCTTGGATATTCAATATAAGTGTGTTATGCAAAAGTTGGTCTGCTTATACGCAAGACTCATATCTGTAGTTATTGTCAATGTGAAAAATGACAATAAAGTTTAAAATATGATTGGTTTTGATTACAGGGCAAGGTCTATTGCCCTGATTTTGGCTAAATATATTGATGCACAATCTGGCAAGCGAACTGTAATTTCCACTAATACAGGCAGCAGCAGCCTTTTCCCCACCATATGAACTGTCAGTGTAAATGTCTGCATAGTTCTTAAATTCTTAGAGAAGTTCCTTATAAAAGTTCTGAAAAATGGAAGGATTTGTCTTTTATTTTTTTCTTCATGCTGCATAAAAAGTACTTTCAGCTGCACAGGAAGCCATGGAGGTGTTGCAGAAACCAAAGACTTACAGGTATTTTTAAGATCAATTTCTTTACTGTCTAAGCCGGAAGAGTGTCTAATATCAAAGGTATATATGGCATTTTGTCTATTTAGTATCACGTTCTGTATTTGGGTACAAGATAAACCTTGTTACTGAAAAAGAAATTTGTAAAACTGCTTCTGCCAGTATGTTTTATGCTGTTTATTTGTACTATACAAACACTGCATCCCAATGAGATAAAGGTAATTCTATAAGTCCAGCTTTTACACAAGGATATCCTGATCAGCAGAAAGGAAATTGAACCACAAATTCTGTACACTAATGTGGACATATTTATACCCTTTTAGATTCTTACTGCCAAACCAATGGTCCATAACACTATATCAACAACGATGGCTAAAATGCACTTGGAGTGATTTATCTTATTTTACTAGAATAAGAAGAAAATGTTTCTGATCCTGGAAGCAGTGCCACCCCCCACCCCCCCCCGTGATCGTTTCAACCTCAAATAATTTAAGCTAAAGCTTAAAAAAATTACAAATGTGTTGTTGGAACAAGTATGCTCTACAACACTGCATGAGAAACTGGCCAAACAGAAAAACTTAAGGCTGGATGAATGTATGCACAAATGTTTGGGGCAACCATTTTTGAGACAGGATGTAAAACCTTTTGCTCCATAACACCACTCCATTAGTTGTTTAATGATGTTGGATAATTTTCCAAGTTAAAACAGATTGACCTTTTCTTATACTGTCATCAGGGTTAGTAGCATATTTCATTCAAAATTTTCAATGTTTTTTTTCAGTGTTTTTCAAGGTTCCAAATCGTGTTTTTCAAGGTGCATTTTTAAATTAATTTTAAAGGATACGTAAATGAAACTGTATGTAAACACAATACTTACTATTAATCCAAATAAGGAACATTTCACACAAATTTTTTTATTATTAAAAAACAAAATAAAACATGAAGTCAGTACTATGATCATTGATATCTTTCCCATTAATATTAAACATCCTACATCTGGGCATTAGAATAATGTAGTCACTGAACAATGTTCATTTGACTCTGTCTACACTACACTGTTTACAAAGTCCAAAATATTTTAGAGTAAATTTTTCAGTTCTTGTAGTTTGTCATCAAGCTGTTTTTCAAGAGCTCCAAGTTCAGTGATTTTGTCCTTTTCACTTTTCCTCAAATTATATTGATGTGATAAAAGAAATTTTCCTATGGATCTTTGCTTTCAATACATAATCATCAGCAGCAGCTGTCATTGTCTCAATGTCTTTTTCAGTACCTTCCTTTCTTCCTCACTCATCCCCATGAACAAAAAAAAGATTTTTTTTATTATATATTATTATTTAAAAACAGCGTATGGATATTTTAAATTATTTCATATTAGATATATTAATATTTCTCTCAGCATAGCTGTATTCTATATTTTTAGGTTTATCGTGTTCATTGCAATTATCATGTGTCCTATTTCCACTCAATCCCAAAATAGAACCGGACTGAACTAATATCATAATTAAGACTATATACAGTTTCTATTTTAAACCATGAATCTCTGTGTTCACAGACATACCTCTTTCATCAAAAATGATTTCATGCTGAAGGCTTCTTGTTTTGCCTGTAGTAAGCACCATTACAAGAGCTTGTTTTTTTTAAGCTGCATGTGATGTGGATCACTCTCTCCCATTGCAAGCAAATCAATATCCTTCTGGCATAATTTGCATTTTACAAAGCTCTCCGAGAAAGATATCATAATCCAAACTTTATATTTTTCTTCATCTAGCCACTGAAGTTGGAATTGGCAGCCAGCCAAGTCAAAGTGAATGATTCAAATTTAAACCACTGCTACATCTGGGCTTCGTACAATCAGAAGTTCAAAATGTACTGTGCAGTGACCAGTTGCGAAAAATTTTCCGTTCTGGCACAAACTTAGTGAGAGATTTTTGGGGTTATTTTTCCCTTTTTCTTTTCATTTAATGATGTAAAACGAAAATTATTTATTAATTCCTTTTGGTTTCAAGAAAATCAAGGCTTTTCAAGGTACACATACAATATTTAGAATTTTCAAGGTGTTTTCAAGGCCTTGAAGGAACAATTCATTTTTCAAGGCTTTTCAATGTCCCCTACAGACACTGTGTCATGGACTGACCTTTTCATAGTCTTTGTTGTCAATCAGATGTATCAGCACCAGCAAATGAAGGTAAATCTCTATCTCTGGCAGCAGGGGACTGTTCATCTGCTTCCCAGAGCGGGGACGAAATACTTGCCCTGGGCCGTTTTCTTCCAATGGCTGAAAAAGAGACAATAAAGTGAAACAATATTATGTAATAGTGTATGTCACACCATTTTTCAAAAGCATATTATCTGACTGAAGTTAGCAAGAAGCATAGGACAGATACAAGGAAATACTTTATAAATGGAAACAACATATTGTCATGCCTGCTGAAGCCACTGGTGATTATACAAAATGTTTCCACATCATGAGAAGATTTCCTTATTATTATACACAGATTTATTTTTATGGTAAAAAACAACTATCTTAACACAGACCTTTCCATTCTGTGCCAATAATATCATTACCATAGCTGCCAACCCTCCAGGCTTGCAATTAATGAAAATAGGGATAAAATTAGTGAACTTTGACATGAATTCGTGAAGCAATCTTCAAGTCTGGGAATATTTGTCGGAACAAATGTTTAGCATGGTCTACAGCTGATAAAGGTAGATTGTGTTCAACAAGAAAACTCAAAAACAATGCTTCAGCGTTGGTAGCTTGCAGGTCTTCCGTCAAGAGCTGAAATCTGCTGCGAGTTCTTAATTTTCCCAACTGATTTTAAAACTGATCATCTTGCAAAAAACCTGTTATGAGAGACCACCTGTCTTGTGAGAAAACTCTTTACTGGAAAATGGGGTGGTCATTCAAGAAATGTTTTATTGTATTGCTTTCTTAAGTCTGGTTTGCTTATCCAATTTTTAAGTTTGTTCAAACCTTAATCACTAGATATTTTACGACATCTTCGTCATTGAATAGAAATGCATGTATCTTTGTGTGTGTCTGACGGAATGTTTTGAGAGTAAACAATCATGTAATGAAATGAAATAAGCAAGAACAGGACTCTTGGATAGTCAGTATCAGAAGCCTAATAAAACCCAAACTTTTATAACACACGACATGATGTAGTGCAAACTTTTAATCTTTTACCTCTGCCAAAAATTCTGTCAGCTCATCCCTCTGTTGAGCCTGAGCTGTCATGTAACCCTTTAGGAGTCTGCGGAGAACATTTGTATTCAGTTTGGCTCGCACAGGTCGCAGGCCTCTAATTACACGAGACATATATCGAGGTTCCTTCGTCACAACAGATTTTTCAATATACTTTATATATTCCTTTATATCTGCAAAAGAAACTTTCATAGTTCAGTAAAATGTTAACTACAGAGATGCTGGGCAATTTGCTCATGTAAATATACCCCACCCCTCACACACCAACTCCACAATGGATTTGAATAAAAATTAAAGAATAGCCTACAACTCTTCAGAATAATGCAGAAAAAAGAGTTGTCAGCAAGCATGCCATCACAGCAATCTACGAAAAGCTACAAGAATAGCTGCATTCAAAGTCGTACAATGCATGTAACTGTAAGAAAAAAGGCAATAACACTTACAAAAAGCATGGGAAGTCAATGATTTGTCAACATGCACATCTTTAATATGTACTAATTTTCATAGCAAGAAATAAAAAGAACACTCGCATTAACAAATTATAAAATACAATGCATCCAGCTGCAAGTATAAAAAAAGCAAATAATTTTGCAAAATCATAGAAGGAAAATGATTTATCTACATGTACATCTTTCGAAGATGCCCATAACATGTACCAATTTTCAAAGCAAACAATCAAATTCTGCAAGACAAACTTGTAATAAGATTGTCTACACAGCATTAAAAGGTCAAAAACTCAAATGAAACAAAAATGAGAAAAGTGGATGGTCGTCATGTACAGCTAATGAACAAATCATATGCCAAGTTTCAGGGCAATCCAAAAACTAAGAATCCACTGAAGGACCAAAACCAAACAGCATTGCTCAAAATTAGTCAAACCTGAAGTATTTCCTGTGTTGAAAAATTGGGATGTAAAGATACAAAACCTGAAGGTTCATGGTGACTGTTTAGTCACCTGACATAACAGCATTCCTGACCAAAGTGGTTGTCTCCATCTTGAATGGTTCCTCCTGATGAAACTTGTATAAGGCAAAAAGAATGATGATGATCTGAAACTTTCCACCCTTTTATGGACACCAGGAAAGTTTATGTGTAGAAGGCCAAAGACTAGTTGTTTTCCATCCATTCTCCTGTGCCCTTTTGCAGATGGATGTGTACCTGTTCTGACTATTAAACAGGATGGTGGGCCAAGGATAAAAGCCAGAAGCCATCCAATAGTAACGAGAAAGGACTCCGCAGACTTTCTTCTTGGACCCTTCCAGCCACTGCAAGTAGCTAAAGACAGACATGGGGAAGGCCTGAATTAGCTAAGGCTGCATCTTCTTAAAGAATTTAGAAGATACAAAGGGGCAGTCTGGATGAAAGCCTGTTCTGGCCATAAATAGTGTCAGGGTCTGGTGTTGTTGGTCCAGAGCTGCCAACCCTCCAAACTCGCAATTAGTGAAAAGTAGGATAAAAATTAGTAAACTTTGAACACAATTAGTGAAAAATGATATCATGACACTAACTCGATCCACTTCAATGGTCAGTATTGCATTATACGAAAATCCCAAAATAAAAAAAAAACATTATTTACACTGATTACATGTACAACTTTATTTGCAGCCAAATTTACTGATATACACAAACTTCACACTATTTGTCATGATATGATGTTGTGGCAAAGAACTTCCTAAATCAGGCTATGGTAAATTTGTTCTCAAAACAGTTCAGGCTTCTTTGCCTGTTGGTTAATGTTGGTAACTAAAACTGTTGCAATTTTTCAGCACCTAAGGATGCACTAAAGTTTGTCTTATTTTTTCATCACAAGAGGAAATAATCTTTCACTGTCACTGTTGCTGATATCCAACTGAGAAAGACAGGATATATTCAGCAAGAAAGCTCACAAACAATGCTTCAGCACTGGTTGCACGCAGGACTGGAGTAGGTGGCTAAAAGTACTCCAAAACTGAAATCTGCTGGGGGTGCTATAGCAGTGTGCTTTTTCACATCGTTCTGCTACATGCCCACAGGGGCTTGTATCGTTGCTTACAATTTTTCTGTCATACATTTACTATATAATAATATTACTACAAATAAATTGGTAAACTGTAAGCAACAATACCAGTACTTGTGCACATTCCCAATTGTAAAATCTGAGTTACAATACTGTGCAAAAAGCATAATGTACATCGATTCTTGATGGCTCAATGCTAGGTCAAATTTTGGTGTACTCCAATCTATACTTCACTTTTTGTGTAATACAAATATTTTTCCATGGAGGTGAAAACATTTTAACTGTAGTGTAGCTTAGTTATGAAATGGTATTAATCCAAAAGGTGAAACATCGAACGGTGAACAATTTGAAGCATCGGCACATGCACAGAAAACCGTGAACTCGAACAAATTACAATATATGTCAATCTTTCAATCTCAAAAACTCCAACACTCGAAAAAGCTGTCTTCATGTAGTTTCCCAGCCTCTATGTGCTTTTTGCTACCAATGTACTTGTGCAAAAAGCAGGATGCATATCGGTATTTGATGGCTCAGTGCACGGCCAAGTTTTGGTATATTCCAAACTAAACTTCACTTTTTGTGTGATACATTTCTTTTTCCTTGGTGGTATAGACATTTTCAAGATGCAACGCCAAATGGTAATTCAAATCGCTGTTGATGGCACATACGCAAAGAAAAATTCCAGTTAGGCCCTGGTTTCTTTCAAAAGCTTTTGTAAAACTACTGTTATATATATATATATAGATTAAAATATGCTAAAATGTGTGCCACCGGGCCAACTGTATGAATCGTCTATAGTTCTACTAATATTGCAACTAGTATTACTGGACCGTTTAGGCAAATGCAGATATCATGACTAGCACTTAACAGGAAAATTTAAAATAATTGAGAATTGGGGAAAACATTATTTTTTTGCATGTGTCATGAACCCGTAAATCCCTGGTGTCCAAAAATGTATATGCATTTTAACACTGATTTTGCTGTATGCACCTCTTGGGGCATCTAAATAATGACCTTCCAAAGGAATATGGATGTATATGAATCCAAATGAAGTGAATACTTGCCACTTAACGGTGTGTATAATCAAATTCTAAAAAATGACACCCATTACTGAAATAATCAGTGCTGAATGCCTACATGACCCATGTGACTTATACTATAATAAATGTGCTTTTCATTCTTATGAAATGCGGATAATATTGAAAATAAGCTCTTTTATGGATAATAATGAAACTGGCTCTTTTCTTAAGGACAATACTGAAATTAAACTTTTCTGAAACAAAAGAGTCAGCAAATAATGTTTGCAGTGTAAGAGTGCTAAAGCCTAACTCAATATAATAAAGTACTATTTATGAGGGGAAGGGGGCATTTCAGTCTGTAAAATCTTGGGATTGTGCTTCAAAATAATTTTGTACTTAAATAACTTAAAAGGACTGGTGATAAGTAATAATACTTTTTTCAAAAATACACATGTAACAAATGTCTGAGGGAGGATTTAGCACTGAATTAGAATTTGGGAACAATAATCTTAAGTGGTTTTGAAAAACATCACAGATGAAAACGCTGAAGACATGTGAAATTCAAACAGAAAGTCATAGCAACCAAATTACTTCACTTTTGGCAATCTACCTTGTGAAACTTTAAAGGTGGAAAAGATTTTTAAAATAGCTACAAATTTAACAAATCAATGGTTATCCATTGCAACATTATCAGTATTGTCTTACAAGTGTACTAGATATTCTTAAAAATCTGGCCTCCAGCTCCTGGGCCGATTAACCCCAAAACAGGCAACGGTTTATTCCAGCAGTAAGACGTAGCACCTAGCCCACACCATAAAATCAGGGTCAACTTCTTACATTGTAGACTGTCAATGTTACGAATACATACCAATATTTAAATCGGACATAACTATGCAAAGATTAAACTCAGTTCAAATAACTGTGCCTGTGTTCACATGTATACCTTCTAATGTCAGTAAATCCACATCCTTGATCTCAACTACTTCTACGCCATTCATTTTCTCAGTTTTCTCAGACTTCTCGCTCTTCCCACTTTTTGATGGACTCGACACGTCCTTCATTTCAACGTCTGTACTAACGCGTTTCACCATTTTTTTTTTTTTCAGTGACTAAACCAAAGCAACTGATGTTCAAATTTTCAGTTAATTACTGAATGTATGGCAGTCTCAATACCATCCAAACATAGTTCAAATATACGAAAATTAAAAATCGGTCAAAGCATGAATTGCAAAATGTGTACGACAATGGCGGATACCGGTTGCAACTATTCTGCACTGAATGTAAAATAATTCAGTCTCATTCAAACAAAGGAGTCTAATACTTAGAAAATAAAATAGCAATTTCTATTATTTTTAATGACTGATCCAATCATTTAATAGATGAACAAAACTATCATTAAAAAATTGTTTACAAAAATTATTCTAAGCCCGAAGTAAAATATAGTAACACTTAGGAGCAAGCTTCGAGCATGCAAATGGCTTTCACGCATAAAACAAGGTCGCGGCATCGTTAAAGGACTGCCAAACTCGAGTACAGAATGCTTCAACGAATGTCAGGTTATTCGGACCAAACTAAGGGCTGATTTGCACCAAATGTTATGCTGATTTAGACCTGTTAAATATTGATATAATAATAAAAACAATTGGAAACACGTCATTTTTATTCTCGTTTTCGCTTACATTGAGAATCTTCCAGGTTAAGTTTCTGCTTGCAAATTTACATAAAATAGTTTCAAGTAAAAATCAACTGGTTGTTCCAATACGCCAGTTTTAACCATTTTTCGTAAATTTCTTGCCAAAATCAGAAAAATGTATATAAGCTATCACACTTTACAAATTATATTTTGTACAAATATGCACCAAAATATTTTTCATTGTTTACAGTAAAGATCACGCATGAAAAATATATATTTTAATATATTACCACAACAAGAAACCTTTCTCATTGATGACAGTAAAGAAAACGAAGCTATTCTTTGAATTATTATATAAGAAAAACATTTTGAAACCTTTCAGAAATCAGGCTAGCACTTCCGAATTTCAACACTATCAAACAGTAACGAATATACATTGTCCCATGACTTGTATGTATTTCACATGCAGATTGCGTTTTCGTCGCACAATGTTTGGCTAATCTCATTCCACAGAGTTAATTTTTCAAACAAAATTGTCGAACGCATTGTTCAGGTTCAGAGACGATCTGCTTCCAAGCCCTATGCTCAGGGGCGTATTAACCATTAAGCAGACTAAGCACGTGCTTAGTGCACCAGGGCAAAAGGGGACACCACAAAGGTGAGAAAAGGGTGAAAAGAAAAAAAAACGAATGAAGATTTGTAAAAAAAAATTTGATAAAACTAGTGCAAATTGATCATAATGTTCTGTTTCTTGATCATGGTGCACCCTAGGGTTATCTTCCCAGGTGTACGTCGAAAGGAGGTGGGCACCAAGATTTGTCAGTGCTTAGGGCACCAGTGAGCCTTAATCCGCCCCTGCCTATGCTAGTGGTGTAGTTGGAAACGCATTAATCATAGCTGACCCTCTCTTTCTACAACATGTTATCTTTTTGAGGAAAAATCATAGTAGTGAAGGGGGATACTATAGCGACAATGGGAATTAGCATTACAGACCCCCCTGGGAACATATAGCGACAATGGAAATTTAACATGGAGAAAAATCGTGAGTAGTTAAGTGGGCCACTTTACCGTCAATGGGAATTAGCATTACAAGACCCCTTGGGCAACTCTAGCGTCAAGGGAAATTTAACATGGAGAAAAATCGTAGGCAACTCTAGGGACAATGGGAATTTAACATAGAGTTTGGGCTTGTCTAGGGACAAGGGAAATTGAACATGGGGGGAATAGAGTTTGGGCTTGTCTAGGGACAAGGGGAATTTAACATGGGAATAAATCGTGGGACTGTCTAGCGTTAAGGGGAATTGAATATGGAGAAAAATCGTGGGACTGTCTAGCGTCAAGGGAAATTGAACATGGTGGGATTGTCTAGGGACAATGATGGTAGAGGGTCAAACACAACAGAGACAGAGACATACATACACTAGTACAAGCGTGAGATTTATATATAAAGCATTACCAAGACCTGAAATCTTGCTGGGGTGTTCAAAAATTTGCATAATTGTAATGATGCTATAAATAGCTATAATCAAGGAAATGCTCAACGACAAAATGGATGTGACTAAAAGTAACGCTAAAATGACGAAATTGTCCAGAATTTAAAGGAAAATAAACATATCCCCGAAAATTAAGTTACAATGGTTTAGACTAAAATGGATAAAATTAGTAACTACTTACAATATCAACTTCTGTGACGATCGTGAATAAATACCTATGTATCTATAATCAGCTGAAATTCCTATGAAATCCCACTATCTATTTATAGCTCCAACTTGTGGGTTTTTCCTTTGGAAAATCCCACTATCTTTTTATAGCCTCAGCTTGAGTGACGTTCCTGTTTATGAATTCTAGTATATATGTATAGCTACAAAATGTGGAAATCCCCAAGTCGATATTTATAGTCTCAAAATTTCCAGCGTCAGTGACGTCACTGTACTGAACACTAGGGGATAAATGTCAACAGTGTTGCAAGTGGCTGACCTGAATACACGCTACTGCAGGTAGGTAGGTAGAGTGTATCTGATAGGGATAAAGTGAGTTTTTATAGGGACAAACAGAGACCAATACACACACACACACACACACACAACGTACGCGCGCAGACATACGCACACACACACACACACACACACACAGGGAAGAGGAAAAAACAAACCCCAAATATACTATTAATACAGAAGGGAGATAACACAAACCCCAAATAAACTATCAACACAAACGTACGCGAACGCATACAAACCCCAAATATACTATTCACACAACGTCGCTAACGCATACAAACCCCAAATATGCTATCCACACTCGGGAGGAAGAAGAAAAAACAACCAAATATACGATCTACACAACGTACGGGAACACACACACACACACACACACACACACACACACACACAGAGGGAAGAGGAAAAAACAAACCCCAAATATACTATCAACACAGAAGGGAGATAATACAAACCCCAAATAAACTATCCACACAAACGTACGCGAACGCATACAAACCCCAAATATGCTATCCACACTCGGGAGGAAGAAGAAAAAAACAACCAAATATACGATCTACACAACGTACGCGAACAAACACACACACACACACACATACACACACACACAGAGGGAAGAGTAAAAAACAAACCCCAAATATACTATCAACACAGAAGGGAGATAATACAAACCCCAAATAAACTATCCACACAAACGTACGCGAACGCATACAAACCCCAAATATACTATTCACACAACGTCGCTAACGCATACAAACCCCAAATATGCTATCCACACTCGGGAGGAAGAAGAAAAAAACAACCAAATATACGATCTACACAACGTACGCGAACAAACACACACACACACATACACACACACAGAGGGAAGAGGCAAAAACAAACCCCAAATATACTATCAACACAGAAGGGAGATAATACAAACCCCAAATAAACTATCCACACAAACGTACGCGAACGCATACAAACCCCAAATATACTATCAACACAGAGTGAAGAAGAAAAAGTTTTTGAAAGCACCTAAGCCCTCACCTGCAATGACCAACTCTGCCAAACACCTACACCCCACCCCCACTCCCAACACTACAAAACCCATTTAACCCGTTATTTTATGGCATCAGTGTGTGATTTAGGAAACATCAAGACACAAAATGATGGATGAATAGACTGACTATTGTTTACCGACTTGCATGCCTAAAGAGCGTGCATGAAGGAAAACATCCTTCCATTTCAATTCTAACTAAAACATGATCCAGACGGATAGAGAGAGAGGTGAAAGAGCACAATTTCATAAAGTGTGAGTAAAAACAAAACACGCCATCCTTATTATACAATGTCAAGACCAAGAGGCACTTACGTTTTCTTTCTGGTCTATTCTCTTTTAGAAGGTAGTATGAAATTTCACATCAGGGCCAACGCATCGGCTCACATTGTCAATTTTTCCATTTCCATGTCTTTACTGGCACAAGTTCTTCATCATCTTCAATTTCTTCTTCTTCTGAATCCCTCTTCTCTGTTTCGTCTTGTTATTGTTTCTTCTCTTTTCTCGTAGGGCACTCTGAATTCCAGTGTCCTTTCTCCTGACAACGATATTAGGTATCTTGACTTTTGTCTCTCTTTCTTAGACGAAGCAGGTATTCTGGAGACAAATACCCATTTACCTTTGCAGATATAGCAAACTTCATTAGCACTTACACACTTTCGTATGACTCTCATCAAATCAACGATCAAAAGAGTAAGTTTTGTTGCCACTTTCGCATGTGAATTATGCTTTCGTATGACTTTTAGCAAATATTTGACCAGCAGGTCGATCTGTGCTGACTCTTCCATCTCATTTATTGATCGTTTGAGAGCGGAATGAATACTCTGACGTGATAATAACTTGTGATACTTCACATTTTCTAAAGTGGAAATCTTTACAAGCCGTACAAAATACAAAACTTATATGACTTTGGCTTTTGACACTTGCACAGACTCTTCACTTTATAAGTGTCACGAGAAAATTGTATATCCCATTTTTACCATTTTCAAAAACACTCACACACTTGCAGCTTGACCAGAAATATGTACATCTTGTTTTGTGGATAAGTCACAGACAAGTCCAAGCATATATAGGTGGTTATGAACGTTAGGAATATCCCCTCATTTTTTCAGAAATATCAAAGCTTGTATGTGCATTTTCCCTTTTCCACTCTATATTAGTGTTTAGATTTGTTCCAAAAAAAAAGAAAAAAGAAACGAAACAATTTTGAAGAAAAAGAAACAACTGAATTTTGAATTCAGGTTTCTCTCTGTTTATAATTTTTTTCAAGTTGATGGTGCATGACAGAGTACATTCGCCTACCTTTCCAAAGTGAGAGGCATTTCTTCACATGTCATTGCCTTTGTTAAATTCGGTTTCATTGGTTAGTTATCGTTAATCTTTAATTTTTTTCATGCATTTCTTTTTGAGAGAAGATTTAAGGCTTTCTATTGTTGTAACGGTATTTATGTTGTTTAGTCTGTTGATGAAATTATCTATAGCAAAGTGCTTAAGATTTTTCAGTTTCTTTTATTATTTCAAGCCCTACAAAAGGAGACCAAGTTTGTCTTCAAAGACGATTGAAACTCTAAATTACACGGGCGTGAAGGAAAACATCGTTGTGTTTGATCTAATCATGCTTACCGTATCTCTTTGTGTTTTAGAGGTCATATTTCTTCTTAAGTAAATACACGCATCAATAGACAGACAGATTGGGTCATCATCCTTGAGTTTCACTGTACTTTCGGTTCTTTACTTCATACAAGCCCCAAATGTATTAGTTTGAAAAGGAAAAGATAACATGCCCCTCAATACTGTAACACGTCTGTTCTGACTCTACCGATGTGAGTGTGAGTGTTTATGTCGAAATGTTTAAGTGAGATATAAAAAAAATGGTCAGTTTGAAAACGCGAACTAATACTGTGACGCTCAGTATTTTGATGTGGTAAGAGGAAATGGTACAACACACACAAAGAGGGCTTGTAAGTTCACATTTCAGTCTGTCTGCACTGTAATGGTAACAACGCAAGAACATAGGGATTATTATGCCACACAGTCCTAGAACAAAACAATGCATCACCCGTTGTAAGCCATTTTATTGGCTGTACTTATTTTCTTACCGCGTTCGCTTCGAATTGACTTGAGTAGCTATTCAGACAGTGACGAGAATGGCCATGCTTTACTGGGTCTATCCTATAGGCGATTTATATAAAAAAATATTTTTAAAACTTAAACTAATGCACGAACATTCGTACCATGGGCGATCCCATGGAAATTGTGTCTGTCTTATTGCAAAATACATCAACATTTAATTTAACCGTGCAGATCGCTAGAACAAACCTCTGATAATATACATTTTGAAAAGTGTTGTGTGACACTGATCGCCATTGTCGCTTGGTGTCTGCTTTCTTGTTCGAAAAGAGATCGTTTCGTCTTGACTATAAAAATTTAATTTGACTAAGTTTTACGCACTACTTGAACTCATACATTTACGTTGTAGGTGTAAGCCGTCCTTCTCAGTTTTCTGGAAGTTCCTTTTTGCGTTTCTCAGATATGATACTATTTTTTATGGATCGAACGAAATTTCTTTTGGCGTGAATCAGGACTCGTGGTTTTGTGGCATAATTGGAGAGCATTGATTAAAGCTCAGTTATGTCGTCTTCGAAATCGCTGACACGGATTTGAACTAATACTTCAGGTTTTGTGTGAGGCGATACGGTACATCATTGCTTTTTACTTCCTCAATGAAATCGTTTCATCTTATTGCAAAATTACATTTGACTAGGTTTCATACGCAGCAGGTCTCTGTATATAAGGAGAGTGTCTTAGCGTCAGAGTATTCATTCCGCTCTCAAACGATCAAGAAGATGGAAGAGTCAGCACAGATCGACCTGCTGGTCAAATATTTGCTAAAAGTCATACGAAAGCATAATTCACATGCGAAAGTGGCAACAAGTCTTTTGAAAGTACCTAAGCCCTCACCTGCAACGACCAACTCTGCCAAACACCTACACCCCACCCCCACTCCCAACACTACAAAACCCATATATTTGGGGTTTGTATGCGTTCGCGTACGTTTGTGTGGATAGTTTATTTGGGGTTTGTATTATCTCCCTTCTGTGTTGATAGTATATTTGGGGTTTGGTTTGCCTCTTCCCTCTGTGTGTGTGTATGTGTGTGTGTGTGTTTGTTCGCGTACGTTGTGTAGATCGTATATTTGGTTGTTTTTTTTCTTCTTCCTCCCGAGTGTGGATAGCATATTTGGGGTTTGTATGCGTTAGCGACGTTGTGTGAATAGTATATTTGGGGTTTGTATGCGTTCGCGTACGTTTGTGTGGATAGTTTATTTGGGGTTTGTATTATCTCCCTTCTGTGTTGATAGTATATTTGGGGTTTGTTTTTGCCTCTTCCCTCTGTGTGTGTGTATGTGTGTGTGTGTGTTTGTTCGCGTACGTTGTGTAGATCGTATATTTGGTTGTTTTTTTCTTCTTCCTCCCGAGTGTGGATAGCATATTTGGGGTTTGTATGCGTTCGCGTACGTTTGTGTGGATAGTTTATTTGGGGTTTGTATTATCTCCCTTCTGTGCTGATAGTATATTTGGGGTTTGTTTTTTCCTCTTCCCTCTGTGTGTGAGTGTGTGTGTGTGTGTGTGTGTGTGTGTGTGTGTGTGTGTGTGTGTTCCCGTACGTTGTGTAGATCGTATATTTGGTTGTTTTTTCTTCTTCCTCCCGAGTGTGGATAGCATATTTGGGGGTTTGTATGCGTTAGCGACGTTGTGTGAATAGTATATTTGGGGTTTGTATGCGTTCGCGTACGTTTGTGTTGATAGTTTATTTGGGGTTTGTATTATCTCCCTTCTGTGTTGATAGTATATTTGGGGTTTGTTTTTGACTCTTCCCTCTGTGTGTGTGTATGTATGTGTGTGTGTGTGTGTTTGTTCGCGTTCGTTGTGTAGATCGTATATTTGGTTGTTTTTTTCTTCTTCCTCCCGAGTGTGGATAGCATATTTGGGGTTTGTATGCGTTCGCGTACGTTTGTGTGGATAGTTTATTTGGGGTTTGTATTATCTCCCTTCTGTGTTGATAGTATATTTGTGGTATGTATGCGTTCGCGTACGTTTGTGTGGATAGTTTATTTGGGGTTTGTATTATCTCCCTTCTGTGTTGATAGTATATTTGTGGTTTGTATGCGTTCGCGTACGTTTGTGTGGATAGTTTATTTGGGGCTTGTATTATCTCCCTTCTGTGTTGATAGTATATTTGGGGTTTGTTTTTTCCTCTTCCCTCTGTGTGTGTGTGTGTGTGTGTGTGTGTGTGTGTTCGCGTACGTTGTGTAGATCGTATATTTGGTTGTTTTTTCTTCTTCCTCCCGAGTGTGGATTGCATATTTGGGGTTTGTATGCGTTCGCGTACGTTTGTGTTGATAGTTTATTTGGGGTTTGTGTTATCTCCCTTCTGTATTGATAGTATATTTGGGGTTTGTTTTTTCCTCTTCCCTCTGTGTGTGTGTGTGTGTGTGTGTGTGTGTGTGCGTATGTCTGCGCGCGTACGTTGTGTGTGTGTGTGTGCGTGTGTGTGTGTGTGTGTGTATTGGTCTCTATTTGTCCCTATAAAAACCCACTTTATCCCTATCAGATACACTCTACCTACCTACCTGCAGTAGCGTGTATTCAGGTCAGCCACTTGCAACACTGTTGACATTTATCCCCTAGTGTTCAGTACAGTGACGTCACTGACGCTGGAAATTTTGAGACTATAAATATCGACTTGGGGATTTCCACATTTTGTAGCTATACATATATACTAGAATTCATAAACAGGAACGTCACTCAAGCTGAGGCTATAAAAAGATAGTGGGATTTTCCAAAGGAAAAACCCACAAGTTGGAGCTATAAATAGATAGTGGGATTTCATAGGAATTTCAGCTGATTATAGATACATAGGTATTTATTCACGATCGTCACAGAAGTTGATATTGTAAGTAGTTACTAATTTTATCCATTTTAGTCTAAACCATTGTAACTTAATTTTCGGGGATATGTTTATTTTCCTTTAAATTCTGGACAATTTCGTCATTTTAGCGTTACTTTTAGTCACATCCATTTTGTCGTTGAGCATTTCCTTGATTATAGCTATTTATAGCATCATTACAATTATGCAAATTTTTGAACACCCCAGCAAGATTTCAGGTCTTGGTAATGCTTTATATATAAATCTCACGCTTGTACTAGTGTATGTATGTCTCTGTCTCTGTTGTGTTTGACCCTCTACCATCATTGTCCCTAGACAATCCCACCATGTTCAATTTCCCTTGACGCTAGACAGTCCCACGATTTTTCTCCATATTCAATTCCCCTTGACGCTAGACAGTCCCACGATTTATTCCCATGTTAAATTCCCCTTGTCCCTAGACAAGCCCAAACTCTATTCCCCCCATGTTCAATTTCCCTTGTCCCTAGACAAGCCCAAACTCTATGTTAAATTCCCATTGTCCCTAGAGTTGCCCACGATTTTTCTCCATGTTAAATTTCCCTTGACGCTAGAGTTGCCCAAGGGGTCTTGTAATGCTAATTCCCATTGACGGTAAAGTGGCCCACTTAACTACTATCGTGGGAACATATATCGACAAGGGAAATTAACATGGAGAAAAATCGTGGGACTGTTGAGCGTCAAGGGGATTTGAACATGGGAATAGGGGACTGTATAGCGTCAAAGGAATTTAAACAGGGTGGGACTTTATAGCGTCAAGGGAAATTCAACATGGGATTTTTTTTATATTTTTTTAAAAAAATAAAAAATAAAAAAGGGGTAGGCAATTGAAAAGTCATTCTCTTTTCGAGAAATATGGCTGGCCCTGAAAAGGGCCTTTGGTTTTTCTTCTTCTTCTTCTGCTTCTAATTTCTTCTTTTTCTCAACCAACTTCTTATTTTCTCTCCTACACTCTTTCTCTTCTTTTTTTTCTCCTCTTCTTTCTTCTCTTCCTCCTCTTCTTTCTTCTTCTTCTCTTCCTCCTCTTCTTTCTTCCTCTTCTTATTTTCTTCTTCTTTTTCAATTTTTTCGTTCCATTTGCGTATTCTTATCCTTTCCTCTTCATCCTCCTTCTCCTCCTTTATCTCTTTCATGACACCACTTATCATATCCTTTACCTTTCTTAAGTTATTAATTTCCATCTTTACACGATGGGGACTATAGGAATAGTGGTCTTCAACGAGTCTTATTAACATCTGCTCCATCATTCCTAAATTGTCCAAAACGTCTTGCAATGTTTGCATTTTGTCAATTTGGTTAGAAGCCATCTTCTTTGTAGAATGGTTTGAACGACGAATACTGTGGGTTCTTATAGTGAAAGCGCGTACGTGAAGGAAAACATCCCCCTAAAACATAAAATTGATCTTACCTAGATCATGACCCAACAACGCGCGGACGTGAAGGAAAACATCCCCTACTTTCTCATTTCATATAATAAAACCATAACTATACTCTCCACATACGCTAAGAAACAATAAAGTAACCCATAATCTACTATTCACACAAACTTACGCGAGCCTTTACAAACACAAACACATACACTCACACTATCAATAAAGAGTTAGTGTTTATATTCACACTACTCTACCTACACACATTGGCAAATGGATCGTTATTTCTTTTCTAGAGTATTGTGTAGCCCTGAAAAGTGCTGTTTTTTTGGAACTTCATGGACACCTGGTTAATGGTGGCACCTTCCAGGCCTGGCGCCACATACACATCTTATCCCCCAGTTACTTTTTACCTTTTTGGGAGAGAGAGCAGAGGCAGGATATGTGGCTTCAGAATCCCAATTTTCGGTTTCTGGGATTCTGAAATTTCTTCTTCTTCTTCTTTCCTTTTCCTCCTCCTCTTCTTTGTTTCTTCTCTCCTCCTCCTCTTCTTTGTAT
Organism: Sinohyriopsis cumingii; assembly: GCA_028554795.2. Taxonomy (NCBI): domain Eukaryota; kingdom Metazoa; phylum Mollusca; class Bivalvia; order Unionida; family Unionidae; genus Sinohyriopsis; species Sinohyriopsis cumingii. Next base: position 42,143,137 of record CM068832.1, read on the forward strand.
TTTCTCTCCTCCTCTTCTTTGTTTCTTCTTTCCTCCTCCTCTCTTATCCTTCCCTCTTCCACAATGGCCTCCGCGGCCAGTTCGTTCAACAGGCGCCTGGCATATTCCAGATGCACATGAAGTTCCAACAGTTCTCCAGTCTCGTGTTCATTTCTTGGTGTTGATCAATCAACAAGGGTAGCTAGACTGCCGAACGAGTTTCAATTTATAGTGAAAGCGCGGACGTGAAGGAAAACATCCCCTAAAAACATAAAATTGATCTTACCTAGATCATGACCAAAAAACAACGCACCGACCTAAAAGAAACACTCACTCACTTTTTATGCTACCCATTCCTATTCTAAAAATTTTTTTATTAACCGCTTCAATAGACTATTCACATACGCAAAGCAATCCAATCTAACCCCTAATATACACCTCAAACACCAAAAAAGACATCATTTTAATCTACTATCCATACCAACGTACTTGATCACTTACAAACACAAACACACAAACACATACCCTCACATTTTTTTAAAAATGAGTTAGTGTTTATATTCACACTACTCTACCTATACACATTGGCAAATGGATCGTTATTTCTTTTCTAGAGTATTGGGTAGCCCTGAAAAGGGCTGTTTTTTTTTGTTTGCTATGGCATTCTTTTTAGTTTCTAAGAATGCGATGTCCTCTGAGGATTGACTTTCTGACGATAGGTCTGCTTCTTCGGAAAGAGAAGAAGAACTCTTTGGTGTCGATACGGCAATCGACAAAGCCCTCTGTCAGGTTCAGGTTGCTGCTGCTGTTGTTGTTGTTGTTGTTGCTGTTGTTGCTGCTGTTGCTGCTGTCTCTGAAGTCTGTACTTCTCTGTCCATTCTTCTTTTTCCCTGTTCATTTCTTCTCTGAAGAGTTCTTCTATCAAGTCTTCAGTGATTTTTAACATTCTCACATTCTCTATTTCTTCTGGCTTCGGTATCAGACTGTGTCTGACCCTATGCAAATTCACGTAGGCTTCGTTGAGCTTAGCTAGTTTGGAGCACATCTTCGTAGGAGGATGAGTCGACAATGGATGGTTAGATTGGAAACAACCCCGGTTCTTAAAGTCAAAGCGCAGACGTGAAGGAAAACATCCCCACACGGTTTTCGAGTCGCAACGTTCAGTGAGTGTCATGAGAGGGATAGTAAGAAATGAAAGAGCATCAATCCAACATTCTTATTGCTAAACAAAAGACAAAGACATTTTTTTCAAAACACAACATTTTTTATTCAAAAATCACTTAACACTAAACAACAACTCTAACATTTTTAACAATAATCCAACATGATAACATCAAACAATTTTTTCAATTGACAGTCTATTTTAAACAGGGCTGACAACGTTGTGAATGAAATTGTGATTTCCACTGTTGGAAATCATTAGGCCATTGATGGACACTACGTTTCCTAGCTTGAGACAAAAGATAAGCATAATGGTCACAAAACCATCGATCTACTTTCACATCGTTTCTAGAAGAAGAACGAGGATCAAAATGAGTCACTAAATGTTCTAAGGAATAGCCCAGGCTGCGATGATGCAGAAAATACACACAGTACTGTCCACACACCAAGGAATCTGTGCCTTGTAATTTCACGTTATTGAATCGGGTAGTCTGAGCATTTCTTCTCATAAAGTCAATGATATCGTCTTCCAAAGGGGGCAATCCGTACGAATCGAAATATTCCACACATCCTTATTGAGGAAAGTAGACGGCTACCCAGTGGGTTCCTGGGAGATGACTGTCGTCCGTGTTGATCACGTAAGCTTGATGGTCTTTAGGTTTGCGATGAGGGAGTTCATCTTTAGCACAGACGACAGGATTCCAAGAAGACGTATACGAACTGTGGTTCAAAAGGTAATAAAGTTCCCAGGTATCCATTGTTTTGTGTGTGTGCTTTTTTTCTTCTTCACAGGTAATAATAAGTCGTCAATTCGATCCTGACTTTTTGCTTGAAAATGTCTGACGAGTAACCGTTTCTTCGTTTCGTCTCCTCACTCTGATTCAGAAGAGCTTCGATACGATGGATCTCTTGAGTGGTTAATGGTGGACAAGAATGTTCACGCAAGTCTTTATACCACTGATGCAACACGTCTTTGTCCGAGATGAGACTCCAAGCATCGTCCAGATACTCGTCCAATTTTTCTTCTTGACTCAACATCAGACATTTATCGTGTTGAATTTGACTGGGATGATCGTTTTGACATCCATAGCAATTTTTCTTGATCAATTCCGTCATTTTTTCGACCAAGTGTTTGGCAAAACAGGAGACTAAATGCGCTTCTTGTTCTGGCCATCTCGATTTCATCATGATCACTTCCTCTTTTTCCAGGGTCTCCTCACATTTCATCTCCAAAGTTTCTCCACTAGGTAAAGAGGGATAACAGTCTTCCATGGTTTCTAGTAATCTAGAATGACTTCTCTCAAACTGTTGATTTCTATCGTATTGTCAAATTCTGCATACAGAATGACGTTCACCGTTTCATCAGGGTCTCGGTCTTTAAACTGAATTTCCACACGAATCTGGCCGGATTTTATAGGGTGGAAATGTCCCTCGTCGCTGCCTTGGTCTGGAGTGAAATCAAAAGCCCACAAAGCATAGCCTCCTGCATAATCCTCGTACGTAATACCGTGACTTGTATTGGTTCCTAACTGTCCGGTCGCTTCGTACAGGGACAAGTACGATCTCAAGTAATTCTTCTTTTTAAAGTCAGGTTCGAAAGGTCGGGTACACAAGGTCTTGCCATCGCGACTGACTTCGATCTTGGACACGCCAAAGTGTTGAAAGTAGAAAGGATTTTTTTCGGCAGCTCCGTTGAAGGCTGTATTCTCGACGATACCAACGATCAAACGTTTGGGTAGCTGTCCTTGGAACAGATGATCTTCGATCATGGATCGCTGTCCCTTGGGAATGGTGAAGGTTTTCACTTCCACGCGTCGTATGGGATACTTGGCGGTCGTTCTGCTCAACGTCTGACTGATGTCGTTTCCCACTTTAGGTAACACTTCCACACGGCGTACGTAGAGTCTGGCTTCATGGATTTTGGTTTTGTAACCGTCACTATCAGCCATTAAATGGAAAGCGGTACTGCTACGATTCAGTCTCAGGCGGACATCCACCCCGTTCAGCAAATACTTTTCTTGCAACCACATGTCCAAATGCAAACGATCCATCAGTTCTAAACTTGTGTCGACTCCCGTGATTCTCTTTCTTCGTTCTACAAATCCATCATTGTTGTCTTTCTTTTCATCAGTTTCCAATATTTCAAACTTGGTAGGTTCGTCAGCTTCCCATACCACACAGGCATTGAGATGAGTGTTCTTGGCATCTATTCCGTACGTCAAGAGATTTTCCAGGTAGGCACGATAAGGTTAGTATCCATGCTGCTACTGACCCGTTTGTTATTCAAGTACAAGTCCACTCCACTGAACAAGGAATGCATGAAATTGTTGACGGGAGCTACTGGCTCATTGCCTATATCAGTTCCAGTCTTATCTAGAACTTTGATTTTCAAGTACAAGTAACTGCTATTCAGATCGATGTAATCTTCGGGTTGTCCTTTGATTTCAAACTCGATGGGAGCGGAATCCGTCAAAGAGGAGACGGGGTGAAATTCCACCCACTGGGATTCTTGCATGGTCATCATGGTGGGGGGCATGACAAACAGATCCAGTTCCGACTTGGAACAAGCGCAAGACTCTCGGTGCATCATTTTTTTTTTTTTATTCTTTCTCAATAATCGAAAACGTCTAAGTCTCGAACGGTTCTTCTTTTCTTGGCCTTTCTAGCTTGAAGTCTGGTGAAAGGGTGTTTTCTTCGTCGTCTCTTTCTGCCTTGTCCTTGCTGAATGCCTGACTCGGTAGCGTGCAGGGCATTTATAGGTGTGTCTCGTCGGCCCAAAATGTCTTTGCCCGTTTGCAGCAAGACATTTTTGCCTGCCCTCATGAAGGCTTCTTTAGGGTTTTGTTTGTCGATGATGACATTTTGGAGAAATTCTTTGCCTTGCGTCAGTGCCGCATCTTTCAAGGCGTGCAATCCGCGTGTCACCATCGGTTTCAACACCGGGGCCACCGAACGAAAGGCTGATTTTAACATGTCTCCTAAACCGTGTCCTCGCTGTCGAGCAACCCCTCGGTACACTGGATACATGACTTACGAATCGTGAGAGAACCGTTTTCGAAAATGGAGTTTCACCGTGACTTTTCCTTTGGTGAATGGAATATTTTGTCCCAAATCTCCTTTTATAGCAATGTTGACCGTGTCCAAATACGACTTGCTGACCGGCAAATAATGAGGATGGACAAATTCCTGGTGGACGTGATAGGTGTTTCCACCTTCCTGGTCACTGGTTGTGGTACTATCCACTTTGAAAGGAATGACACGCAGTAACGGAACAGAGGTGTGTCCCACCACGTTGTACTCCACCACATCGGAGTACACAAACATCAAATTCAGTCCTTGGTTCAGTTCTACCGGTTTTCCAAAAGCTCTGTAAAAATCCATATTACTGTTGATCTTGGGGCTCCAATTGTTTGCGACCATTGTTGGATGTCCACCCAAAATTTCAAACAAACTACCATTGAACTTGAAGGACAACGTTTGGGCATCCGGAAATTTCATCAGTAAGCGACGAGCCACTTTATGGTACTCCAGGGTGACACGTTTACTTTGTTTGTTCAGGGCTTTGCCAAAGGCTAACTCGAACCTGTCCGCAATAGTGTCCACCAAATGTTGGCCACTAAAATAAAACCCTGCCGGAATTTTCAAGGTGTAGATACTGAAGGCTGAATTGCTGGCTGGTCTTATGTCGCCTGAAAACCCGATGCTATTTATGTTGTCTTGTAACTGTTGGTTCAGGATTTCAACCTCAAAAAAGTTTTGCTTTTCGGTGATGTTTTGGATTTGTGTAGGGTGAATGATTTCCACTAAAGCCACTTCCCAATGGGCTTCGTGATCTAAGGGGATGGCCTGAGGTAATTTGGCCGTGTAACAGCACAACGTGTTCTTGGGAAACACCTCCATAGAACTGTCACTGGGTAAGGTTAAGTAAAATTGATTTTGGTGACTCATAATTCCAGAGTTCTGTGGCTGTCCGAGGGGTTACTGGACGTCAGAGGCGTGTCTCCGTCTAAAATGGGGTTCTGATTGTGGTTGTTGTTGGAGTGGTGACTGACACTGGCACTGGACACAAGGTTCCCGTTCGAGGAGAATTTCAGGGAGGGACTGGGAAGCAGGTAACCGATGCAACTGCTCAATAAAATGGTCCACAATTGTTTGTCTCCTTGTTGCAAACTCAAATTGGCGATGGCTGCCCCGATGACACAATACACCACGAAGATTTGGCAGAAAAAGACGATTTGCGTTTTAGGCACACGTTCTCCACACCACACCCACAAGGGTTGTTTTTGCAAATCTTGCACAGAAGAACTAGGTGAAGAAGGAGTGGTCGACGTAGCTGCGTCTGCTGTGTGAAAGGGCATGATGGTCACTTCTTTTTATAGTCGATGACTTGCGAAGCGTCGATCCAAGAATCAAAACTGGGTGGATATCCTTTACAACGTACTTTGACTTCTTTGACACGTCGTTTGCCCACTTTACGCGTTCTGCGTTCGAGAATGCTTTCGATGTCGTACACGTCGTCTTCTTTTTTGGTGACACGTTGTAACTCGGGCAAATAAAACGTTCCTTTGAGCACTTCTTCGTTCATGTCTTCCAATTTATAGACAGCAGGATGACGGCCATGCACTCGTCCAGTGACGCGAAACAATTCGGTCGTCCAGTTAGGTAAGTAACCTTTGTCGAAAGTGCGTTTGGTTTTGCCAATGCGCACCCAATCTCCTACGGCCAACATTCCAGTTTTCTTGGGGACAGCCCTCGTCGGGGACGTACCGAACAGCGCTCAAACTCCAACACTTCGTTGTCGGGAGTCACGTCTTGCGGGGCACGTCCGATGCTTCGATGGTAAGATTGGTTGTACGCTTGCACCAGGTGCGGTAAGATGTCGATGTACTTCAGAGTGTGGTGATGCGTAAAATATTTCCACATGCGTTCTTTCAAAGTGCGTTGAAAACGTTCCGCGATGCTGGCTTTGGTTTCGGGATTCTCGGTGGTAAAATAATGAATGTCACGTTTCTTTAATTCTTTTTGGAAAGCTTGGTTCAGAAATTCGGTGCCTTTGTCCGTTTGCCATCGAAGAGGGTGACGACCGCTTTGTTTTAACACCCGTTGCAGGGCTCGCACTAACTCGCTGCTCGATTTGGAAGTCAAGGGCACGACCCAGGCAAATTTGGAAAAGACGTCGATGACACAAAACAAATATTTGTAGCCACGATTGTAGCTGGCCAAATGAGAGACATCGGCTAAATCGGCTTGCCATTGATGATCGATGCCTTCCACTCGGGTGCGACTTCTGGCAAACTTGCGTCGAATGGGTTTGTGTAAAGTGTAGGTAGCTTGTTCTTGTAACCATCGTTGCACTTGAGGTAAACGGAGACTTTTCAGTCGCGTTTTAGCAGCACGATACAATTTTTGAACTCCTGCGTAACCTGCAGGATGGGAGGGATCGCAGTAAATGCTGGCTAAGACTTTTTCCATTTTTTGTGTGTTAATAAGTCACCCACTCTTCGGTGATGCTACTTTGGGTGGGACGAAAGGGTGCTTTAGAAACGGATTTACGTGTCCGATGGGCTACGGGAGTAGAAGTCGAAGGTAGTGGTGGTGGAGGTGGCAATGGAATGGCTTTGGTTTTCTTTTCTTTTTTCACTTCTGGTTTCCCTTCTTTCTTTTTCACTTCTGTCGAAGGAGGAGTGGACATCATCTTTTTAACCCAAGCTTTCATTTCTTCTCGTTGGGGTGTGGGGGACGGGGTCAACAAGGATGCTGCAATCTTACTCGAAATGGGAGCTGCTGACGGTGTTTGAAACACTTCTCGCATCTCTTCTTCCTCAGGCCTTCGTGGGGTAGTATCTCTGGTGACCCCAGGGGATGGTAGTAGTGGTGGTGGTAATGATGATGGTGCTGGACTTTTCATCAAGGTCTTAAAATCTTTCAGAGTGGGTAAAGCTGTATCGTCTAAAGCTTTCTGGTGAAAGAGTTGCAGTCGTTGCAAGAGTTGACTGTACTTTTGCGATTTTTCTGTTTCGGACAAATCTTGGCGATCCATCAAGGACTGCAATTCGTGTTGTAACTGGGACATCTCGCTCAAATTGGGATTGGGAGGTAAATGCGGGGTGCGTTGTTCTTGCCACCGATGGTATTCCATCCATCGTTTGTAAGGCACTAAAGCTAGTTTTCGTCCTTCCATGGGGTTGTCAGCGGTCGATTCTGAGATCTTGGGACTTCCGAGGGCCTTTTTATCTTGCTCCCACCAGTCCTCCCAACATGGTTCCCAAGACTCCTTTCAGTATGGGGCCTAACAAGAGAGGTAAAATGCCTCCACGTTGCACTAACATCTTCTTTTTTTGACGAATGGGAATTTTCTTTTGAACCATTTTCCGAAGAACGTGACGATGTTTGCCTAAGCATTGTTTCTGGTGTTTGGACAAAGGAATCGTGCCTTTCAAAACGTTCAAACAACATTCGCACACGGTATCGATGACCTCTTTGGAGGCCGTTTGAATGAGTTTTTTTCGTAGGGGTGGAGAAGCTTTGGACAGGACAGATAACATGTCCCCATGTTTGGATAAACGTGGTGGCAGTCCTTTCCTTTTCTTTCCTTGGGGTTGTCTGGAGGGTGACATCTTTGAGTCTTCAGGAGCACCAAAAAAACACTGATACCCTACTTGGTCACAGGCCTTTTTTATACTGGAACGCGTCGCCACTGATTGTCTTTACGTCGTATCAGTTTGAGGACAGGCATGACACGTCGTGCAGGGGTACGTAACGGACTAAATCGAGCCAGTTCTTGCTTGGACAAATCCAGTAAACTTTGTAACATGCCCAATCTTTCATGGACTTTGATTTTGGGAGAAGGTACTTTGTGAGCAGCAGCCACTGCCGCTAAATTGGAAGGTCCTGCCACTGGGGAAGTTCTTTTGGGGGTCATCAACGGAGAAGTTCTTGGTGTGATCAACGTCTCCAAGTACTCTTCAGTTCTGGGTGGCATTAACGGAGAAGTGGATAAACGTGAGGCTGTCGGAGACGCAGTCACCGCTGTGGCAGGTCGTGGTTTGCGAGTGTAAGGTTGCGTCCTGGCCGAACTGCCTCTCTTGCGACTAGTTTTCTTCTGTGGACTTTTCTTTTTCTGGGGACTTTTTTTCTGTTTCTTTTTCTGGGGGCTTCTTTTCTTTTTCCGGGGTGGTGGTGTCTGGTCAGAGGAGGGTCCTGCCACTGGAGAAGTTCTTGGGGACCTGGTCTTTTTCTTCTTCTTGGAGCTTCGTTGGACTTTTTTCTTGGGGATAACTTTGGGGGCATTAGGATCCCATCTTAAGAGAGAGCGAATGATGACCCCTCCTAGAGTACCGCTCCCTCCAGGTTTCAAAATGATTTGTTTTTTGGTTTGAGTGTCGATGCGGGGATCGGCCAGTTGGACCAAAGCGATCGAAAAAGCGTTTGGTTTGATGAGGAATCTGAATGATTCCTTGGAGTAATTGACGTGCCGTCACCGTGAACCATCGTAAGACTTCTTTGAGACTAGCTTCTAAGACACGAGCTCGTGTTTGTGGATTTTTTTCTCGACTGATGCCATACAAGGCACGAATCAATTTGACGGGAAGATGCGACCGAAGGGACGTCATGTTCACACTGTGTGAGACAGACGAAAAAGGGTCTGAGGTTTTTATAGAATTTTTTATGGGGAGTGAAATGAAGTCGAGGACGGAGACGTGTACAGGACAGGCCCTCCGTCTTGGCATCAGTGGTGAAACAAGTGGGTACGAAATCGCAAATCCTTGGGGGTCGTAGGTTTCAAATCGACGAGTAAATAGGCGTGTGGAGTTTGAGTGGCATCGTCGTACGCCTGAGTCAGCCAAGGCGTTCCTAACTGTTTGGCTAAGACTTGCACTTGCGATTTATCTCGAGGGCTTTTAAACAAGACCACGTAATGCGCATTGAGACTGATGGTGCGATGGGCTTTACTTTGTTGAAACAAATTTTGGGTGATGTAAACGACACTGGCATTACGGTGATGCCCTTTGCGCGTGAACCACAGTTTAATTTCTTCTTCGTCTTCTCCTAACATGTCGTCGAAAATGACCAAATGGGTTTGACGGGAGTCAGAGACGATGCTGTCGTCTTCTTTAAGAATGCCTTCCACAAACACGATGGAATCGCCTTGACTTTCTCGCAAGAGGTTGTACGCCGATTGCCACTCTTTGTAACACCACACGATCCGTTGAGGGGGCCGATCGATCAAATGTTTATGTTCGATCAAACTTTTGACGAATTCGGTTTTGCCTGAACCGCTAGGTCCAGCAATGAGCATGTTAAAGGGATGGCGAAGATACAAAGCCTCCCAACTGGCACGATCTAAGTGTTCGTCGATGACTTCGACAGTAAAGGAAGAGGGAGCAGAGACAGCAGAGGTAGCCATTGTGTGAGAAATGTCACTTGTGACACGAAAACAAACAAGACAAGAGTTTATATACTTTTTCAGAACACGTTTGTTGAATGTTTTTTTCAAACATGAATACGAAATACAAAAATACATAAAAGCCAAAGGCTTAAGTACAAGGATAAAAGGCACATGATAACCATGAACGTGGAATAAAAACAAGTGTCTGTACAACATGTTTTGGGTAATGTTCTAACCAGTTCTATAGTAGGGGGTAAGGTCACACAAGTGTCCTCCCGAAGGGGTCTTTCAGGTCTGTCCACGACAGTCCTGTTCTGGGTGACGGGTTCTTCTGGCACCGTCACTAACACGGGTTGAAAAGTAACTTTTTTCCTTGAACAACTCTCGTGCATACTGGGCCACTTCTTGGGTCCAAGCCTCAAAACCCCATTCTTTCCAGGCACGGACATCTGTCCAGTGGGGATGTAAGTCACAAGCTACACACACATCGTCATACACGTCTTGGGTAGCTAAAAGTTGACGAATCTTTTTTTCCTGTTGAGGTCGAGAAGTATCCAGATGAAAACGCAAGGCTTTGAGCAAAAGGAGTTTTTCGTGACCATTTAAGGCCATTGAGGTGGTAAGTACTGATCGTAAAGAGTCCACAAAGAATCGGCTGGTAAACGAAATCCCAGAAAACAAGTCACTAAGACACACACCACTTGTCATCCCAAATTGAATGGATACAGTTCTTGTAATAATTGATGGTAATGATCCACGGTTTGAATATGGTCATTGAGTTCCTTCCACGGAATCTGTTCAATGATATGTGACATAATCCGTGGCATGGCAACTTGATTTTATAGTGTCTTTGTTTCGGAAGCAATAAAGGTAATTTCTAACCAAACATGTTCGTTCTCCAGTAGGGAATTTAAATGTTACATACTGTAACTGAAACGTCAGAGTTTGTCTAGATGTTTCGTCTTTTTCTAAGCAGATTCCATGTAACAAATGTTGGTAATCCTTTAACTCGTCTTCCTCAATACGTTGCAGTAAGTGAATCTCGAAGTAACCAAAATTACGAACGTCTGGTCCATCATCATTCACAAACTGAAAGTGTTCAACAAGGTCTGACCACTGAAAAAATTTCTGACGAATCAGTCCTCTTATACCATTCAGGTACCAGTGGTTAAAGATCTGGTGACGTAACGGATGCAATTGTTCTTTACGTTTCACTTGTATTTTCACCAGCTCTCGGTAAATCCTTTCTCTCGACTCCTCAGGCAAGCCCAAAATGTTCTCTTGTAAAGTATCCATAAGTATATACACTGTTTTTGGAATCGTTGGGTGGTGGCCAATAGCCTCGTTTAACTTTGTGCCTAATGTAATATCCACTCATAATCAGTCTTCTTGTACTTTGGAACAGAGCATAATTTAAAAACGGACGAATCACTTTGAGTTTGCGTTTCACTTGTATTTTGATCAGTTCTCGGTAAATGCGTTCTCTCAACTCCACAGGCAAAGCACGAATGTTCTCTAGCAAAGTATCCATGAATAGGTCATACTAAATCCTCTTTGGTCTGACACAAGAAATGTACTGTTTGAACAAACATGGTTTTACTTCAGTGTCGAATTTAAATCGTTCAGTCACTAATCTACACATTACAATTCGTTCAGAAGTTTCCTCTTTCACCAAGTTGACATTGTGTTCAAGATGTTGGTAATTCGTTAACTCTTCCTCTGGAATTCGATGCAGTACGTTTACAATGATGTAGGTAGAATCGCCCATACCAAACCAATCCTTTTTAAAACTAGAGGATCGTTCATCAATGTCTGTCCGATGGAACACTTTCAATTGAATCTATCCTTGTATAGCCTTCAGGTACCAGTGGTTCAAACACCGGTGACGTAACGGATGCAATTGTTCTTTACGTTTCACTTGTATTTTCACCAGCTCTCGGTAAATGCGTTCTCTCAACTCCACAGGCAAAGCACGAATGTTCTCTTGTAAAGTATCCATGAACAGATTATGGTAAGAAGTTACTTCAATGTCTCGGTCCCACTAAGGGCAAGTAATGACAATTCGGTGACCATCGAGCATGTTCAACGTAGGCCGAATCTTGCTGTTCCCAGTGGTGAAGTGACACACCGCAACTGAAGCACTTGACTTTATCTCCTTCGCCCAAGTAGAAAAATCCGGCTCTGGCTAATTCTTCGGGGTTCGGTCCTCCCAGATACTTAGGCCATTTTCCTTTGAACGATTGAAGACGATTTTCAAAGTCGCAGTATTCCGACAAACGCACAGGAAACGAATATTCGTCTTTCACAGGTTCGTTTCGATGAGGGTTGAGTGACATGGGCAGGAGTTTGCTCAGGGCTGGATGACATCCGTAAGGGGGTAGACGTGAAGGTGAACATTCCCCTTTAAAACGAAGCCCAGTAAAATGTCCAAGAGGACGAGCGGCATCACTTTCGCATCCCACAGGTTTGACACGCACAGCATCACTTTCCATGATAGGGGTAGGGACACTAAAGTTCCCATGATGCTTTACGGCATCGCTCAGGTCACAACGTACAGCATCGTACCCATCGCAAGGCTCACAATCGCATTCCACTTCAGAAGCCTCACACTTGAATTGTGCCTTTCTAAACAACTTGTTCTGTGTTTCTCTGAAAGTATTCATCTTGTTCGCTCGGTCTTGGTAGTCACAATGAACTATCGATCTTGCCTAGGGTTCCTTTTTATATACAGACCAATACCGACGTGACCATACGGTAAGGTGAAATGATTGGGAAGTCGCACTCGCTTCTGGTACACGATTTGATAGACTTTTTCCAAGGGCCGACTGACGATGTGGTGAGTGGGTAAACGTACAATCTTGCTCGGTTGATAGGTGGTCACTTTAAAGTTTCCATCCTCTCCCGATTGCAAGGCTTCTTTCAATACCCCAAAGTTGACCACTCGACTGGTACGATAATTCAGAGTCAGTCCTTTCACTTTGCACGTCGTGTGCACTTCTCCTTGTTTGTCACGGTATTCGTAGCCGTAATTTTTGGGACCGCCACTGACGAAACTTAGAATCTTGTCGTCGGGATGCTCGTCTGTCCAGGCTCCTAAACGGTCTCCTTCGATGTTAGGGTGATGTTGAATCGGGTGATGGATGTAAATGCAACTGTCCGTGTTAAAGTACAGGACGCGTTCTTCTAACAGTTCTAAAGCTTCGTACAATTTTAAGCGAACATGGGCTGTCACGTAGGCCGCAATGATGACATTTCCAAAAGGTTCGTCTTGTACAAAGTCCAGATCTTCTTCGTAATTGACCAAGATCAAATTCTCTCGAACGACGTCCACGTGTTTCATGTATTTGGTTTTGTCGTGAATCATCTGGAAGTAGCGGGAAGGTTCTGTCAAATATTCCGTCTTGGGTAAACACGGTCGTTGTGCCATTTTACCCCACAAGCAATTTAACATCACTTTGGCAAACGATCGCCTGCCTTCGTTTTTCTCGATGTGGTCTAAAGAGATGCCTTCTTGTTCATAGTATTTCTCTTTGAATTGTATTTGGTCTTCGGGAGTGTGACACCAGGAAGGATAGCCGCTGGCTTCTTGTTTCAATTTCAAAAAGGCATCCACGTAGTCGGCGAAAATGCCTTTCTGACTGGGATCACCCTTGTGGTATTGTTGTGTCCTGGGAAAGTGGCAAATTTCGTACACTTCTAACAGTTGGTATCCCATGTCCAGAGCTTTGAACAATTCTACGCTGACCCAGGTTCCCGTCAAGGCACGTTCTTCCTGGGTATGCTGACAAGGTTGGTCTTGGTTGCACGTTTCGGCACAAGTACGGCACAATGGAAACATCAGTTTGCCTTGACAATGGTGAGGCAAGACGGGATGGTATAGGTTCGTGGGAGGCAAAACTTTACACTTGATCAAGCCTTCGTATTGTCGAATGTTTTTCAGGTCGATGTGTTCCGTCAGCAATTGTGGGTGCCCTACAGGAAAGCGACAATATTTGCACACGTAGGGATACAGCGAACACACGTCCAAGTATTTGATTTCTTCTCCTTTCTCTTCGTCGGCTTGGTACAGCAAACAGGTGGCATTGGTCATTCCTCCGTACAAACTATCTCTCGGGTTCAGCGGGTCCATGAACTGGTAACTTTCCACGAGGCGTTTAAACTCGGGATCGGTTTTCATACGGTGATCGTACTCGTGTTCCCACATTTCCACCACTTGGTATCCTTGCTGTTCTAACTTTAGGCGCCGCTGACAAGTGTCCTGGTACAAGTCTTCCATGGTTCGTTGCAAAAACTGATTTTTAGTGCCACGGTCAGGGTAACAGACGGGACATCCGTGAAAGAAGCAACCGTTAAACTCGTACACGATCTTGGGGTTTTCTAAGTCCCAGCCATCGACCGAATACGTTCCGATGGTCTTTTCGCCTCCTCCGTTGCGGGCATGCTGAATCCATTTGTCTTCCTTGTCGCACAAGTAATGTAACCAACGTAGGGCTTTGACCGAGTATTGACTTTTGACAAAGTGGGTCGTTTGAGGACTGATGACACCTACGGTGTTTTCAGGCATGAATCGTTGTCGATACACTAAGGAACACGCTTTGGCAATGGTGCAAGCTTCTTTCAAAGGATCGACCCCTCCGTGTTCCATGAACAGTTCTCGAAATTTTCCACAGCAACGCCGTAAAATGTCCACGTCGGAACGACAATACTTTAGCATTTCTTCCTGAAAGTCGAAAGGGTCCGAGGCGTGAGCCTGGTACCAAGCGTAGAAAGCTTCTCGTTGTTCGGTAGGCATGTTGTCGGGGTCGTAATAGTGAGCCTCAGGTAAATGGGGTAGAACGGCGTGTTGATTGGCTTCCGTATTGAAAAAGTGTGGAAAGTACCCTTTAGCCATTTCTGTCATTCCAAACGTTTTAGGCATTCGACTCAAAGGCATAGCCAAATAGCTCATCGAATCTTTAAACTGTACTTGTCCCACTTGCATGAAAATGATTTTGGCTCCGTCCAAAGTCACTTTAGGACGTTCGGTGCCTTGTTCCGTATAGTACCTCAAAAGAAACTGTCCATCGTATCCGGAGAAATTGTGAGCCATCTCCGTAACGTTCGATGTCCTTTTGGCTCCACGTCTTGTCGACGGGGTCTGAGACCCATTGGGCAAAATCGGCTAACGTGTTCGGCGCTCGAAAGATTTTTTCACGCCCTCCAGGAATCTTGCTACAGAGAGGGCAATGACTGAAGATAGGTTCTTGAATGCACTTCTCGCACGCTCGATGAGCCACGCAGAAATTAGGAATGTGAATGCCGGTCTCTTGCATGCATTCGAAATCGAAAAAGATGAAATTGCCTTTCTTCTTGTGACCATCCTCTTTCTCTGGTGGGGGTTGGTATTTTTGCACGTAGCATTGGTGTTCCAAGTCCACGATGTGGTGACAAATGTGACATTTTTTCTTTCCTGAACATACGTGTGCCTTGGTATTATTGGTACGTATGACTTGTTCTCACGTAGGGCACAATCTCAGGAGTTGACAAGCACATTTCTTCTGTGAACCTTGCGTCTTCAGATGTTGTTGGTAACAGGTAGGGCTGACAAACGTGGGCAGACAAGTTGAACAAGGCACTGGTTCTTCGCTCAGACAGGGTGAAGAGGCCAAACATCCTGAGCATTTCAATCCACAATGCTTGTGTTGCTCTCGATTATTATAACCATGGTCACATTTCTCACAGTAATAACCGTATCCCAGGAATCCAGTGATACTGGTAATGGTATCGAAATGGTCATCGTGATAATAAACATTAATGTATTTTCCGTCCTTAAAATCTTGCCCTCGAAACAACAGAGGCCCGCGCATTTCTTGAGGGTGCACTTTCAAGGTGTATCGTGGAGCTAGGGCATCTTGCAATTTTTGCATCTCAGGAATGCCACAGGGTGTGTCTTTGGACAGGCCAGCTTGTTGCAACTGGAGTTCTGCTTCGTTTCGTTGTTTGGCTCGATCGGATTGTTGAATAGTTTTCCAGGTTCTTTTCCATTCTGTCGTGTCGTTCTTGTTGGCATAGGTTCGTCCCACCACGATGGCACGGGCTAAACACATCTGGTCTTGAGGGTTGTGAATTTGGACTAGGCTACGCTTAATGCTGCGAAACTCGTTCACCAATAACATCTTTTTGCGTCCAGTCCCTTGAGGAGGAGAGACGTGGGTCATGTCCAGTGTGGCTTTTCCATCGGTGATGTCAAACTGGTCATTAGATTGTTGCACGTGTTGAATTTTGTCCATGACTTTGGAAGCGGTCAATTCTGCAGGGGTGCTAAACTCGATCCAAACAGGGGATTTCAAACCGTCGTGTTGTATGGAAAGTCTCAAGCGATCGTCTTCTTTGGGTTGACATTGTCGCTTGAGTGTGGTGAGTAAAGAATCCCACACCCCAGTGATGAACACTTCTGCTTTCTCTAACGGCACTTCAGCCTTGAAATCTTTAAACTTCACCGTGTATTTGTAAGCCGTGGTTCTAAATTTTCTAGAGGAGCGCTTTTCCGTCTCTTGAATGGAATAGTATTTTTCAGGGTTGACTAAGGGTGGTGAACTTGGTTTAGAGGTTTCAAATTCTGGTTCACTCATGTCCTCTTCAAAATCACTGGTATGAATTTGTGCCAAGATTTCAGCCTTGGTACGAGGCGATAGATCACGTTTCTGCCTCTTACTTTCTTCTTCTTTCTTCTCAAATGAATAGGATCGTTTCATCTTGAGTGAAAAACGTCAAATGACTCAAGTTCAAACACCATAGACTAATTTATAGTCATGGCAGACTAGCGTATATAAAAGGGTGTGTGTCTTGTCCTTTCACTATTCATTTCACTCTCAAGCCGAGCACAACGATGGAAGAGACTAACCAAATCGAACGTTTCGTCAGAGCTTTGCGAGGGGTCATTAGAAAATTCTCTTCAGACCAGCTGACGGACTACTCTCCTTCCTTTCGAGATAAAAGTCAAGATACTTGCTATATCTGTCAGAAGAAAGGGCATTGGTCTTCAGAGTGTCTAGACCGTCAAAAAAGAAAAAAAACAGGGGCTAAAAAAGACAAAAGTCAAGATACCTGTTATTATTGTAAAGAAAAAGGACATTGGTCTCCAGATTGCCCAAAAAAGAAACAAGAGGAGTCAGAAGAAAAGAGGGATTCTTCAGAAGAAGAAAGGGATTCTTCGGAAGAAGAGAGGTGAAGAAAAAGAAACAGGAGAAGAAAAGAAGAAGGGAAGAAAGCGAGGAGGAAGAAGAAGAGGAAAAGAGTGTGACGGTGAAGAAATTTAAAAAACAGAGAGACTAAAAAAGGAGACAGAAGAAGTCAATGAACTTTTAATTAAAGTGTTGTGTTATGAATTGTGAATTGGATTGTAAAAAAATGGAGAAAAGAATAAATTAATTATACAAGGTAAGTGTCTTTGAGTTATGATTTTAAAATAAGAACGTACACTCACACACTCATACACAGAAACGTACTATAAGGGTAAAATGGGCTGTTTAATATTTTTTTGAGTTATTGGCAAATTGAAAGGCTATCTCTTTTCGAGAAATGTGGGTGGCCCTGAAAAGGGCCTTTTTTTCTTTATGGTGAAGGGGTGAGTTTAAGCAATCAACTTTAACTGCCTTAAGCCTTTGCCACGGCCAAGGCCTACTTCTGGACTGCGTAATGATGATGATTGGGTTGAAATCACTAAGGGTGGTACGGTAGGCTTAGTCACAGGGTTGACGTGTTTAGCTCGGGAAGGTCGTACTCTCTTCGGTCGTGATAAAGAAGTCTGATACATTTGTTTCAGACTTCTTAACTCCGCTAAAATGTCCAACAGTACCGTGACCGTTTGATTTTCACCCTCTTGTTTCTTTGTTGCTACTTCTTCTTGCTGTTGTTTTTTTCTTATCTCTTCTTCTTGCTGCTGTTGCTGTAGGAGAAAAGTTTGTTCCGCTTCCTTTTGTCGTTGTATAAATTTCTCCAATTCTTCTTTCTGTCTCTGTCTAAAATTCTCCACTTGCGGTAATGAAGAAGGTAACGAAGGTTCCGGAACAAATTCTTGCGAGGAGAGAAAATCCACAAAATCCCAATTCACCTCTTCTGAAAGTAAGTCCGGGTTCCCTTGGGCGGTCTCCCCTGTTGGTGCACCCCAATGGATCGTTTTCTGAGTTTCCGTCATGTTGAATCACTGTCGCATAGATTGACTGCACACAAGCGCTAACGAATCTATATAGACCACGTGACGTCACAGACTGCTCTCTTCAGATTGGATGCGAGTTGACTGAATTTTGTAACGCGTGTTCGGATTGGTGAATGAACTCAATCCGTTTCAATCCTTCCTCTACCTATAAATAAGCGCAGTTCACTGCATTGATTCACCTGTTCTCATCGCTTCAAGATGTGGACCACAGTTGAGTCATCCACCCTTGTGTCTTCCATGATGTTTAGGACGGACATGCTCATGTATGTCCGATCCAAGTGGACCGTTGTCCACAGGACAAACACCAGCCTGTGGATACGTAGGATCTACGTTGAAAGACAAGGATGCCTGAAAAGAGTGCTGATTTACGGACCAACAGTAAGACGCAGCCTAAGGACAAGAAGAAGACCAATGCGGTGCCCTTTATGTTAATGAATACATTAACACAAACCCAAAGGCCCTTTTCAGGGCCAGCCATATTTCTCGAAAAGAGAATGACTTTTCAATTGCCTACCCCTTTTTTATTTTTATTTTTTTTAAAAAAATATAAAAAAAATCCCATGTTGAATTTCCCTTGACGCTATAAAGTCCCACCCTGTTTAAATTCCTTTGACGCTATACAGTCCCCTATTCCCATGTTCAAATCCCCTTGACGCTCAACAGTCCCACGATTTTTCTCCATGTTAATTTCCCTTGTCGCTATATGTTCCCACGATTTTTCTCCATGTTAAATTTCCATTGTCGCTATATGTTCCCAGGGGGGTCTGTAATGCTAATTCCCATTGTCGCTATAGTATCCCCCTTCACTACTAATCATATTCAAACACACTGAAGTTCTCCAAGAGCACAGCCACTTGATCAGATCATCACTTAGCGAATCCTCTTAAGTATTTCAAGCTGCAGATACCATTGTTTCACTCCTTGATACCAATATGGAATCTTTAACGAGATTGATGGGCACTGGCAAAACCACATGTGAACTTAAGAGAAAAGCGTGATTTGAAAATTTTACACATGAATCTATTTTTCTTCAAGCTCTAGCTTCAGTGCAGCGAACTACATGTCCTTTCTGTAGAGAATGGATGTTTCTTGTTCAGTGGGAATTGTGACTCTATTTCTCTCCTATGCCAGGTTTTCTTGCAAGAAAAAAATGTATTAAAAAATCTATATTACTGCCGTCTGTGATAGAAAACCGCAATCTGAGTAGTATTTGTGCTGGAGCTAATCAGGATAGACTCATTTGTTTTGCAATTAAGACACTTGATATTTATTGGCTTCTTCAAAGGATGAAGAAAAGGGGATTCTTTCTCGTTAAGCTAAGATTTCAGCATCCATGATCTTTAGATGAGGTCCCAACTAATATTTCAGCATCCACCATCTTTAGATGGACTTCACTCACTATCAAGAAAGTGACCTTTCATCATGAAAGTTAGAGTACATAGAGTAAGGGCTGTTGCTGCTTAATCTCAGTTATTGACCTTTGGAGGGCATTATGAAGGATCCATCTTGGCGATCGCATGTTACCTTCTTTTATGTTGCACACTGCAGATCACACGTTTCCCGCACATTTTTATCCTATGCCCCTCTCCTGTTCCGTCTGGACTAAATTTTGAAAAATACGCCAGCAACTTTTCGTTAATGGACGTTTTTCTACGTCTGTGTTGGTCGTCACAATAGTAAGTTCGCTAAAGGTGAAAAAATTCTTTAAGATGACAATTGAAAGCCATTCTAAAACAACGGACAATGCAATGAAAACATTCAACGTTTGTGGTACATGTTACAATATTGCGAGTTGCAATGCTAAGTGTCGGAAAGCCGCCGGCCTAACGACTTTTGGGATTAAAATCACACCTATAAAAAGGAAGTTTACTTCATTTTGAAGTTGGATCATAGGTGCAGTAATTCTTCTCTTCCTTTTGCCATTGGTCCATATGAAAACAGAGCCAGTGTATGTTTGTTTGTTTGTGGGTCTAATAGTTGTAGAACAAAGACGCAACCCTTAATTATTTATCAGCACTGGGGTCCTCTCTTAAAGGAGATTCAGTTTGTTTCAACTGAGGTCACCAGCCTACATACTAACTGACAGATACGGTTCTATAATAGTGACATGTAATGTATTACTGATATTAAAATGTAGATTTTTGTGGGGATAAAACAAGTTGTTCTAGTGGCCGAGTGGTCTAAAGCGTTCTCCGTTACGGATCACTGCCATCTCACCTCTGTCTGCGTTGGTTCGAGTCTCGGATTCAGCCAATGTGGGTATGTGAGAAAGCTTGCCAGTAGCTTCTCGTGGGTCGGTGGTTATTTCCGGGGTTTTCCCGGGTTCTTCCTCCACCATTAATACTGGCCGCCATGTATAGCCTATCGTGTGCTGAAAATGGCGTCAAACCCTACAACAACAACAACAACAAAAAATTGTAATGTTGTAATACTCCACTGTCACTATCAGAGGCTGCCTCCTGTAATACTCCACTCTCACTATCAGAGGCTGCCTCCAGCACACTCTGAAGTCCTTCTATAGTCAAGGCCCTAGAAAAGAATGAGTCACTATTGTGCATGGGCATATGATGTGGCGTCAGATGTACACGTTCTAAAACGTTGGAATGGGAGGTTGGTAATCTCTCACAATAGAAGGTTCTTCCATGGAGGAAAGGATATAGTCCAATGAATCCACACACACACACACACACACACACACACGCACACACACATGCTCATGGACAGTATGTCGGTCTGATTTCACCTGCTCATTAAAATTTGCAATTTTGCTGCATGCATATCTTTCCTGAACAAATCTGCATACACTTTAAGACATATACCGATAATTGGTATCTAGCGCGAAATTCAAAATGGCCACAGGACATATGGTTGTGCCATTCCACTTGGATTTACAAGTCACTAAACATAGGATTTGCTTAGGAAATACAGGTCACCAAAAGAACCCTTCAGCTGACGGTGGCTCCACGACCGCGAGAAATACCGGTATGTGTATAAAATGTTCGCTGATGTGTGCAGCCAAAATTGACAGTAGATTTGTTCAGCTTTTAATGAATAGGTGATATCAACCCCTAAACCGAAAATCAATATCATCACGGGTGATGGGCTGATTCATCGGCCTTGAAAGGGTAAAGCTATACAGTAGTTAAGAATAAGTATTGCAACATCAAAATTAATTTTACACATACCCCCAACTACAATTTCTAGTGAAGTTCTCTGCGTTTCTTATAAGTTACCTTGAAAATATATCAAAAATCTAAAAGAAAATAGTTGTGAAAATAGCCAATGGCAACAAATTAGATCCGAGGTTTCTTTCTCGACGTGAGGGTAAAGACCGAGGACATTCCGATTGATATGTGCAGCGAAAACAGTGCATAACGTGAATGATTTTTTAGCGTGACTGTGGGTACATTCTAGTGTTACTGTCGATCCAGAACAAATTAAAATTCCTTATTTGAAAAAAGTTACAATAAGTTAAAAAAACAAAACAAAACTTAGAAATTACATTTTTTAAACATTTTATATTAGTCAAGTACTGATGATGTAATGTAATTGCAAGTTACAGCGAAATTTATGCTCACCCCTTAGCAAACTTGTGAGTGCCAGTTTGTGAATTTTAAGCTCACTGTAAACTTTAGAACTCACTTCTCCATAATAAATCCTGTATGTGTAACTATGCTTTTTGCTTTATTCCTTTGCTATTGCTGATCAAATTTGTGAATGTGTATGATAAACTACTGATTAATATTCGGTACTTTAATATGTTACAGAAAATTTGAATAAAACATACAACTTATTAAAAGTTGCGAATTTCATGATTTTTATTCAAAGTGCTGGCCACTGACTGTTGGTTTAGCCTATGAAACCAGCGTCATACTAGGGTTTCATTTACCAAGTTGATCAATATTTTATCCCCCCAGTAGCCTGTTGTGTTTGCATTTTCTATTTTTAAAATTTAAAAAAAAAGTCTACAACAACACAAAAGAAAATAAATTGGAACCACACATATGAGCGGGTCCGCGAGTTATTCAGATGCTATAGCATGAGAGTAGTGTTATCCAGGTGTCATAGCAAGGAAGTAATGTTATCCGGATGCTGTAAATAGTGTTATATAGGTATCATAGCAAATGATTAGTGTTATCCGGGTGATATAGCAAGGGAGTGGTACATATTGCATTAGGTCTTCCTTTGAGAGCAGAGTGGAATTATCAAACAATTCAGCGATGATGGATCTTGCAATTGCAAAACTATATAGCACTTGAAGCGTTCAACGAGAGTTAAGCGTTTAGATAACAAAGTAGCAGTTTAGTTCACAGGTATGGCTGTAATTTGTATAGCATATATAACTCATTAAAATCTAAAGCGAGACTATGGTCTGGGACTGCGTCTGTCATATATCATATGTTGTCCGTCGTCCGTTTATCAGCACTTTCCGACATTTCTGATCCCGACATCTGTTGTCCGTCGTCCGTTTATCAACACTTTCCGACATTTCTAATCCCGAAATCAGTGAAACATAGTATGCAGCTTGCATCAAGATCTCGGCTGATTATGATTTTGAGCATCATCCTTGCATACTAATAAGATGATTTATTGAGCTAAGGTGAACACTTAAGGCCATACTTATTTCCAGATTTTGATTAGATCTGGTATATAAGATGTATAATCAAGATTTCAGATCAATTAGAACGTGGGTGATATCATCGCGTATTGGTGGGGTGGTCTTGCATCTGAGCTTGTGAACACTGTAGAAGCCTTATTTCTTATCCGATTAAAACAAATCAGATTTGGTAAGGTATATTAATGCAGTAGCACTTGTGGAATGTGAAGAGACTAATATTGTATAATTTCATTTTAAAACCATCTGCAGTCAAGCCAATCAACAGACAGGTGTTCCCTAATCAAATAATGGGATCATCCTGCTTAAAGAAGTTACTGGAGCATATCGTCAGTGACTGCTCAATGTGTGCAAATCAAACTTTGTTTAATGAGAACGGTGTCGTTTTGATAAAGAAATAACATGCAAATTGATGTGTAAACATTTCTTATCTCACTTGTACTCGTCGTACTCCAGCAGCAGAGAGGGCGAACAGACTCTAATTGACTCACCCTCGAATTGCAAAAATAAGCCTTCCTGAAAATCGCAACCAAACAAAATCGCAAAAAGGGGATTGCGGTGACTGGGTGCCGAGTATGAGACTTTGCCCTCTCTGCTGCTATCAATTAAAATAAAATTATATCAGATAATGCCACCAGCGCAGTAAACTTACACAGCTAGATTAGCTCGAAAGCTACTAGAAGCAATTAAGAAATATATTCCGTTGAGAGATGCTGTTAAACAAAAACTACAAGCGCGTCAAGAAGCATAAGTTGAATTCGCTACAGGTACAGAACAATTATTTAAGCCTATCACAGCAGTTACTGAAAAAGTCGTAGCGGCTACTGAAAAAACAGAAGAAAGAACTAAACAAAAAAAAAAAGATTTTACGAGCACTTACAACTGAAATAGCTGCAGCTCAACTTCCGCCTCAACCTCCGCCTCCGCCTCCGCTTGAAGAAAAACCAAAAACGGTAAAAGGAACTAGTTTTATAGAGAACTTTACAGAGAAACATAATGATATAGTTGGTTTTGGAGCGTTTGCTGCTGGAAGTTACCTTTGAGAGCGTTTTTAAAACCAGAATATGTTAAAAGTGTAAGTCGCGATGCGTGGAATGATTGGGCGCACAAGATAAACCAAAATGCTAGTCAAATAAACAAACAAGACGTTCATTATAGAACGTTTTTATCCGGAGTGGACGCCTATGATAAAATGATACAAAAACAAGCAGAACAACAACAACAACGTGAACAACAAAAACAACAACAAGAACAACGACGACTAGAGCGAGAACAACAACAACAACAAAAACAAGCAGAACAAAAACAGATTCAAGTTCCTCCCTCAAGGCATCCTTCATATTTGGACATGAACCCAGAACACAAAGAAAGGCTACAACGACGACAACAACGACAAATACAAAAAAGGCCTCTATCTCCACCTTCGCAACAAGAAAAAACGGACGAAGATTATCATAAACTACTATATGGAGAACCCATTAAAGAAGAATACCACGATACACCTGACACTGGTGCTACTGGAAGTGGTATTGGAAGTGGTCTTGTTGCTTGTCCTAGCAATATCATCAATGACGTGCAACGACTAGAAGTTCTCATAGGAGGAAAACGAGCCGGTAATAATTCTCCGGAAATAATCAATGAAGCAGCTGATATTTGTCGACGATTATTTCAAGGTGGTATCATTGATATTAATGTTTACCGTGGTCTTATTGATGAAATCGCGGACAGCGATTAAACGAATAACTTTAAAAATAAGATGATCATACATGACTCTCACCGCAGACCCAAGATGGTCAGAGCAGTAAACTCGCGATTACCTGTTTACAGCGCGTATTACCGGGATGAACTTGGGGATATTGTTCAGGGATTATTTACAAGGATAGCTCCAAAAGCAGGGCCAATCGCAAAATAATTATCAATGAAAGCCATTGAAGTTATTCGTGAAAAAGCTCCTGGTGCAATCAGCAACGTTGCTGGCAAGGCGTTTACGGCAATCAAAGACAGAATAGCACGATTAATACGCAGACGAAAGGTGGTTCAGCAACAGCCAGAAAAATTACCAAGCACCAAAGTTATGCCTGCGAATGTCAGTAAAATAATAAATCAGGCTGCAAATCAAAAACTAGCAGAGTTGTCTAGTGTATCTTCTGCCAAAGAAATAGAAAAAAAAAAATATAACTGCAAGTTTGATAGCAGGAAGTGGTCTTCGTGTTAGACGATAACAACTATAATAAAAATGTTCAAGCGTATATCCTACACAGCATTTGACGTAGATGCACCAGTTCCCAAAGATGAGTCTCTGTGTGATTATCAGTATTATTTTTACGATGCGCGCACACCAGACGCACGTGAAAGAATTGAATTACAAGTTCAGGATACAAGCAGATATTTTCTACCTTCTGAAGCATTTGTCGAAGTTGAAGGTAGACTTTTAAAAGCAGATGATACACCATACGGAGATAACTATAGAGTAGGTTTTGTTAACAACGGCATAATGGCGTTATTTAGCAGATCCACCTACTCGATTGATGGAAAGGATATTGAATCATGCCTTGAAGACGTTGACGTTGCCACGACGATACTTGGTCTTGTATGATACTCCGACGACTATACGAGATCGGCTGGTCCAACAATGATGTTTGCAAAAGACATAACTGACTTCCCTAATGGTAATCAATATACTATAAGACGACCAAAAAAGTACACTGCCCCAGATGATGATGCAGATGTAGGGCCAGTGGTCATAAATGTTACTCCAGAATGCAACTTGGGTTTTGCTACACGTCGATCAATGTTAAACGGCGATGAAGAGTTCTCATGCGCGATTCCACTGACTCATATTTTTGGACTTTGCAGAGATGTTAGAAAGGTTATATTTGGCGCCAAGCACACAGTAGTACTTGTGAGAAAACCTGCTGACAATGATGCAATATGGCATCCTGCTGGAGTTGATGATGGTAAAGTAACACTAACAAAACTGTCACTGTGGATGCCAGTAATGACTCCACCGCTTGCTGAAGAACAGCGATTACTTTCTTTCATGAACACAGGTGGTAAATCGATGTTATCATGGTTTGCAATGACCACAGATAGGGCCCCCGTTAACGCCACTGGTTTGTTCACGTGGCAAATAGCATCGCAGCAGGCAGTGACAGCAACTCGACATATATTTATCGCGTTTAAGGCAAACCACAGAGTAGACAGACAACATGGAAATCAAATGGTATTTGACTCATTTGGAGTTTCTGAAGTTGCTTTGAGGATAAACGGACATCAAGAAACTTCTGAAGAAATATTGCTGGATTTGGAACACAATCATGTTGCACGTGCATATCATCGATTAATGTCGTATATGGGACGTGTTTAAAGCGTAGACACTGGCTTACAACTATCACAGCGCGATTTCACAACAATGTATCCGATCTATTACTTTTCGCTGGCACATTTGGATTTATTCAGACAATCTGTCGTTGAGATACACTTCCGAGCTCGTGTAGCTCGAATACCAGCAGCATTAGCTGGTCCACCTGCTCTTTCTGGGGGAGCTAGAGCAATCGCGGTTATACTTAGCGACAAGGCAATGTTGCTCGAAGGCGCTTGTGGTCGAATGAAACTGGTTGATGCACCAGTAGAAAACATGTAATGTTTTCCAAATATGTAACAATTTAAAAACACAAGTATTTTATAAAAATGTCTTACTATCACGTTAGTGTTAGTCTGACTCCTGGTCGGACTAAAAAACTACAATCCGCGTCAGTAAAAATACACACCATACGGCTTGGCGGGCCGCATGTGGCCCGACCCCTAATATAGATGGTGCCTGTGCGGTAGTACGCACATTTTCTCAGCAGTGGACATCGTTGTGGAATGCTTTGGATTAAATTGCTTCTGATTTTTAATTTTTTTCTTCCTTTGCATCGTCGAGAGGGCATATTGATGTTGATCTGTCGTGTTCGACAATATGCAGATCTCCTCTACCACAAACATTGCTGTCGAATACCTCGGTTTGAATTAATTGTATTTTCTGTCTTGCTTCCATTCAGGAAGGCGTAGTCGTGTAAATGGAGCCCAATCTATATGGATACGTCTTCCTGATCTATTGAGTGCAAGAAACATGAAACAACTCAATGCAAACCGAGGCATTGAGCAGGAATGTCCATTGCAGAGAAGCCTGCACTACTGAATAGATCATAACTATACTTGATTATGCCTTCCGGACAATGTAATGGAATAAAGACTAAAGAATATGGGAGATACTATCCAATGCTTCCGACTGAATCGCATGTTATTCAGTGTTTATTCCATTGCATGGTACATGAGGATGCTGATGGGGCCTGTATGGTAGTGCACATATTTTATCAGCAGTGAACAGCGTGGAATAATTTGGATTGTTTCACTTATGTTCCTTTTCCATGGTCGGGATGGACTTTTCAAGTAGACTTGGCATTTTGGTTGATTACATATGTTTGCAATTTATTATTGTTGTGGAGTACTTTAGTTTGAATAACTTGAACTTCTTTTTGTTCGACGACGAGTAAAGTTTGTTCATATCGGTGTGGGTTGATGCGTTTCTTGCAAAATAATTTGTCTGCAATGGACATTGATGTGGGATGCTTCTGACTGTATTGATGTTTTTCCCCGTTTCGTGAGGAACACATATTGATATAGTTGGAGACTGTTTGGTAGTACACACACCTTACCTGCAAAGGACATTGTTTTGGAATGCTTTGAAATGGATCACTCGTCCTGTATGATTTTTGTTCCATTGGATGTTCATGAAAGTGTATGGATGTAGTGTTTGGTTGTTTAGTAATATGCAGATTTTATCAGCAGTGGACTTTATTGCGGAATCCTTCGAATTGGATCGCTTGTGTTGTTCATGTTTCTTCTTTAGCATGGTCAAGAGGGCTTATTCACATTGTTGTGAAAGTATTGTCTTGTGGTTAATAGGGCTTATTCACAAAGATGTTGTCTGTTCAGTAGTGCGCATGTCTTCTTTGTAATGAACATTATCTGGAATGCTTGGGATTGCATCGCTTGTCCTGCTTGGTATTTGTTTCATTTCAAGGTCAGAAAGTCATTGCCTTGTAGATGGGGCCTGTTCTGTAGTGTGCATGTTATCTCTGCAAAGGACATCATTGTGGAATGCTTTATTTTGAATTTAATGTGTTTTTCGTGTTTATTCTGTTGAATGGTGTGGAAGGCATATCCAAGGTGCATAGGTTGGGCCTATTCTTCATAGCGTGTTCTTTGCTGTAGTGTCTTTTGAATCCTTTATTACATGCTACTTGTGGATGCACACTTTCCTCCTGTTTTTAACTCCCTTTGTCTTGTTGTGCTTACTGTTTTCCCTTGGCATTTATCTGCATTTTATCAACCTCACAAGGAGGGAAGGTTCTATTAGTGTTACAGAGAAGATGGGGTAAGCTGTGTGCAATGGCCTGGACTTGTGAAAAGTGTTGAAAAGCTTCTACTTTATAATAAGATTGGGCATGTCCATTTGTCCCTGATGATAAGTTCTGTCTACTAAATAAATATAAAGACATTTTTAAAAAATAAAATATCCATCTTTAAGTCAGAGTCGTTCATGCTAATTAAGTACACTGACCTTTGACTTGGTTGTTACATGATATTTATCACATATCACCCAGGTAAAGTTCAATAAATGCTGATACAGTACTTCCCTTGACCCTTTGTGCATCAGAGGCCCCCAAATTTTTAATCTGGCCCCAAGGTTTGTTTCTTGTTCAATCTGACAAACAGTTATGGCACCAAGGGAAGTTTTACTCTAACTCCTGCACCACTAGTGGATACACTGCTAATATAAATAAAACAACTCATAGTGAAATCAATTTATTTAATTAAAAACATATTTTGCTAGTAAAGCACAAGTATTGAAAAAAAAGTTGAACAGCCCAATTACATTTTCATTTACACTAATATAGGACATATCTTCGTATCATACAAAGTTGTTTCCTTTACAGTCTAAAGCGATAATACACATTGAAAAAGTTAAGGCTGGCTGTAAGCATTATATCAACTTCACCAGTGCGTGCGAGGCGGGGGGGGGGGGGGGGGAGGACAAAGTGTAAGGAACAATAATTCTAATGGTTTCACATTGTAAATAATATTCTAGTTTTTGACTGATGATGTTAGATCGTTTTGACCACAAATAGCACATCATTCATTGTTATCTAGAGCGAGACGGACCCGCGGTGCATCCTTTTTTTTTTTTTTTTTTACAATTCATATTATACCGATAGACCCTATTAGGAACTGGGAATCTGCATAGATGTGCCAGATTTGGGAAAGGGACTGGATCGGTATCCCCACTTTCCTATAATCTCTTTTAAATTCCTTCGGATATGAGGACATCCATTTCCGGAAAATAAGCTGTCCTTCCTATTTAAGCTGCAAATGGCATCAAGTCCTTGTCGGCATGGCAGGGATGATGTTTCAGGTTATGGCCTGACATTATCTTATGTGGAGACAAAAAATAAGAAGGGGGGGGGGTAGGCTTCTACTCTCAAATACTATAGGAACGTTGAGAAGTGATCTAATCCTACTGATGCGTATGCTGCTATGGTCAGTTCCCTTGCTCCACATGAGGAGTTATGGGGTGTGCCCCCCCCCTCCGATTATGGAGACACTGAGTTGGAAAGCTGTGCATCCCGGAAGCAAGAGTTGGATGAAGACGTACTGCCAGTTTTTTTAGTGGACTCGAATAAGATCGCTAAAGAATGCAATGAAACGTCGCCTCCTACTCCTTTCAGGCCCCATGTCTCCTTCCATATGTCGACTCAGATGGTGGAGGATCATGAGAATTGTTCTTTTGTTAAGGAGGTGAACGAAGATTACTTTCTACCCTGGGATCTGTATCGCAAGCCCCCAGGCTGAGCAGAAAAACTCCTCGTCACATTGAAAAGGCCAATAGGGCTGCTGTATGCCCAGATCTCGTTTTTCTTCCACACATGTCTATGGTCAGGAAGCTTTCTAAAAGGTTTTGTAAGGATCAAGAGATTGATACATAGTATAAGGGGTGGTTAGTCACCCATCCACCATACTGAGAACACCAGTCTATTTTTTCTAGTTACAAGGCAAAATGCCCTGCCTGTCCCAATAAGCCTTTTCCCGTTTGATGCTGCGGCGTCACAGGTGGACGTCTCTATAGGGACCTCTGCCTGCCTTCCAGTTTAAGCACCGACGTGTTGAAATTTAAGGATTGGTAGCTCGTCATCAAAGCATTACATACAGAGTTTTTCTTGGCAGCCTCCTCCTCTCTTCGAGCTGTTGAGATCTGTATCATGCTCACTAATGTCTAAATGGAATCTCTCGTGTTTTGTCAAAGTCGCATCTTTGCTATGAATGATGAAGACGGGCTTCTTTGCCAAGTTAGAGCTTTAACGTTGTCTGGTTGCTTCTGACAGGAGAAGAATGGGTTGGATGTGGTTCCCCCTACCTATAAAGGGCTCAACTTGTATTCTTGTCTCCATCATCTCCAGATGGACAGATTATTGGTCTATCACAGATAGACCTTTCCGTCATGAGAACTAAGGCTCATTAATTGAGGGCTATTGCTTCTTCCTGAGATTAATTCCCTTCATTGGAGAAAGTTAAAAGAGCTACCTTCCGGTGGTTTCACACTAGCTTTCCTTCTTTTTATCTTAGATCTCTAGTGCACCAGATGCCATGTTTTTGATCCAGTTTTGATTAAGCTATGAATATAGGTTTATATTCTGGCAGTAGCTTACAGGCCAACTCGCGATTTTGTGAAGCCTCATGCGCGTCGCGGTGGAGATGATTAAGAAAATAGACCTTCCTCCATCTCTCCACGTGTCCTTACGGAGTTGTCGCGGAGGCTCGGGCATAATTCCTCTGCACACCACGCTTTCTCGCAAATTCGTCGCGGATGACCATCGTTGAGTGGACGTGGTGGGTATCAAAAGGGCGTGGTTACTGTGCATGACCCCTGCAAGCATACGAGAGAGAGAGAGAGAGAGAGAGAGAGAGAGAGAGAGAGAGAGCTAGCTAGCTAGCTAACATCTTTATCAGCTAATACTAAACTTTTCCTTGCTCTTATGAAGATAATGTAATAGACATAACGCCAGATCAAATTTAGACAATTTTAGCATAATGGCAATACATCGCAAACAGTACTAATACTACTGTAGATTTATTCAGTTAGAAAAGGTTGATCGACATCTTTTGCAATAAGTTAACGCCTTTACTTTATTCAAATACTTCTGAAAAAACTGCTGAACTTCTCTTTAACAAAGTAAATTTCTCCTACTGTTAAAATGAAAATGAATCCTCTGAGGTATAGCCAACTAAATTACAGACCCGGGTGGTTCAACATTTTGACTGAACTCAACAGCAATTTTGTGATGAGCAATCAAGTTGCCTACCCAACCAGGCGAATCTTCACACACTAAAAGGTATTATTCAGACTGTCATGGCTGGGATCATATCAGAATCAAATACCCACTGACCCATACAATTAATTCTTTGAAGAACTAGTTGCCAATGTCTTGGGATTTTCAGGCAGTGAATTTCACAAGTCAGACATAAGTAACGTCTAATCTTCCAGCGTTATAAAAATCAGTACCTCGCTACAAGTTATTGTGGGTGGCGAGTCCTACACAATTGGTCTCTAATGGAAAAATATCTGCTAAAGATTATTTGAAAGTAGCATCCATGAGATTTCGATACGTATTTTAGATAAAATGACAACAGCCAGTCAGTATGCTGGAATGCGCTGTCACTCTTAAGCACTAAAAGACGTTCCACTATCAATGAACGTGTTCCTGGTTTCCTTGCTGGGACCAATGCAAATGCAGGACCATTGCTTCCATTCAGTGGTCACATTTCCCACAGGTCTCAAAGTGGGTGGCGACCGATCCCATGACACATTAAAGGCAGACCTTGTTAAGCATGTGACATGGGGCAATGTAAAGATCTTTTCGAGTTGGGCAGCTGTTACTCCTCTACTGTTTCCAATGGAAATTCGGGGATTTAATCCAAAACTTTAAAAGCTATCATCACCCCAAAAGATGGATTCCACCTTATCAACCTCAGTGGTGGTTATACATGGGCAATGCTTTAAGTTTTTGTAACTGATGTCATTCAGTTTTGCCTCATTGCTGGAGAAGCCACCTTGTGTTAGGGCTTAAGAGCAATGCATACCCAATGGGACTGTAAGCCACTACGACCGTCTGGTCAGATCTTTGCCAGCGGCAAGTAAATAGAATACATGTAACTTAAAACATGCTTAACACTAAGCGATGGGGAAGCATGATGGAGCAGAAACTAAAATGAACAGTACCTGATGGTCCTCTCGCCATAGGTGAAATTTTAGTGGGTAAAATTCTGACAAAAAGTGCACGACACTGACAAAGAATAAGAAATGGAGGATGATTATATGAATGGGGTCGTTAATACTAACCAGTTAACATCAGAGTGGGATGAGGATGCAAACTGACATTGTCCACTGTAGCTACCTAAAGCAACCACTAACCTGTGAATTGGGGTGGGGTGGGGGTGTGTGATTGTAAATGAGTTGGCAGAAGAAAGAAAAAAACTCAAAATTGTTGCCACCCTCCTCTAGGTGGTTCAGGCTTGATATTTACTACATGTCACAACATGGTATCTGGCAAAACATTCTCAGTAGTAACCTTTCCTCAAGTATGTAGGATCCTCCATCATTTGATTGGTCAGAATAACAAGAAACCCTCTATTGGCAGAAAAGACTTTTCAGGAATTCAAGATAATTCTAGATTTTTGCCTTTTAACTGCAGAGTAGTGAAATCATTTTTATTTAGAACAAGCAATGCATCAAAAGTGGAAACCGCATGTTGATATAGCCTTCCATTCTGGAGAAGCGACATATAACAAGATTTTCAAAATGGATGTCATAATGGCCATATTCAGTATCAGACTGGCATCATTTCTATTTAGTATCATGGGGCCATCCATTTAGTACATATGCAAAAATCTGGCAAAGCTTGACCCCTCTACCAGTACACATGCATACTTTTTTTTACACACACCCCCCCCCACCTGTGTATGTACGCTTGAGGACCCTCCCATTCTGTAGAACTGCCTATATTTAAATCCACAGAGAATTGATCAGTGATTAATAATATTAACGTGTTTAATAAAATAGATGGTCCACCAATGTTGAATGTCTGGCTGCATAAAAGAAATAGCTGCATAACTTTCACAAGTTTGTCAAGTGTCCACTAAAATTCAAACGTCGACTGAACCGAGTCGAACAGGTTCCGTATTAGACTAATTATTATTGGTTTTATCCCCCCTCTCCTATGCATACGTACGTTATCAGTAGACCCCCCCCCCCATACGCAAGCATATGCATCTGGGTTAACCCCCCTCCCCCTCCATGCATACATATTAAATGGATGGTCCCCAACTAGACAGCATAAAAAGTAGTCTTTTGTTAAAACCACAATGTTAACATGACCAATAATCTTGATATAAGCTGCAATAGGATTTTCAAAATGCCCAATTTTGGCATTCATTTTAGCAATCAGTCTGGCACCATTTTCATTTAAGAACAACTTGACACATTTCAGTAAAACAAAACAACAACATTGACCATTCATTCATTAAGGAATAGTGATAATATGAATTTCAAGATGGCCACTGTGGCAGGCATACTGAATATCTGAATTGCACAATTAAGACCAACTAGACATCATATCATGATGATACAATCATCCATTAAAGAAGAGTGTTGATAATAATTTTCCAAGATGGACATCGGATTGGGACCATTTTCAATTAGCACCGACAAAACATCATAAGAAGTCTTTTGGTGAGATCTCCATGGCAAAATTACATTGAGAAGGAGTTGCAAGAATAAAATCTTCATTTGCAAACAACTCAAAATCATAAGATGTCTTTCCACTAAAACCTCATCTTGATTTGACTATTCGTCCAGGATAACAATAGTTTTAAGATGGACATCAGATCAACACCATTTTCTTTTAGGCTCAATTAGATATCTCAAGTATTTTGGTGAAAAACCCCATGCTGATATCACCATCCATTCAGGTGAAACAGCAATAAAAACATGTTCAGTATTGGAAGTCCTAGTGGCACCATTTTCATTTATGACAAACATACCAAGATAATGTTCCAGGCAGTTTAGAAGTAGCATTTACAAACTTGTGACAATAACGGATGGACATGAACAGCAGAACTATAAAAAAAACATATCATCAGCTGATATAAAACACACAGTTACTAAAACTGAAGAGCAGGCACACTGATTGGGACTCTTGGCAAGCATACTGAACACCATTACTGGGACTGAAGATATTAAGGAAACTGACATCGTCTTTAACATCACAACTATCTTATCAGTACACCATGGCAATTATCTAAAGATGCATGTCCATAGAGAAGCCAACGAAAGGAACAATGGCTTAAACTGCCACACATTATCATTTAACACATGATTTGCCCATGTTGAAGTAGAAAATAAAGATCAGATCAAAATTATCGACACCATAGATGTCAACATCTGCATTTGTATGGCAGTTTGCCAAAATGTGGGATCAATGGAATGCACAAGGCATTAATACTTTTGACTTACTAAAAAAGGTTAAAATTAATGTAATGCAAAATAAATATAGTAATATGCCATTAAAGGTTAAACAACAATTCCACAGACTATGGTGTTTCACCTGCCCTGCCCCCATGGCATACCACAAAATTTCCAAATAGAGGAAACAAGTAGGTTACTCTGATCTGATTTTGCTTGTGGCAGGCAGTATCCCTCAATATATATGCACTCATCAAGTTTCATCTTTGTACATACAACAGTAAGAAACTTAATGTAAAAAATTAATTAAGTCAGTGGAGTGTGAAAAATAGGTATTATGATCTTCTGTCTGCAATGTGCAGTACCCTTCCTGCTGAATCCACTCATCAAGTTTTATTATCATAAAGAAATTCCAACTGCAAACTGCACAGACCCAGATTTTCCATTTCTTAATGCACCTGAAGGTCTGGATCTGTGCAGTTTGTTAGGAGTAATCAGTAGAACAAACAGCATAGACCCTGATAAGCTGGCACATTATGCTATGCCGCATCAGGATCTTTGTTGCTTTCAGTTTTACTTGATTTATAAGTGAGTATATACGGTACATCATTGGCAACAAAGACAATGCTGTCAGGAAAGTAATATATATGTCTTGAATATGCTTTGTAGGTGATACAATTACTAGGTCACAGTTTAAGATATTCTACATGGGAAGAACATAAAAATATTCATTATTTTCTCAAGACCAATAATCAATGTTTATTCAGATTTATGTCTCAAATATTCTTTTTAAAAAAAACTTTGACATAGTTGTGGGTGCAAGGATAGGAGAAAAACATTGTTCCAAGTGTAACAAAAACATTCATTATTTTCTCAAGACCAATAATCAATGTTTATTCAGATTTATGTCTCAAATATTCTTTTTAAAAAACACTTTGACATAGATGTGGGTGCAAGGAGAGGAGAAAAACATTGTTCCAAGTGTAACAAAAACATTCATTATTTTCTCAAGACCAATAATCAATGTTTATTCAGATTTATGTCTCAAATATTCTTTTTAAAAAACACTTTGACATAGTTGTGGGTGCAAGGAGAGGAGAAAAACATTGTTCCAAGTGTAACAAAAACATAATCTGAATCACATATTGTCAAAAACAGGAATAATTCATTTATAATAAAGATATACAGGTCATGTATGTGTTCAGTACCCACTATTTTAGTAACATGTGTCATTTTAAGAATTTGATACCTTTCAATAGCGATTATTTGCATGATTTGGATCAACATACAATCTATGTTCCTTTAGAAGGTCATTATTTACAACCCCCAACAAACACATACAGCAAAACTCAATGTTACAGCATGTGAACAGTTTTGAAAGAAGTCAACCTAAAGGTGTGATCCAGTATAAACTGCATTGATTGCTGTACACTGTGATGTCACAATGAAAACTGCACATGTTGAAAAAACTGTACAGCCCTGTCTTGTGATAAGACACGACATGCTCTTTCCTTGACCTAGTTTAGTGCCTGGCCACCATTGTGAAAGTATATAGCGATCAATAATTTTCACCTTAAGGTTTCTTAATGGCAGCTAAGGTAGAGAGCATTCAAAAATAAGGTATGAATAGACTGGTTAGACTATGTTAGCATTAAATTTTAGAACAATAATTAATATTAAGATGAGTAAATGTGCATATGTGACCACATCAACATACACTTTAGTCTTGTACACTGTAAGCCATATTATCCTGTTTTCACAACAGGAGTTAATGATTAGTTTTGTATTTTAACCCTCATTTATTTATAAAGCACCCAGAGGGTTTCTATGACTTATCTGTCCTCACATTTCCTTTTCATATATGTATTTAAACTGAAGGAAATGTGTTGACAAAGCATTTTATATACCATAAAAATGTGAAATTGGGTCAGCTGTTTTGGCCATAATGGATATCAAATCAGAATGCTTTGATTTAAGGCTTACTATGTACCATAAGATGTGTTCCATTCAAAGCCCCATCCTGATGTGATTTGACAATCATGAGAGGAGTAGCGATAACATGGTTTTCAAGATGGTGGCTGTGGTGGCCGTACTGGATGTCCAGGTGCACCATTTTCATTTAGGATCAACTAGACAACATATAGTCTTCTAATGAAAATCGCATGCTGATATTACCACCTATTCAAGAGTGTAGCAGTAACAAGATTTCCCAGATGGCAGCCATGCTGAATGTTTGATCAGCACCATTGTCATTGAGAACCAACTGGACATCATAAGACATCTTGTAGTAAAAAGCCCATGTTGATATAAAAATCCATTCAGGACAAATAGCGATGACAAGAAATTTCAAGATGGCTGCTGTTGTGTGACCAAACTGACTGAATATCACCCTTTCCCTTAAGGACCAACAAGGCCTTGGGATGAACGTGTCGTATGTTTTATGGCAATCCTCCAAGTAGCTAAGAGGAGCAATAACAAACATGTGCTAAGAGACGGATAAACAAAAGACGATGGATGGCCATGAGCCATCCTAAAAGCTATTCTGGTCTATGACCAGTAGTGCTAATAAAAACAAAATGACCACAGTATGTGACAGCACTAAATTTTACCTGTTCCATATCCAGATAAAAAACAAGCAAGATACATCTTATTATAATCAAAGATTGCAGACAGATTTTTAATGACAACGTAAACCGAGCTCAGGCTATATGGATACTTTTTCCTGGTGAATAAGATAAACATTTAACAGATCCTTAATCTGAATAGTGTAATAAAATGAAGATATAATTTGAACAAAGAGGAGATTATTCTTAAGCTTGCTGCCAATAGTTGGTACGAACAACAAATATATAACAAGGATCATCATCTACTGCATTGATAGAAACGGTGTATAATTTCCTATAATATTCAAACAAAACATAAATGCATATTTCAAGTAACAAAATACATGTATACCAGAATCTCCAAAAAGCAAAACAAAAACAAAATTTGAAAAACAGAAAATGTAGTATTGAGAAGGACTGTTAATATATAAACATATACCATCACCCAAAAATAACAGTACATGAATCCAGATACTATCGCTTCTACAAGAATTCAAAAATAATCTTTTGTAATAACAATTTCTCACAATATTGCATTAAGAATTAATAGTACACTTCTGATTAATAGGAACCAAAAAAGTTTAATGTTTGATTTTTTTATGGCTGGGTTTATATCTTACCAAAAAATGAGGATTTTGTGGTTTTCTTCAAAATCACACATTTAAATACTCAATGACTATAAACTTTCTGTAGAAACCATAGGACCCTTCTCCAATCGATGAATTCAAGTACAACATCTTTTCACAAAATGATGAAAATTTATATTCATGAATAAGATCTATTTATTCTTGCGAAAGCGTATAAAATGCAAAACAAAATACTACATAACTCATTATACTCCGAGTGCAAGCAACACCTATACAGCTGGATCTATGCAGTTTTTAGGAGTAACCTGGAGAACAACCATTGATCCTAAACTGCCAGCATTTTATTTGCCAGAAGATCAAGGTCTATGTTGTTTGCAGCTGGACTTGACTTGCAGGTGAGTAAAGATGGTATCCCTGAAAGTTCTACATTAAGTTGGAGCCTCTAATCTTGCATGAGCAGTTCCACATACTGAGGAATGGGGACTGACAGCAGAACATCAGTGGTGAAATTAGCAAAAATATTTCCACTCCAGTAGCCAGACCCAACAAAATCACAATTATTCATTGCAATGAAATCATTTGGACTATTTTTTACATTAGTGAACAAATCCTGTCTCAAAAATTATAAACAGCTTCATCACTGTCTTTAGTTCTAATTCAACCAAGTTCAGTCTTGTATATTCAAAATCCTGATTATTCCCATGCTTAGTGATTTGTAACACCTTGTCCCAAACATATATAATTTATATACATATTCCATTACGCAAACTCTTTCATCTGAACCACTTGTGTCCAACGACAAGTTCAGAAACCATTCTCATATCCCACCCAAAATTTCAGAGAACCATTCTCATGTTCCAAAAGAATTAAAAGAACATCTCTCGTTTCTGATGAGAACCATTCTCATGTCTCACTCAAGAGACGAGTTCAGAGGATCATCCTCTATTGCAATCCATGATAATGTACATCTCAAAATCACTTCTAACAATGATTTTCATGTCCCAAAACAAATTCTGAAAATCAAGACTTCAATGTAAATTATGCATGATTTTCTACATGATGACATACTTGTCAGTACCATTTACTGGGAAATGTCCTCACTGTTTAATTTGTACAATATCTGAAACCTGCTAATAAATTGCAAACATCTTATAAAAGCATAACATAATCATTATCTTCAGAGACAGTTTTGTCTCAAGTGAATAAATTGCAAAAGTAACCTCAGAGTTATAATAACTTTAAAAAACACAACTTTGGAGACAGTTTTGTATCTAATGCCATATGCTGTCAAACTGTAGAGTGTACCTATACATAAGCTCTCATTTCTTTTCTAAAACTGTTACAATCTGCATTATGTCATTTGACATGAAATATACAAGAGGTTAAATTAAAAAATGTGGAAGTTACTATGGTTAGAAACAAGCAATATTTTTAAGCAGTAAAAGGTGAGATGGCATGCCACTGGCTTGGTGGTGGGACAATTTCCTGCCAGACAAAGCAAAAGAAAAAGCCAAAAGAGAAGTACCATCACCAATAATTTGTCATGCAAAGTAATCTTTCATCTTTATTACATACAAGGCAGGAAAGTCTTAAAAAAAACAAACAGAATATGCCAACAACTTAGTAGGATTCTTTCAATTTGGGCTTCAATTAAATGTGCATTTTGAGGGCACTGTCATGAATTGCTTTTCTTGCCACAACATTCTCAGAAATTATTGAAAAATATAAAGTGAATGCGTCTTTATATTCAACTGGTGATTTACTTAATTTCTCACATAATCATATCAAAGTACAGAAATTCATATTTTACAACAATAGTAACATTTTCCTGTTTGAATTTGCTGCATAACTTTCTCACAACATTTGACTGTAGCCTTGAAAATAAATAAATAATCCAAAAATGGGGCAACTTATTCCCATTACATGCATGGATTTTGCTTCCTTTCACCTGTATTTAATCCACACAAATCTATACAGCTTCGAAAAACAACAAACTTCACACTTATTTTTAATGATTTAACAGGAGTCTCATACAGGTATCACATACACAAAAACTGAAATAATTATACAAGCTAATGAATCAGCAAAAAAGAGATTACAAAGCATTTAGCAACAGCTACTGAGTAACAACTTTATAAAACACTCTTGAATACATCACCCTAAACTGAAATTAGTAAAAGTGTTGATATTTTATTAGGAGTGAATGCTGTTGTTGCTGGTGGTACAGTGACACTACCTTAATCAAGGTTAGGCCTACTATGACGGGGCTAGATTACAAACTTCAGGCCAAGTATTTCACCTTATCCACCATTATGAACCCTTCCATCATAGCCAATGACTAAAATTTTATAACATTACGTTATTGTTTCTTTCTTCCATAATGAGGCTGTAATCATCAAAATCAACATATCATTTAACATTATTGTAATATAATGTACAACCACATAAATTTTCATCACTTAATTAGTCTTAAAGTTATCGAGCTGAAGGGAAAGTGTTATGGAAATTTAAAAATAAAACAATGACCTTGACTTTCAAGCTATGACCCCTACAACCATTCCAATAAATAGAACACCTCATGGTTTTTCAATAAAATTCTATCTCAGAAATACTTGACTGGAGTGATACAGCATAAAAGTGGGGAAGATGGATGAAAACTCAGTCCCAAGCTAAAAGTACGCTAGGCAAAATAAAACCTTGTTAGATGCAT
This sequence comes from Sinohyriopsis cumingii, assembly GCA_028554795.2. Lineage (NCBI taxonomy): Eukaryota > Metazoa > Mollusca > Bivalvia > Unionida > Unionidae > Sinohyriopsis > Sinohyriopsis cumingii. The sequence goes on from CM068832.1 coordinate 42,182,941, forward strand.
CTTGATACCTTTAAGAATTCCTTCTGCACCAGTTTTCTTGCAAGTGCAGTGGTGGATGCTGTAGTACTTTCTATAATTTCACTATCACTTGCAGAAAAGTTTGTCTGCATTTCAATTCAGAAAACAACACTTCCTAAAGATGAGCTTTAAATGTATAAAATTTTCTTTCTTTATCGCCAATGGCTTGAAACCTACAGAATGCAAGTGTGTACAGACAGAAACAAAACTATTCTATGTCCACCACTTGTTTGCAAAAAAGCCAGGGACAAATAATTTGCAGTATAATTTTTCTATCCCATTGCTGGAATCTTTGGCTCCCATATGCATACCTACCTACTATAACATTGAAACCAATTATTTCTTCAACACTACCCTAGTCCTTTAAATATGTCAAAAGTATCATGATTTTAACTTCCATACAAAGAAACATAAACAGATAATGTTATGAAATTAAATATCATTCTCTGAAATCACATTTATTTTGTAGAATACCAATCTTCATAGATTTTGAGGCTACTACAAAGCATAAATACCCAAAAACTACTCCTTTTAATTTACCCCCCCCAGATATATACATATATATATATAAATCTGAATGAAAATGTAGCTTTTACTAAACCCCAAAAATTGCCGCCCCCCCCCCCCCAAACTGATGGATCATGAAAATGCCTCTGTAATAATTAGAGGTTACTGCAATAATGTTTTAAAAAATCTACCTCTAGGACTAATTAATAGCACCAGGAGAAAATGAATTTTCATCAGGGGCATATGAAAACTATGAAGCAAAATATTCCCAGGTGAAAAATATGAACTGAAGTATATCTACGCATGCAATAAAAGTATTTATCAGCAACCTGGAAACAATTTACATGCTAATTTAAATTTGAACTTCTTTTCATGATTGTTAACATTGCATGCAATGAACATGGCCTTATCTGTAATACATTAGAATGTTTAAAAAAAATTAGGAATAGTTCAATTTGTTTTCTTTAGACAAACACCTTGCAAATTTAATACAGGTTGTACTGCATGATCCAATAAATACTTTCTCAATCCCTGAAGATATCAGTTTGCTGAATCTGGACCATTATATGTTGAATTCAGGAAGCCCAGCCATTACTGCAATGATGAATCTGGGATACCATAAACTCATTAAGTCCAGGGACTACCACAGTGCTGCATCATGTCTATCATATGCTGAATTCAGAAACCACATGAGCTACCACTAGACTGAATGTGGGCTACCATATGTTTAATGCTGGAAGCTCAGGAGATAGAATACATTAATTCAGTTAAATCCAATGGTCTAGGTTATGACAATATTATTTCTTTTAAAAATAAAATTATCAAGAAAGCATTTTTTTCCCTCCGATAAAGCTTAATAGCTATGAATGATTCAAAACATGATGGATGTAAAATTTTACTGCCAATGGTTTCATATTAAAGAGCATTCTCTGCACAACAGAATTTATGCAGGGTAAAAAGACTCCTTTCCAGGTGACCTAACAACCATCTGATTTTAGAACTTGTAAGATCCTGCCGGTCTTTTTCTGAAGTTGTAGAAAATATTTATGGTACACAAAGACAAATAACAAGCAATGTCAAGAATTTTTCTTCAAACACTGCTAGACTTGCTGTTGCTTCATATTTTGTAAAATGCTCTCAAGACAAGCACAAAATCACTCTGGGAAGAAAAACAAAAGAAAATGGCAGCAAACAGACAAAACAAATTTTTGGAGTACTTCTGAATATTATCATAATTGGTAATTATTATGCTTGCTCAAGCAGACCCAAGATGAAATTACTCTACTGTTGTTTTTGTTTAAAAATATTTTTTAAAAAAAATAAAAAACAATTCCCATTTAGAAATGAATTATCAGACATTATTTACATTATTTCCCAAAATAATTGTTAGTATAAGTATCCATAAATTATAATTTCATCTGCAGTGTATGAAGAGTTTCCATGGATTATGGCACAAAAATGCCAGCCAGTTTGGAGAGAAATTTCTGAGTGCAGGGGTTTGTCCCAATAGGTAGTAAAAGCAAGAACACTACAAAGCACAAGTTGCAACCAGAATACCCCCATTTCTCACAATCAAAACATGGTGTAGTCCATCATATTTATCATGGAAAAATGCCAGTAACAGATTATTATCTATCAACTTTAGCTGGCCCTGATAAGATGATTTATATTCACTGTTATGATTATAATACTTGTTTATATAAAATACATGCATAGCCCTCATCTGCTTTGTTGCAAATGTGAGACTGGTAGTAGAATGGATACAACACCATGTGTATTTGCTTCTAAGTCAAGTCCAACTGCAAACTACACAGACCAGATCTGTTGCTGAATAATGTACAGGCTAATCTGGGAGTATTTTAGAAGAATAAACAACACAGACCCTGATGTGTCAGCACAATATGCAATGGTATATCAGGATACACGTTGTCTGCTGTTGGACTTGACTTACAAGTGAGAATATACAGTACACCAACTGAAGCTCTCTCCATTGGCAGATGCAAGTCACATTCCTCTTCATAAAGTTCAAGGTCAATTTGGGTAACAAAACAATATGCTAAATGGGTTTTTAATTCATGAAAAAATTATTTAAGAACAAAAAAAATCTAACAGTGCATGTTTAATTTACAGGAGACATACATTTTTATATGACATATATACTATCCACATTATTTCTGCATGCAGTTGTCAAAATTCCTTCTGAAAAGAGACTATTACCCTGAATGACCTCTGACCTTTGGAGATCTTCAATACATTAAAAGCAACATTGGTAAGCAAAGATTGATTCAAGTACTGACTCTTATCTGCCAGTATATGCTGTGATGGAAGATCTTGGTTTATGCTGTCTGCAGTTGGTAAATATGGATATCAAGATTTCACTTTCCCCAAACTTGGCCATATTTATAACTGCATATTGGAAGTAACCCTCAACATTTAGTGAATAACAGAAAAACACTCTTACAAAATTTATATCAAACTCTCCTTTTATAGTTTTCTACATAAACATCGTATAACAAAAGAATCAACAAAATCGCTGTTTTCCGGCAACAACGATGGCATCTTTTAAAAAATTTAGATCTCTTCAAAATGGGGGATTCTCAAAAATAAATAAAACTGAATTAAAAAAATTCTCAAGCTAAATTCCCTACTTTTAAGATTTAAGTGGATTTCCAAATTTCGGTAAACAAAGTCCAAATTTGGATTCGATGCCATCAAAAGTGGCTAGTGCCAGTCTGTAGCCACCAATATGGTCAGGATTGCGTGACAATTGTTCTTCTAAGTGCACAGACTTGGCCTCAGATCCTTCTGGTCGTCTGAAAATGAAATTTAAAAAAATAAAAATGTTATCAATAAATTAAAATAAACACAGGAAAACCAGCAGCAGCAGTATGACTTGATCACAAATTATAAATACTGTGGAACACTTTGTGGGTTTCATATTTCATGATTTGGGTAAAAAAATAAATATTCCTGGGTACCTTATCTTGTGGACCTATCATTTATACTCACCCCCAACAACAATGCATTTTTGTCAGTAAAAAATTAAACCAGGATTAATTTCCACACATTTGCAAGCAAACAGATGTTATGTAAATATAATTTGCATTGTTTGTTGGCTTTTCTCCACGATTATATGTTATGCATATCTGAATTTTGTAACTGACCTTAGTCCAAAACCAAATTAAGGGTATATCTGACCAGTGACATTTATTTTGTAAACAACATAATACATAGCAAATATTTTGTAAATGACCTTAATTTAGATCTCTTCAAAATGGGGGATTCTCAATAATAAATAAAACTGAATAAGAAAAATTCCTCAAGCTAAATTTACTACTTTTCAAGTCCAAATTTGGATAACATAATACATAGCTAATATTTTGTAACTGACCTTAGTCCAAACCAAGTTAATGGCCTATCTAACCAGTGACATTTATTTTGTAAACAACATAATACTTAACTAATATTTCTCTATAATTAAAGATTATATATTCAGATTATTAATGGATGTAAAAATGTTTATTTCGAACTGAATGCATAACCAGTCTTTGGTACAACTCGGCTGGGGTTGAAACCCATGGTCTCCTGCATCCAATGCAGATGCTCTAACCACTAGGCTACTGGAGCAGCCATTAGAATGGACACTGACTTACATCCTGGCTGTATTATGGTGTCTTCAATGTTGTTTACTTGAAAAATTACTCATTCCCACCTTTAGATCTGAGTGGAATCAGTTTTATTGTTGTGTTCAGATTTTAATTTGGCCGGATTTATTATCATTGGAATTACAAAGTGCTCATTAAACTAAATCAGTCAAGGACATTTTGGATTGTATTACTGTGGCACACCAAGACATTCACTATTGGAATTTACTTGGAATACCACTGGAATTCAATTTGGAACCCTATACATTTGTACTTGATAGAACGTTTAGGATTATTTGGGAATTAATTCACAATACTCTAAGTTCTTTTTAAATTTTCACTTTGTATTCTAGAGAAATCAATTTGTTGAATTTTATAAAACTTTCTTATTTTAGCTCTTTTCTGTTACTTAGTTTAAGACCATAGTCAAAACACAGGTTTAATACCTACTGCAGTAATTAAGTTGAGAATGCTAACATCTGGTGTAAATATGTATATCTTAAAAGAAAATATGACTTCTTTTTCCACATCTGTGTTAACACATTTAATACCACTAATGTGCAAACCCCAAGTGGCAGAGTTGTCTATAGTACTCACCATCTCATTTCTGAGAGTGTTTGAGTCTCGGGCTCGGCAAATGTAGATATATGAGAAAGCTTGCTAGCAGCTTCTTGTGGGTCAGTGTTTTTTTCTGGGGTTTTCCTGGGTTCTTCCTCCACCATTTATACTGGCTGCCATGTATAGCCTTGTGCTGAAAAATGGTGTTAAACCCTACAACCACTATTGTGATCTTAAGTAATTGGGAATGCATATGTTCTTAAAGATTGCTATTAAAACATAAAGCTTTCAACAATTAGGGTTTTGATAGTTGAACAAAGCAATCGCTGCCATATTTAACAGTTCTGTTGCAAGTGAATTTCAGCCAAAAATTAAAATCAAAATGTCACTGACACCGACAGATTAATGTATTAAACTCAAGAAAGCTGTGCAGCTGACAAGACAAGCTTGGCAGAATCAGCTGGTGGGAACCCCTTATATATGATTACTGTGACTTTCCATGCTCCACATTTGGGTCCAAAAACTTTGGGAGAAAGACGGTGCTATTTATGCACACATTGTTATTGCTGGTGTTGAACCAAAAGATTTGAGGATATCAAGTTAATTTTTTTAAGAAATTGCTGACTGATAAAAGACAATCATGCACCAGACTTGATTATATTTTGGATCAAATTGGGTGTCAGCTTGTGCCAGGCAGTGATTGGACAATGGAATCAAAGGAATATGAGTGGGTGACCATTTATGGCTTAGACAATAACAATAAAAGACAAACAACACTTTTTCTTTGCTATCACCAAATTCAGACATGCAGATTACTCTGCTGTTGTTTATTTTGCAGATGATGAAATGTGCTAAAATGTACTTATGTGAGATATGTGCTTTGGGAAATAAAGATGGATACAAACAGTAAGTAAATCTACATTTACAACTACACATCAAGTATAGTCTCATTATATATACCCGTTTGTTTGTACCCCTACCGATTTCAATAATGAAAACATTTAATGTGATAAAAAGTCCACAGAACTAAGTCAACTGAATCACCGATTTATAATTTTTAACCTGACTGTGACCAGAATGGCACTAATACTGGCATCCTCTTCACCTTTCATGCTTAACGGACTTTCCATGCTAACACAGCGTCATATTGCATACATTATGGGTTAGTTTATTTCCATCTGACAACATAATTACGTAGTTCATCCTATTCGGTAACTGCCATATAATTCTGTAAATTACCAGAACGTTGAGAGTTTGGAATTATATCCCTTGGCCTTTGCATACATGAACATAAAAATTAACTCGCTTGTTAAATCCACGTGAAAGGCAAATTTGTTGTTGTCATTCTATTCAACATTGTAAATATCGGAAGCAGACGACATATGTATGTGTCATGCATACACCCCTTTGCTGAAAATAAACTTGTCCAGGAACTGGAAATGGATCTCGAGCATGTCTGTCTATTATATTGAAAACTTCCGTTAAGCATGAAACGCACAGATGATGATGGTGTTAGGGCTACTCTACTCAGTCAGGTTAGAAATTATAAATCAATGAATGAATTGACTAAGTTACTTCCATTTTTTATCATATTAAAGTTTTTCATTATTGAAATCAGTAGTGGGGTACAAACAAACGGGGATGTACAGTCAGACTATAGAGTTATTAGAATCTTACAAGAGTTTTCATCTTTGCATTCAAGTTAAACTGTAATGAACCTGTTTCTGTGTTCCTCATCATGCATGTACTTATTCTAATGTAAATTTCACATTCTCAGCACTGTAGATAACCGTGGTATTAAAACAAAGAAAGAAATACATGATGTCTGTTGGCTTGTTTGATATTATCTTGGGACTTCATATTTAGCGGTTTAGCTCACCCATGAAAATTGTAACCCCACAAATTTGAAGTGTTTCACAGCATTTATCAAAGTGACCTAATTTTCACTAATGGCATATAAATACTCATCAAACATGTACAAGGTTTGTGATTCTAAAAGCAATAGTTACTTTGGGCTATTCCATTTAAACATACCACTACACCATGGACGGCAAAAAAAAAAACTTCCATGCATGGTCATCAATAAAAAATAATCACTTCTGTGCCATGTCATATCAAAAGAAAAATGCTTCCATCGGTGGTGCCTGTTTTTTTTTAACCCTTTACCTCATGCAAGCGCATTTGGATGCCTCTACTCCATTTGCATGGAAGTGCCTTTTGACACCTGCTGTAAACATGAGCCATTTTAAGCGTTCTTTTTTTTTTTGCGCCACCTTTGGAGGAAAACCCCTATTAGATACTACATTCATTTCTGTGAATGACCCTTACGTCAGATCACGTGGTCACTGTTTATGCTCTGGTCGAAATCTGCTATTTAAAGCAACTGGGTTGTATTCTCCAATCTCCAAAATGAAGGTCGCGGATTTCGTTCAGTACTTACCAAGTTTTCATGATTAGAATCACAACTATGAAAGCTTCAATAACTTAGGTAGAGGCACTGATTTTGATGTAGGCAGCAATTTGTTTTTATACATTATCAAATTCAGATGACTTAGTGATGTAGACGCAGACAAAAAAGTTGTAAATTTTGATTGGTCGCACGGCTGCACTGACTTGACGGTGAATGAGTTCTCTCAAGATTTTAAAGCACATAAAAAATTCTTCCATGAAAAATAATTACACAGCTATAATGATTGGACTTTACTCTTAAATTTTTCCATACATAATAGATGTGTACCAAAAATGTAAAATGGTTAAAATTGCTGTTAAACATAACATACACTACATTGCTAAACAGTTAACAGACAGGCCTATGTGTATGGAGTCAAATAGGGAACAGGTGTTCTATTTATAAGTGCACTGCACTGGGTAACTTTGCAACATGTGTACTGAAGGCCTAAAAAGCCATATACTCTATGAGGTAAAGGGTTAATAATATGTTTCTGTCATGCCACTGTTGTGTTTTTCTCTTCTGTCCCCCTCCTTTTAACAAAAATAACATCATTCCAGATTGCTCATCGTAATTCGCATAATTTCAGGTAAAAGAAATACAAAATTGGCAATTTCCGATGAATTGTAACAGAAATATGAAAACAATCGGAACGTGGATCTCCGAAAGTTTTCGGATGTAGCCATATACGGTATGGATGCTGCAGCTGAATATTTAGAACATGACTAAAAATGGTGAAAGAAAGACAATGCAACATGTGGTCCGTCGAAGATATGGGGATATGGCTGACTTCGGTCGGCCTGGAGTCAGCTGTGGCTAATTAAAGAGGTGAGAACTCGACCACAGACAGATACAAGGTTGAGACATTCTTCAGCCTCAGAATTAAGTTTGAAAATCGTAGATTTGAAACTCTGCAAACTTAAAACAGTCCCCTTCTCTTAGCTTCCATTTGATTGGTTAGAACTATTTTTATAACAAGCACGTGCTTCTGAAGGAGAAAAAAAAACATGACCTTGAAATAAACCGGATTACACACTTTCTCAAGCAACTTCACATAACCTTTTATGCTAAACTGCGCGTAGCATAATAAATTTTGTACTGATGTTTAGCTCAGGCATTCAACTTTGTATGCATACTAAAATTATGACATAATATTATACATTTATGAAATACCAGGCCATTTTCCCACGCTACAGCTCGATGTGGCCATGATCGTGCCCACTTAATATGCAAGTGCAACACACAGAATGGAATACTGTCTTCTCATTGGTTGACTGAAAATGAGGTACTGAACCCAGGGATAAACTGATGTTAAGATGACTATAACGGGGACAGTATTCCATTTTTTGCGTTGCACTAGCATATTAAATGGGCGCGATCATGGTCATGTCAAGCGACAGAGTGGGCAATTGGTCTGGCATTCCATAAATTTATAAATACTACGCAAAAGTTTATGCGTATGAAGTCGAATGCCTGAGCTAAACATCGGTACCAAATTTATTACACTATGCGCAGTTTAGCTAAAAATATCAGCGTCGATTCTTCAATAGTTAGCGTGAGAAGTCAGAAAATTGTCCTCCCTTGCAGTATTTTATACTGCATGTATGACTGATAATTAAAATGTAAGCAACTATGCACACCCCTTGACTCTTCGTAGAATGCACGCGATTCGGTCATACCAATTGTAACTACTCAACTATCTCCGTATCAACTAGGGAAAAGTGGCGAAGTGATCCGAATAGTTGCATTATACGACTTACGGAAGTTAGGCTTGTGTACATTTTTCACTTGTGGGTTTAATATTTACGACTGTGTGCCTGTTTTATCTGTTGATTGGTACTGTCTACAGACTCCCAATTTTTTTATTTAGTCACTTTATTACAAGCTTTGATTTGTACATATATAAAGTTTCTGTCCATTAGTACAGAATGAGAAAACTTCATGTGCATATAAATGAAATCTTGCTGTTTTTGTATATGCAGTTTTCTTTGCCCAAAGACCAGGGATAAAATGGGAGGGATATAAAATTAACTGGCTCATGACCCTAGGTGTTACTATGCCCAAACTTTTCTGTTGAGTTACTTTATCAAAAAACCTCATTTGTTGAGTTACTTTATAAAAAACCTCACCTTGTCACCATGGGAATGGGTTGAAAGAAAAATGTTTCAACTGATCTTCAGTAAATCGATCGATCAATCGATGTATCTATGTATGTATTTATCTATCTGAATGAAGTATTTACTTTCATCTTGAGATAAAATTGGAGGGACATCATCATATAGTTCTTGGTGATGAAAAGGTAAACGAAACTGAAAAGATTGATTTTTGCTCAACAAGTATATTTTTAAAGTGGTTGTCCAAGTTTCTAAAAAAAGTAAATATTAAGGCATTGTTAAAATCGTTGTATACTTGGTTCTTATTAAGCATATTGGCGTGCTCATTTTATCTCACCATTTGAACTCATAGTCAATATATTTCTGTGTAGATATGTTAGGATATTCACTCTGATCGACATGGAACAAACATTTTATTCAGAGTTTAACTAAAAGCAAAATTACAAAGCTCAAGATAATGTTATTTTGGAAACACTCCATTGAGCGTTTCCAAATATTAACCCTTATCCTATGGTATTTAGGTCTACACTAGGGGCAGAAGTCTTTGTACTCGCTTACAGCAGGTAAGGGTTAAATAAAGAATTGACAAGAGAGTTTATCGATACACCTGCTGCTATTTAAGCTAATTTTCACCTATTCATGGTGAAATTAACTGTAACAAAGGACTTGTCAATTTCAATGTACATTAACACAATTATGTCAGATGTACTCTTGTGTAGTGTTATGTGAACTGTGTAAATTTTTACCTTGAGTGTGGCCATGCAGAGTTAATCTCCTAGTTTATCTTCAAATTGATGGAAAGAAATGCAATATATCATTTAACAACATTGGTTTTCATATTATGGGATATATTCCCTCAGGATTTTACATTCTGGTAAAAAAAAAATTATGCCTAAAGTCACTCCAACTCCTGAGTTTGGAAATTGTATATGTAAATCTACAGGATTCAGTATTGGTGCTGGACATTCCTCCAACTGCACCCACCTGATATTTTGTATGTATGTATATATATATATTCAAACATATTTTTTTAAAAAAGAGATACGGATATATGTATATGCAAGGTTGTTTTCTTATTATTATTGGTGTACTTGTCTTAACACATTAACCCCTGGAGGTTTTTGTCATTTTCTCCTGAAATTCGAGTAGGAAACACATTTTGAAAGCTATTTCTGAACAGATCCGAAAAGCAAATTTTTAGTAAATTGTGTTTCTCCGAGAATACTTACCCGATCACATTAACGTTAGGGATATAAGCCTGCTACCTCTAGAATCCAGCCCTACTAAAAGACGAAAATTCATCTTTTCGGTCTATCTCATATAGACCAAAGGGTAATAACTCTTGCCCCTTACCTCCCCTTGCCACTGCCAGGTGTCACTAGTTTTTTAAGCTGAGCAATATATATTATACGAGGATGCTCGCATAGCGGGGTGGTTGGGAGGGTTTTTAAGTAATGTAATCGGGTAAGTATTCTCAGAGAAACACAATTTACTAAAAATTTGCTTTCTCCTTCAAATACGTTCCCCGATCACATTAATGTTAGGAGAATAAGTAATAGGAGGAGGGAATGCTGAGCATCCTACCTCCACCCCTGGTACCTTCTAGGGAATGATGGTTGGATTCCCCATTTGAATGATAACCCGTTCTCCTAATTTCATCAGCAACACAGCCTAGGGTCACGTGATATGTGACCCCTATATATGGTTAAAAAGATAGTTATTGAAATCTTCTTACCTACGAAATTTCACTGGCGAATCCAGCGAAGCTGATAGCTGTGCTGATAGTTTTAAATGGGTCTGGTGGTCATCTGGGCTGCCGACACCAGACCTACCAGATTCAAGGTTTGCCTCTGCGAAGCCAAATCTCTGAGATAAAAACTGGAGAAGGTTGACTCTGCATGCCAGCCTACAGCTTCTATTATATCTCGGATTGAAACATTGCGTTCGAATGCCAGGCTCGCCAAGATTGCTCTAATCTCATGAGCTGTAATCTTCATGAGGCGACTCTGATCTTGTGAAACCTCAGAGTACGCTGAGCGTATAACCCACTTCAGCCATGAAGCAAGGGCTTGAGGGGTGATATTCCGTTTACCACCTTTGACCAGAAGAAAGAGGCGCTTACGTGTGTCCCGACACGCCTCTGTGCGTTTTAAATAGTGCTTGAGTGCACGAACAGGATCTTGCATGGCTGCTGCTCTTGACTTATCTATGGAAGAGAGTGAGCGAATGATGATTCTTTGATTGCCAATGGATGGTAACTTATTTTTGGCTACAAAGCCTGGTTGCATCAGGAGGACCACTGAACCATCTGATCTGAACTGAAGAAAGTTCGGGTCACTGGAAAGGGCATGTTGCTCGCTCACCCTGCATGCTGAAGCTAAGGCTATCAAGAAACATGTTTTGTATGATAGTAGCTTTAACGAAGTGTGGGCTAAAGGTTCAAATTTGTCTGAACTGAACCATGTTAAAACCCAGGACAGATTCCATTTTGGAAACAGGGTGAGGGATTTTGGTCGATTGAAATCAAAATTGGCTAAAAGATCTGATAGATCTTTGTTATGCCCAATATCACATCACATCTACCATGATGGCGGAATGTGTCTGATATCATGGAGCGGTAGCCTTTGATAGTAATTGGGGCCAACTGTTTCTCCTCGAAAAGCCAGAGAAAAAAAAGTCGGCCAGTTGATGGATTGAGACACTCAAAGAGACGATGTTATTCATAATGCACCAGTCCCTGAAAACACGCCACTTTCCCTCGTAAGCCTTCAGAGTGGAGGGCCTTCTTGCTCTTGAGATTCTCTCCACAATCGAAGGTTTAAATTGTTTGCCTCGCAAGGCTGCCCGGACAAGAGCCAAGCGTAAAGAAGAAGACGGTCTGGGCAGGGGTGGAACATCTGTGACCGCGGTTGTTTGAGAAGATTTGGGCTGGTTGGAATCTTCCTGGATAGATCTATCGCTAGATCGAGTAGATCGGTGACCCACGACTTGTTCCATCTGAGAGGGGCAATCAGAATCATCCGACAGTTCTGACCCCTTAACCTCTGGATTATTTTCGGTAATAAAACTGTGGAAGGGTAGGCGAATGCCCACAACCCTCCCAGCTGATTGACAGAGCGTCCACGGCCCAAGCCTCTGGGTCTGGAACCGGAGAGACGAAGGTGGGCAACTTGCGATTCCACCTTGTCGCAAAAAGATCGATCATTGGATGCCCTCAAAGTGTGCAAATCCGAAGAAAGACTGATTGATGGAGTAACCATTCTATGTGAATGACTTGACCTTTCCTTGATAGAGTGTCGGCCAAGACATTGAGTCTGCCGGGAATGTGTCTGATTTGTACGTTGATGTGGAGGTTGTCGCACCAACTTAGAAACTGCCAGATCAGAATGCACAGGTCTGGTGATTTGGTGCCCCCTTGTTTGAGGAGGTAAGTCACCACCACAGAGTTGTCTGACATAATGAGGACAGTTTTTCCTGAGAGCTGTTCCTTCCAGAAATGAAAGGCATTGATGACAGCCCTCATTTCTAAAAGGTTGATGTGGAGAGGCCTCTCCCCTGGCTCCCACGTGCCGCTGACTGTAGTGAAGTCCGGCAACAGGTGGTCACCCCAACCATAGGTACTGGCGTCGGTACATACCGTTATCTCCGCTTGGGGAATCTCCAGAGGAATCCCCGTGGACAGCCGACCGGGGTTGTGCCACTGACGCAGGAACGATCGTATCTCGGGCGTGATCATTATTGTTTGATTGAGGGGACTTGAAAAGGGGCGCCATTGTGCCAGTAATGTCATTTGTAAGGGATGCATAAAAAGACGGCCAAGCGGGATCAAGTCCGCCACCACATTGAATAATCCGAGGAGTTGCAAGAATTCTCTCGCTGAAATCCATGTCCTGTTGGAAACGGACACGACGAGTTTGATGATCCAGATTACGCGAGTGCTAGGAAGCCGTACCAGATTCAGATCGGTGAGAAACTCCATACCCAGATGGACAAAATGCTGGGATGGACGGAGATCGGACTTTTTCCAGTTCACGAGAAAGCCTAGATGATCTAAAAGCGTTAAAAGATCGTTTCTGCCTTTGAGCAGAATAGAACTTACCATATGTTTCTGGAGGATGTCGTCCAAGTACACTGCCATCCCTGTAGACAAAGTCGAGCGGAACAGGGTGACGACGCAATCCATAACCTTGGTAAAAGCCCAAGGGCTGATGTTGAGGCCAAAGGGTAGGACCTGGAACTGATAAACCGCGTCGCGGTAAGCGAATCGGAGAAATTTCAGTGACGTGGGGTGGATAGGGACGTGAAAATATGCGTCGGTCATATCTAGACTGACGGCATACTCGTCCCGCCGGATGGAAAGACGGATTGATCTCACCGTTTCCATCTTGAATTTTGGTGGTAAAATGTATTGGTTGAGGCGACACAGGTCGATGATCGGCCTCAACTTGCTGTTTGCCTTCTGGATAAGAAACAGCCTGGAATAAAACCCCAGCGATTGCAGTTTTTTCACAATCTCCATCGCCCGTTTTTCTATGAGCGACCGTATCTCCTGTTGTAGAAAGGTATCCTTCTCCCGATCAGACGGTACGTCCGTGAAGAGAGGAGAGGAGGACAGGGGAGGGGGTTGGATAAATGAAATCCGAAGTCCTTCCGAAATGTCCTGGATCACCCAATTGTTCTGAGGAAAAAAGGTGGTCCAGTGGTCCTGAAATTGCAGGAGGTGGCCGCCCACAGGTAGGCTGTCCGCGGGTGGTGGAGAGGGTATGTCAATTTTTAGAGTTAGGAGGCTTGAAGACGGAGAAACTTTGTTTCTTACCGCCTCTGTATTGTTGCCTCCTAGCTTGGTTAGACTGTTGTCTCCTGGCATTGGGTTGGGATCTATACTGCACATTTGATTGTAAGGATCCCTTGTCCCTGGTCCGCCAATCATCCCTCCGCTGTGGCAGGGACTGATTTTTTTCTAAACCCCTGTGAGGGTTGGGCGGTGAGTTGGAGGGGCAGTTCCTGAGCTGCCTGCTTCCGAACTACTTCAATTTTTCCACCAAAGAGTAAAGGCGACCCAAACAGAGTCATCCATAAAGCCAGAGTATGATGGGGCTTGAGTGACGTGGACTGTAGACATGCGTCACGTCGTATCAGGTCTAAGTTGGCAGAAGCAGTCAACGCATTAGCCATGGAATGGTGAGCTGCCCTGTTAATAACTCTAGCAATCCGGGCCGTCGCTTCCCAAGCGTGGTCATTGTTGGATTTTTCTGTGAGTCGGAAAATGGCTAATGAAGCCAAGTCTAACATTGAAGACGTAGCGACTACGTTCCGGACTAGCTTTGACATGGCATGGAACACATTTTTGTCCACTTTGTAAAACAGTGGAGCGGACATGTGAACTGCTGCCATATTTTTGTCCAGGGCCGGAAGATCCGTACTGAAGGCATCTGAACGAGTTTTGTACCAGCGATACGAGAACGTCACTGGTACTTGGCTTTCTGAAAAGAACGCCTTAGCATTCCCTGGATCACCTATTCGTCCTGATAGACGATCAATGATCTCCTTAATTTTTGCCGACTGGGGAAGGAGCCAGAAGTATGGCGTCTCTTCCTCCCCATCAAGATCTACAGACGCCTTAACTTTGTAGTCTTGAGTGGGGGTAGGAGGTGGAGGGCATTCTGAAGTTGCCAACACCCTATAAATTTCTTCCACTGCCGCCTTGAAGCCAAACTCAGTCCGTTCCATGGTTGGATCTGTGTACGGCTGATTTGCAGGAGTTTCGTCACCCTCACTGTGTGCCGAGTCGAGTTCTGTAATAGCTTGCATTTCTGGATAGAGCATACCAAGTGGCATAGATGACGCGATTCCATCATCCTTAACACTGTCACTAACTCTCCCTTGTGGATAAGCCAATGAACATATGGACGGCTGGCCCTGCCGGCTGGTTTGTCTGGCTTGTGGTCGGTCTGAATGTTGGCGACGATCTGCTATCACCGGTACCGGCTGCTCCAATGGCCTGGCTGGATGGACAGATTTCTCACCAAAATCTCCGCCATAGTATTGGTATGTTGCCGGCGGTACAGCTTGATGGATGGATTTATCACTAAAATCCCCGTAAGTCATGTTTGGTCAGACCATTTTAGCAATAGGGTCCCCATGCTGGGACAGCTGGACGGCCAGTGACGTGAGGTTGTATAAAGAAATGGATCCGATGGATCTGGTAAAAACCCCATGCGTCCTGACTTACAGCCCAAAGGCCACGCTTGGACATGTGGGGGGGACTTATGCCCACTGGGCAGCCTAAAATTGGGGGAACATTCCCCCATAGACTCAGAAAAAGCTGTGGAAGCGAGCGAGGGAAATAAGGGTAATATCTGGCCTGATGTCAATAGCTGCGTCGTCGTTTCCGGGACCAAACGACGCATCTGTTCAAAGTTGGACTGTTGTACCCTGTCAACATTATTTTCCTCCATTGCCGCTGTTGTTACTGTGGCTGACGGTTGCAAAGGATAAACTTCAGGTGGAGGGGGGACCCCAACGTCCCCCACAAGGCTCGCCATGGAGGCTGTCTTCTGATGTATACTGAGGACATCAATGCTATCTTTCTTCGACTTCTTCCGTCTATCTCTCCCTTTTGCTGCCTTCTGGACTACATCCGCCCACATTTGCTCTGTCCAAGTATTACACACGCTGCATGGTACAGATGATGTACACTTGGTACATACAATACAAGAGTCATGGTTGTCTTCTTTTGCTTTGAACTTTTTGCATTTCATGCATTTGGTTGACATTTCTAATGAAACAACACAAGAAAGAAAACAAAGCACAAATTATCAATTCAGCATGTTATTAATTCGCTAATACCACAACCATTACTAACGGAGTAAGCGAAATTAGTCAGTGTCGCGTTAACTCTTAATTGACAACACGAGTTCCGCGATAGCGTGTGTAACATGGTCTTCAGTAAATGAAATCCGTAAGGGTGACAAGGTCACTCAATTTTGAAAATAAATGTTAAAATAATGTATACAACCTGTAGAAGAATGATTGTCCAACGCAATAAATGCAAATTTAACTTCGGATGGTCCAATTTAACGCTAAGATGGCTTGGATTGTTTGGAGGTATAATGTACGTGTTATCCGTACAAGCGAAGCTTAAAAACTAGTGACACCTGGCGGTGGCAAGGGGAGGTAAGGGGCAAGAGTTATTGCCCTTTAGTCTATATGAGATAGACCGAAAAGACGAATTTTTGTCTTTTAGTAGGGCTGGATTCGAGAGATAGCAGGCTTATATCCCTAACGTTAATGTGATCGGGGAACGTATTTGAAGGAGAAACACAAAATCCCAGGTGATCTTTCAATAACATACTGCCTAGTTGTGTTAGAAACATCACTTATCATTGGCTAAAAGCAAAAGGGTAAAAGTTGGAGTTCTTGTTTTTGGTGCTAAACGGTGCCATTATTTTTGTATCGAGACCACTCTTTATTCCAAATACCCATCTTATCCTACTTTTTGCAAGGGTTCATCTGTCTGTTTGCAGTTCATACCGGTCTGCCTTACATCTGAGACCAAAAGATCTAAAATCAGGACACAAAATCCAATTCCGATCATGGGCAAAATTTGGGTAGAAAAAAAAAATCGGGTCCAAAAAATGAGGTTTTTCTTTCTGCATTTTGTAGTGAAACTAGAAATTCCAGATTATTTGGTATCATTGTAGAGCTACATCTGTCTACCTTTCTATAATACCATACATTTTAGTGTATCATGCATGACCAAGACGCTACAGAGCTCGGCAGTAGGCTCCTACCTCCTGCCATGTTAACTCATAGCTAGAGGTTAATGTGTTAATTGTTCAACTATTAGGCCTGTCAGATTTCAACAATTTTCAGCCATAATGGTCTTGTTTGATCCACAGATGCATTTAGTTTAATAAACCAAAAACAATTCCATGGAACAGTTTTCATGTGGGAAAAAGAAACATCTTGAAAACAGTCTTTTTTCATTGCTTTTCACAAGGTCAACATATTTTATAGAAAAGAAAAAAAAACAAACACGAGTTTCACAGTGACTTGTAAATAATTGCCAAATTTTACCAACTAATAATTCGACATCTGAACTTTAAATGAAAAGGAACATTTATTTTAGACACCATTTACTGTCAGAATTTCAAGATATTATCATTTTAGAGGAACTATTTCAAAACTTGCACTTTTCTATGTGAGCCGGAAATGGACTGGTTCCCAGCATGTTGTTCTCATCTTATTACTCACTGTGGGTTTGCCATTGGCTGGCCAAATACAGTTTGGTACTCTCCATAAATAAATCACTGTCACTTGAATCTGCAGTGTGTTGTACGATAAAAGACCAATTCCAGCCAGTTAATGTAAACATTCATAGAAAAGTCATGAGTTTTGAAATATTTCCTCTAAAACAATGATATCTCTGCATTCTCACTGATTTGAAGACAGCAAATGGTGTCTAAATGTTTTACATGAGCTAAAGTTTAGATCTGAAATGATAAATTATTGAAAATTGGACAAATTATTCATAACTCACTGTGAAAAAAATGGTTTTTATGGTTTTATATGTCAACCTCATGAGAAACTACCATATTTCAAAATAGTATTCTTTGTCATGGGAAAACTGTTTTGTGGAATTGTTTTTGGTTTCAAACTACATACATCTGCGGATCCAACGAGTTCTGTGTGGTTGAAAATTGCAGACATTTTACAGGTGTAATAGTTGATAAACTAAGACAAGATACAACAATAATTAATGTTTTCTCTCTTTGACAACATGGAGCAATAAGGTTAAAAATATATTAAAAAAACACAAAGAGCTTAACTTTCTCTTTCTCATATATCAGGCCATATTTTGTTTTGATCATGAGGTGCAAGAAGAAAAATGTGATAGAATATATATGCATCCTTCTCTCTGTATCCCCCCCCCCCCCGCAAACCCCATGAAAAAACATTTTAGTAACAATGAAGCAATTTCCCTATTGCTGGTAATCTGAAATAGTATACATTTAATGTTCATGAAAATGGAAGTTTAATTCCATACAGCATCTTGAGTTTTATCCTATCTGTAACTGAATAATGTTCGGGTCAGCATCACCATATGTAGTCAAAAGTACATAATACATTTAAAAGACTTCATGTGAAACAAATAATTAGGTACTTTCAATTGCATTTAATGATCCTGACTGCAAAGGTTACAGATAAGATAAAATTCGAGATGCTGTGTGGAACGAAGGCAAAAACACAATCAGAGGTATTGATCTGGCCTTGTCTTATACTCAGCATCAACTTATACATGGATAAAGGATGGAAAATTTGCCAAATTTGCTGATTTGACTTATACTATGTATTGACTTACAGGCTGGCAAATACAGTAGGCAATTGCTGTACTTGTGACGTTCACTCCAATGTAAAAAGGTTGAGTGACCATCTGCATAATAAATAATCTTAGCATCATAATGACTCATTCTAAGTATGAACAAAGTCCTTCATGGGCCAAGACCTTAACAGATTTTCTAAGACTGTGGCCCTGACCTAAGTTCAATGGGTGAGCAAAGCTGTTGCAGAATAAGTTGTCATACTTTTCTAATGACCCAATAATGAACAAAATTCCTCCAGATGTTTAGGAAATATAAGCACAAGAGAAACAAAAACCTAAACCTCAAAAACAAATTTTTTGTGACCTTGACTATCAGAGAATGGATTATTTTAGCTCCATAATGGGGGCCCTGAGTGGCCGAGTGGTCTAAAGCGCTCTCCGATACGGATCACTGCCATCTCACCTCTGTCTGCGTGTGTTCGAGTCCAGGATTCGGCCAATGTGGGTATGTGAGAAAGCTTACAAGTAGCTTCTCGTGGGTCAGTGGTTCTTCCCAGGTTCTTCCTCCACCATTAATACTGGCCGCCATGTATAGCCTAACTTGTGCTGAAAAATGGCGTTAAACCCCACAACAACAACAACAATAAGCTCCACAATGATTCATTCCATGTATAAACAAAAGTCCATCATGGGGTTAAGAAACATAGGCAGATAAACAAATTTAATCAAAAACCTAAACAAACCATGATCCCTGCAGCAAGAAAGAAGTCGCTGCAATGTCATGCTTTCCCAACAATATGGGCCTGATAAAAATCCTATATCCATATTATATGAACTTACCTGCCACCAAAATCAACACGGAACAATCTCTGAAGTAATTCATAAGTGAGCAGTGTCACTCCAAACTGGGGAGAAGATCGAAAGACTCGAGCTGAAAAAAACAAACAAACAAACATTCAACTGATAATAATGTACTTGGACATGCAAAAACGAGTATTGTCTATCTTCTGGGAAAGTCTATCATCAAAATTTGACTGCACACAGGCTGATTTGTGCATCATTTACCATAGATCTTGGGATATACAAAGATCTCAATCTACATCATCTCAATTCACTTATCTGCAATAAATCTAAAATTTTCAGTGAAGAATAGTGATCTTGACAGTTTTCTGACAATTGTACACAAAGGTCTGCAATAATACTGTTTGCTGTCAGTAAACTGCATTAAGATGCCTACACATGCCAAATAGGGAACAATTTTTTACAGTCAGACATATTTCTTCAATATTACTTACCCAATCATAATACATTAGGAGTATAACCATTATTTAGCAAATCCAGCCCAGCCCAAGCTGTTTTTAGTGATAAAAGTGTTAAAAATTATTAGCCCACCTAGATGCAAGTCAGACAAGACTGAGCTCCTTTAAAAGGGACTGTTATTAAATACTGTCCATACTTCAGGTACAATTAAAACAGATGTGCACTGTGCATGGTTTTAAAATGCAACTGCGTATAATTTGGTAAACATCAATAAACATATTTTCCTCCAAAAATTGTTTTTTCTTCTTTAAATTAGTTACCAAATCAGAGTTCATTAGAATAGGTAAGAAATGGAGGGAGTTAACTCATCTTGTCCTGGAGAACGCCCAGTTTCTGATCTTGTATGTGCATGAAGCTTCAAACCTTGTAAGAAATGTGGGTCAGAGCCAGCAACTCATTATATTAAAGAATTGCCCCCATCCATTGTTAAGTGGCTGCAAAAATGTGAAAGCTGCTTGTTCAGCAAATTAGCCTGATCTGTGCTATGCTACAGGTCACACAAAGTCCAACTAATCCCTTTGGGATGAAAAATCTTTATGATACAATCTCTGCCTACCATTGTACAACCAGGATAAGATCAAAGAACAGTCAAGTTCGAATGCTATGCTTGTGGCAACTGCCCAAACCTCATGAGCCGATAAATGTAAGAAATTTAGTTGATTGTGGGTTAGCTCTTTCTAATCAAAACAAATAACCAGCCATATCCAGCTGTTATATAGTCCTTTCCTTCTCTCAATAGTAGGAGCCTTAATGGTTCAGTGGTTAGCATGCCAGTCTCACAACGAAAAAGTGTCAGTTCAATCCTACCTTCAGACCAGCCTGGGTCAGCTACTGTGGTGTGTCCTTGGGCAAGGCACTTTACTCCTACTGCCTCAGTACTAAATAACCTACTTGTGTTGATGTGCCATAAAGCACCAAAACCAACCAACCACCTGTCAGTAGTACAAATGAGATATCTGTCTCATAAGCTTGCTTCAAATCAGGTATCACTTCAAAGTCCTTATGGGGGTCTTGTAGATGCCCTTGAGACAAAGTGTCCACTCAGGGAAGAGGTTTCACAACAAAAATCTATCTGCCTATGAGCTGAAGCCTGTTCTTAACAATAAAAGCAGGAGCTTTTATTAGTGCAACTGAACCATAGTGTCAAAACTGCAGATAATTCAGATCAACTGACATGACGTGTATCTCACTAATGCTGCCTCCTGTTGGCTAGAATGTATAGGAAGCAGGTTTGTATGGCAGGTGAGTGTAATAAGTAATTAGGTAAAAAAAATACCCATGCATTCACCAAGTGAATGGTCAGTATCCAGGGAGTGGTACTGTTAAGCCTGGACTGAATTACTGCCATGGACAGTGATAAGATGTGACAGAGCTGGGGCTAGTACTTCAGCTTTTGTGTATTCTATGTGCAACTTACTGATGGTTTGGAAATGGTGTTGGGCATATGAAACTATATCATCACCATAACTGGTGCTAGAAAATGCCTGGCTTTTGGTCTGAGAATAGTGCTGCACATCCATGAGAGTAATCATAGCAAGTGACAGGTCCTGACATAGCTGGAACCAGTGACAGAGCTATTAGGCATGGGTCTGTAACTGACTGGAAGTTCGGTACTGGATAAAAACTGTTCCAATGCCAGTTACAGATTGCTTGGGTGGTAGAAAGGATACTGCTCACCATACATGGTCCCTATATGCATGAGGTAAGACCACGTTAGACTTTATATTGATTGCAGTCAATCTACTTCTGACGGCAAAGCCTAGTCAAGAAGGGGAAAGGCAATTCACTTTTCATGCAAGTGCTAGTCTCCATGATGCCAGGTAGGGGTATGAGGGGATACAGATCACTGTACCCAGTCCTTATAGGCATCTGTTTAAGCCATACCAGAGCCATGCACAATCTTCTAATGTCAATGGTCTAGGCAGGTCACAGTACCAAGCTGGAAAAATTCTATAGGTATCATTGAAAAAAATCTGTTCCATAATGTGGGCAATGGTGGAATGGTGGAGCTAGAGCTGTATAAAATGCCTATGATATAGCCTGCTTAGTTTCTTTTGGGACTTTCAACCTTCAAAGATTTTGTCAGTAAAAAGTTGTTTACCAAGGTAGAGGTGGTGGTAGCAATAGTGATGGCTATCATGTCTCCTTGATCGTGCATTTTCTTTCCTGTTCATTTGCCTGGGTACAATGTTTGGCACAGATGGTCACAAATACCTTTTTTGTCCATCATGCACAAATGTATGACCTGAACTGCACCTCAAACAAGAATAGGTGTTTGCAACCTGTGTATTTAACATCAATGGTGTTGACACCTGTAATTACACAGAAAGATGAGAAAGTTAGACAAATAAAGTTGTGAACTCCCCAACAGCTTGGAAAAGACAGAAATGTTTAGCTAGAGTCTTACCCTGTGTAAGAAAACAACTTAGAATTGAAACAAGCATTGAAGAGCACATGTGAAAAATGTTTTGCAAGGTCTCCAAATCAGCATGCATTCTAGCAGGAGTGGAAGCAGAAGCTTAAGTGCTGATGAGATTGAGTGCCAATCCCTTTTCTTATAGGTACATTAATCTTGTCTATCACCCAGGTGGGAAAATGAACTGTAGCATTTTTATTCCTAAAAAATCAACTTGAGAGAGCTGGATTTATATGGTGGTGGTCATACTCAATGATGTATTATGATTGGGTAATGTATTTGAAGAAGAAATGCTATAAAACAGGGGTACAATATTTGGGTACATACTGTATCATTGATTAATGTGCAAGATACTTGACTTTCATCTACTTGAAGATATGTGACTTTCAACTATGTAGAATGTATATGAATGCAAAACATATGACTTTCACCAAATTATGACTTTCAACTAATGCAGCTATGAGTCACTTCAATATAGCAACTAATGAACGATATATAACTTTCAACCAATGTAGAAGGCATATGACTTTCATCTACTGTAGAAGGTATATGACTTTCTACTAATGTTGAAGAAATATAATTTTCAACTAATGCAGAAGATCCATGACTTGTAATTAATGTAGAAGGTATATGACTTATTAAAGTTAGATGGTATATGACTCAACTAAAGTAGATGTGTGACTTTCAACTAATGTATAAGATTTTAAAGTAAATTATCTTTCTCCAAGAATACTTACCCCATCACATTACATTAGGGAATATTATCCTGCTACCTCATGAATCCACCCTTACTAAAAGACGAAAATCATCTTACTCTATTTCAATAGAGAAAGGGCAATAACTCATGCCAATTACCTCCCCTGGGAACCACCATATGTGCGTGTGTCTCTAGGATTTTGCTGAGTGAGATACTAACGTGGATGTTTGCATGGTGGGGTGGTTGGGAGGGTTTTTAAGTAGTGTGATTAGGTAATTATTCTTGAAGAATCATAATTTACTAAAAAATTTACTTTCTCTTTTGAACATGTTCCCCAATCACATTATGTTAGGAGAATAAGTAATAGGAGAGGGGGATGCTGAACATCCAACCTCAACCTCGGGTATCCTTCAAAGGAAGAATAGCTGGTTTTCCGATTTGAATGACAACCCATTCTTTAATTACATAAGCAATAAAGCCTGGGGTCACTTGACCTGCGACCCTATCATACAGTTAAGAAGATAAATACTGAAATCTTCTTACCTACAAAATTTCATTGCCGAATACAGCAACGCTAACAGGCTGTGTTGATTTTACTAGTTTGGTCTGGTGACCGTCTGTACTGCCGCCTTTGGACTTACCAGATTCAAGGTTTGTCTCTATGACGCTAAATCTTCATGAGGTGACTGATCTGGTGAGATGTCATAGTACACAAAGCGTACAACCCACTTCATCCACGAAGCAAGGGCTTTAGTTGTGATATCCTGTGTTCCGGCTCACAGGATGGGATAAGGCATTTGTGCATGCCACAACTTGTCTCTGTGAATTTCAAGTAGTGCTTGAGAATGCGAACAGGAACCTGCATGGCTGCTGTCTATAGAAGACAGTGAGTGAGTGACGACTCTTTGGTTACTGACAGATGGTAACCTATTTTGGACTACAGAGCCAGTTTGTGTCAGAAGAACCACCAAACCCTCCGATCTGAAGAAAGTTTGGGTTGACATAAAGGGCACGCAGCTCACTTACCCTGCATGTGGAAGCTAAAGCTATTGGGAAACACAACTTGTATGATAGTGATTTTAGCAAAGTGTGGGCTAGAGGTTCGAATCAAGCCATGTTTAAACCCAGGATTAGTTCTATATGAAAACAGAGTGAGGGATTTGGTTGAATGAGACCAAAAAGGTCTCAAAGATCTGATAGGTCTAGATCCTGCCCAAAATCATATCTGCCATAATGATCGAATGTGTCCAATATCATGGGGCAGTAGCCTTTGATAGAGATTGGGGGCAACTGTTATCCTCAAAGAGACAGATAAAAAAGTCAAGCAGACGAGGGATTGAGGCACACAGAGGGATGATGTTGCTGGTACGGCATCAATCTCTGAAAACTTTACACTTTCCCTCGTAAGCCTTAGAGTGGAGAGTCTTCTTGCTCTTGAGATTCTCTCCACAACTGAAGGTTTGAATTGTTTGCCTCGCAATTATTAGAGCTGAGCATGTAGAAGCAAATGGTCCCAGCAGGGATGGATCACTCATGACCATGGTTGCTGGAAAAGATTTGGGTTGGCCATAATCTTCTTGGGCATATCTATTGCTAAAACGAGTATATCGGTAACCCAGGATCTGAGATGGGCTATCAATCATCTTGCCATTCTTACCCTGTAACTTCTGGATTATTTTGTCACAGCACCATGGGATGGGAGGAAAATGCTCTCAACTCCTCCTTACAGGCCTGATGGCCATGCTCAGACATGCGGGGGATCTTATGCCCACCGACTTGCCTAAAATTTGGGAATACTTGCCAATGAGTCAGTATTGCCAACAATGAACACAAGATGTTCTTCCTTCACTTATTCTGTCTTTCCTTCCTTTCAATGCCAAATTGAATATGGCTTTGAATATGCATTTCAAACATTTAGTATACATTTCTCCTCAAACGACACAAGAAAACAAAGCATATATTAGCAAATCAGTATGTGAATAACTAACTAAAAGCACAGATTAACAAATCAGTACGGTAGCCCAGACTTCCTCTGACCATGTATTATATATGCTGCAATATTACAGGTTATGTATACTTAGCATAAACAAAACATGATTCATGTTCTGAAGTTGCATATATAGCATTTAAATGACATTCTGCTGAAATGACACAAGATGAGAAAGCAAAGCATATAATCAGTAATTCATCAAGTTACTAACTCGCTATTATAAAGCAATTCCCCGATACTAACAAAGGAATCAAAAAAGTCAGTGTCACATTCAAAACTTATAGACTATGCTTTGAACTTATGCATTTCAAGTATTTAGTAGACAGTTCTACTGAAACCACAAAGGGAAAAACAAGCATAAATTAGCAATGCAGCATGTTAATAACTCGCTAAACCAATTCCGTTCCAAATGGAGCAAGCAAAAAAAGTCAAAGTCATGCTAACTCATAATGATCTTGCAGAGGTCAATGATAGTGTGGTGTGATGTGGTCTAAAAGAACAAAGTCCTTAAAGGTGAAAAAATCACTCAAATTTGGCAGAAATTTTAAAAAGAATGTATACAACCTGTTGCAGAGAGATTAATCCACAAAATAAATCCAAAAAGAACATTGGACAAGTAAATTAGAACACAAAAATGGCATGGATTTTTGGATAAACCAGATCTGCCTACCCGTAGTCAGTCTCAGTAAGGCAGTTGATTTTTTCCATATGACTGACCAGTTTTCAGCAAGGATTAACAAAATATCAATAACTGCTATTGTAAATGGAAAAAATGTAATTAAAAGTTTCACGCATCGGCGATAAACATTATGTTCAACTGAAAAGTTTGTAAAGTATGTGTAGACTTTATTTACCACTAGTACAATTCCAAACCCTATGCAGCTCAATGGCTTGTTGCTTTCTCTCAACTTGACATAATTCTTGGAAATTCTTTTCCATTTCACATGACGATGGCAATCATATCTCCCATCACGAGACATACTCAAATTGGCATGTGATGTCCAATAAATGTAATTGTATACTTTCCAGCTTTTATTCAGAAGAATCTGAATACTCCTTTTTTTCCTTCTGTGTTGATTACTAACACTTTTCTAGAAGCTTATTTTCCCTTTCGTCTTAAACATGTATCGCTTTCTGGATGCCATTTTTAAAAATTCTATAATCACCAGTTTAATCATGCAGACACTTCACATGAACAAATAGGAGCAGTTTAAACCATCTGGGGTGCTGCTGTAAAGTTAGTCTGGTTCCCTGACTAATTTCACTAATTCTAAGATGAAACCCAGATGCAAATAAAACATGGATGAACCGATTATCCAGATATTTCGGCAACAATAATTTTTCCATAGTTTTTACTAGTATGCTGTAAGTCAGTATTTTAAGGGTAATTTTTGTAAGACTTGCGGCAAAATTGTAAGAGTTGGCAGGTCTGATAAACTGGTTGATATCCGGTACAACAGTGAAGATAAAACTAGTGAAACAGGTCGGTTTCAAAAGGAGGTAATGGGCAAGAGTTATTACCCTTTCTCTGTTGAAATAGACAGAAAAAGATAATTTTTGTCTTTAAGTAGGGCTGGATTCATCAGGTAGAAGACTAATATTCCCTAACGTAATGTGATTCAGGAATGTATTTGAAGAAATGTTACTTTCAACTAATGTAAAAGGTATACAGCTTTTAATAAATCTGGAAAATATCTGACTTTCTACTAATACTGAAGATATTCAAATAATACTGAAGATATGGTACTTTCAACTAATGTAGAAGGTATATGACTTTTAAATGATGTAGAAGATACCCAACTTTCAACTAATATAGACGACGTGACTTTCAACTAATGTAGAAGTATACGAGTTTCAACTAATGTAGAAACATAATGACATTCATCTAATGTAGAAGATACGTGACTTTCAACTAATCTAGAATATTAATGACTTTCAACCATACATGCCAACCCCTGGCGAGGAAAAGGTGTAATTCGAGTGGACAAAAAGAGTAATCCGAACAGAAAAAGAGTAATCCAAATATAACATGACAAAAATTCAATAAGCATATGTACAAAAATGATTTATTTATCCCTCTGGACTTTTAACATCAATTACTGCTTCAAGTTTTCATATATAACACTTTGAGCTTTGAAAAGCAACGGACTCTCATATTGCATTTCAAAACACTTTGTACCAGCTGAGATTATGAATGTTTTGCACACCAGTAGAGCACTAAGTGCTGGGTTACAGAGGCTGGATCTGAATTCAGTTTTATTTTTGTTAACAATACTGAACAATCTCTCACAGTCAGCATTAGAATAGTAAAGAACCAATATTCCTTTCATAACCTGACAAAGAAGAGGAAATTTATATCTTCCAGTTATTGGGTCTTTTAGCCGGGAAACAGGATTAGAAAAATCAACTCTGTCCACATGAAGTACATTGTCAGGCAGAGTGCCAACTTGATACTTCAGAGAGTTCTTCTAATTTATCAGCAACCTTTCATGCAGCATGGCACATCATATGACAAAGACAAACTGATATGTTAAATGATGGAGACATTTTTCAAAACATAGAATGCAACTCCTTTATGAATTTCAGTCATCAGTGATGAAGATCAACTGAAAAACACATACAGTACTGCCAACATATGTTTATTGAAAGCATTATCAAGCAAATAAAAAAATGTTTTTGCCAGTGGAATCTACTGTTAATTCTGGTAATGAAAGAAGAGCACTCTGACTTAGTCCTTTTCATTGCCAAAGTCTCTTACACAGACTGGGTACAACTTTTTGTCATCATAATTACTACTCCTGTCTGCTGCAATACTAAACGTCCCAATTTCCATGGCTTCTGCAAATTTTAGTGAAGTATCTTCTGCTAAATACCTAACAATATTAGATGATTTTGTTCTTGCACATGCATATTTTCTGCAATTTTTGAATCAGGAAACATCCTTTTGAACAAAAAACCAATGTAGTCTTCTACCACTAGGGGTAGTCCATATTCTATTAAGAACTCGGCAGATATGCCTCTGCATTTAAAATATTCATGTCCACAATTTAGTTCTGCTGTAAAAAAAAAAGTAGTTACCTTAGTACTGGAGTTAGTAAAACAAGTTAATTCAAGGTTTCTTTGTTTTACCACCATGACCAATGTTAAAATCTTTTCCACGCAGCCTGCAAGGGGCATGAAGCTGCCCTAGAATGGAACACTGTATTGTGTAATTCACATATTCATCTCTGAATCAGTTTTTCGTCTTTTCCTAATCCATCTGTGAAATTATTTGAAAAACATTTTTGCTCTAACATACAAATCAACTAGAATAAATCTGACTCGACTTTTAGCGCCAAATACCTACAGACTGGTTTTGTACCAGATATGAATTAGAACAAAGAATCTGCGAGCAAAGATTAACAGTTAGAAAACCAGTCTGTTCTCTCCTAACTGAGCCATACAGCTACTATAAATAGAAACCGAGGTCAAAAGTTTGAAAGTTGTTTCTTGGAAATAGGGCAGCTGCTATAAACAGAACATAATACTGTTAGGAAAGTGAATGCAAGTCTACGGACAAGTGTACTCTTATGTAGTAGTTACATAGAAGCCGTCTTTTCTACAATACGGTCTGTGGGATTAATGGGATGTTAATAAAAAAGAGAAAACAAATTAATTTTTTGTGGAGATGGATATAATGAAAATGCGTAATTCAAATACTTTTACGTGTAAGGTGTAATTAAGTGAAAAAAAGCGTAATGATTATGCCAAAAGCATAATGGTTGGCATGTATGCTTTCAACTAATGTAGAAGATATGCAACTTTCAACTAATATAGAAAATATGACTTTCAACTGATCTAGAAAGTATACGAGTTTCAACTAATGTAGAATATATATGACTTTCAAAACACTTTAATGGAATTGTACCATTGCTGGCAATGATGATAATGACAATATAGGAAATTTTATACCAAAAACATCTAATTCAGACCTGTCTATTTATTTCTTATTTTCTGCAGCTTCAATGAAATTTTCAATTAATAATTTCATCTTTGACTTACAAAATCTGTTTCTGTTTATTTCACTACATAAAAGCAATAGTCAGGTTAATGAGATCTGAAAACAAAATTGACAACTTACAACCCGAATATTCTGATACTAACCAGGGGCTCCCTTCCAGAAGGCCTTTCCCCCTTCCTCTTTCCAGATTTTTCTTGCGCAGTCTATCACCCCATTATAAGTGGTCTGGCCTTTACGTGCCTGCACCTGCAATCGTGTCTTGATGACATCAGCTGGTGTTGGAATGGCTGCTGCAGGAGCTCCTGCAGAAGATGGAAGATTTTGTAAAATGAATAATCTCACAAAACTACAAATATAACGTGGTCTTAGAAAGATACAAGATGCAAAAATCTGATGGAGTATAGTCTATGAAAAACTATCAGCAACAAAAAAATTGCTGTCATAAATTAGCCCAGACACTTA
This sequence comes from Sinohyriopsis cumingii, assembly GCA_028554795.2. Classification (NCBI taxonomy): domain Eukaryota; kingdom Metazoa; phylum Mollusca; class Bivalvia; order Unionida; family Unionidae; genus Sinohyriopsis; species Sinohyriopsis cumingii. The sequence goes on from CM068832.1 coordinate 42,212,441, forward strand.
TGTAAAATAAAGATCTCCAACACTTCTAGAAATGCTTGCATTTGAAAATACTGATGCTGCTTCAGGTGCTATAAATGCCTGTCTTAAAGACCACTGAAATTTAATTTAAAACAGAATTACTGTCATTAACAATACAAAATTTAAAATACAAGACTTATCCCGTAACTGCCAGATATGCCTGGTAAAACTACTGTGCATGTGTTTCATGTTGTCTTGTACAACCCACAACTGTCAAATGTGCCTGGTAAAACTACTGTGCATGTTCTTCATGTTGTCTTGTACAACCCAGAACTGTCAGATATGCCTGGCAAAACTACTGTGCATGCATTTCATGTCGTCTTGTACAACCCATAACTGTCAAATGTGCCTGGCAAAACTACTGTGCATGTATTTCATGTTGTCTTGTACAACCCATAACTGTCAAATGTGCCTGGTAAAACTACTGTGCATGTTCTTCATGTTGTCTTGTACAACCCAAAACTGTCAGATGTGCCTGGCAAAACTACTGTGCATGTATTTCATGTTGTCTTGTACAACCCATAATTGTCAGATGTGCCTGGTAAAACTACTGTGCATGTATTTCATGATGTCTTGTACAACCCATAACTATCAAATGTGCCTGGTAAAACTAATACACTTGTATTTCATATTTTATTGTGCAACCCAGAACTGTCTGGTGTGCTTTGCAAAACTACTACAGTAGAACGTTTACAAAGAAATAGAGATAAGGCCCTAAAAAATATGTGTTTCCTATTGCACTTGTTTTAAAATTAGGGTAGGTAGGTTATTTTTAAAAAAATACTATATATATATATATAATGTACTGAGCACTTCAAGTATTGGGTTAAACCAGCTCAATTAAGGGAATTTGTTTACTTTTTTTAATATTTTTTTACCTGTGGGAAAAAAGTGCAAAGGTAGCACATAAAAACAGGGATGGATGGCTGATCAGAAACATATTTTTTTGGCCTAGAGAGTTTTATTACTCTTTAAATGCGAATAATGTATTATTTATTTAATACAACATTTTGAATTGATAAATTAATCATTTTACATTATCTTCAGACTTAGAACTATTTTATCTGTCTGCCAGTATCTATTTGGTAAATGCAATATATATTCTGTTCTTTAAACTATGTTATGTTAGAGAATGAAGTCTGAATTATAACCACTTGTACAATTTTTGAACAAAATTTCCAATATTGTTCTTATTTATAAATTAAAATAAAATAATAAAAATAATATAAACAAAAAGCAAACATTTGTCACAATTTTTGATAATATGGTTAGTAAAAAAAAATAATGTTAGAATTAAATCTACATTTTTAGTAGTTTTTAATTTATATTAATGTCAATATCATACAAAATAACCTACAATTGATAAAAGTTCAGTTCTAGTGTAATAGTCATCTACAATTCTTACTGTACACAAACCACAATGGAAGCAAGAAAATCCGTAATACCCTTTAAACTTATTAATGAAAATATTAAATTTTTTAGAATTAAGACCTTTTGGATAAGTTGTAGCCAGACGTTGGATCCAGTATTTTCCTTTAACAGATGTTCCATCTCAAATTAACAATATCAATCGGTTGAAATGAAAAATCTTGTAATGTATGGAAACCATCAATGAAATGTGCAGTGATAAGAGATGAAAAAGACTGATCTATAAAGTTATTTATATCAAATCTATTTTTGTTCATAGATAATTGTTGACTGGTTTGTCCAATATATTGTATGCCTCAATTCTTACAGGTGATCCAATAAATAACATTTAATGTTGCACAATTTGTATCATAATGCCTGAAGTTTTCTTTCATTAGCCTCTTCACTGCGACAGAATACATAGCACCATCTTTGCTACCCATGAGAAGTTGATTTTTATGTAGTAGCATAGGGTAGCATGTCTGACCGGGTCATGCCAGTTATCTGAGAAGCTTGTTATGATAATTTTTTTAATTAAAAAAAAGAGTGGGGCTGTTGAAACCAGGCTATTCCTGTTTTTAACATTAAGCTTGCATAAGGCATGTATTGTAATAGCAGTCGTTGTTCTTGCTTTTCTGTGCATTTCGATCTTTCAAAAGCAAACTTACGTCTATTTTAGTGTGATCACTTGCTTGTCATATGACCCTGACCTTTAATAACAGCTGCTGGAACATGTTATTGAGCCAAAAGTAATAAATTTTGAAAACTGAATTGTAAAGCCTGCTATATGCCTTCTTCAGCAAAAGGGGTGAGTGATGGATTGTAGAAAGGTCTGTGCAATTACACTGTTTTAACTTCTAATGGAAAATTTTAATCTGGGGTTTGTAAATTATGATCTGAAGTCACAGGGGTGGGTGGGTGTGGGGCTTGTTGTTATTATTATGGTGTAAGGCACTGATATGGATAAAACTTCACAAAAAATGGCCAGGAAATAAGAAAACAAAAGTAGTCTGCAGAATTTATCGTTGTGTAAAAAATTCCAGATGAGTATCATGTGACCATTTACATCCAATCAAACTGTAGAAAATGTGGTCAAATAAAAAAATTGGAATTATTAGTATATAATGCACTAATGATGCTACAAAAATGAGACAATCATATTTCATTTTACAGTTTTTACACCTTAACTTATCTGTCTGCACTATCATATTTCTCTTGGATGCTTACATTACTGCAATTAAAGTTTTTATCATGTGCTCAAGTTAATTCCTGAAAAAATGAACATGTCTGAACATCTGGTTAACCTGAAATGAGTTGCATCATGGAATTTTTTGTTCTAGATCGGAAGCTCTCATTTATCTTTAGTGAACACTCATAAATCTACCAGAATTTACTATAATAAACACCCATTTTTCTTAAACACTTTTCTTTCCAACTTAAAAATCAATAATTAGATGAAAAACTATATATTTCATAAACTTTGTCTCTTCTGTCATTATTTAAACCTTAAAATAAATCTTACTCGACAGAAGGGTGACTTTAACCTAAAAAATCTGTCACACTAATGGCCATCATACACTGTATATTGCAATAAAGCAGACTACTTCAACCCCTGAATATTTTCACTTTCATCTTACATTGTTTTTTTTATCACCTTTTGCCATTGCTTGTGACCAAGAGAGACATGGATGGACATCACTAATGAAATGCAATAAGCATACTATTTTTTTAAAAAATTCCACCCAAAAGCAAGCCCAGGGTTAAGATTTGGGAGACACTGAACAAAAATATTGTAGACTTCATTCAATGTGCATCACTGAATATAATTTTCATCTGTCACTGTTATTTTTGTTACAAATGGTCATATCATTTTAAACTTCACTGCAGACTAAATACATGAAGGTATATGGCACAAAAAGAAATAAAAGTTTATTCTCTCCAAAATGAAAGGAGATTATTCAAAGGCAATGATTTCTAATCAATAATATAATGATACATTTGGATGTCTTACAACTAACATATTAGTACTGACATGGTCTACAAACTGCTGGCTCTACCCACCTGCACAAGTAGCTGCAACAAAAAGACTTCCAGGAGAGTTGTATCCATTCTCATCTGCAAACAGTTTCTTCATGTTAGCATAGGCCGGGAAGTAGATGGCAGAGAATGGAATATCTCTTAAGAAACAAGCTCGTGATCCCTGAATTTCAAAATCATAAATTCTTAAACAGATTTTATCACCAAAAAAACACAATCACAGTTTTAAAGGAAATAAAACTTGTATTTAGTATTACCTGAAAATGTAAAAATGATTACTGTCAGAATTCCAGTATTTAGTAACTGACAAAAGTCAAACTACAAAGTTCAGATCCAGACCAGTTATAATTTTATTTGTTCGTACAGTCTTACTGAATATACTCACTGCATAATGTGCCAGTACATCTGGGTCCATGCAGTTTGTCAGGACTAATTTGTTAAACAAACATACATCCCGATCTGCCAGTGCATTTTGTGATTGATAAGGCGAGTATATAAGACTATGAAATTAAGACTAAGAACAAATGTTAATTGTAACACAAAAGGTTTCTGATGTAATATGGTCCTGTAATGATGCCATAATGCACCATCAGTGATGAACAGTGTGACGGGTAATTTTACCTAATCTGCATTTCAGTTGCATTCCATTCTGCTAACATCTCATTTTTTTTTTGTCTCGGAATTGCATTCACCTTTTCCATTTATCACTTTCATTCATCATTTCCTTTTGGTATCGCTTGTTTGGAATGAAATTATTTACCCATAGTAAAAAGACAATGGCACAGCCTGTACGGACTGAAAAATTGTATGTCATGTCAAGAAACATATCCGAGATTATCATGCAAAAGGGATTTTCAACTGTTTAGCATAAGCTGAAATATTCAATTTTCACATTCATTCATAAAATTCATTCATGTCTTTTTTCTTCCTTAATCAGTCCTCATTCTGTGGTAAGCATTTGCACTCCAAATTTTCTTCAAAACTCATTCATATTTCATTTGTATTCACTGTGCATTTTGCCTGCACTCATTCTGCACTTTGTTCACATTTACTTTGCATTCCCCTTGTATTTCACACATAAAATCACCCATTTCAGGGTCTGTATGTATCATCACTTATATACTGACAGACACACCAGCTTGCATTTACTGCAAAGGTCCAGTCTTGGGCAATCTCATATATTGAATGTGTAACCAACAAAGAGGTCCACAACAGGGTCCAATGAGTTAATGGACCCTATGATGACCACTGTGAAAAAATGCAAACTGAAGTGGTATGGTCATGTCTCAAGAACATTTGGACTTGCAAAAACAATCTTGCATGGCACAGTGCGAGGGTGCAGAAGAAGAGGTGACATAAAAAGAGGTGGGAAGACAATATTAAAGAGTTGATAGCCATGGGGTTTGGAGATTCCCAAAGGGCAGCAGAGAACAGGGAAAGATTGAGAGAACTGGTTGTGAAGTCATCTATGGTTCTCCAATGACCTCTTGGGTATTGGAATTGATGATGACAATGATCAGTGAAAATTAATCTTCATCATTTTAAAATATCCTTTCTTCATGGAGTAAAACTAATCTAAATCATCAGTACTCAAAAATTATGACAGCCCAATGCTTGGGGCTCCTCTAATTTTGTAACAGGTCTGTCCTGTATTCTAAGTGAGGTACCTTTAGGACATGTTGAAAATTGTTTAAAATTTCCCTGAGAAAACTTAGATCGTGCTGATGAAATGTGTAAATGTATTTTCAAGATGCTGATGTAACTGCCATAACATGGCGCAATCTAAATCAGATCACCACTGTCCTACATAAAATTGAGATCTCATTTTAATCAGATTGAAGCATGGAGTGTCATGCTAAAATTATGATTTTGTACTCCTAAACCCCCTGGACAGGGTTGTGTTTTGAGAAAACACAATTTTCAGTAATCTTAAATTTTTTATTAAAAAAACCAGACCAAAATAAAGCAAACAAACACACCACTTTCAATATATGCATGTTACATGTAGCATGTATAAAAGGAAAACAGTCATGATTGGAGCTAAGTGGGAGGTTGTGGGTTCGAACCCCGGTCGAGTCATACCAAAGACTTACAAAAATGGTACTAACAGCTGCCTCGCTAGACGCTCAGCATTAAGAGCTAAGTGTTAGGACTGGTCGACCTGGTGTCAGGATAATGTGACTGGGTGGGACATCATGCTACATGTCTGCAGCATGATGCCCCAGTGCTAGACATCACTATAAACTACCACACTGCAGACATAGTAGCAATATGACTGAAAAATTGTTAAAGCTACGTTAAAAATCCTAATCACACACACACGATTGGAGCTGACGTAAAACTATCCCTTGGGCAGTTTAAGTACTGGCAATTAAAGGCGAAGAGATCAGGTATAAACCACCATTTCACACATTACTTAATTGGCCGACAACAGCTAGTGAGAAGTTTTTTGAACATTGCAGTGGTTGAGCCCACTGTGCTCATTTGCATAGATAGGATTAGGACGTGCAACAACTCATTGGTAAATCAAATATATGCTAGATAGGTGTACAAGAAGAAAAGTTATTACATATTATTGCCTTGAATGAGAATGTTTAAGCCATATGTATCATATTTGCGAACAGCAGCATTTCTTTTAAGTCAGATTTTACTGCATACATGGAATGTAAAGCATGATCATTTCAGTTGTCAGAATAGTGTTAAAGCGTAATTCATTTTTGAAGTTATTTTAGGAAGCAATTGGCTATCAGCAAAGCCAAACAAAAATAAATTTCAGAACTCTTGGTTGATGAAGTTTTGCTTTGTGAAGCATGCCAGTGTAGCAATGAACACTAATGACACTTGCATTACTTTCAAACCCCTTTGAACCCAATTGAATTTATTATCAAACTGTAGCTATTGAAATACTGTGACACTATATTAAAAAAGAGGAAATTTTGGGCATGTGTAAATTGGTGTCCACGCTTGTGGAATTTCAGTCAGGGCTTGTGAGCTATTTTAAGTCACCAGCTTGGGGCCTGTGTCTAAAAAAAAGAAATCTTTGAGCACTGATCCCAATACTTGTTTGCTACTACTGTAATGCTTTCCATTTCTGGGATGCTTAGTCCCAAGTCCAAGTTAAATATTCCCTCCTGCAATTGGAGGTCTATAACTGAAACAAACATGATCCCAGTCTGATTCCTTGTTCACACCCAACATATCAAATGTCCGACTCCGATTGAGACATCAGAGCAGGATGGCATGTCGGAATGATAATATCACATAATTAAAATTAGATTTTACCCTGTCCCCACAAAAAAAATTACATTTTATATTAGTAATACATTAACTGCTACCACAGCATTCGTGAATTTACTACTTAAGAAGGTGGCTGAAATTGGACACTCTGAATCATCACTTCACTACCGATGTACTCAAAACCCTCTCAATCAACCAGAATGGACATAGATATATAAAAGTAAAATATGGGAGAAAAAAATTAAAAGCAGAATACATAAAAGGATATGACTATTAGCAGAAAGCCAAGAGATGCCTAAATTTCTTGAACACCTGAAGAGACATGAGTATAATTACCGGCAGTTCAAGGGAGATAATGATATTTTTGATTGTCAGTATCAGATTGGTATTATGTTGCCTTTTCTATTCTAGACCTCCAATTAATAAAGTCCCTGAACTGAAGACTAACCCTAGGAAAAGATAGAGTAATGCAGTGTTACCAGATAGTGTATTACTGATATTATAATATAGTTTTTAAAAATTATGATTGGTACATAGGAACCTTTGATAAAACATATCACAAAATGAAAGGAAAGTATAATGCTAAATTGGAATGCTTTCTTATTTCAGGCAGTTACTTTGACTTTTTACACTAAAATTGATATGGGTTTTCGTTATACAACGTTAAAGCCATCTACCAAGTTTGATAAGTCTAGAGTTATGGCTTGGAAACCAAATTTCTTTTTATTTTAGTCAGTGACAGACTGTACTTTTTGGTTTTCGTTATACAACGTTAAAGCCATCTACCAAGTTTGATAAGTCTAGAGTTATGGCTTGGAAACCAAATTTCTTTTTATTTTAGTCAGTGACAGACTGTACTTTTTGATCCCAAAATTAATAGGGTTCTTCCAAACCACAAGTGCAAGCTATCCACAAACTATGGTAATATATAAGCGGTGAACAACTTGACTACTGTAAACAATGAGGATGCAGAAATAGTGTTGGAAACTACACCACTCTGGTGGCCTAGTGGTTAGAGCATCTGCCTTGGATGCGGGAGGTCGTGAGTTTGATCCCTGGCCAAGTCATACCAAATACTTACAAAAATGGTACTAACAGGTGCCTCCCTTGGCGCTCAGCATTAAGAGGTTAGTGTTAGGACTGGTTGGCCCGGTGTCAGGATAATGTGTCTGGGTGGGACATCATGCTACATGTCTGCGGCATGATGCCCCAGTGCTAGACATCAATATAAACTGCCACATTGCAGACATCGTAGCGATATGACTGAAAAATTGTTAAAGCTATGTTAAAATTCCAAATCACATCACACAACACGTCTTGGAAATTCAGGTTGTGTTTGGTTTTATATTTTTATAACTGAAAAAAAAGGACATATAGTTACTTATAATGGATTTCTATTATGTCTACTACACTGGAGAGTTTCAAGTACTTGTATTAAATTTACTTCCAAAAATAAGAAGAAGCAACATAATTATTTATTTTAAAATGTATCCACCAAAAGCTCTGTTAACAGTGTGATATTTAAAAAAAAAAAAAGTAAACACAAAGGTAAACTGGTATTCTGCAATACGCACATTCACATGGAAGCTGAGAGAAGGCAGACGTTTTAGTGGAACTGTTGAGTCTCTATCTGTATCTGTATGAAGGTAAGTAGTCCACAACATGCACGTTCCTAAGTGTCATCATAAACAAATTCTCGGACTTAATATTTTTAGAGTTACGCTTAATATATGAGGTCAACAAAAAAGACACCAAGCTGTCTAATTTGGTCATTGTAAGTACCCTGATATCATCTTTCTTGCAAGACAGGATATGTATGACTACAAGCACAATGACTCGAGTCCATGAATTCTTTGTTACATGGCATTCATATTTAACATCCCACTGCTTATTTGGGGACACATTTCAATATTCAATTTTGGCTTCTCTTTGGGATCTTATTTATTTATCACTGTAAACTAGGTAAACATTTATAAAATGGCTATGAATAAATCTTTTTGAAATTTTAAAATTAAAAACAGAATTTGAGAGTGGGATACTGTATTAACTGTCCATGACAATATTCGTTGTGTCCTATAATGCCGTTAGTATTCTTTTACTCAATGCTCCAAGTCACACGTGTAACCCTGACCAAATTGTTGAAAACAAATGACTAGATAGGTAGAATGAGTCGGAAAGCCACTTGGAAAATACATGTTCACTGTTTGTTGAGGAACTTTCCGATGGAATGTTGTTGATGTGGGATTAAAGCAGTGAGAACAAGATAGATATACAGTCGAACCCACTTATCTCGACCTCGGTTAATTCGCCAACCCTATTAAGTCGACGTTTTTGAAGTGGAACCGCCAAATTCTCTCTTTGTCTTAGCATTTTCTCATCGGTTATGTCGATTCTTTTATGTCGCCGAACCCTAATATCTCGAGCACAAAAGAGGGCCAAATTTGCCACTTAACGTCGGTTATCTCGATGCCCATGACCAATCGCCGGCTTTTGAAAATGTTAGTTATCGATGCCACTTCACCATCTCACTACCATATTTTCGCGTATATAAGACGCGTCTTATACAAAGTTTTACGTACCCCTCACCCAGGGTGCGTCTTATATTAGTGGGCGTCTTATCTAAGTATTTTTTAACACGAACAAACGGTACAGTGTGTGATATTGAAGGACGATTATTGCGGTCGATATTCACGTTTCACGATTTTCATTCCTAGTTGTAAAAACAATTGGGTAAGTGTTCAGTAATTACCACATGTACCAAGGAAAATGTTGATGCGCCAATACCTGCTCCATGATGAAAAGAAGGCACAGTACACCCCTTCCCTTCTAGATGCAATGAACTTCCTGAGATCAGCCTGGAATGGCGTGAAGAAGGAAACAATCTCAAACTGCTGGATGCACTGCGTCATTCAGGATATTTCCGATGATGAGTTTCAGGCACAGTGCCGTGCAACCGCAGAACAACTCGCGGAAGTGGCGGAAAAATCAAGCCTTACAGATGCTATCTTGGAAGAGGAGGCACAGGAGTTAGCCATCTCTGTCCAGGAATTCCGAGATTACATAGAAATCGACAAAGACGTCGTTACTGATGGCGTGATCACCGATGAAGACATTGTATCAAGTGTGCAGTCAGCACAGGCAAGCACATCTGCATGCGGCAATGACAAAGAAGATGAAGAAGATGCGGACGAAGATTTGGAACCAATTCCCTCAGCTGGTGAGGTGGTAGAAATGCTACAGAAAATTCGATGGTATGGTTCTTTTGTAGGAGATGAAACTGTTTTAGACAGCATAAATAATATTGAAGCATTTGTTTTCAAGCAGACTGTTAAAGGCAAAAAGCAACAAAGCATTATAGACTTTGTAAAGAAACCATAGTAACCGCGTGTACAATACTTTTCAGAGCTGTGTCAGAGTGAAATGACTCGCGAATTTAATTTTGACACTGGTTAGCTTTTTGTAAAAACGAACTACACCCCACACGTTTTTTGTGATTTTGTGAGCGATCTTTGTGTTTGCAATGTTGGAGAATATAATAAAGGTTTGTATCGAGAATCGATGGTGGTTTGTATTGTATACTGGTAAATCTCTGCTGTTAGTTGGTGCACATATGCCTTTTGTTGTTAGCAAACATGTATGTACATTTTTATAGCATGCCGATCGCTTCATCAAACAAATCATGGCAACGCTGTTGAGTAAAAAAACCTCCAAAAACACGTGCATGTACATTCTCATTCATTAACGCACATCATGTACATAAAGAAATTTCAAGCACATGTTAATATAATGCCGCCATATTGGTTTTCGTTTATCTCAATCATCGGTTATCTCGACGCTTTTTGGCAAACCCCTAGGCCGGCAACATAACCGGGTTCAACTGTAGCGCTATCTATGAGGTCAGTAAGTGTCATTTTCATTAGAACTAGCCGTAAGCTGCTACACTGCTTCACAAAGCACCATGATGATATGACTTCCAGAGAAGCAGTCATATAGTGATTTTCAAAACTGCCATCATGACAGCCATTTTGGAGACTATATCAGCATCATTTTAATATAACAATTATATAATGCAACAAAGAGATTATGTTTAAATTATCAGAAAAAAATTGTCAAATTTTGGAGGACAAATTGGCATCAACTTCCTATAGGACAATATACATATAATGATACAAATTTTAGCCTAAACAACAGGCTAATAGACCTTTCCATTAAAAAGAACTAGTGATAACAAGATTTTCAAGATGGCCAGGTTCCATCATGTTGGAGGCCGCATCAGCACCATTTTTATTAAGGACCAACAAGACACCATAAGAAATCTTTTAATGAAAACCCTTTGTCACTACAACTGTGTATATGTAACCATAAAAGATTTTCAGCATGTCCATCATACCAGCCAATAACTACACCAGACATATCTTCTTCAGTTATTACCAAAATAGAGATCATCCTTTTGGCAAAACCCGCAGGAAGTTATTGCCATTCATTTAGAAGTAGTGATAAAAATATATTGCAGGCCATGTTGGAGGACTGACACAATTTTATTTTAGGAGCTCCTAAACATTGTAAGAAGTCTTACTTTAAATCCAGTGTTGATAGGACAATTTATTCTAGAATACCAGTATTAATTTTTTTCAAAGATGGTTGCCATGCCAGCAATAATGGACATAACATCAACACCAATTCTATTTTGGAGAAACCAGACATAAGAAATAGTCTTTTAGTGAATACCCACACACATATGACCATCTGTTCAAGAGTAGCAAGAGAAGTAGCAAATGGACTTACCGGATGCATACAGCTTAAAGCACTACTTAGCAAACACAGATCAATAAAATAGGTTCATGTTAAAAAACATCACTTAAAAATTCACCATCCTTTCACTATAAATTAAAAAACTATGGTGACAACTGGAAGTGCTGACCAGAATTCCCATAAAAATGGTGAATTCGCAGTACATGAAAGCAAGCAAGCAAAATTCATCCAAAGTCTTAAATGACAGGAGAGTTATAACAGATATCACACTCTTTTACAGCTAGTATAATCTATAAGGGCATTTTCCAAGTTTACTGTTGTTTTTTTTTAATGTAGATACAGTATATGCGTAAATTTACCTTGTACAATCCCATAAATCCTAGGTCTTTAATGACACTTATTGCACTGACACGAGTCTTGCCTACAATTTCTCCTGCCACCTGCAGCCGAATCTTCACAATCTCCAGGGGATTTGTGAACATCACCTGTGAAGCACCTGCCTGTAACAAAAATAAAAAAGAAATTCATCACAGGAAATAATGGATCTGACAGGTGTGTTCATGAAATATCAAATTTATGATTTGTCAGGTCTTAAACAGCTTACATTGAAAGGTGGCAATGTATAGTATTGTTTTTCAATTAATGGACCTGGCAATGAGATGCACACTGCATTATTTTCACATGAAAGGCAACGAGATGCACCGTTTTATATTTACATGAAAGGACTTGGCAAGGAGTGGCACAATGAATTATTTTTACATCATCAAACTGGTTTTAATTGGTTTGTAAGGTTTCTTTCTTTCTCTCAGCTACTTGTATATAAAACGACAGATGCGGCTTGTTTTGAGTTTTCATCTTTGTTATGGCATGGCTAACGTTTTATATAGACTATAAAACACCTAAAACTAGTACTGGAAGTTTCTGCGAAGCCATAAGAGACTTGTATTCTGACTTGATAAATACTTAATTCAACTGCAACCCATGCAAGGTTATGACCTCACCTTATGTATAAGATGTACATTACAACCTGTGTGAAATGGCCTTCAGGCTTCTGTAAAAAAGTATAATGTAAACTCTACCAAGACAGGTACTAGGGAACTAGGTCACTGCTTCATCCAAGTAGAGTAGGCTGTTTGGTTTCAAGGGTAAAGAGGTAATTCCAACAAAGAATTACGTCATTTTCAAAAAGGCACAAGTGAAATAATTCATGCACAGAATGAAATATATGTTGATAACTATGGCTTTGTATTAATGCACAGCAAAATCAGTAGCAAGCTTGATTTGAATAATAAACTCTGCAACCCCATACATTTAAATGGTTCTGTTTCAAAGTCTGTATCAGCTGCCCCATAAACACCTTTGTGATATAGAATTTGCATCCGTCTCAAGAACACCTTAGTGATGTGAAGTTGGCATCTGCATTACTGACTTTAAAAAAATACAGAAAAGAAAAGAGAAAGCTGTTAAATACAGAGGTAATTAATAAAAAGACCCAATATGGAAATATACTGTCATTAACTTTCTGTGGTAAGGTTGGGGGAAGTTTGAGGGCAGTAATGGAATGCAGAATGGTCTACAACTGCTCCAGACACAAAAACATCAGAAAACAATTCACAAATCATTTAGAGTTCTGGTTAATTGATTAGAAAGTCTTTGTTGACTTTGATATGATCCTATTTTATGCCATATTCTTCATCAACCTGCTGTATTTACACATTGTACTTCCAAGCTAGCTTGAGTAACAATGAATAATAATGATGATATGAGCAATGTGACTATTCAGAAATCGGACACGTTTTTATTAACTTATGTGTTTGAAAAAAAACCGTGTCATATTTCTGAATAGTCACATTGCTCACATATTCTCTTATTTCTTCAGCTCGTCCATCAAACATAAGAGTAATTTTATGACATTACATCCGACTAATGTAACATTGTTTTTATGTCAGTAAAACAAGTGATTGAAATGTCAAATCATATCTTTTCATACTGAAGTTTGTAATAAAAAAAAGGGTGATAAGTGGAGAAAAATAAAAATGAAATGGTAAAGACAGAGATTGCATAAAAAACAGACATGCATAACTGAGAGTTTATACCAAACTGGAAAGAATACATATAGTATGATTCTGACAATTTATTAAAAGAAAAGGGTGGGGTGGGGCATGCAGAAAGTACACATTATACATCCCTGTAGTTGAGAAACTGGGCCTAAAGAATTTATCATCGTATGTACTAATACTTTGTAATAAATGCTGACTGCATTACAGCTAATACTTACACAACCTCCAGCTACACATTCAGCCCATAGTGCAATTGTGCCATCTTTATTCATAAACTTGTCTCGTACAAAGTCGTTGACCTTTAATACAGGATATAAAACATGTTTTAATGTGGATGGTTTATAAAACATGTTTTAATGTGGATGGTCATGTTTTTAAGGTAACAAATTTTGGTGAAGACTGTAAATCCGAAATTTTGCAGACTACAATTCTGATTAACATCTTATCCTATATATAGTATTCATTACTTTTTTATTTACTTTCTTAAAATTGATTTGCAAAAATTAAAAAAGTTGCTTTCCTAATGTTATACAATTAACCCTTATCTAAACATATAAAAACTAGTCTGAGGGATATCTTTATACCATTTACAGCTCTCTCACTGTAACATGGAAGTTGCGGTCCAGAGCCACTGACTGCATTATGTACCCAACAACGTTATTGTAAAAATAGCAGCAGGTAACGAACTGCAATATTCTGAGAACAGCATCATAACCAAACCACAGTATAGCAGGAATGATCCAAACTATTCTAAAAAGGTGTTTTGAAAAGAAAATAAATATATAAAACTACTATGCATAAGTCAGGAAACTCAGAATAATACAGTAAAATATGTTATGAGAGACCACCCCTTCTGCCAGTAAGAAACGGTCTCTTGACAGGTGGTCTCTCATAGCAGGTTTGTACAAAAAGACCAGTTTCAGATGTCCAGTTTCAGAACAATTTAAGGAAAAATACCCACAATCACTGTACATATATTCTATTCTTTAATAATAGTTCTTACTAAAATATTGTACGCATTCATCTGAAAACAAAATTATACAGCAATAAAGATATACTTCTATCATTAAACATGAAATAACATTTACATTTGAAGATCACATGTACATGTATTAGTATATGAAATCATTTCTAATTTACTCCTTTTCCTTTATAACATCACAAATTTATTTTTAACCAAGTTTAAACTGCTGTTTTGTGAATGGTCTGCTCTTGTTTCACTTCTTTCAGTTATAATAATTATTTCTCCAGTTTTAAAGTTTGTCTCTTTTTAGTTGGAGGTTCGTCCATTGTTACAAAAGTACTAGGTAATAACATTATTAGTTCTCATTTGTAATATTGAACGTAAAGGTGTTTTATTTAACAGAGCTTTGGGAAAATATGACAAACCTATCATGTGCATTGCTTTTCTTACAATTAATGAAATAAAAAGAAACAGTTATCTCAACACAAGTCAACCACTTAATTCCAAGAAGACATACAGGGATTAACACTATAAACAAACTGTGCAACCCGACTGCACCAGCCTGAGTAGATGACAGCTTGGTGATTGAGACATCACAACCCTTTAACACTATCAATCAAATCCTGCAAATGAGTCTCTCTTGCTGGCTTATTAGACAACCTTTTTCACCCACAGGCAATACAGATTAGCTCTAAAGACATACCTCATACGCGACTACTACCTTAACTTCAGCACTACAAAGGCAATTAGCGACGTACATTAGCCTGGTTTACGAATTGTAGCATTGGTTGCTGGAAGCCAGAATCCTTTTTATTTTGTTTGTTCATTTTATGTTTGTTTTTGATCAGAACAATCTTTTCTTATCAAGCGGTTGTTGTTACAAATGATTACATAAAGGTCAGCGCTATTTGTCTCTGTTCTCACTATACAGTCATTCATAGAGTTGGATACTGGGTCCTACTCATTACATATTGGCGGTAGCTATGATAAGGCTGGCAACCAGGCTAAGTGCTGGAATAATCTTTATGTACTTCAGAATGGTTTACAGTAGAAAATATAAAACATTATAATTATAACTACAAAATTTCAGATATCGGTAGCCAGCCAATTCCCATCCCCCTGTAGAATGGTATAAGCGGTCATTGTTACCGGAATGGAATAAAGGTCAATAGGGTTTTTTCCTGTTTTTTGCGAAGCAGTAGTTCATGGCAGTGTTGAAATGCATATTTTGCCAAAACATTGTGGTCAATGGTCACATTCAGCAGGTGGTTGCTCATGACTGAGTGTTTATATAATAAAACTGATCGGTGCATTACAATTGTGGTCAGAAATGACAGGTGGTCGCTCATAGCAGAGGTCACTCATAACAGGTTTTACTGTATTATTAATAGTTTCTTCAAGCACCATGTGAGTAACAATGTTAAAACAATATCCCTTTTGACTATTTGATGAAAGCATAAAAATTGGCATCATGCAAAGAGAAACTGTTAATATCATAATGTTTCTTTATGAATTGAAACCATTGCATCTCTCTTAATATTCATGATATTTGGATGAAATAAACAATAAAGTGCATTTTATAAGAAAATAAAGCTCTTATTGAAGTACATTTAATCTTAAAATGTTCATTTTATGCACAATAGAAGAGGACATTTTCTTGCATTGTGATCAAGCTATACAAATACTTATGTTGGCAGCAAATGGGGTACTCTGCTAATGCTGGCAGCAAATAGGATACTCTGCTTATGCTGGCAGCAAATTTGGATACTTTGCTAAAGGGAGCAACAAAATGGGATACTTTGCTGATGTTGGCAGCAAAATGTGATACTATCTATCTGCTAAAGTAAACAGACAAAAATAATTTAAAAAATTGACCAATTAGTTGGTCATTGAATACCGTGAGTTTTATGGCTTTTTCTGGGGCTACTCCCACCAATTGTGGGGCCAAACCTCTGTACAGGCCAAAAAATCCTTCATATCTGAGCACCTTCTTGAAGCAATCAAGGCTGTTTTTGTACCTCAACTCGCCGACAGTCCCAAGCCTCTGGTTTTGGAGACGTGTCTTAACAAGATCAATTGGGTAGACAGCAGTGGCACCAACGGCTGGAAATTATTGTCATTATTATTATTATTATTATTACAGTTAAAATCCCTATAAGACATATCATAAAAGTTTTGACACAGCATGGTCATGGTGAGGTTCCAAAAATTTTACAATAATTTACTACAAAGCATTAGTGCCAACATAAAGAAGATGTTTGATTTAATAATTTGACATGATGTGTTGTATTCCTGGAAAAAAATATCTTACCATTGTTTCTTGCTGACTTCTGAAAGAAGCTAGCTCTTTAAATGGATAACTGTTAATCTAACTAGTATTGTTAAACCATCAACAATAAAGCAGTCAAGTCAACTTTGTTGTTTGTGTTTGTCTTCAATGCATCCTGTGTACAAATGTTGCTTAATTCAGGGTTAACAAGATCCAACAGATGATTCCTCAGACATCTGGCATACTAAACCAAGAACTAAACAATGCACTGGTCTACTTGATGTTTCTCACCCGATTTACAAATCATTATAGGTTACTGCATTTGTATGGGAAAATATGAACGAATATTTCGGATGGATATACTGCATGACATTGGGAGTGCAGTATACAAATCCGACTAAACAAGTTCATATTTTCCCAGACAAATGCAGTAACCTTTTTATTATATGCTCATTTTCTTATTCTATGCAAGCCTTAATTATATAAACAAAAATACACTACAAGAAGCAAAGTAACTGAATTTATGCTGTATTCCAAACTAAATACACAAGCACAGATTCTTCAGTACACAACAACATTATTAATGCGCACATAACTCCACCCAGATAAGTTTGAACTTAGCTGTGCACTAGACATCACTTTAGAAAGAAAATGGCATTTTGGTCTACTTAAAATTGAAATTAAGAGTCATACTGTGAATGAATGAGCATTGCAACAACTTTTCCATTTGGCTGGAATGGATCGATTTTGGTGTCTTCGTCGATTCACAAAATTTTTGTGATTATGGCATGGATTTATCAATGTCAATTCTACGTGAAGTACATGTAATTTCAGCGGCGAAGGAGCAGCGTGTTGACATCTGCAAGTGTGTTTCTGTTCTGTCATTGAATGTTTGGAATCATTATGTGGGGAAAATATGAAGTCTTTCCATTGTAATTATCAAAAGGATGCTATGGAATATAATGTCCATTTCATTTTGAGTGCAGTAAGGAGGATGTAACTGCACTTGGAATGTAGTCGGAAGTACAGTACAATTTCGAAATGTGTGCTCAAGCTTTAGAACCCATGACATGGTTCATGTAATTCGGATTTGCAGAACTAAGAAAGTACATTTTGAGGAAATTCAGGATGTAAAACTGTAAGCATATTTTTTGCCATTCATATTACCAGCCACATTAATGCCTTGTCACTTGCATGTTATTTGTAGGGACCCAGCACTTTTATGACCTGTCTGGTGTCTATCGCTAGCCTAAATCCGAAACATTATATCAAAAAAGTTAACATGGAATATTGCAAACCAGCTGGTATGTGGCAGTCCATGAAGCATCTGCTTTAGTTCATTCAGAAACAAATTTAATAAACCAAACATTAAAGCGTCTATTACATGCAGGTTGAGTGAGTGCAATATGAAGGTGTGCAATAAAGCAAAATATTGCATGATTCTGACAATCTAAAGTTACTGGAAACAAAAATGAGCATAAAATTTACTACCAATTTAAAGGAAAACAACAGACTACCAATGCCTGCTGAAACAACTGTCCTATCACTGACTGAAACAAGTTTGTCACACAAAATGTCAGGAGCAGTTTTGGTCATTGCCACAAACATGTACCTTCCCCCTTTCACTATAATCCTTTTTATTTTCTGGTCAGAAATACAGACAGCAGTTCCAGACCATTGCATATACACAGATCTGTTGTCACTATAATGCTAAGTTGGTATGGAACAGAAACTTTTAAGTTTTGTGGGAGTTGAGTGATTTGTTATTATAATCTAAGGTGCCTGACTTTTCAGATCACTCACATCTCACCTCTATCCATGTGGGTTCGAGTCTCAGCTCAGCCAATCTGTGTATGTGACAAAGCTTGCCAGTAGTTTCCCCTGTCTTGGTGTTTCTTTCCAAGGTCTGAATAGATTTTGTTCTAAGTGGGCAAAAAGAACTAGTAGTCTGATATGTTGTTGGAACAGGTCAAGGCATTCTGGTGAAATGTATTCCTATGAAAAATGCAACAAGTTCTTTCCCCTGACTTGGAACAAATGCAAATGCAGTTTTCTATTTATTGCATGCTGCCTATTCAAAAGTTTTTGTTTTGCTATTCTGTTTGAACAGAATTCAAAACCTATTGGGATTAATACAAATTCAATCTGGTGCATTTCTGTAAGAACATTGACAAGCAGACATCACAGAGAACTCCTTAATAGTACTTGTCTGAATGTGTGATGAGGAAATTTATATTGAACATTCATGTCAAACAGTATTATCAACCATGAAAGAAAATAAATATGTAATAAAAATTAATCATTACACTCCGGTGCCATATTAAAAGTTCACAAAATGTCCACCAGTGAAAAATGAGTTCTAACACTAAAAATAATAATTAAAATAAGAAGTGTCCATTTGTACCTAAGATGTACCTTTTTCTCTTGGGTAAACTTCAGCTGGGAGAATTTAGGAAAGTTTTACTCAAGGAAACTCAGATTTAATGGACAACAGGAAATCCCCTTGAAAGT
The DNA here is from genome assembly GCA_028554795.2 of Sinohyriopsis cumingii. Classification (NCBI taxonomy): domain Eukaryota; kingdom Metazoa; phylum Mollusca; class Bivalvia; order Unionida; family Unionidae; genus Sinohyriopsis; species Sinohyriopsis cumingii. Next base: position 42,231,696 of record CM068832.1, read on the forward strand.
ATGATTCTGAAAGTTCTCAAAAATTTTTTTTGCATCATTACAGTCTAGCAAGTGAGGAGGCCATAAGACTGTAGAACTTAGAACTCTCTTTTCCAATGGCAAGGATGCCAAGATACATGTTGTCCTGGAAGGTCCAGTCACTGTTATTAAAGTACTTGGCAACAAATGTCCATACATTATGATCCAGGACAACCACATACTTCTTAGAATTTATACCCTTCCTGGCACAAAGATTTCCATACCACGATAGCTCCAAAACATTCAACTGCATCGAATTGGGGTTCCTTTGTTTTGAAACACCAAAGTTTCATCATTTTTCACCAGACGTAAATTGTCAAGCCTTGGCCGAATACTGTGTTCTGCATTTAATCTGAAGAAAACCTTTGGTCCAGACATAATGTGCCCTCTCATGCATATGTGATCAACATCCTTTCCATCTTTTCGGCCTGTTTAGTGGAGTGATGGACATTTTATAATAGCCATGTTCATTCAACCAGCACTGGACTGTTTGATGTATGATTTCACTAGTGAAGAATTATTAGAAATGGTTAAGAATCTGCCCAAGACATTCTTTTATTCTTCATCACGACCTGCAACCAAAAATGGTCTGCGAGATTCAAAGATCTGAGCCATCTTCCATGCTAGTGTTTTTTCTCTTTCAAATCTGATACTTTTGCTTCTGAAACTTGTAATGGGTAAAATTACTGACATTCATTATTTTCTTAATTTATCCACCACTTTTCCTGATTCATTGAAATTATGATCAATTCTATCTGAGCATTTGTTAATTCTTTTACCCTGTTCTCCATTTTACCAGATAGCGATTAATGGTTGCTTATACAGCAATTATCTCCCTTTTAAGTACACAATATTACCAGTTACTCATTTAAGATGTTCCACATTGAGTGACTCTGAATTACACATTAAAATGTACCTATGTTTACTGGGACAGGAATAGAAGTAATCTTGTAAACTTTGAAGCTGCACCCCAGTGTGTGCAAATTTAAGGCCATGTCATTTTGCTGACATTGGCTAATTATAAAAACACTAGATTTATGCAGAACAAAAACTTGGTCAAGTTAACTTTTTGTGGAAACCGTGCCTGGCCTAAGAGGGACTATCTACTGAAACTTATGAATGTTGGTTCATTCTTTCATGAGTGATTCTGCAATAAATGGATGGGTACAGCAGGGCTGTAAAATTCATTGTCAAAATGTTTTGAATATCCTTTGAGTAAATATTCTTTAGTGATGTAAGTGTACCAACAAAAACTGGAATGGCCAAAGAATGTTGGGAATGACAGTCATACCTGTACAGACTTCATTCAATGGATTTAGTTTGAATATATAATATAGCATTGATGTTAAATTCTTGGGCGAATAAAACAGAATGCATGGTTCCCATGCTTTTCTAAAGATAAATTTCCAGGTCATTTCCAGGATGAAATTATTTTTTTCAAGGTTCACATATGACCATTACTGAATGGAATTAAAGAACATTTTAGATTGTAAAACATACATTTTCTAAACCTAAAGATGTTTCTCTTTCAAGACTCTCCAAAGTCAGAAAAGATGATCATTACAAAACCACAAAATGTATCACATGAAACAAGTTCGACTATATTCCAATAAATTGGCATATAAAGTCATTTCATTGTACAGAACAAAAATTCTAACTTTAAGCTGCTATGTGAGAACAACATAATGAACATAAATTAGTTTTGTTTTATTGCAAACCTTTAATTCTAAAGAATTCTACAGCATTACATATATGCATCTTATATAAAGTAAACATTTCCTATTACAGCATTTAAAAAACCCCCAATAAAAGCAAATAATTAGAATTCTGTCTTGTAACGAAAAGAGTTTAACCCTGAATTTATCTGTGCCAATAAAACCCAAACAAGATTTTTCAAACAACCTAATCTCCTTAAGATGATCTGGTTAAAAATCCATCATTTAAAAAACATTTTCAAAAGGGATGATTTAAATTTTGACAAAAGACCTTCAAAATTATGCAGTTGTATAAACAAGGACTGAATTTTCTGTAAAATCAACTTGTCTTCTTGTAATTCATTAAACCAGTCCCCAATCCTGTATTAACACAGGGGCTCATATTGTTTTTTAATATATAATACAAGGGATGACAGTTTCTCATTTCAGCTCTGAGATTCAACAATTTGGACAACAAATATGGCTTAAAACAAATAGCAGTCTGTTTTCTAATCCGGGTTTTCTCTGAATATTCCCATACCATTTTTCATATTTGGACATTTAGGTTGAGGTGTGGGGCCATTGCAATTGCATATAGAAAATTTGGAATTTGCCGCCACTGTGCGGTGGTGACATATGGTAGTCATTTACCAGCAGGTCTAGCAAATTTAAACTTATGTTATATCGACTTTTACCTGCATGAAATCGATAGGAAAATGATTTATTTTCTCCGAAATGGCAAGTATTATAATTGTTATGTCTTTAATTCGCTGACAGACTAGACGAAACAATGGCATATATGAAACCTGACCCGGTACTCTCCATTTCAATTACCAGTCACATGACTTCACAAATCTCAAACGATGACATCGGGAAGTCCAATAGTCACATGATATCAACAACTCCTTTTTTATGTTGTTGTACCGAAATTCAATTATATTAAATCAAAGTCATATACTTATTGTAAAAACCAGAAAATTCTCAACATATTTATTTCAAGAATGATGACAATAAGCTTACTGCTGTCGCAGCAATCTGGCCAGTCTGATTTATCAAGCAGAGAGCACTTGTCAACATGGTAGTCATGAGATACAAAACTCTGGATTGTTCTTGAATAAATATGGAGAATATTGTGCTCTTTTGATTTTGCATTTTTATTACAACCAGTATACAACTTTCATTTAATATTTTGTAATTTTAATTTTTTTCTCTACAACATTTGAAAATGTGGGTTGTTAGATTTGTCTAGTCGTGCGACTAGCAATGCAAATCGCAAGTACCTGGTTGCATTTTGTCAACGCTGTAGTTTTATCTTGTCTTGCAGCAGATTAAAAACATAACAATTTTAATACTCACAATTTCTGAGAAAATAAGTAATTTTCATATTGATTTCATGCATGTATCACTCGATCTAACAACGTTTAAGTTTGCTAGGCCATCCGGTAAGCGGATACGCTTTGCCACCACCAAGTTGGCCTCTTGTGATGCTAGACTGGTTTTCATACCTTTGATGTACGGAAAGATATGGATATTGAGCTGACTGAAAATAAAAGTCTACTAGATGAATCTAATCCAGTAAGCATTTGGATTGACTCGGCATATATGTTTATTGCAAGCACCCAAATAATCCATACTGCACCCTCCAAAAATATCCTGGTTATTCTGGTTAGAACTCGATAAATTTAACTAATGATCAATTTAGTTATGACTCAATTATGTGATTGTTTCAAGCATCAAGTGGTGGCAGAAAATTCCCTGTTTTTTCCTGACTTTCATCAATATTTGCGAAATTCAAGAACTTTTCACAGTAGGGAAAAAATTACAATTTCTCCCAACTTTTTCCCGATAGTGTGGGAACCCTGAGAATGATATAAAGCAAACATTCTGTTAATTCCATATGTGAGAGATTCAGCAGTAACTGAATGGGCACAACACGGTATTACACAAAGGTCACAGCAGGGCCGTAAGACTTTCTTGTTAACCCATGAGTAAAATGTCTTCAGCGATAAATGGAGCCCAACAAAAAAATGGGTTAGCCCACGAAAGTTGTCAGTGACAATGGTAACTGTGCACACTTCACTCACTGTGTTTAGTTTGAATATACCAAAAAATGCTGACATTACATTCTTGGTGAATAAAATGGAATGGAATAAACTGAATGGTTGGCTTTTCTTTATTAGAGAAAGCAACATCAACAGCAATGCCAATTCTAAGTCCAATGAACGCTTTTATAATTGATGCAGTGATGGTTGAGGTCAGGAAATATTTAACATGCTGTAACTCTTGCCAACCCAAAGCAAAACAAACAAAAAGAACTAGTTGCACATTATAGCAAAGTTGCATTAATAGCTTGACAACAGAACTATTAATATAAGCTGATCAATATCAGCATTTAGTCCTATCTAGATATGATACCTGGGTCACACTGTTGTGTATAAACTTAACCCAAGTATAAATTACTGTTGTTGGATCAAATTCAATAATTTTCTGAAAGAAAACATTATTATTGTGTACGCTTGATGGAAGCACATTACTTAAACTGAAGCAACAATAAATTAGGAACAGAATGAGACATCTTGCGGCACATATAATAACTGGCCATAATAATACTTACATCTTTATCATGATCAATGAGGGCTCTTGTAAATGCATTTACCCAAAAAATGACACCAGTAGATGGCCACATTAATATTCAGGGGAAAAAATGTCTAGTAGGGGTCGGGGGTCTGGACTTTTTCTGGACCCCTGTTCAATTATTATTATTCCTTTTCTATAAAGTGACTCAGTATATGGTGGGTATGGTCATATGTCCCATTTCATTACTTAACTGCATATATAGCATAACTCAGTAAAAGAAAACCTGATATATAAGGCAGTCAGTCCACTTTTGTAGCTTCCATGAATAGCATTACAGTATTGGAGTAATGTATTATTATTATTATTCTGAAAAAAAAACGTATGTAGATACTGACCAAGGAATTCTTTAGATTAAAGATGCAACATATATGTATTTGTTTTTCTATTTTTTACTGAAATTTACGCTATCTCTCTGAATTCCTTAAAATATATTTTCACAAATTTTCCATGAAAACCCTGCATAAATGCATTAATAATCAGGCAGATTAGTGCTAATGAAGAAAATGCTCAATTAGCAACATTGTTGTCTAAGTTCACATGAACTTGCTACTTCCATATTCTGGCAACAATACCAGAATTATTTAAAAAACAAATCATACCGTAAGATGATAAATTAGAGGCGATATCACGTTGTTGCTCCCTTTACCAATATCTATAAGCCCGTGACTGTTACCAGCATATTTACATTCACTTTTCTTCAACCAGTTTGTCGGACTATTTTCATATTTGAAAATCCATTAGAGACTATAATTGAGAAATCTTAAAATTCTGTGAGAATAACCTGGCTTGGAAAATCATTTATTTGTTAATCAATGTTACTGAAATTTGTGAAGAAACTAATACATGCAAACAGAATGTGTAGATTTCACCCAGTTCTCAACTTGTGAAAAATACAGCTTTATGCCTCATATTTGGTTGAAATCAATATGTCCTTTGAAAGTTATTTAGCAGAAATAAGATTTATGATGTAATGGGTGTATGAGAGGTCATATAGGACACAAGGCTTATGGCCTCACCATAATGCCAGAAACATATTAAAAAATGAGTCCAAGAAAAAAAATTAATAAATTCTTTTAACAACATTGCAATTTGTGACAATATGGACAGACATACATGGGCATTACTACATGCCATCTCCATACAATATAACAGGGATACATAAATCTGAAAAATAAACTAACCTCCAGCTATAGCACCAAGTCCAAATCTGTACGCGCTTTCTAAAACTTGTAATACAAAGGTCCTCTCCGTCCCGTGATGTAGACGTATATGTTCCTATAAAAAACATAATAATTTGTTTACATTCTTTTCTTTCACTGTGCTTTCAAATAAAATCAAGTTATATAAATCCAAGGTTTTAATGAGATGGTCTTCGAAAGACTTGTGAACCTGGAAAAACACATAAAACATGGATGGGTGGACATGTACCTCCTTAAATATCAGCACTAAATACTGAACCCTGGATGAACTGTAACTATTTGCAGTGGGTGCATTCCAAGGGGCCCTTCTGAGTAACATTTGCTGCAAAAAGCCATCACAGAAAAACTTGGGAAACAAACATTTAGGTATAGCTGGGTGTTCAGAGACCATGGCTATTTGAAAAGATGGCCTGGAATGCTTGAAATCTAACCCAAATATTGACTCGTCAATACAAATAACATCCCGGATAAACATACTGATATGGGCTATATAGAAAGATAGATGCACAGATGAAAAAGACAGATGGGCAGCTAAGATGAATACTACAAGGCTTCAGCATGTTGATGTGGGCCGAATGACATGCAAAGTGTGTTGCAACTGTGTAATGCAGACAAAAGCAATTTAATCAGAAGTACTTGAAATGTACCATATATACATGTTTTTTAAAGTCAGTATTCAAATGCAAATTGCAAAGACCCAAATCTGCCAGCACATTATATGACAGGTCTGGATCTTATTTATTTCCAGGTAGTTGGGTACGACTTTTAAGCAAATATATATGGATGGGTATACAAATAATTTTTTTTGGCCCAAGCCACAATTCAGTGTATATTCATACAATTTTCCTTTAATGTTTTTCATTCTTCTCCAACTACGCAAACACATTTTTTTTAAACCGTTACAATATACTGTTGATGGTTGATAATTCAGTTGCAATTATATTTCACAGTTTCATAAGTTTCGACAAACAACATTTTTTCAAACATGACTATCTTTTAGTACAAAGCCATACTAAGCATCCAATGGCACCTGTGGGTTAAAACCTCCCAGGCAAAACTCACAATCAACATCAGATCACAAACCAAACAGTGGCAAAGAAGGAAAAATACCACTATTATGTACTACAAAATAACAGTGCCCATGTATCTATGAAGCTGCAGTGCCTCTGTGGTTAGTGTACTGAACTTGTGGTGAAAAAAATACGGCTTCAAATCCTACCACCAGATCAGCCCAGGTCAGCTAGAGTGGTGTTTCCTTGGGCAAGCAACTTTACTCCAACTGCCATGCCACTAAATAACCTGTGTTGCTGTACTGTAAAACACCAAACAAGCCATATTTTTGCCTCCTTGAACTTTCGTTGATTTTTTCTTGCCAAAATTCCAGTCAATTATACTCATGTCAACTGGAAAATCAACATCTTTGCATCGATTATACCTCTTCTAATCGAAGTGCATAAATTTAACTAAAATATTATACTTTCAGTCATTTTCAAATATTTTTTAAATCAAAGCATGTTGAGGGATTTGAACCTGGAGGTCTTGCATATGGTGGCCATATTTTAGCACTACACCAATCAGTCAAGAAAATGGCGGGTTACATTTTTTTCTCCATGATGTTGTCAATATCTATTGAGTCTAGTGAAAAACCATCTTTTGTATTTCACTCCAGTGAATTATTTCTAGTGGAAAATCTACTAATTCATAAGCTAGTATCAAAAACCATACTTTCCATAATTGTCTGATATGCAGTAAAAAAATTTTTTTAAGACAACTCACCTCTGCTATTTGCATCTTTATGGAGAAAGGAGTTTCTCTGCCTTCCATGGGGGATAACTTCTCCAGATCTGCATATGTTATGCGACTACAAAGATAAAAAATCTTAGAATTTTTTTTTTCAACCAAAATATCTCTTTTAAAAACAAATATCAAGATTGTGTGCTTAAAGATGTCCGCATGATGACAAGACAGAATTTCAAGATAGCCATCAATGTGACCATTTCAGAGGTAAGATCAGCATCATTTACTTATAGAAACAAGGCCATACTGCATGAAGGAAGTGTTTTGTTAAAACAACACTATCTCATTCACAAGAAGTGGCTGCAAATAGATTTTTCCCAGTGCTTCATCTGGTGACCATTTTGAGAGTTTATATCAACATTATATTCACGAGGACCAACAGGTTCCCATAAAAGCTGGTAGCTGGTGATATTTTTACCACATATTTGTATAGAAATTGCTGCCAATGATTTCGGAATTTTGAAACAAGTTCTTTTTAAAATTGTTAAATTGATCACTATACTCCATGAGACATGATTCATCAATTAAGATTAATGTCACATTTTCCACAGACATACAAACGATAAAAATGACAATCAACGTGTCAAACATTATGCTTAGTCTGACCAAAATACAACAGATAAAGCACATGATTAACATATAAATAAATAAATAAATACGAAGCACATTCTGAGACAACACATATCTTACACATTTATTAACAGTGGTTGTGTTTAGATTCTTTGAGAAACAAATTTGTAACAACATATATGTAACATTTTCAGCACATATGCAGTATTATAAAGCGGGCCCTTCTGCCCAGGGCTTTGCTCACACCATTATACACAGACACTGTCAGCATATATACAGTATTATAAAGTGGGTCCTTCTGCCCAGGGCTTTGCTCACATTATTATACACAGACATTGTCAGCATATATGCAGTATTATAAAGCGGGCCCTTCTGCCCAGGGCTTTGCTCACACCATTATACACAGACATTGTCAGCATATATACAGTATTATAAAGTGGGTCCTTCTGCCCAGGGCTTTGCTCACACCATTATATACAGACATTTTCTTTTCCTACGTTAATCCTGGTTTGATTTCATCAAGTGATACAAAAAATGTGATTTTTTAATGTTTGGCAAAATATTGTTTTTGGTATGACAAGATGAAATATAACTGGTAAATAAGCAGGGAACAAAATCTCTTATACCAATTTTGCACCAGAATCAAACTTAAGAGGATTAAACTCAATCTTCGGCAAAATACCCAAGCCTCTTTTGGTAAATTTAACTCCGTTTCAGAGGCTGATCATATAAGTATCAGTGACTTAAGAAAGCACTAGGATTGTGATGACCTAATCTGTCATAGCAAATTACATTTGTAATGTTCTGTAAACCATTTCATCGTGTCTGACAACAAAGCAAGTCAGATTCAGCAATGCATCACGATGGCTTTAGCACTGTTGTCAAAGAAGTATGGGGAAATTAACTACATAGAGATGCGAATGACGTTGAATCAAATTTCTTCAGCAAAATGAGTTTCCATGTCTGAAATGTAATGCAGTTTCCATTTATTTGGTCTAGCTCAGAAAGTGCATTTTTGTTGCTGCAGATATAACTTCTGAGGTCACATATCAAATGTCGCATAGCATGATGACAAATCTTTTATTTTCATGTCAAAACATAAGATTTTTTTTTCACAAGTGAAAAAATAGGAACAAAAAAATAAAAGGTTTTAAAAATTGGCTGAGCAGCTTGTATGTGGTTCATTCATAGAATCTAATGGTTGATCATCAACACTCATAACAATTTAAAAACCCAATATAAAAAAACCCCATGCCACAGTGCTGTCAAATTTGGTCTAATTCTGTTTATTAATGTTTGCAAAATCATTAAAACATTTGTCTATTTCTAGTAATGGTGGCCATATTGAAGGGCAGATCATGAACACCCAAGTAAATCTGAAATGTCTTGAGGACAGAATGCTCCCTCATAGTTCATACAAAAATCTCAGGACCGAACTTAAGGACTTTTCAAGGGCCAATTATAATTTTTCCAGGGTTTACTGAAATAAATTTACCCACTTTTAAAGTCAAACTCTGAAACCCCTTTTAATTATCTTTGTCAAGACCAACTTCCAAGTTATAAAAATAAAGTCTTGAATATAAATATCAACATACACTGTAAAAGAAAGTTTGTGTGCTTACTACATATACTCACAAGCCAAGTCCAACTGCAAATTGCAAAGACCCAGATCTGCTGTCACATCATGCAATGGCAGATCTGGGTTTATGCAGTTTGTAGGAAGTAATCAACAGAACAAAGAACACAGACCCTGATCTGCTGGCACATTATGTAATGGCAGATCAGGTTCAATGCTGATAGCAACTGTAGTCAGCTTATGTGAGAATAAATGGCAAACTTTCCAGCTGTATATGTCAAATCACTGTATTTTATCTTCCAAGCTACATCTAGTTTCTACAGCTTAGTTCTTCTCGGATTCTGCCATTTTGATCTTTTTTTCCAGATCATTTCATTCCTGGGTTTTTTCTTTAGCACTTTTCCCCAAGACAGTATGACAAAATTTAAATCTGGTTGCCCTGAGGCTTTTGTCTTCTCCCTGACAGTATCACAGAATGTTAAATCTGGTTGCCCTGAGGCTTTTGTCTTCTCCCTAACAGTATCACAAAATGTTAAATCTGGCTGCCCTGAAGCTTTTGTCCTCTCCTTGACAGTATCACAAGATGTTAAATCTGGTTGCCCTGAGGCTTTTGTCTTCTCCCTGACAGTATCACAAGATGTAAAATCTGGTTGCCCTGAGGCTTTTGTCTTCTACCTGAGAGTATCACAAAATGTTAAATCTGGCTGCCCTGAGGTTTTTGTCCTCTCCATGAGGCTACAGCTTTAACTGATAGTTTGGGAAGGAGATCTCGTTCAAAGATGGGTTCTGAATCATTTAGGAAGGGGAGTGCAGATTTGTAGCTGATTGATATAAAAAGAAAATATCAATGATTGTTCGGAAGATTTGAAAGTGTTCTCCACTGATTGGTGCTTTTTACTTCTCAAACAAGAGGAAAGGTCATAGTTCTCCATTTTACCCAAATCTAATAATTTATTTTACAAAGCACACATTGCCATGGGCCTGTCCCCCTTGAACTATCTAATCCAAGAATATTTTGGATCCATGTTTCCTTTGTGATTGAACACATTTCCCCATCATTAAAGCAGATGATGAAAAATGATATCTGCCATGTTTCATCAGATATCTGTATCGACTGCTTTACCAACAGTAACACCTAAACTATACCTTGGGAAATTCAAGATAAACCCTATTACAGTCAGGTCACAAGTCAAGGGATAATACTGATGGTATCCCAATAAATATATCTTTGCTAGCCAAGGTTTAGATATATTAACCCTATATATACCTTGGTGTATCAAGCAGATATTTCTATGTTTCAGGTCTGTGAATATCACTGGATGCATCGGCAAGCGACTGCATCCAATCAAAATTAAGATGTTCAAATTTGAACACTGTTCCTACATGATCAAGACGAGGGGAGCACACAACTTGAACAGACTCATAAATAAGCAATTTTCCACTGCTGGTCCATGTTTGTACAAATACCTTTCCCTCAAAAAAACATGAAATGACTTCTCTCTGGTACGTAGCCATACTTTCGATTTTAACTTACAAAGTACTTTTTTAAAGTCAATTATCTCCAACATTTTTGGCAGATATACAATGCACCACTTTTACAGGCTATTGGTTAGTTGGTATTACATACTAATGGAGGCAACTCATGAAATCTAATAGATGTTGCTAGGACAAAGTATTAAAATACATGTTCAATCTGCCAAGGTGTAGATAGGGTTAACAAATCAAAACCTTGGCTAGTGAAGATGCAATAAATATGTGTGATAAAATGATGTATGAAAATGAATGATGATGCTGTTTTCCCCAAAAATAATTATAGAAGTATAAAAATTAAACACACAACAACAATACATCATATATTAAGGAAATTTAAAGGGTCTTAAAGGGCTATTAATACAAATTTAAGGGTTCCAAAAGGGCTGTTAATACAAATTTAAGGGTTCTTAAAGGGCTGTTAATACAAATTTAAGGGTTCTTAAAGGGCTGTTAATACAAATTTAATGGTTCTTAAAGGGCTGTTAATACAAATTTAAAGGTTCTTAAAGGGCTGTTAATACAAATTTAGAGGTTCTTAAAGGGCTGTTAATACGAAGTTAAGTGTCATGTTTACCCCGACCCAGAGTAGCCCAGTTTGAAACATGTATAATCAAGGCAATTCTGACGGGTCATTGTTTGATGTCGAACATTGCTGAAGGCTAGCACTAATCCGTTACGTAAGATTGTTGTGGCTAGAATTGACGGACCGGACATTGGAGTTGCAAAGTCACAGACAGCCAATTATCACCTAGGTGTCGAAATGTTTCCAAGATCAAAAGAATTGCCTGAAGAAGTGGGAGTGTCCTAACTTCTTTCCCCTGCAAACAGACAGACAGGTTGAACTGGCCGCTAAGACGATTGGACAGGGGCACAGCGCCACCCAATCAGAATCGAGATTGGGGGGGGGGAGACCTTGATTTGGGTAGAATGATATCCCTGCGTTTTCCGGCAAAAGTTAGTTCGCTGAAAGAAATTATCCAGAGAAGAGGTTAGCGTAACTCCGAATAGCCATTCGTTATTGGCGGGAAAAGCTTCAAAAGGTCAGTAGATATTTGTTCGGTCTTTGTGGAATGCGACTGCATTTTAATTGTAGGTCGTATGTATACTTTATTAGTACTAGAATCGTAGTACGAAGAATTACTTTGTTTTGTTAATATGTTTGCATATTTTGAAGAAATGAGTTGATATTTGTAAAGAATTATATAGCTTGCCAGCCGTCGTAAGAGTTAATATTGTAATTTACTATGTGGGTATTTTATAGTAGACTAACACATATGTTCATATGATTATAGATTTTGCCATTGTTGAATATTTGTAATGTACAGACATGCGTCTGATTTTGTCAGATTGTAGTACGATGAGATTAAATATATATGTGTATATACTGACGTGACGCAATGTATTGATGTCTGTATAACAATTCGCTGATACTGTGTTATTACGCCATTGTTTACCCTGCAAGAAGTGTGTGGGAATTTCGATGTGTATGCATGCGTGGCCGAAACAGTGACAGCTATCTGATGGTTAATTGTCGTTATAGTGTGAGGTAAGGTTCGATAAAACATTTGTTAACGCCTTGTGGTTTTCACAGGAAGCTTTGAGGGACAGACCAGTCAAAGTTTGGTCCCGTTGTCTCGGATAGAGAGACGGAGGAAAGGAGGGAAGAAGAGGGAGAAGTTGAAGTCTGGGAGCGGAATTGGAGGAGGAGATAATAGAGAGGGGAAGGAGAAGTTGAAGTCTGGAGCGAAGGAGGAGGAGATAGTAGAGAGGGAAACAGACAAAGGAGGAGTTAGAGGAACAGAAAGAAGGAAGAATCAGCGGGAAGAAATAGATGAGTAGATGCAAGGACAGGGGGAAAATCGAACTCACACTGTAAATCACGGGATGAATTAGGCTGTCACTTGGTCGAGGGAAAGACGAGTGATTGGAAGTTATCGTTTTTAAATTATCACATTTATTAAATTGTTATTGATTGAATTTCATCTTCGTGTTCTCTATAATTTAACCGTCGGCATTGCTGACTGGGGGCTCAGAGCTGTAAATCTACATCATCACTAATTTAACTTTCTAACCTAACGAGCCAGGGTGGAACTTTCAATTTAATTTAATTAAATTATATTGGGAGAACCCCACCCCAATACGACAGAACGCCACATTAAGGAATTTTTCAGGACCTGTGCAAATTGTGTCTTTGTAAAATTATGTTCAAACTGGTGAAGTAGTTTTTGAGACGTTGTACATAACAAATGTGAATGGGTGATGCACAACAGGCCATACCATAAGCTCCCATGGTCTTACAATGACCGAAGCTCTGTATTTCCAATGCATAAAACTAACTTCAACATGGGACATCCTAACCATAATTTCAGTATAAAATCTAAGTTTTGAACGTCACTTTAAACTACTGACACTGGACTGCTTAGTATGTTCATTTCAGAAGTCAATTTTAGCCATTTGCCCGCACTTGTAGCCAAAATCCATATGAAGGACATGTTGTTGTTGTTGTTGTAGAGTTTAACGCCATTTTTCAGCATAAGACGGGCTATACATGGCAGCCAGTATAAATGGTGGAGGAAGAACCAGGGAAAACCCCATGCAAAATAAAATTATTTTTATGTGTATTTTAAAATGGTGTTAACTGCAGACTGGTGCAGAATCAAATTTGATGTTTTTATAAAACACAAAATTTAAATGGCGTGCATATTTATAAGAACAAGTGATGGCTGACCTTTACTTAGTAGGAAATTCAAGATGTATCATGATTCTTACTATGTTTTTATTCCTAGACTATTCACCAATAATTGTAATTGCCATAGTATTTGTCTACCAACCCACCCATTTCCAGTTTCTTTTACACCAGACTTAAAAAAATAGAAAACAGAGCATCAACAATATAAAAATATATACCAAACCGTCATTTCATTCATCAGTTTATAATTTCTAACCTGAAGGGGGCTCCTAACATTTCATCTTCCTAATGTTACAAACCAAATAGCAGTTGTTGATGTAAACAACCAGAGAGACTGCTCACTCTCATATTCCAATTTCAAGAATATTCCATTTTCAGAAAAAGCTGTTGTCTGCATCTAATATTTGCAATGTTTATTTTTTTTATTTCATAAAGTTAACTGAACAAAGCAAAAAGGTGTGGAGGAGAAATGTGATGAAAGGGATTTTAACTCTAAAAGTGAAATTTAAGGAATTATTCAGAGCTTTTCAAAGATTGCAAACTGTATCAAATCTGCTGTTTAAAAAAAAATAGAATTGCCCAAGCAAATCTGCTGTTTTAAAAAATAAAGACTTGCCCAGTCAAATATGATGATAGTAAAGAAACTCCCATTTGGTTTGAAATGTGAACAAGATGACAGTTAGAGACCTCCTTTTGAAGATCAGGTTTAAAATGGTAAAGTAATGAATAAAATTACATTTTGTGCAGTTTTTTATATCACTGTTGCTTTCAACACCAGTATAAGGATACAAACTTGGGGGGTGTGTGTGGCAGCAATAGCTTGTCCAGTTATAGGTCTTGCACAATTATACTGCATACACTATATATATCAAATAAAATATTTCAAAGTAAAAATTACAGCATTTTTAAATGATTCTTCTCATACTTCAGATTTGTTGCCTGCTAAAGAATTTTATTAATCCAGTACTTAAAAGAAAATATATCCGTCTGAAAGGACCACCTTCAAAAATAATTGTATGCAAGGTACCAGAGGTGCCATTTTTAGCTTCTTTTTCACAAAACATCTATGTCCATGAGTTGAATAATGCCATGATAAAGTAGTATAGGAACATACATAACTGTCAAAGCATGGCAAAATTTAAAAAGCAACTGGCTTCATTTAAGCTTAGAGGCACACTAAAGACACACAAAAATACTTGCCACCATTTTTCAGACTCAAACTCTATGGGTGATTTAATTAATACCCTTTCACATATCCCTTTCCCATTGGACAAAAGTGATATCCTTTTCAAATACCAGAGAACCAGAAACAGATGGCAGTTTCATATCTTATCACTGGTTTCATAATACTCTGCATGATCCATTTTGCTGAATTAAGTCTTGAATCACTTATTACTAGGAACTTCTGGGGTTTTCCTCTACATCTTTGTATCCAAGCCCCAATGCACTGGCCTCTTCCTTGGACCAGCCAGCTCAATTTATCTCCTTTCCAAAACTGACACGGATTATAATGTGCATGCTATACTTCACTCACCTTGTGACTATTTCACTCGCTGATGTGTTTTATTTTTTTAAATTTCTTTTTTATGAAATTTTTCTGAAAGTTGCATTTGACCCAAAAGTGTTTGACAATATTCCATTTGGCCACAGCATTATCATACCTGACACATGTCAATCACGTATTTAAAGGATCACAAATATAATTATATTTGTCATATTCGCCATTAATTTGTGACAGATGCAACTGTTTTGTAAAAATAAAGAATATTTCTATATCATTAAAGTCATGACAAGATTCCTTGGGAAATTCTGTACATTCCTAATTGATGGAAACTACCTACGTACTGATATGGTGCAAAAGTACCCTGGTATGTACCACTGGAATAATACACTGTATTTAACTGGTATATGGCACACCTGTATTTTTTTTACCAGCATTATCAGTAAATCAACCATTAGGCTGATCTACTGATAATGTTGATAAAAACTAAACTATAAGGGTTATCTTATGTGCGCTACAACTGATTCTCATCAACTTTTACTTTGTTATTGAGATGCCACATACATAGATACATACATAAATACTTTTAGACTTTATATACAAATCTTAGTGAAATGTCCTCTTAATTCATTATACCCTGGAGATTTTTTTCATTTTGCCTGAAATGGAAGTGAGACATTTTTGGGGTTACATTTGAATACATTTAAATACATCTGCTTCCAAGAGATTTCTGTTTAGCCGGTTATTTAGTTAATTATGCTTTGGATTGGCTTTTTTGCCTGCACATGCGCAGAAGGGTAAAAACTGGACTTTGGCCAAAACATATAAAATCTGGACACAAACTCCAGTAATTTTTTGCAGGTCTCAAATTTACATTTTTCCTGCTCTATTTTGTAATGTGCACAGAAGTCTATAATATCTGGCATTATAATAAATGGTGTCAACATTACACAACTATGGTACAACCTCATGATGCATAAACTTGGTTAACGAGTTAAGCAGAGACGTAGAAATATATCATTTAATTCAACTGCATCACTGTCAGCCATGCACATTTTTGTTTATATATTTTCCAAGTTTTTAAACATTTAAAATGAGTTACTAAACTAACCTGTTTACACAAGTAAACATCACATAATTAGGTACGGGCCTGCTTCTGGGGGTCACCAGAAAACTACATTGCATTAGTTGTCATATCAATATGTCATATCTGTGACAAAAGCAACATTTTCTGACTGGAAATCCAATTTGTGAACTGATATTTCATTATATAGGATTTTACATTGTCCCAGAAATCCAGTTAGACTCAACAAGGCATAGAGAAATTCCACTTGAAAGTTATTCTACATCTGCTCAACATGAAAAGAATATTCTTGTAGTTTACCTCACCTACTCCTTATCCAATTGCCAGTAAAAATTACTTTATTTCCAAACCAGACAGGAAATTCAAATAAAGCAGCCTTCAAGCATAGTGGATGTGTGATGTGATTTTGATTTTTAACATAGCTTTAACAATTTTTCAGTCATATCGCTATGATGTCTTCAATGTGGCAGTTTATAGTGATGTCTAGCACTGGGGCATCATGCCGCAGACATGTAGCATGATGTCCCACCCAGTCACTTTATCCTGACACCAGGCTGACCAGTCCTAACACTAACCTCTTAATGCTGAATGCCAAGCGAGGCAGCTGTAAGTACCATTTTTGTAAGTCTCTCGTATGACTCGGCCGGGTATCGAACCCATGACCTCCCGCATCTGAGGCAGACGCTCTATCCACTAGGCCACCGGAGCGGTTCAAGCATAGTGGAGAGAAAACACTTGTTTGGAAATTTAAATCAGCCTTAAATTCCATCCATATAGTCACATACTCATTTAAAATGGAGGGAGAAATGTTTGATTTTAACAATAAATAAAGCAATTTAAAAAGCAGCCAATCCCTCCAAAGAAAACAGATAAAGCCAATTTCCAGAACTGCAGTAACCTCATTACTGTGACACTGCCTTGTGACCTAAAAATCATTATACACCCACTTCAAGTTTCATAGTCATCAATGCAGGCACTAGTAGGTACGGTTGATTTTAAAGATCAATGACCAAGACCTTTAGTCATGGTATAGGGTCTTCAGCTAAACTTATGCAGAAACCATTATTTTCCTATCAGACATAACTAGAGCTTGGTACTGCTGTATTTCTCAAGGTGTAGTGATATGTACCCCAGTATACTGCAATTATATTTGGGACCAACAATTCAATGTTCTGGGGCAGGGGCTAGACGCTTTTTTAATTCCATCTGTCAGAAACTGGAAAAAATATCCTGCTCAGATCTATAGCTAAATAACATTATATCGATGATATTACTAGGGAAAAAATGAATTACCATGAGATAAAAGAAAGAAAATTTCAGCTCAAAAGAAAATAACAGCCCCTTCCTCTCATCCTTCCCTTGATAATTA
Source organism: Sinohyriopsis cumingii (assembly GCA_028554795.2). Taxonomy (NCBI): domain Eukaryota; kingdom Metazoa; phylum Mollusca; class Bivalvia; order Unionida; family Unionidae; genus Sinohyriopsis; species Sinohyriopsis cumingii. The sequence goes on from CM068832.1 coordinate 42,249,363, forward strand.
AATGACAATCACCTTGCAATAGATGAATTTACTATGTGCATGTTAACTGTTGTACAAGTTGCAATCTAAAATGTGTAACTACAGTGAGATGATTAAGTTTACTCTATAGCTGATACTGTGAAAGACATAGTGCTGATATTAAGAGCTAGACTACTGATATAATAGGCAGGCAAACTGAGTGGGATGCCAACACTAGGGCAAAATATTTATTAGCGAAGGCCAGTAAACATAAAACACACTTACTCTAAAAATGAAAAAACATTTAGTGGACTTAAGTATAGTTCAAAAAGAAATCAAAGTGGGCTCCTGAAAATCGTAAGATGAATCTCAGTCTCACGAAGGAGTACACATGCTTAACACATTCCTATATGCTACTTGGTTTACTCTTACTCAAAAAGACCTGTAAAGAACTGACTTAATGAAATACAGCAAAAACATGAAAATACGATTTCTGGTCAAGTCCAGATAATAGTTTGTCCAGGTTTTGTCTGGATCAGGTTTCAATGTTAGATTCAATGGAGTTGGTCAGTGAACCAGAGTAACTTCACAAGAGTATCTAAAGGCATTTTAATGTCATGTTTCTCATACAAAATATCGGTATGGTCATTTGTTGCAGCCAGACAAAAATGCAACAGAAAAAAAAATCCCACATAAATCAAAGCAAGAACTTGTGGCAAAAATAGCAACATCCTGATGCTTTTTTCTCTCAATTATCAATTCTTTATACCATTCTGATCATAACCACCCTTAGCTATATCCCCCTTTGGTAAACAGAAAATCGAAGACCGATTCACACTGCTATGCTATGCAAAGTTTCAAAGTTGCAGAAAAGGCTGCAAAACATGAAATGAACCAATTCCCTAATGGACAAGGTAATCTAGTCCAAGTCAAAGATAAAAATTATGATGCTTACTTGTGTTACTAAAAATAGATTCCACGGAACATGTTGTCACTTTAGTAACGATGAATGCACAACCCACTCATTCCGTCTATCAGATTTTAAAAATTACCCGAAAAGCTTTGACACACGACGTTCAAACTGACAAAAACAGCCACTTTTGGTAAAAGTGATGTCTATGTCTCTCTATACAATAAAGGGTCTAACAAAAAGTAAATTACAACAACCAGAGATATAAAATAAAATCACAAGACTACATTTTGGTGATGGAAGTATGCAAAGAACAAGTCAAGTCATAAATACCTGTTTCCTAGATGACCAGAAACTGCCCCATGCCTTGAGGGAAGGAAAATTAGATGCTAAATACAGAGTATTATTGGATTTGGGGACATTTATTAAGACAAACAGGAAAAAAGCAGCTAAATATGAATGCTCTCTTTTACTGGATGGTGGAAGTGGGTTTCACTTTCATGCTGTATATATAAAAATATTTGTAAGACTGTATTAAATTATGTTTCTCAATGTTCAGACTGTGTTTCAAACATTAATTTGATTTATTCCACTGACCTCTATGCTGATGATACTACACTACTGGAGTCAACTAAAACCAAAATTGAACTTAACAGACTTGACATATGGAGCAAGGAAAACTGTATGATTATAAATACAGAAAAAAAACTTCTAGTTACAACAAAACAAAAATGAGCAAGGCTGGGTAACAATGTTAACATGAAAATGATCTTTCAGGATAAAGTTCTTGGTGTTATTTGTAGAAAACAATCTAACTTGGTCTATTCAAGATAAATATATTTCAAAACGGTAACTTTTATCTTTGGCTTCAAAAAAAAAAAATCAAAACATTCATTCCTTTTCAGTACAGGGTCATCAGCCACATCTGGACTACAGTAACGTGATTTGGGGAAATGCCTCTAAATCAAACATAACAAATCTTGTAAGACTCCAAAAGAAGGCATGCGATTTAATTTTGGATAAATGTGTAGCCAATTTTCAGGATGCAAATAATTATATACAAATTTTAGCAATATATGAAAGAATATTCTTTAGAAAGACCAAATTCATGCTTCAAGTGTCCAGTAGAGCCATTCCTGTCTATCTATGCAATATCTTTCACCAAAGAGATGCTGACAGTACTCCAAATTTAAAGTGTGTTAGAAGTAAAAATGACGTTATACCAAAGCCAAAGAAGGAATTGTACAAAAAGAGCTTTCAATATACTGGTCCACTAGTATGAAACATTAAATGCAATAACATAAGGCAGGCTCCTAGCATTTCTCCTTTTCATAATCCAATGTTTTAAATGGACATAGTCTAAATACACCTGAACGTGTCTAAGTAATATAAAATACCTCCTGCTTTTCTCTGATTAGACATCTTTTTTTTATACAGATGTTACAAGTCTATGCTCTTAAAATAAGTAACAGAAAAGAGCGAAGACAACAAGCTTTGTCAAATTTAACAAATAATTTATTTCCCTAGAATACAAAGTGAAAAATGAGAAAAGAGAACTTACGGTATTGCAAATTAAATCCAAAAATACTGTAGTATCATCAATTTTCATGGGGGACCAATTTTCATGGTTTTCATTGTTGCCCCGAACCACAAATTTAAATCCCCAGCGAAAAATGAGCCATGTAGGATGATGCCCCCGCCACCCATTTCTAACAGTGTTTCATTCCAAGAGATTAACACAGCTACTAAGTATTTGATAAATCAAGGTCAATACTGTAATCTGGTAATTGCATATTAGCTTTTACATGTTTGTTTTATTTTTTATTTTAACCTTTTGAAACAAGAATTATAAATCATTTTATATTGTTTCAATGCACACGTTCAATAAGGTATCCAACTGCCATAATTTTACACTCACTGCCTTAAATCAATATGTGAGCTAAGTAAGGATAGAGAGAAAATAGAGAAAAAGCATAAGGTATTCAAACAATAGTAATATTGAAAATGAAAGAAAAAATAATACAAAATAACAGGATATAAAGTTTAATACTTATTCAAATCGATCCTTCATTCCAGTACAACTTTTGTTGCAACATTTGAATCCTTCTGAAAGCACATTTCATTTTGTCCATGCATTTTTAATCCAAAAGAACAACAATCCTGTAAAATACTATAACTATTTCTTGAAATACTAATGAAACACTATGTATATACACTAATTACAGCAAAGTATTAAAGCTCATACTTCACATATTTTTGGACAAACTACTGTATCAACATTGTGTCAATCAAGTCTCATGGCACTCACTAATGCTTCTTAGTTAATAATCCCCAAATTGCTGAATTAAACAAGTCCAGTTTCCTCAAAACCTCTGATAATTAGGTCCAATCTTTCACTCATTGTCGCATGAGCTGCAATTATCCATTCATTGGGAGAGGGGGGTATTAAGTTGAATTTTATCATTCTTAAGCCACTGTGTTAACGTCATGATCATCAAAAAGTACTAATGGTGCAACTTGATGGGCAATGGTTTAAGTAAGAGATCATTCATATGTACTTTAATAACCAATTGGCCTAGTGTTGTTGGCTGTGTTGGCTTCCTTTGATGCTGAGCATTCAAACGAAAACATGGCAATGTGATTAATCTTGACAGGTGTTTTATTTGTGCTCATAGAGCTGGAAGTATTGTTTTAGTTTGTTGGCTGCGTTGGCTTCGAATGATGTTATTTACTTGGTCAAAAACACATTGTAAGTATTGAACTTGCCAGGTCTTTAATTTGTGCTCATACAGGTGGTAGTATTGTTTTAAACATTAAAGTGGTCGCCGTTTGCATCAGCAGTTTTATTCTTTTGTATTCTTTATTTTAGGTATTTGCCGAGGTTAAACCATGAAATTAAACACCTACTAATATGCAAACTCTGACAGGCAAAACCAAGTACCCAAGAAAATGCCTTTAAAAAAAATACAAAACCAAGTATCCATGAAAATGCCTTTAAAAAAAATACAAAACCAAGAAAATTGAGCCCAATGAAAACAAATGATACTACAGTAATCCAAGAATTAAAGACATGAGTCCTGGTAATAAAAAGTCCTGAATACAACTCGGTTCAAGTCTTGAAGAGATTCAAAATTTAAGACGATGACATGTCTGTTATGGCCTGCAAAGTACTTACGTGTCAATAGTCTCTTGTTGAATCTAGGTTTGAATTCAGTATTAATTCCAGTTAATATCTTTATCAAAGATTTTTATCTGAGCACTTTTGTGTTTCCAGAGAAAATAATCACTTGAAGTCACTAATTTGAAGAAAATAAAATTCAGCCCAAACTGGTCAAAACATCATACAACTTAAAAGTGCTAGATGTTAAAGCATGACTGGTAAAATCCTCAGTCACAAGATAATCTAGTTTTCTGCTTGACCTCAGGTAACAATTATCATTTTCTAAAAACAGCCATTACCTAATGGAAAGTAACTTTCTAGAATGATCTAATGAGCCTTATTTATTTATAACCCAATAGGCTATAAAATTCACTTAGTAATCTCCAAAACCCTGACCCTGATCAACATATTTAAATCTTTTTGTTTACCTGAAAAATAATCCTGATAATAAGCTCATACACATAGAAAATAATGAAGCTATTATTAGACGTTTACATAAATGAAATAAAAACAGTCAATCAGGTCAAGCAGATATGAACTCAATTTTGGACAAGGTCAAGTCCAGCATACAATGTTACATTACAATAATATGTAATGAAAAAAATAAAAAATAAAACTAACAATTAAATTAAATATACATAACACAGAATAATTTTTAAATACATTTTACTTATTTTTATATGCTTAATGATGTTTGTGTATGTTCAGCTTGAACTCTGTTTGAAAATCCATAGAACTCAATTCTTTAGTTATGCCAAATTGTTGTCATATTGTGCTGTATATTCTGTATATAATGGAAGGCCTCAAGGTAGATTTGTTCATGTAACATTCTCTAACTAAAGCCGTACTACTGGTATTAATATTGTTTTTCTGCAATGGTTTCTATCATGCCACCTGAAGCATATATTTCCTGTAAGTGTTACCTAGGATATCATGCAACAAGCATTCAGCTGAATATAATGTATTGCAGCCAACTTTACAAATACCTAAACTTTAACATAAATATTCATGCTGATGACAATGTCATTCCTGTTGCAAATGGAGAAATTATCACTATTCCCATGCACATTTACTCAAGAAAGGAGATAATCCCAGTACATGACCAGTGCCAGATTAAGCTAGTGCGGGGCCTGTAGCATATGTCATAAAGGGGCCTTAAGTTTTTAAAATAACCAACATAAATATTAAAACACATACATTTTTAACTTGCACAGTAAAGTAACTGTATTTTTTCATTTGCTATACAGCCAGATAATATGACAATTATGTCTGACATTTCAGTCATAGTATTATTTACGTGTAGGTAATTGATAGCTTGAAAGCATTTAGCATGGGGCCCTTAGCATGTGCTATTTTTGCTACTAGGATAATCCGGCACTGTACATAACAAAGAAACAAAACACCAAATGAACCTGAATTGATCAAATGGATTACAGAGGTTGGGACATTTAACTTCTTACAACACTATCTTTATAGTGGGTTCAAGCCAACATAGACAGAGGCCATGAACAAAGTTGTAATATATTATTTTTGTAAAGTCAATGCAAGTTTTTCTTTGATATCCAGTACTTGTTGTCTGCAATGAACACACAAATGTATCTGCAGGTGTACTCATGCAGACACCGCACAACACGTTATTCTTCAGCTTTTGTTGCTTTCATGAGCTGCTTTCAAAAAAAAAATAGGTTTTACTATTTTTATCAATAGTGCCCATATCTTATCAGAGATAGGTATTATTTGCATAAATTTGAAAGGTTTTTATGCCTGGATCCTCTATGCCCAAATGGCTGATATTGGTTCAGTAGGTTTTTACAATTTGAAATTAACAAGTGTTGATGGGTGACAAAATAGATGTAGCACATATTACAAGCTCACCTGGGCATATGGCCTGGTGAGCTAACAATACTTGTTCTATAGTTTCAGCCTACACCCCTGGCCACTTGTACCCTCTGACTGATTTTAAAAGCGAAAGGCACCAAAGATATAAAAAATGCACAAAACTTACTTATTTTATTGACTGATTATTTCTAACTTGAATGCCACCAAATGGTTCCTAACAATGTCACCTCCACATTTCAAACCTAACAGAACTTCAACAGTAAGACAGCATCTATATTTGTGTAGCCAAGTATATGTTCTTCACACAACATGAGCGATACAGTTCACAGAGTTCCATGAGCTACAGATAATTCTGTAAATTTCTGTAACACTGAGTTGTAATGGCATATTTCTTCCTCTATTCAAATTTTGTTGGAACATTAGAATTACACTCTGCATACATTAGATGCAGATGACAGAATGTTTACCTTCTATGTATGTGTAGGTCCTAGATCAACCCCTTCAAAAAAAATGGACTCTTAAAGAATTCAGAAAATGAGTGAGCAGGTTCCTCATTGATAATGAAAACTTCTGTTTGGTTTGAAACATGAAGATGACAACAATGTGGACTGTTTGGTGATAATAGACATAGAAATTATAAATCAATGAATCAAATCAAAACCTTTTGCAATTTTCCTTGATACTTCTCGTTTTTTAAAATTAGTAAGGGGTACAAGGTAAAATATAAGGTAAGCTCAATTCTGCATAAAAATAAAAACTAGAGTAACTTCCATGACTTGCTATTGCAATTTCCCACACCCCATTTTATTACACAACCCACCCACCCTTACCTACCACCTCCTGAAAGTGATCCAGGAATTGCAACCAAAATCCATTAAATTTTATTACAAACAACCAGTCTCAGCCCTGACTACCACCTCCTGATAATGATCCCAGAACTGAAACCCAAAATCCATATTTTATAATAACTAATCCTTCCCAGCCCCACCTACCAGCTACGGAGAGTAATCCAGAGGCTGTATCCAAAAATCTATGCCATTTTATTACAAAATAATTCTTTCCAGCCACATCTTCTACATCCTGAGACTGATGCCGGGCTTTAACCCCAAAATCCATTCTATTTAATAATAAATAACCCTTCCCAGCCCCATCTACAACCTCCTGACAGTGATCCTGGGGCTGCATATTTTATTACAAATAACCCTTTTCAACCCCATCTACTACATTCTGACAGTAATCCTGTAACTGTAATCCAAAATCCATTATATTTAAAATAACCCTTATCAGCCCCATCTACCACATCCTGACAGTAATTCTGTAACTTTAATCCAAAAAAAATTCATTATATTTAAAATAACCCTTATCAGCCCCATCTAATACATCCTGACAGTAATCCTTAACTGTAATCCAAAGTCCATTATATTTAAAATAACCCTTATCAGCCCCATCCACCACATCCTGACAGAGATCCAGAGCCTGTAACTTAAAATTTATATTACAAATTATCCATCCTCAGCCCCATCTACCACCTCCTGACAGTGATCCTGGGGCTGTAACCCCAAATTCATTATATACTGTGTGACCTTGTGCTATGACTGCAAGAATGGCAGATTATATACCTATTCTATAATTAATATTCCTTTATGTAGGCACTGGTAGAATTTAGTTGAATTGGGAGATTTTACGTGTGCTTGTATGTGTGTGTGTCATTTGGATTTTTAACATTGCTTTAACTATATTTCAGTCATGTCACTATGATGTCTGCAGTGTGGCAGTTTATGGCGATGTCTAGCACTGGGGCATCATGGCATGGACATGCAGCATCTTGCCCCACCCAAGCACATTATCCTTACACCAGGCTGACTAGTTATAACACTAACCTCTTAATGTTGAGTGCCAAGTGAGGCAGCTGCTAGTATCATTTATTTTATAAGTCTTTAGTATGATTTGGCTGGGGTTCAAACCTGCGACCTACCACATCTGATGCAGACACTCTAACCACTTAGGCCACCGGATTATCTACTAATTGGTCTTGATGACGCTGACCTTTTACTGTAAGAATGTGGTACTTATGTATGATGCTTACAATTATATATTTTGATTATTATAGCATGAACAGAATTTGAGAATAAACTTAAAACACAAAATTTCACTAATCAGTGATGTATGAAATGTGGATTGCGACCTACTTTAGTGATGCTTGTCAATATACCCTCATCAAGTTTCATAATCCCAGCTATAATATGTATTATACTTGGTGCAAAAAACTGCATTAAATGAAAAAAACATGACAAAGAATGTACAACTGATACACAAAGTTAGCCCTTCAGACCATTCCCATTGAGATAGGCACTGTGAAACCCACTCTAAAATGTTGCCCAAGAAAGAATATTAAAATTCGTTGATGCTGTACTATTCTCTATGCAGATGCTGACATAGGAAATGGTACAATAACTCTCCATTACAAAGAAGATGTAAGCTAAATAACTAATAAATATGTCAGTTGTTGCAAAGCATTACAAAAATAATAAGCAGTTTTATGCAGATAGGCATCCGATGGACAACAAACAACAGGTCATCCACTAAACTCTTCTAATCTGTGATAAGTAGAAAAGTAAAAACAGGAAAACTAATTTGGATTTAGACAATGTGAAACCAGAAACAAGCTTAATGTTAAGTTAAAAATGCCTGTACTCCCATTTAGACCAAGATGTTAATCCCTAACTTAATATTACCAATTATGGTTACCATGTCTATTAAACTACATTATAAAACAACAAACTAATTTAGCTATCTCTGAAAATAACAAGTGTCTTTTTTGCAGAAAACAGATTCTGAAAACCTCACTCACCTATCATGGTTATGTCTAGTTGTGACCTCCTTTTGGAAAGAAATTTTTTGGTAGAGAGAGACTCAGTGAACACATATGCATAACACAAATTTGATCAGTGAGTAAATAATATTTAGAATACAAGATCTGAGAAAAGCAGACTTTACTCTGAATTTTGTTCTACTGTATACAATGTAATACATATTCAGGTGTAAAACAAATCAAGAGAATTTATATATTATTTTACACTTTAAAACAAATTTCCTACTTTTGAAAACTATCAGTAAGATCAAAATTCAAAGAAAATGGAGTGCACATAAATTCATTGTTGGATCCTATCTTCATACCTAGAATATGTTGTTAAAATGTTTCGTGTATACACCATTTCCCTCTCTTTCATTATCCCTGCAGAAACATTTTAAATCATTCACTATGTATGTGACATATTTTGCGTCATGTATTTTCTCACTTTTTCAGCACAAGATGATTCTCCAATCCTTGTGAAGCTGATGATGGGAATAAGAATCCTACCATTGGATCAGTCTTGGTATGTATTTCTGCATGGCACTTTACTCCAAATGCCTTGGCACTAAATTAACTACTTGTCTTGCTGCACTGTTAAACACCAAACAAAACTAAAGTTGTGACCAGATAAGTTAAAAACATCTTGCCAGTATATGCATGACCATATTGGAAGAATGAATGAAATTCCTTAGTGAAGAGCTCCAAACTGGAGCTAACTCTTCAGTACATTCACACAACAGAGACACTGTTTATAAAACTTTGGTGTTCACTTATTAGGATAAGCTTTAACCTTTTGAAATTTAAATTATGCATTTTTAAGTACATAGTTTGGGTATCACGTTTACTTCAGAGGTACTTCCTGGATTTCATCTAATGGGGAGATTTCCCACCATGTCACCAAAATAAAAGGGAAGGACATAGAAAAATGGGGGCAGGAGAGAAAGAGAGAGAGAGAAAACGGGCATAGTTACATATTTACCTAACACTTAAATATCTCTATTTTTTTGCTTCTCTTGGTTAGGGCTTGATCAAAATCTAAATCCTCAAAAGATGCCCCTCTAGTTGTATAAGCATGAATCTGTTGATTGTTTCTGAGCTTAATCTGTTCTTTATCAGTGTATGTATAATGCTGTGTGCTGAGAACCGCCTTTCAGTCTGCTGTCTGAAGGGACATGTGAATCAGTTACTTAGTCAGCATAAAGTGCTATGAAGTTTGGAGCACAAAATTCCTCACTAGTCAATTGTCTGAGAAAAGAAACGAAAACTGCAGTCTATTTTTAAATTGCCTGAATTATAGTCAAGCTTGGTATAGTCCATATTCGCACTTCGAAATACAGGTGACTTGCGTGTCATGTTTTTGATCCATCCTGCATGTACACCAGACTTGTATTCAACATTATTATTGGGCTCAATGGTATTTCTAGAAACATTTTCCCATTTATTTCTGATACATTTCAAAATATTCAAAATCATCATTATCGCTATCATCAGCCAGTATTTGCCAAATGAAACAATCATCTGACGATGAACCTTTCAACTCCAGCCATTTAGTTTTTTTATAGCTCACCTTTATTTTAAACACGCGTTTGCAAAACTTCCTTAATGAATGCAAAGTGAAAACTATGACAAGGTGCTTGTTTCATGGCACTATGCCAATCATATTTAGTTTCAAAACTGTTCATGTGAAGCTGCAGTAAATAGATGTGCGAACAGTTGCTTTCCTGAACTATGTCAAGACAAACCCTACAATACCTATGATGGCAGCAAAACTTACGTCTCATCAAGCACTCAGCTAAATAAATACTGGAGACTGCAAGAGTACATTGTGTATTTTTAGCTAATTTGCAGGAGTCCTCGTGCATCATGGCTTCTCAAGTACATGAGCTCATACAAGTTCTATGTGGTTTGTGTACTTATATGCTCTGGGAACATCTCCAGTACTTGCTTCTAAGTCAAATCCATCTGCGAACTGCACATACCTAGATGACATCACATGATGTGCCAGCAGATCTGGGTTTATGCAATTTGTTTGGATGAATCAGTAAAACAAACAACACAAAAACTACCATCACATTATGTGCTGTCAGATGAGGGTCTATTTGCAGCTAAATCCATTTTATATGAGAGTATATACAGTACTACATCAAATAAGGTGACTGCAGGGTTAATCCAGACATAACCTCCAAAGTGTTTCAGATTCTTATAATGCACATCAACACAGTATTAAAATCTGTTTTAAATCTGATTATTTCACCAGTTATTTATAATACTAGAAAAAATGAATCCCAATTGTTTCAATTAACAAAGCCTACAAGGTTTATGAAAATCTTATATCTCAATGTGGCACTCGAGTTGATAGTTACCCTGTTTGGTTGCGCAGACTGGCCATTTGGAACAAAATATCAATCTCCATGGGGGTGATTTGAGCAAATTCTTGTGCCTGGTACATCATTTCCTCTGAAGAAAAAAAAAGGACTTTGCTTTGAACAATTAGCACTGCAGTAAAAAAATAAAATCTTTAAAAAAATAAGTTTTTTAACTTACATTTCAGTTTGAACATTTTGTATAACTCATCCCCTCCAAGAATTGCATGCAACTTTCTTTCTCTGTTCACCCTATCACAACTAGCAAGAGGTAACTAGATACCTAACTTAATCATTAGCAAGTTATAAATTTTCAGCAATTCTAAAAAAAAACCTGCAGAAAGACAGTCACAGTGTATTCACAAATTGAAACTTTGGCAAAAAGATACTAGAATACGTACCCAAGTAATTTTTCTTTGCAAGGATTGCACACACACACACACACACACACACACAAAAGTGAATTCAAAGTCCAAAACGAGGGTCATTTGGGTGGCCCATACTATTTTCACAGGGAATTTAAGTAGTCACTGGCCTCATGGAACACATCAGTGAATGATATATTATAATGCGAACATAGAAAATTTAAAACCATGCTGAAAGTGGTCCATCTCTGAATTTCACAAAAATCAATCCATATTTTTAGTATATACCATATAACTGACTGAACTGTCTACTTCATCCCATGAATGTGAATTGTCCACATCTTAAATCTTTAAGAGTATAAGCCACTCTAACATTCTGGAGAGTAACACAGATTTTCCAGAAAAGAATTGTGATAAGAATTTTGTATTATTGGGGGAGAGGTTGTACTTTTCTGCAGCTTTCCAGGATCACATGTAGACAACATCAAATCTCAAGTCAATGTGCATACAATTCTATCAGACTTGCTATTTTCGGTTTTAGCCTTTTTGCTTCTAGACTCTTGTTTCTTGGCTTCTTTCTCAAAATATGTCTGTAAAAGCTCCCATAGTTCCATACTTTCACCAGAGACAATCATCTTGTTACAAAGAGTTGAATGAACTCAACCTACAACCAAAGTAACAGGTGGACAGGTGAACTGAATGAACAAATGAATGGAGATTGGAAACAGTATATGCCCATCCACATACAAATCTGGAAATGATGAATCATGCCATATATACTCACTTATATATCGAGTACAGATGCAAACTACACAGACCCAGACCTGCTGTCCCATTAATGCACTGTTTGATCTAGGTCTATTCAGTCTATTATGAGTAATCAGAAGAACAAACAAAGATAATAATCTGATGGCACATACTGTGACACCAGATCATGTCTACACTTTAGATTCATCTTATATGCGGGTACATATGGTAGTTTTGCAGTGATCTTACTGCAGATTACCTTTTGAGCATTCCTTTTTGTGGTCCCGTCCTGTTGCAGCCATGTAGATTTTCTTCACCAACTCCATGTTGTTGAAAAGGGAAATGAATGCAGTAAAATAGCCATAGCTGACCTGTTTGTGGTGCTCGCTGCTCATGACAACCTGACAATTTCCAAAGGAACAAAGATGAGATCAATGTTCAAAAATCTAAATTATAAAAAGGTCAACAATTTACCTGCATATATATATATAAAATACACAAATTTACCCGTACATAATGTCCATCTATCTGCAGAAATAGGGTTAAAAAAACAACTGTAATTTCAGTTGCTAAATTTGCTGGCAGATCAGGATCGATGCTTTTTAATGGAATTCAGGAGTAGAACAAATAGTGTAAACAATGATTTGTGAGAGCCTAATTAAGTGGCAACTGTGTTTTGATCTCCGACTTGTGGAAGTATTTTTTGCATTGTTACACTCAAGAGCAGAACTATTTGTATAATCGTGTTTTTTTATATCTTTTGTATCAAACCAAATAAATCGTTTGAAATAAATGGCATACAAATCCTACATGTGGTTACAGTCATATGCTTGGTCAGCTTATTTCAATTGACCAATATTTTTAATATGTAAGTAATATAATTAAACTGCTTAAATTATCCTGCTCATTCACAAATGTGATCAAAGATAGCAAGACAACCAAGCAAAATGAGTGAGTAATTGGTAGATAAAAAGCTTTGTTTCACAAATACATTTCATTATGGAGAAGCAAGTTCCAGAGTTTCAGTGAACTTAAAATTCCTGAATTGACACTATGAGATTTCTTCTATGATTACAAGTTTTGCTATTATTTCCTGAATTGGCACTAAGAGATTTCCTCTTTGATAACAAGTTTTGCTATCATTTGCAACAAAATCAGTGTCAATATTTTACTAATAGAACAACTGAAATAAAAAACACACTGAAATAAATGTCCCAAGTTTTAGAAAAAAACAATCTTGTCTTGTTGTGAATCAACAACAACCGAAAGCAATGATGTAATACACACTGTTTTTGCATACAAATGTTTGTTGTTGAAACTTCTTGGAGTAATGTTAATGATCTTTCTGAGGCTGGGTATTTTGAAAATAAAAGTAATTTATACAAAAAGTTATACAAATTCATTAGAAAAACTCTTTATTGACAATCATTCCAAAGGCAATTACAAAACTAGTATTCAGCCATTAAACAGATCCATCACCCCATCTCAGGTTTTCGTGGCATCCTGCTGGAATGGCATCCCCATTTTAATTAATTTGAGGTCTCTCAGTAACTTGCACCCTTGCTAATAGTGCATGGATTATTGAGGGAGAGTACTGCATGGAATCACTGGAAAGAACGAGATTGATATAGCAGTGGGATACATCATGGCCAACAAGGCAAGATGTACTCATATGCTATATCGAATAAAAGCGTGTTTCCACAATTCAGAATTTAACATTGATATAGTTCTGTATTTATTACAAACCCCATCTTTTAAGCTTCCAATTATTTTAAGCTACGCTGTGTGACAGATCAATAATGTGGAACTGATGGGGTACGTATTAAAAGAGCACTGGAAAACATTTCTACAGAAGGCATCATACTGCAGTTGGCCAAGATATTCAAGTCAATATGATGCTTTCTTAGAAATTTCTTCCACTGCTGTCAGCTTATATGTTATGAAAGAAACTGAAGTTAGTCAGTTTCTATTAAGAGGTGTTTCGCAATCAAATTATCTACTGGCTTAATAGCTGACTGACATCATTTATATAAATCTGGTCAAATTCTGTCATGTGGTATTTGAGAAGCTGTTTACCGGATCTTCCATTTTTTATTCATATAAGACCATCATGTAAGATGCTTTCTGTAAAATCTTTTCAATAGTCCATTGAGTGGTATTTGAGAAAAACTCATTTTAAGGGTTGTTAATATTTTAGTAACAGTGGCCATATGTGATAGTGTTGTCATAATCTGTAAAAACTTGAAATTCATCTATACCAGGATGCTTGATGTCAAATTTGCTCAATTACTCTTAAGCAGTTTTTACGAAGTCATTTAATGGTTTTCTATTTTTAGCGACAGTGTCTATATTATATGGCAGATCAGCATCATGCATCATTTTTGTTTTATTAAAGGGTTCCCCTTTTTGAGCAATGGCAACAAAATTTTGCTGTGGAATAACACCATCTGTATAAGCATGAAAGCTATTTATGTTGGATTGCTTGCTATCAAATTTTGGTCAAATTCTGTTCAGCATCTTTGAGAATAAGGTTAAAAGCTTTTTCTTCTTCTATTTTTGATAATGGCAGACATATTGGAGGACAGATTGGCATAATTAAATAAATGTGAAAGACTTTGTTGCCAGAATGCTCCCTGTAAAATCAGGATCAAAGTGGTCAAGCAGTTTTTTGAAAAGAACTTATAAATAACATTTGCATATGAACAACACACAATATATCAAGGACCCTGCCATAACCTCGAGTGGCCTTACAGCCAAGCCAGCTAAAAATAATGTGATTTTTCTCTCTTTCTCTAATTGCAGAGCTCTAGATAAAAGTCAAATTAAACGTATATTTACTCCCTATTTTGGAAGTCACCTGTATATTTGCTGCATATTTACTCCCTATTTTGGAAGTCATCTGTATATTTACTCCCTATTTAGGAAGTCATCTGCATATTTACTCCCTATTTTGGAAGTAATCTGCATATTTACTCCCTATTTTGAAGTCATCTGCATATTTACTCCATATTTTGGTAGTCATCTGCATGTTTACTCCCTATTCTGGAAGTCATCTGCATATTTACTCACTATTTTAAAACTTGTTTGCAAATGAAATGCATATATGCTGACTATTTTTGAACTTGCTTGCTTATTTTCATTCATTTGGATAGGAGGACAGTGTATAATAAAAACAACATAAACAAAACTTGGAGTCTTAATCAACTATACATTTAAGGTAGTCATTAACTTTTATAAATATCCTGAAAGGGCTTAGTGACAATGACCACCCTAGAGTACACTCAAGTACATGTCTCCTTCTGTTGACTGTTTTAACCAGTATCACAGAACCTCTCAGATAACATAGCTGATCAATCAAATGCAGTTGATTGTGCTTATTACTAAATATGCCAACAAAACTGGACTAAGTACTTAAAACTGAACTGTTTGGAATGTCTTGAATGCATTCAAAAGGTTTTAGTCAATTAATTTGCATAAATTACAGATTGGCAATCAGGACTGTCCCAATAACCATTCTGCAATGAACTACATATGAGAACAGGGAAACTTCATGAGGCCCCTACCTACCATGTCTTCTATCATAAAAGAAATCATTCCGAGTACAATACACCCGAAATTCCCTACTTACCGTAACTAAGTTATCACGGACAAATGGAGTAAGAAGATAACTTTTCAAGGAAATCAGTATTTCCTCAAAGTCTTTGGCAGAAATATATCCATTCTGCTTCTTGTCACGTGTTCGAAAGGCTTGTAGGGCATGCTCTTCATTAAAATCCTAAAAGCATAAAAACTTGTCATTCAATAAAAAAAATCTTATCTATCTTCTGGAATGACAAAAAATGTCTCCTTACCAGTAAATGACTAAAAATGTCTCCTTACCAGTAAATTTCACAAAAAATGTCTCCTTACCAGTAAATGACTAAAAATGTCTCCTTACCAGTAAATGGGGAAACCAGAAAATTTCACATGTGTAAGCTATAAACTCTGAATATTCTAGACTAATTGTAGACATAACTGTAGACAGGTACATATTTTAAAAAGCTTACAACAGGATTTGCAGTTTTGCTTTTGTTTTACAACTGCTCTTTCTTGCAGTTAATTCCTTTTCTGTTATAGCTGTCTTTAGGTGACCTAAAGATTGTCTTGGATGTACATCCTCAAAATCACCTGAACTACAGTAAATATCATAACAGCAAACAGCATTAGGGCAAAAGGAACAAATATATGTGGCAAAAACCACCTTGTCAACCAAACCCTTAGTTTCCTGCAGGGGAAATAACTCTAACAGGAGCTGCTCACAGGGACTGATGTTCTGCTGGCTAATTATGTTTCCCCAGGTATCCAAGATAACACTTTTATTTCTGTCCATTTATTCTTTTTCACTGCTGAGTATTGAAACTATCTGAATTTCTTGAGAAACTCCAACATAACAAAATATTTTAAACATGTATCTCAGTTAACATGTTCACAAGATACCAGCCTTTCAATCCAAACCGGAAATCTAGGATAGAAAATCAAACAACTTGTCTTGGGCAATTTGAAACCAAACAGATAAAGGACCATCTGTTCTGGAAAAGTAGTTATAACAAGATTTTTATTAGGGATATTGTGGTGATCATACTATAGATCTGATTTGTCACTTGGACCCAACTACAAATCATTGCTGAAAATTCCATGATACTATGACAGTAAATTTTGGAGATGTAGCAATAACAAGATTTGAAAGACAACAATAAGTGCCATGAAAATGGAGGTCTCATTAATACCATTTTCAGGCAGAACCATCTAGACATGATATCAAGAAATGGTTGTCTGTGTAACAACTTTTGCATTTAGGACCAAGTAGACACCAAAAGTCTTTTCATTAAAATGTCATGTTGATATAACCATCCAATTAGGAGTAGTAATAACATGATTTTCATAATGGCTGTCATGGTAACCATACTGGAAGCTAGATTGGCACTATTGTCATCCAAGAACAAAAAGACATTGTACAAAGTCATTTGCTGAGAACTCCATGTTGATACGGTTATCTATCAGGAGGAGAAAAGGCAAGAGAACTGCAGTATCAGTAAGGGGCTACATTTTCGTGAAAGAGCAACTAGAAACACAGGAAGTATTTTAGTGAAAACACCATGTCAAAATGACCATCTATTGGGGAAAAGTAGCAATTTTCAAGATGGCCATCACAGCAGCCATAACGGTGGTCCAAACAACACAATTTTTCAACTAGATCTTGGGATGAATGTGTGTACAAAGTTTCTTGGCAATCCTCCTAGTAGTTTACCAGGAGTAATGAAAACAAACTTGTGCAGATGGACAGACAACAGATGATGGATGAAAGACAACAAGCCATCACAAGTCAATGACCAGAAGAACCAATAATTACATTCCAAGCCAATAATCCTCTCATACACTCGGTTCTGATTATGAATCCTAAAAACGGGCTATAGTTTTTCTTGATCATTGCAATTTACTTCACTTTATTATAGCTCTTGACTGAACCAAATCTATTATAAAATGGTTTCCCAAAATTACATTTTTATTTACTTCGGAGTGTTGAAATATTCTCATCACACACACCTGTATAAAATGATCTCACACATATCACAGTTCACTCTGAATGCATCATTGAAAATCATTACTTCTGAAAGAGGAAGTGTATTTCCTGTAGTCTATAACCTTGATATATTTATCGGAAATTTACAATAAACCATGAAAATTTTAATCTGGCTAGAAGATAGACTACTTACATGTATGAGTTGTGTGAACTCTGCATAGGTCACTTTGCGTTCCTTGTTCTCCCCAAAATGCAGCTTGATAAAATCACACTTGAAGTTGAATGGTATACGTTGGTGGAGCGTAGTATGAGTGACTATGTCCTCAAATTCATCTGGAAGCAAAGTCAACAGTAAAATAGATAAACTTGAGTTTCAGTGTAAATGAAAATTTTATAACTTTATCAAATCAGACATTAAATAAACTAAATATGAGTTACATGGAGGGCAGTGTCTCTTTCCTCTGAACAGCATTATGATGTGGCCTTCGGAATAAATATGCAAGACAGGAAATCCAAGCAAATAGTAATACTGTAGCATGTTTGATGTAATAAAGATCAGACTTTCAAAAAACACAAAATTTTAACATCGTCAAAATTGACAATGTCATGGTCGAAACCAGAAAAGTGACACCTCTTATGAAGCTATTAATAGGCAAGACAAACCCCCACCCTTTATAGTGTGGAAAGAATTGTTGTGACTGCGTAATGCTATATGACCCAGACCTGCCAACCCTAACACGAACATTCTCAGTAAAGCACTTGATTTTTCCCCCAGTAAATCTGACCAGTTTTCAGTAGTGTAACAAAATATCACATACAGATATTGTAAAGTTAGGAAACATGAATTTAAAATGTTTGGTATTCGAAGCTGATGCAGTGAAGGTGTGTGTGTGTGTGATTTGGATTTTTAACATAGCTGTAAAAAAATTTCAGTCATATCACTACGATGTCTGCAGTGTGACAGTTTACAGTGATGTCTAGCACTGGGGTATCATGCCGCAGACATGTAGCACGATGTCCCACCCAGTCACATTATCCAGACACCAGGCCGACCAGTCCTAACACTAACCTCTTAATGCTGAGTGCCAAGCGAGGCAGCTGTTAGTACCATTTTTATAAGTCTTTGGTATGACTCATCCAGGAATCAAACCCACGACCTCTTGCATCTAAGGCGGATGATCTAACCACTAGGCCACTGGAGCTGTGAGATGCAGTGAAGGTATACATTACGTTCAACAGAAAAGTTTGTAAGGTACACATAAGCCTATTTAGCTCTAAAACATCAGCACAAACTTCAGTTCCAAACCCTATGCAGCTCAATGGTTTGTTGTTGTCTCTCAACTTCACATAAAAGTTATTTTTCCACTGCACACAAAGGCAATACTATCTCCCGCCCTGAGATATACTCTAATCAACAAGCAATGTCCAATAAACATAACCGTCTTCCTTCCTGCTTTTATTCATAACAATCTGAATATTCTTTTTTCTTCTGTACTAATTATTTACACTTTTTTGGAGGCCTATTTCCCTGTACAGCATGTGTCACTTGCTGGATGCCATTTTTTTTACATCTTCAGCATGTGTCATATGCTGGATGCCATTTTTTAAAACATCTTCAGCATGTGTCACTTGCTGGATACCATTTGTTTGGTACATCTTCAGCATGTGTCACTTGCTGGATGCCATTTTTTTGGTACATCTTCAGCATGTGTCACTTGCTGGATACCATTTTTTTGGTACATCTTCAGCATGTGTCACTTGCTGGATGCCATTTTTTTTTACATCTTCAGCATGTATCACTTGCTGGATGCCATTTTTTTGGTACATCTTTAGCATGTGTCACTTGCTGGATACCATTTTTTTGGCACATCTTCAGCATGTGTCACTTGCTGGATGCCATTTTTTTTTACATCTTCAGCATGTATCACTTGCTGGATGCCATTTTTTTTTTACATCTTCAGCATGTATCACTTGCTGGGTGCCATTTTTTTAAAATACAAATTGTATAAACAGTTTGATCATGCAGAGGCGTTACATAGGCTCGAATCATTACTCAATTTATCTGTCATACATGTACTATATATTATTTTATAGTACATGCATGACAGGTAATTGTAAGCAATGATAATATTACTACATAGTACTTGTATGACAGGTAAATTGTAAGCAACAATACAAGCCCATGTGCAAATTCCTAATTCTAAAATTCATGGCACACAATTGTGTGCAAAAAGCATAATGTACAGTGGAACCCCGCTATAACGCGCCCCGCCATAACGCGAATTCGGATATAACGCGGTCGTAGCATGGCTCCCGAAATTTCGTATATTCATTCACACATGGAGAAAAAAAATTTGGAGAAAAGTAAAAAAAAACAAAACAAAAAATTAACTTCATTTTGGGCATGAGATTAGTTGTGACTTTTAAAATAATATGATCGTGGCATGGTTCCTGATATTTGAAATTCATTTACGTGTATTTTTATCGGACCGTGAAAATATTTGTTTAACGTACGAGAAATAGTGTGTAAAACGTTTATTATAATTTGGTGGAAGAATTCGCGTATGACTTTTAATAATAAACGATCGGAACTTAACAATTTATCCTGGTTCTTTAAGTGATTTTGGAGAAGTGATCGTGTATGAATTCTAAAATAATACGATATATATAACGTACGAGAAATAGTGTGTACAACGCTTGGCTTCTGAAATTTATCAATTTGAACAGGTTGTGGTGAAGCTCCGTATTCTACTCTAGAAGAGAAAACTGGTTTCATTAGGTTTTTGAATTGTTAAGCCGAAGTAAACATTATCGGAAGTGTTACTTATTACGGATCCATGAGTAAAGCCAGTAAATCGTCTTTGTGATTGTCTTCCATGAATTCTGTATACAGTCGTTGCTCAAACAATAGCCGACATGGGCTTCTTATTTAACTGCAATCACAGCCAAGCAGCAGACAAAGTTGTGGTTGATACAAGAGTCGCACAATTTAATAAACATCAAAGGACGAAAGCCGCCAACATGTATGCTGTGCTTGGCGGTGTGATCAAACAACAAACAGTTGAAAGTAAATAATATCCACTTTATTATCTGTAAATTAAAAGGGTATGAAATTGTACATCCGTTCAGCTTAATTTTGTTTTATATAAAAAGTGATTCGTAACCATTGCAGGCCTTCATTACTTAGTTATTGAGCTTTATCTGTGTACGTTGTTTGCTTATATAAAAAAATATTTTACTGTTATGGAAAAGCAAGTTCAAAAACGCAAGTCGTTTTCTGCTAAAGAGAAACTGTATGCCCTAGATCAACTAAAGAAGGGCAAACAACAAACTCAGCTTGCCAGAGATCTAGGAATCAGCGAGTCCACTTTGCGAGGGTGGAAAACAGATGAAGGAAAGCTCCGTAGTCTACCCAACATTCTTGAAGAGGAAACTGGTTTACAGCGTAAAAGGGTTAAGTTAGCTAATGACAATGTCCTAGATTCAGCTTTGTACCAATTTTTTGTACAAGCTCGCTCAGAAGGTGTTCCAATTTCTGGCCCAATTCTGAAAGCCCAAGCAGAGAAATTTGATCGCCGTATCAATGGAGATGATTCCAAATTTAAGGCGAGTAATGGCTGGCTAGACAGATTCAAGAAAAGGCACGCTATCAGCCAAGTTCTTGTGTCTGGGGAAATCCGCTCCGCTGACAAAGAGGCTGCCAATTCCTACCCGACTGGGCTTAAAAAGTTGCTGGAGGACGGTTGCTACACAGCCGACCAAGTTTACAACTGCGATGAGACTGGTTAATGTTATAAAATGTTACCCGATCGCACCCTTGCAACCAAGACTGACAGTCACAAACGAGAAGGTTTCAAGAAGAGGAAGGACAGAGTGACTCTCTTATTTTGTGTTAACAAGTCTGGCAGCCACAAAGTCAGACCTCTGATGATTGGAAAATCGAAAGCTCCCAGATGTTTTCATCATGTAAATATGAAGGCACTTCCATTCCAGTACACTAACAGCAAGAATGCTTGGATGAATAGCTCCATATTTGACGACTGGTTTCACAAAACATTCGTTCCAGATGTTCGGGCTCATTTACGAAAACTCAATCTGGAGGAAAAAGCTCTCCTCCTGCTGGATAATTGCCCTGCCCACCCCCCAGCGGAAAATCTTGTCAGCAGTGATGGCAAGATCAAAGTTTCGTACCTCCCGAAAAACACTACGTCAGAAATCCAGCCACTTGACCAAGGCATAATTTCCGTATTTAAACAAAATTATCGCCGTGAAATGATAAAGGGAATGGTAGCAGATAATAACGCATCCGTCGACACATCATTGGCATTACTCAACTTAAAAGAAGTATTAATTTAGCAGTTTTCACATGTTTCTTTTGATGTTCACAAAATCTGAAATAAAAGTTATTTGCACGCTGAAATCATGCGTTGATTGTTAATTATTCTTGCAGTTGTCGCATATGATAAAATTTTAGCGGTTGAAATTTGTACGGACACCGTATGTAGACCCGGGAATAGCTGCATGCAATGACCGTACGATATCAGACGGCAAGTAAATGGTTTCAATATTTTGTTCATCCTATATTTTACACGACGAATTCAGACTATTACAAAATTATTGAATATTTTAAATCTGTACGATTTTCAATGAAATTACATCCATTATGGATGAACTGCATGCCACGACGGCACGGTAGCATACGGTGTTGATACACTTTTCATGATATAGCGATAGTCTGGTATTATCGGTCAATCTGTATTATCGTTCAAACAAATAAAAATTAGTAAATGTTTTTAATGCACAGTAATAACCTATAAATATAATAGCCTTCGATTATTTTGAATATATCTTAATTAATGCATTCCAGTTAATATTCATCTGATGATAAGCCGACTTTTGATCATTGTACATGTATACACGTATATGTTCTCGGAAAAAAAGTTAAATATTGTAAAACCCCGCATTAACGCGACCCCGCTTTTAACGCGATCCGATTTTATGGACCCCGATCATCGCGTTATAGCGGGGTTCCACTGTACATCAACGTTTGATGGCTAAATGCAAGGCCAATTTTTGGTGTACTCCAATCTATACTTCACTTTCTGTGGAATACATATCTCTTTCCTTACAGGTGAAAACACTGTAATTGTAGCGTAGCTTCTTTTCAAATGATATTAATCCAGAAGATGAAATGTCGAATGGTTAATAGTTAGTGGTATCGGCATTTACGCAGAAAAATATGAACTCATGCAAATTACGATGTATACTAATCATGAATGTCTCAAAAAATCCTACAGTCAAAAAAATCTGTCTTCATTTAGTGTTTGTTTAAAAAAAGTTACTGTTGCTATGAGTATGTACATGTGTCATTTAAAAACAAAATCAGTTAGGCCCCAGTTTTCTTCACATTTATAAAACTTTTGGTATAAATATAGATGATATACTTTACAATGCTGGCTACAGGGCAAACTGTAACAATTGGATATAGTTCTACTAACATCGCAACAAGCAATACAGGGCCATTATTGGCATCAGTGACCACTGATGCTATTTTGACTAGTATTTAACGGGATAAAAGTTATCTTATTCCCCATTTAAGCAGAGAACTGGGGAATTTTCGTGATGTTTTGCATGCACCATGAATCCATGAATCACTATCACAATTAAATGCAAATCTTCATCTGCACTAAATTAAAACTTGCAAAGCCAGTGCAAGTTACTGATAGCATAGCATGTGTATGATTATGCAAACAAAGGGACTCTGGGTACAATGTTTTTGGTATAACACAAAGCTAGTGCAACCTCTGAACAATCCTTGGTAATGATATGCAGTGGAAAGAAAGCAATAAAGAGGCATTATGCCTGAGGTAACAGAACAATGGAAATAAAACTCATTCAAGGTTTTGCTAATACAGTGCTGCATGCCAAATTTTGCTCAAGTCAAGTTAAGCTGTGGAAACAAAACTAAGGTGATAGGCAATATGGGGCCATAACTCCTTTAAATGATGACAGAAATGGTTGAAAAATCTAACAATTCTGAGGTCTTATCAATATAAAGACACATTTAAAGCTGGGTTATAATCAAACTATTTGCAGTCAAGTTGCAAAAAACAAACTGCTGACGCAAGTAAGATGGAAGAACAAAGTGATTACTACAATTTTTCAGCTTGTGGGGTCTTAATTAACCAATTCAACGGCACTTTTTTTCTCTTCATGGTGTATCATATATTACAAAACACCAAGCAAATTTTACTACCTACCACAAGTTATGAAACCATTTCCATTCCTGTCAAAAATCTGGAATGCCAAAGCATACATAGCATCAGGAAGGCAGAGAAGTGCTTCAAATGCCTGGAACTCCGTAAAGGAAATAAGTCTAAACAGAAAATATATATATAATTTAGGTAAATTATACAACAGCTCATAAGTAGCATGATTCAGTATTTTAAACACAATGTTGAATAAACAAAAAAATTCAGAGTAAAATATATTTCTTCAAAAATATCTATCCAATCATAACATTATAGGAGAACCTGGTACCTCCCAAATTCACGCCCTCAAAGCTAAAAAAAAAGAAGACTTAACCACATCTTCTGGTTTGTTTTAGCATTAAAAGTGCTAAAACTTCATATTCTACTTGCCAAGACTAAGTCAGACAAGAGTAATGTCCAGTTGGAGCGAATGACTTGAGGCCAACTCCCAATATTTATCAGTTACTACTAGACACTCTACCAAGGATATGCAGTGAAGACTCGGGAGCCTGTGCCAATAAACTCCAGATTTACGTGTATTCGACTTACCAACATCTCATGTTTATGCACATTAATATTAATATCCAAGCAGAAATAAAAATGGTATATGGGATTTTACCACCTCTTTCCAAGGCATCAGCATTATCTGTAAAAATCTGAAAGGTGTTTAAACTTAGAAACTTTCCATCAAACTCGATCAGTTTAGTTCAGCAGCTGCACCTTAGAGCAGACTGACATTATTTGTTTAAACTTAGAAGCTCTTCATGCCAACGTACTAGCTGCAATTTTTGCTCAAATTCTGTCAAGCATATCTGAAAGAAAAAGTCCTTAAAAAGATATTCCACATTTAGCCCTGGCAAAGTGGATAGTAATGTGTCATAATTTGTCAAATCTGAAAGCCATTATGACCAGAATGTGTTCTGTCAAATTTTGTCTATTTCTGCTTTCATTTAAAGTTCTGTTTATTTTTGGTAACAGTAGCCACATTTGATAGAAGATTCGCATCATAGCTGAAAGCCAACTATGCCAGAATATGTCACATTCTGTTCAGATTTTTTTTCAAGTGGTTGTTTAAAAACTTTAGTAAATTTGGTAATGTTAGCCATATACGACAGTGGATTTTTCTTTATTTTACTAAACTGAAAGATCTTGACACAATAGTGTTTGCTGTGAAATTTGGTCTAATTCTGTTAAAACAATAATAATATTTAGAAACAAATATAAGATAACATAAAGAGGACATCATAAACAAGAATGAAAATACCACAGAAACCTGTTAAGAACCTTTCATGATGGTAAAGTTTTAAACACTTCTGGGGAGATAATTTCAGTCAATTTCATTGTTGTTGTTGTTGTTGTAAGGTTTAACGCCATTTTTCAGCACATGATAGGCTATACAAGGCGGCCAGTATTAACGGTGGAAGAAGAACCTGGGAAATGCCCGGAAAGAACCA
Organism: Sinohyriopsis cumingii; assembly: GCA_028554795.2. Taxonomy (NCBI): domain Eukaryota; kingdom Metazoa; phylum Mollusca; class Bivalvia; order Unionida; family Unionidae; genus Sinohyriopsis; species Sinohyriopsis cumingii. The sequence goes on from CM068832.1 coordinate 42,274,824, forward strand.
CCGACCCTCGAGAAGCTACTGGCAAGCTTTCTCACATACCCACATTGGCCGAATCCGAGACTCAAACCCATGCAGACAGAGGTGAGATGGCAGTGATCCGTAACGGAAAGCGCTTTAGACCACTCAGCCACTCGGGGCCAGTCAATTTCATTAATAATCACCAACTTTGATGATGTCATAGAAGAGATAAGCATTTAAATTATTTTTAAATGATCTCTTAAAAAGGAAAGGTAATCTTGTTCCAAATGTGCACCATAAAGACCATATTATACATTGAGGTAGTTATTTGGATAAAATGAGCAGCACTGAATAATTTAATTAAAATGATGTTAAGTAAAATTTAAATTTCTTCACCTCTCATCATTATATCTAACTGACCTTATTCATATGTAACTATATGTGACTGAAATGATGTTAACTAAGTATAAATTGTAATTAAAGACATAGCTCATTATTTTCCAGAAACTTTAAATTCAAATTTTTGTCAAAACTGAACTAAAATTTCTATTTTCATCGGTAATTTAAATATTTACTTGTTCATCTTTGCAATTTTTTTTCCCTTCTGAAGATTAGAATTTATATTCTTGAAATGAATCTTATGCAATGTTCAAAATACTTTAAATTAGTATTCCTAATATGTGGTGTCATCAACATCCAGATAAGGTAGTACGTTGTGTGATGAGTTATCCCCGCAGCAAAAATCTTCAAGCGCTCTCAACTTTTACACTACCTGACACATTTTGAAAAAACTGTCACCACTGACATCCTTTTATAAATTGTTTATTTAATGTCAGTGTCACTTCAAGCAATTTCTGAGAAGTCATTTAACAGTTTCTATTTTTAGTAACAGCAGCCATATTTGACAGTGCATTTGTATCATTTAAACAAATTTGAAAGACATTCATGTCAGGATCCTATTCATCTAATTATGAGTGTTGATGGATGATGAGTAACATACACATAAGCTCATTTGCACTTTGATCCTCCTGTCCACTCATAATTTTGAGGGGCCTGTCGGAAGGAAAAGTGATTTTTAATACATGGTTGCCCAACCTCAAAAGTGGAACTGTATGTGAAATTGTATTTTAAAAAAATGTAAAAACTGTTTATCTTTAATAAATGGAGACAGGTCATAGATAATCAAATTTAGCATCATTTGAATTGGACAAGAATGAAAGTGGCATTAACGCAGATTTGATTTTAGTGTCACACATGTATAATTAAGATACTGTAAAAATGCAACATTTTCTGAAGAAAAAAGTATCCCTAACACTGTCTTAACTTTGTCCTATTTTCTTGGCATAGTGGCAGTTTTCAAGATAGTTAATTTTTTTAAATCATCTGATTTCAAAACAAAACTTGTATCATGAAACTCTAGATTACTAATTTTCAAAGTTTGGGTGAAATGATACAATTCTGGTAAACATCAAATAGTGGGAGAACCCTGCTCATGTGAAAGAGCTGAGTGACCGCTGCCCTCATATCAATACCCCTAGCTGGAGTATAATATGGAGTCTAGTGTGCTATTTTGTCACAAGTATCAATCAAAAGCATTCTTAGTAATGGGTTTGAAGGGCTGGTGTCAGAAAGAATCAGGACATTCACTCTGGTTGCATTCATATTCACTGTGTAGAGCAGGGGTGTCCTACCTTTTGACATGAGGGGCCACAGTGCATTTTTTTCACTTGAGGTCCATTTACAAACTTGACCAATGTTTTTTCATTTCCAGTTGGCACAAATTATGAAAGGTTGGCAGGCCAGATTCTGGCCTGCAGGCCATATGATGGACAACTCTAGTGTAGAGCATGAAAAGCTACAAGAAAAGCCAACATGTACAGAACTTGTCAAATCACTAGAAAACAGTAGATTAAGTTTAGGTTTTCATTCTTCAAAAATATAAGACGGATGACTAAAATTTCAAACAGACAAGTTAAAGTTCCAAGACAAGTACAGGGCAATGTGATCACATAAAAATATTCATCTTGAAAATGCTGAAGAGACTACAATGAAAGGTAAAAAAAAAACTTAATTAGTATGATCCCAAATAATGTTCACCATGAAAAAGTGAATAAAACAAAATCCAGACAAGTCACAAAATCTGAATTTATCTGGGGTTTGCAAAAAAAGAAGAAAAGATAAAAGTATAAAATTTCTATTAAAAAAGCATTAAAAAATGTCTGCTCCATTTAGAATGCTAAAGAATTTTTTTCCTTTTTAATTTTATTTAAATTGCATTCAATCATAACTTCATAATTTATGTGATAAAATTCATGACATAATAATGATGCAACCTCTGTGCTTGGAATGTGTCTAATATACAAGTAGTGCCCTTCATGAAACAAGAAGCTGTAGTACCAAATTTTGTTAAGACCCAACTTACTCATCTCTGCTAGTATCCACACTGTTTCCAAATAGCTTAAGTGTGTACTCATCAAAGTTATTCTTCTTCAAGAGTTGTAAATAATTGATGATCAGATCAGAGTAGGTCATGAATTTCTCTCCATTCACATCCTTGCTTGCATACTGAAATAGACAATATAACTATATATTACCAGATAACACCAGAATTATGTGGTACTCTCTCTGTATTTCAGTTTCTCAATCTCCTTTCCAACTGCCTATATCTGTCACCCACACTCTACTCAACCTCACTCAAACAGTGGCACTGGATCAAAAGTATAATATCCATGACAGCACTCAAAATATGAGGTGTCAGTGTGCACAAAGGAAGAAGGTTCTGGGGATGTATTCCAGTCAGAGGGGAACCCAAACTCTTGTAAGGAAACTGACCCCATATAAAGGAGAATTCAGATGATTAGATCCGACTCCTCTTGGTTGGGAGTTAATCCCTTACAAGTCAATGTCTTCCAAAAGAGTGACAAGTTCCCTGATGGAGATTTAATCCCTGACAAGTCAGCGTCTTTCTACAGAGTGACAACCTCCTTGATGTAGAGTTAATTCTTGACAAATCAGTGTCTTCCAAGAGAGTGACAAGTTTCTTGATGGAGATCTAATCCCTGACAAGCCAGTGTTTTCCAATAGAGGGACAAGTCCATTGGTTGGTAGTTAATATCTGACAAGTCAGTGTCTTCCAAAAGTGACTTGTCCCTCAATGGACACATCTGAGAACACTGTTCATCAAGCAGTTGTCAAAATAACTGGATGACGGAGACCTCTGAAGACTTTCTATGCACGGGAGGAAACAGATGATAAAAGAAAGTACCAGACTGCCTTCATAACTTGTGACTACACAAAACTGCAGAAATTTCATGTGAGCCGAAAGGATGCAAACATGAAGGTAGCCATCCTTGAGATCTATGGAGATCACCTAGTTGTTCATTCTGATATCATTTCCAACTCAGGCAGAGGTATCCATGTTGAAATGTTGTTCCAGAAGGAACTTGATTAATGGGAAAAGATAGAAAAGTTAAAAAAATCCCATTTTTCTGAAGACAGAAAGATCCAGGAATAAAATTGTAGACTTAGATATAACCTCAATATTGTGCCCATCTTCAGAACAGCATACACATCTTCCCTTAAGGACACCAGCTGGCACTGGTGGAACCAAATGCAGGTCCTGTAAGAGGTGGAGAGTTCCAGAAGAGAAGCTGGTAATCTTCCTTTCTTATTGAAAGGACCCATGACATATCTGTGAAGGTCAACCAAGTCTCTGAAAAGGGCCAGTCTGGTACCTGCCAGAGCAACAGGAAGTAGCTGACTTGACAGGAGAGTTGTGAACAGCTAAGGCCTACTGCTTCCTTCCTTCCAGAAGGTACAGAAAGGGTCTATAACCTGCCTGTTCTAATGAACTATGATGCCATGTGAAAGTTATGCACTGTGTCATGAGAGGAAAGGGAGATGTGGCTGATCCACAATCTCCACAAGGGTTCAATGGGACCAAAGAAATATGGGATGAGATTTTAACAGATGTCAAGATTTCCTTCCTTTCAATTAGGTGAATTATTCCACTGTGCTCAAAATTAATTTGTAGTTTTTAATAATGGCAACTTAATGACTAGATAAGCTACACTAACTGCTGTTCTATTTTCTTCTAAAAAAGCCAACCCACTGTACTGATATTTCAAAACTGTATGCTAATTTGCCTACAAAACTTCAAAAGACATGCAAGAATATTGTTTTCATAACTATTATATTGATGCCTGAAATAACATTTTACCTTCAAAAATATTTCCCTTAACTTCTCTTGGTCTCCTCTTTTGAATATCTCCATCTGGAATAAAAATTAAATATATTGTAAAGTGATGAGAAAATGCACATTAGGTTCAACCTTATCAGTAAGTAACATGATACAAGTCTTACCGTTTTCAGCACTTGTCTAGTAGAAATGCTGTTGTACTTTATATGTTAAACTAGAATTCTGTGTTTATAAAACATGTTCACCACACTTCTATATTTTGAAATCTATCCCAAGTTTGAGCCTCACGAGTAAGAACTGCCCTATTGTCAAATGTAATCTATGTGTGTGTATTTTTCTTTTCATGCCTAACAAACATGTACATGGTTATTTGCTAGGAATCTCGTTTTTTTTCAAAAGCCTGACCCAGGACTAAGTATCTGAGGCAGTAAGAACTGACCCTGGTGCCAATTTCAGCTGCATGTTTCTACTGATCTCTTAATGCCCAGTGAGTGTAATTGTGATTTTAATGGGTGGCATCTCAATAATTTGAAGATGTGACCCTGGGGATACATACCTTGTGGTAGGGATAGATGCTGGGGTTAATGCCATTTACATGAATAAATCAGTCTTTTTATGTCCATCAAATGTATAAATTCTTACAGAGTGGGGATATTGATAATTTCAATGTTATGACACAGGGATGGACTTTGGGAGTCTAGTGATGCTATCATGACAGGGTTCATACTGAACTCTGAATGATACATTCAAAGACTTTTCCCAAACTTTCAAAGACCACAAACTGAGATTTCCAAGACCTATTTTCTCTAACATTTTGTATACAGGTTATATGAGAAAACAACGAATGCAAAATACTACAACATTGTTTAATGACAAAATTCAAACTATAATTAATCTCCTAAAATTGCCTCATAATGATCTGGAAGATAGGTTAACATCCATTGTTATTTCAGAAATATGTAACTTATGCATCAGATTTAATATAAAATAAATTATCAGCACTGCTTTAAATGCATTATTATAGTTGCTGTTTTTTCTCTTCAATCATTTTTGAAAGAGAAGCCAATGATGTCATCTTTTTCTCTGCTCTTCTCCTAAGAGTGTTTGACTCTGTGACAAGTACAATGAGTCCTTTTAACCCTACTTCCTTTGCCTTCTGAACAGAGGAAGCATGTAGGCTGGCAATGTCAGCTTTAAGAGTCAGCCTTTGGCTTTAAGTTTTCCACTTCATCCATGGCTAACTCCCGTTTCTTTCCTTTTCTGATTTTCTCGTCATCCTTCTCCTCTGCTTTCTTCATATCCAGATAGGCATGGTACTTATGTCTTGCAGAGGAGGCATATGTCATCATTTCATTGCTAATGATGATTTCCAAAGGTCCACCTGCTTTTCTCATTGTGTCAATTATTGATTATACTTTGAGCTATGAGGGTTTCTTTTTGATGAAGTTCTCAACCGATACGTCTTTGTTGACAGAAAATCCTCTCGCAACGGTTGCCTGCCCATGTGACAACATTTTCTGGAGAACATCCCAAAGTTCAACATATTCATTTCTTTTGGAAAGGACAGAATAAAACACTTCATCAAGGTTGTCATCTGTTCTATTGAAGGATTTCAAGGGATGATTGTCCGATTGGATAACTTCATCCACTAATTTTCCATATACTGAGTCAATATTAAATCACATTGGGACTCTACTTCTCTTCCTGCCTCAAACATAATTCTGAGGACCCTACAGAGTTTTGCTTCTCCCTTTTCCTTATCTGACAATGTACAAAACAACTTTTCATTTATACGTTTTATCCTTTTTCAACCATTCCTTGTATTTCTCTTGTTCAAACCAGAAATTGTTTAAAAAGCAAAGACATAGCATTTTTAAACACCAGGTTAAATAAAAATGAAGACATAAATTGACTGAACAATTTTGGTTCCTCAAACGTGTGTTACTTTCATGCACTTTCTACATAAAGTGAGCACTTGTCCAATGAAACCGAAATTCAATTTGCTGGACAGTTTTGTAAAAAAAAACAATCGTGAATTAGTGTAATGAACATTTTGAATGGCCAAAGGTAATGGACTTGTCCAATCAAATTGAATGATTCATTAAAAAAAAAAAGCCAGGAAAACCGACTACACCCAAATCTAACAACCGAAGGCAATTTTATTTGTGATTATAATAATAAAAATGAGGACTATGTATAGCACCTAATCTTTAGAAGCTCTAGCACTTTACAACATTAGATAACAACTAAAAAACAGATAAAATGATATAATTACAAAAAACAAACACCATGAAATTAGAAAACAAAAAACGTGCTGAAAATAGTTATGGTGCTGACTTCTTTTGATGAAGGGTATAGATGGCTTGCTTTGATGAAGAGTGCATGTGTTATTGAAGTCGCCCCCAAAGCCAACTTTGGGTGGCCAAAGAAATGCTCATTTGTTATTGCTGCAGCAATGAAACTGACCGGGTCAAAAAAAAAAAAAAAAAGAAACCAGGAAAACTAGACTATACATTCCCATTTGTTTGTACCCCCACATCGATTTCAATAATGAAAACGTTTAATGTGATAAAAAGTGCACAGAACTAAGTCAATTTAATAACTGATTTATAATTTATATCCTGACTGACCAGAATGGCACTAATGCTGGCATCCCCTGCACCTTTCATGCTTAACAGACTTTCCATACTAACATGGCACCATATTGTGTACACTATGGGCTACTTTATTTCCACCAGACAACATAATGACGTAATTCATCCTATTCGGTAACTGCCGGATAATTCCGTAAATTACCATAACGTTGAGAGTTTGGAATTATATCTGTTTGCACACATGAACATAGAAATTAAACCGCCTGTTAAATCCATGTGAAAGGCAAATTTGTTGTTGTCATTCTTTTCCTTTTCCTTGATTCGACACTGTAAATATCAGAAGCAGGTAACAGGAACTGAAAATGGATCTCGAGCACATCCATCTATTATACTGAAAAACTTCCATTAAGCATGAAACCTGCAGACGATGACAGTGTTAGGGCCACTCTACTCAGTCAGGTTAGAAACTATAAATCAATGAATGAATTGACTAAGTTCCTTGCACTTTCATCACATTAAAGGTTTCCATTATTGAAATCAGTGGGTTTTTTTTTAAAACAAACGGGTTGGTATAGTCAGACTATACATCTGAATCTAACAACCTTGGACAATTTTATTTGTGATTATGGAAAGAAATAAAAAAAATTTGGATTATTTCAACTTTCAAAGACTTTTAAAGACCTAAGGGTAATCTACTTGATTTTCCCAAACTTTCAAGGCCTTGAAAATTCTACCGTATTTTCCCCAAATTATCAAAGTCCTTCAAAGACCGTACGAATCTTGCATGACCCTTAACCACAATAATGACACGTGTTACAATATCTACAAGTTACATATAAGCTATGATCCTAAGCAAAGTCATTCATTACAATATCTACAAGCAATGACCCAGGGAAAAGTCAATTACATACTCAAGATAATGCATCATGTTTGTGTATTTTATGCAAAAACTTTAGAAGTATCAGTGTTTCCTTTACCCTCATTTGTGCATCAGAGACCCCAACATTTTTCCTTTAACCCACAGTTCTGATACCAAGGTTGTTTTTTTTTAACTCAATCTGATCCCCACTTTTGGACCACATGAGAACTTTTCACTTAATTTTGCACCCCTGGAGGGAACACCAAGTACACAAATATTTTGAGTTTCAATTGAATGCAGCAACAAAAAACTTGAACACAATGGTAAATCAAGCATGACATGCAAGACAGGAACTCCTAGCATATCAGTGTATAATCTTTAGACAGTTTAATAGTATCGTAACATGTCAGTGTGTGTGTGTGTGTTTTGGATTTTTAACATAGCTTTAAAAATGTTTCAGTCATATAGCTACACTATCTGCAGTGTGGCAGTTTATAGTGATTTCTAGCACTGGGGCATAATGCTGCAGACTTGAAACATGATGTCCCACCCAGTCACATTATATTGACATCAGGTTGACCAGTCCTAACACTAACCTCTTAATGCTGAGCACCAAGCGAGGCAACTGCTAGTACCATTTTTATAAGTCTTTGGCATGACTTGGCCAAGGTTTGAACCTATGAACTCAAGCATCTGCGGCTGATGCTCTAACCACTATGCCATCTGAGCAGTCTCCTAACATTTCAGCTAAATGCTACATGGTAATGTATGATACATGTGACTTTCAGAAACTAACAAAAATTTCACAAGGGTGAACCAAGTTTTCTGCTTAACCGAGTACATCAGTGTATAATTTCTAGACCTATCATAACATTATCTTAAGAGCTAAATGCCATCACTGATGTAATAAAATTCATCATAATCAAAACTCATTTTAAATCTTCAAGTTTTCCAAACATTCTTTTTCCTGATTTTAAGTTGTCCATGTTACTTAATTCTGAAACACCATATTACTGCCACATTAATAGAGATAGTCCCCACATAGGTACTGTGTAAAATAAATATAAACAAAATGTAACACAATACATTAGTGGAATCTTGTCCTACAATATTCTTAATTTTATTGAACATAAATGTGATAGCTGCAATTAACTGCTAGGAGATTTAACAGGATGCCATTTTTTTCTTTTCACTACAGGCTATGAAACCAAATTATAGGTCTCACCAAATCAATAAACAACTTCTTAAAAAAAATTAAATTGATAGAATTTTTTACATTCATGGTCTGCAGTTTCATTGGGTTAATGGGGCCCCGAGTGGCCGAGTGGTCTAAAGTGCTCACCATTATGGATCACTGCCATCTCACATCTGTCTGCTGAGTTCAAGTCTCAGGCTTGGCTAACATGGGTACGTGAGAAAGCCTGCCAGTAGCTTCTCGTGGGTCAGTGGTTCTTCCAGAGTTCTTCCTCCACCAATTATACTGGCTGCCATGTATAGCCTATCTTGTGCTGAAAAATGGCGTTAAACCCTACAACAACAACATCATTGGGTTAATATTCTAAATTTGTGTAATTTAAATTATCATGTCATTTGTATCATACATGATGTTACGAAATACCTGATATAGCTTGCTTAGACCACCATAAATTCCAGTATTTGACGTGTTTTGCGTGCCATAGTATCTTGTAAATATACTTTTTCTTTGCATCCCGTGATGCCTTCATTGCTTGCGTGGCATATGTGTAATACATATTAACGTGCGCGACTATATATGTTACTTGGGGATCTTGACTGACACAGCCATTAGAAGGAAGTTCTTTATGTGTTTAGCTGTCGGGGCAGGATCGCCATTATGTCTTACTTAGTTTGAGCCAACGAGTTGGGTGAGTTATATTCTTTTTAATTAATGTTCAGTTTCGCAAAACACGTTCAATGTTGTATTATAAGTTTGCGTTGTTTTATTGTACTTGTAGTTTAATTCATCAAGAGTGTATGGCTTATGTAATTTGGTAGCAAGAGATGGTACGATTCGGATTATTAACAGGGATATGAACACATATGCAATACTCCTGTTGGTAGGTTATCTTGTCGCTATTATAACTAATATTGAAGACGTATTATGTATTAGAGTTTTAGTATATGATATTTCAATTTTTTGGTGTCACAGTTGTACGGAAGGAATATTTCAGGTGTGTTAGTATTAATCCATTTGAAATGCTCAGATATTTTAATCTAGATACACAGAAAGTCTATTTGGAAAGTTGTTTCTTTTCATATTCAGCTAAGTGTGGATAACTAGGCGTGGATTAGTAGTTGTGGATAACTAGGTATGAGTGTCTTGGTGTGGATAACTGTGCGGACTGACTAGGTGTAGCCAGAGGCTGCAGCCATAGTGATGAAAGACCGCCAGGAAAGTGCCAACATATATGTGCATGAAAAGTCTGGATGGTTGAAGTGACCGAGATGGGAAGCAGGTCAAAGGGCATATGAAATGTCAAGTAAACATTGGATATACATATAAGAAGGTCATAGTGTTTGACTAAGAGAAATGTCATTATAGTGTTTGACTATAAGAATTTCATTATAGTGTTTGACTATAAGGTCATAGTGTTTGACTAAGAGAATTTCATTATAGTGTTTGACTATAAGAATGCCATTAGTGTTTGACTATATAGGGAAAGGTCAGCATATTGGTTGACCATAAAGACAAAAAGCATGGTAGTGTTTAATTATCTGAGACAATGTTATAATTATTGGCATTTCAAATAATTATATCTGTTCTTCATCATGGTTTTCCATCGGATCCATATTATGTACCTTTGTATTTATTTTGATGTCATGTTACTTCATCATTAGTCTGAGAGAATAATACATCTTTTTAGTGTCACTTGCATATGTATTTGTTATTTTTGGTCTTTGTTACAGACCATAATGAGCATATGTCAACTTGTACTTTATAAAACTCGGGTGATGTCAGGTTACATAAAATTGGTAGACAGAATCACCAGAACTGAGGTAATCACCAGAATGGTCTTGAATTTCAACAATTATGCCCTTGCTTTGACACAATATTTAATTTTTGTATTACATTATATAATAGATCTAACCAATGACCCAGAAATAACTTGAAATTGTATTCATGACAGTCACTGGAAAATCAGTCTGCAATTTTCACATTGTAAAGAGCATGTTTAACATTTTCTTGAACCAATGACAACTGGTTATTAAAAAGGGTTATTAATCATAATGATACACATGTTGCATATCGTTATGATTAATTATTCATAGTCACGATATGATACATTGTCAATACACATAATGACTTGAAGGTCTTTTCATCTTTAGAAGATCTCTCTGTTGTAGGGTGATGACATTTTACACATGTTGACATTCTGTTTATACTTCCTGTATGCAAACCAGATTAAAAATATTCTGAAAAAGATACTTCCAAACAGACTACCTATTATGTGTCAGTGAATTTTATTCAACCTTTTTAAGCCATTTCAGGCTGCTCCATTTAAACTGGGGTTGACTGAAACAGTGAGTATGGAATCTGTGAGTACCGAGACACTAAGTACAAACTGGCACTTTTCGCAGGGAAGGAATCTGTGAGCACAGAAAAACAGTATATGTCACAAAACAGTGTACAGCAAATATGGAACCCAACTGCACTGCAATGCATGACATAGCGTGCAGGACTATAGACCATACTTTACTTCTAGCAGGTGATTTTGCTACCTTTGTAATAATTAAAGGAACTCAAGTAGAAGTATACTTTTATTAAAAAGAACACTGTATGGTTATATTACAAGACACAGATCATTACACCATAGGCTGACAGAAAATACACATCCAATAAATTTGTATCCAAATGTCATTTTGAATGAAGTGTCAGCATAAAAGAAATATAGGTGTAAAACTGATACAAAAATGTCATAATGTTAATTATCAGTAAGAGTCAAGTAACTGTTTTATAATGGCAATGTTGTTTATTATGCAGTTTTACATGTGCATGAGGAAAACATGTATTTTGGGATGCCATCTCTTGATGTGTCATTTGCGCTTAACACAGAACCTTTGGGGCCAATGACCAAAATGCAAGTCAGACTGACTGATGACTTGTTCAGTTCTTCCTAATGTATCTTCATTGCTATCTGTACTCAAGGTTTCAGTACTCAGGCATGTCCTACTTTGCAATCTGTATTGGATGCTTCCATATTCTGTTGTTTCCTGCCACTGTGTATGTGTCTGTGTATGTGTATGCGTGTGATCTGGGTTTTAAAAAATGTCATTTTGCTAAGATGTCTGCAGTGTGGCAGTTTATAGTGATGTCTAGCACTGGGGCATCATGCTGCAGACATGCCCCACCAAGTCACATTATCCTGACACCAGGCCAATCAACCCTAACACTAACCTCTTAATGCCGAGTGCCAAGTGAGGCAGCTGCAACTAACATTTATATAAGTCTTTGATTTGGCTGAAGTTTCCTGCCATTAAGAACTTGAGATCTATACTCTGGGGTTTCTTCACTCAATGATTCCTGCTCTGCATTTTCGTTGTACACAGGCTTTCCATGCTTGCTCTTTCAGTGTACCTCGATTACATGCAGGACTTCCTGGTTTTGCATTGCATGAATGCTTTTTAACATTTATTACCAATTTCCTGTCTTCATTTAAATTTGGAAGTCAGTATGGTATATTGTCAAAAAACAGAAGATATAATGCAATTTCCTTTTGCAATGAAAATCTTATCTAGAACAAGTCCATGTGTAGGATGGGAGACAACAACAGCCAAATCCTTCACACTGTACTTAATTCTGATACAAAACAACTGCCTTGGTCATCAACACTCATTTTGTGAGTGGCAAAGGAAATTATTGACAACAGCTGCTCTGCTTCTACAAATTAACAAGGTGACTAAAACTCCTATGGTTTGGAATCTACCCCATGCCAATTTTGTGCAAATGTTTTTTTTATATATATTATCTCATTGGTATGTTCAGTTGCTGATGATATATATTAGCATAAAAAAGCAGACATTCCAAACTTGTTCCCCATGTATAATTTAAGTACTTTATAGACCATTTTTGACCAAAGTTAATCTGTTGCCTTGTATGTTTCAATTAAGTGTGGATGCCAATCCTTCCATTATGTAAGGCATAGATTAAACTACATGTAGTTTTGACATGATTACTGTTTTATTCCGTACTTGAAAAAAATAATACAAATGAATCATAACTGAATGTAACATGTTTCATTGCGTCACACATTGGAACACCAGACCTCAGTGACACTTCACATGAAAGTGATTACTAAATGATCGGTGAAGCACTTGAACCATACAAGGGGAATCTGGATAACCATACAAGGGGAATCGGGATATATGATATCAGAAGCTGAGTATGCTGACAGGATAAAATATTCAGAATGAAATTGGTTGGTGTGTATGTATGTACAAGGTTTCCAACCATGCAAGTTAAGTAACCATGTTTGTTAACTGCAGAAGGTGAGTGGGTGTTTTCATTAGTTTTTCTTTGTTACTGACAGAAATAAATGCATGTGCCTGCTACAGATGTCTCAGGTAAATCCTCAGTTTAGAAAATAAAAAAGAAAATGGCAAATAATTTTTCATATTTTAATTCACTTTGTAATGATCCTTTACCTTTAGTATTGATGTGAAAAGTCTTGATACAATGATATATTTATTAATCATTTCAACCTAATTATTGACCCCTCCATGCTGAGTATCTGTGTATGTGATTTAATCAAGATTTCCTCAGAGTTTCTATCACAAATTGAATGATTAATTGTGATTTGTGTGCGTAGTCAGATGGTAGTAATCTTCACCTGATTTCAACAAATATAATTAGAAACTTGCATTTTATTTGTATATTGCCTGTATTCAAACTGATCAAGGAATGTGTCATAGAATCACTTATCTCTTTTAGTGCTGGCGGGACTGAGAAAATCCCATAGGCCAACATCCCAGACATTTTATTTTTAAAGTCAGGCAAGGAAAATTTTCTAAGTTCCTTGTCCTACTCAAGCGCTTATTTTCATGCCACAATAAGTTTATCTAACTCACTGTGATCATTCCTGCCCTTTGGGCATACTGTATGCCCCATACTACCTCTCAAACATAAATTACTCACCTTTTGATTTTAATCCAACAACTCTGTCCAATTAAATAAAACAACGCACTTTACCAACATTGGTGTCAATTCCATTTATGAACTGGTTATGTGGCAATGATGATTCAGAGGTTTAATTTTCATGCCTGATATTGCATTTGACGTAGTGAAACATTTATGCTAATTATGGAGCTGTCTCCGTTCATATTTAAAGGATAGTATGTATTTTATGATAAATGTAGAAGCAGTTGACAAGCAAAGTGATATTTACCATTATAAAATGAGTTTACCAAATTGGTTTTGCAAGGCAGTTAATAAAGTAAATAAGCAAGATTCAGAGAAACAAAACTGATGTGAAAATGGAGGGACAAAACATAAAATTGCCATGGAGTGTAAAGTAACTATTTCTGGAATGAAATAGAAGCCCGACTCTGGAAACAAAAGATGTCAAATAAGACACTACTATGAGACAGCTCCATCAGATGGCACCTTATCATGGCTTGATAAATATAAAAAAAATCAGGAATAAAATGAAACAGAGATAATGGTGGAGTGCCTTCATGAGTGGAAACAACTGCCAATGATCGTGGATTACATGTGAAACAGTGCTGAAGTTGCTAACTGGTCTCTTTTATAGGGATATGTCTTAAATGATCATAGGAGGGGATTGGCATCGTGCGAAATGGAATCATACAAATATTCTTTTTATTGCATACCAATGATAGTAATAATATAAATATACAAATGATATTTATTATAGTAAATCACGAAAATATTGCAATAATTTACATATTATCAACTTTTGATCACATTGCCTCAAATGGAAATAAATGTTATCTGGGATAAATAGGCAATTCATTGTATGAAAATAATTCATTACGTAAATGTGAATTAGTAGGTGTCATTTTTCACACTGACACTCACTTTCACATACATAATTCCATTCTGTATTATTAAATTCCATTTCATGTTATGGTTGTACATATTTTTAACAACTATAAAAAACTTGAAATCAAATAAATATTATTATCTATTCATAACTTAAGTAACTTAAAAGTAAGCAACAGTTAATTGTAAACGCTTCATTTCCAATGCCAATTTCTGTAGAACAAAATTAATATGCAACAGCATTAATGACAATAATTGCTTTTAACCTTCAACAACCAAGCAAAATAGTGCTAGCCTTAAGTCTAAAATGAAATAGCATTAAATAGTTGTAAAGCATAAAAAAGGTGTTGCTTCCACCATGGATTTACTTTTATGTAATGGGTTGTTTTTACACAATGAATATCATTTCTGCCCAAAATAACCTTTATTTTCATTTGAGGAAATATGATCAAAGCAAGTAAATGAATAAATCTTGATTATAATTAGAGCAATAGTTATATTTATGCTATCAATAATAAAAATTTATAATAAGAAGAATATTTTCATGATTCCATTTTGCATAAATCTGTTCCATTTCAAAAAATAAACTCCACTGCACATCTGAGACCTACTGCTTTTGTTATATGATGGACATGTCTGGGTCATAACAGTAATCTCAGGAACTTGTGTCACTATATCATTTATTTACTCCATTCTATTGCTTTTTTTCAACATTAAGCTTGTGTGTGCCAACATTAGCTACGATGTCGTAGCCTCAACTTGATTTGTTGTGGTTGAGGCTACGAACTGATCCCATATCATGTAATGGAGCAAAAATAATCGTCACTAAAGTCAGAAAAACAAACAGTGTAGAAATCAAATACCTAAGTATAATCATGTTGTGAAAGAAATTTGGCTTATTTTGAATGTATTAAGCCCTTACGTGATAAAATAAATTGGCATAGTTACTCTAACCTTATCCTGTCCGCCATGACAGATAACGCGAGACTCTCGCCGTGACCCCTTTTCTACGCAAGGCTTGCCAGACCATATTTTGGATATTCTACGCTATACAATTATCAATGAAGTGCGAATAATCGCTTCTTGGTGGAATTTCAAAGTTGCCGATAAACCGCATTTACTTTTAATGCGCAGAATTTCTGACCCAAACAGCGCCAAAATTTTACTACGAATTGTTTGCATTTCCAAAAAAGGCGCCAATGTCCTTATATATGGCACACAAACAAACGAGGCTGAGAATGGAAGTAATCATTACTTGTAATAACAAGGCGGACTATCTAAACAAAAATATTGGCTAAAAAAGGTAAACGAGATTTTACAACTATTTCTACAATGATTTTCGTTATATTCGGTATTAAATAAGAGGACTACTCAATTTATTGGATTACATGCAAGGAATATGTTTAAAGTGTTATTATTAGGCTAAAAGAGCGCCGGGTGTGAATCACACCCGGCTTGCTCCATTTACACGTATATGCTCATGTTAGTACCCTGTCCACGAGGTACGAGTAAGGGTACTAATATTAGTACTATGCCAACATGTGCTGGCCAATAAATAATAACAACAGTAATGTGCTAAACAGTGACTATCGCACGATAGTTTCAGTATCAAAGAACACCGAAAGGAAAACAACTAGGAAGGTTAAATCAATAAAATAAATTAAAAAAATCACTTGAACGACTTTATGGCTGAATAATACCGAATATTGCCGTTAGTTCCGGTTCATTTCGGTGATTCTATCCGCATACAATGTGCCACCCCACCCCACTCCCCGCACCGGGGGTAAACGGGGGGTAGAATACTAACTTGGCATAATATTCGTCAAGATCTTCAATCATATGTCATCAAAATTTATAATTTACATGCAAAATATTTACGCAAAGAGCTAATTATCACTACAATTAAGTCGAATCATGGTTTCAAAATATTGAATAAGACTCTAACCTTGCGCGCCTCGCACTCGACCTTCCACGGAATTGGCCATATCTTCGAGACTATTTCCAATCCACTGCTCTGAAAAATAAAATAATTTTTTAAAATCGTTAGTTGTTCGGATTCATGGTGGTTTGTATAAGAACCGAGCGTTAGTCACTTTGAAATTAAATACCATAAGTGAATAGCAACAGACCTGCTTGGACGCAGCCATCTTTCCTTATCACGTGAACGAAACAATTTGATTGGCTGTTGCTACAAAATGCTTTTTTTTTCCGGCATGTTTGATTTGGTGACCGTCCAAGAACGATGTATAAAAACTATATGAATAAATAAATGACAATAGCAGGAAGGAGTTATTAATCTTGGCGCGCACGTGTGTGCATTGTTGCTGTGGCTTTAACGTCGTTTTTCAGCACCCGATAGGCTATAGGCAGTGGCGGATTAAGGCTCACTGGTGCCCTAAGCACTGACAAATCTTGGTGTCCCCCTCCTTTCCACGTACACCTGGGAAGATAACCCTAGGGTGCACCATGATCAAGAAACATAACATTATGATCAATTTGCACTAGTTTTGTAAAAAAAATTTTTACAAATCTTCATTCGTTTTTTTTCTTTTCACCCTTTTCTCAACTTTGTGGTGCCCCCTTTGACCGTGGTGCCCTAAGCACGTGCTTACTCTGCTTAATGGTTAATACGCCCCTGGCTATAGGTGGCGGTAATGGAGAAAGAACCGGGAAAAACCACGGTAAAAAAATTCATCGATCCAAGGGAAACGATGGGCACTTTCAGACAAGCTTTGTCACATACTCACATTAGCCCGAGACTCGAACCCATGCGGACAGAGTTGAGATGGCAGTGATCAGTAAGGACAAGGAAAAATTAAGGTTCAAAACATCCATAGGTTTAAAAATGTTTGGTCGCTTAAACTGAGTAACATAAAGAAGCCAAACCAACACGTTTTGTAAAAATTCACCAAGAAACTTTATTTCAAACGAAGTGAAACTTTAAAAAGAACTTAAAATGTTGTGAATTAAATACAAAATAATCCTAAATGTTCTATCACAAAATTAAAAAGTACAGAATGTTCCGAATGAATTCAAAGAATATTGATTGTGATGATGTACCAACAGTCTTGGTGTATCATACTGATATAATCCAGACAGTCTTTGAATGTGACCTCAATTATCCCAAAGCAGTGTTTAAGTCAAAAAGTTAATGAGCGCTTTGTAATTCCAATAAATAATTTAGGTAAAGATTTCCTTTCAAATTATAAACGAACACAACTAAAAAAACTCTGATCATCGATTCCCAAAGACTGATTTTATGATAGGAATAAATAATTGCCCACCCAGTCTGTTACATACAGAATGTAACCCGACCTATGAGACAACAAAGTGCCCAGTATGTGGATCACTTTTCCATAAAACTCGTAAACAAGTTCTTTTCCAAAAAAATATCATATTAGTAAAATGGTCAGGTCTAGAACTTTGATTCAAGTTAACATCATGACACAAATCAAGTATATACTAGAACTCCCATAGCAAAAACAAGTTCCTGAACTGAAATCCAAAGTAAACAACCTATGTTATAACATTCAAACAAGACACAAATCTGGTTTCACTAAAACTCTATCATCAATCATGGACAAAGGTCAAGCACACAATATAGATGTTCATAACAATAGCGACAAATGTATTTTTTTACTGATAAATACTGTCATACTGACCAACACATATAATTGCTGATCAACACACATCATCACTGACCAACACAAGTTCTTATTGACTGAAACGCATCATTCCTGACTAATATGGATCCTTACCGACAAGCATTCGCACGCGCTTACAAACTCGTGTGTGTGTGTGTGTGTGTGTGTGTGTGTGTGTGTGTGTGTGTGTGTGTGTGTGAGTGTGTGTGTGTGTGAGTGTGTGTGTGTGGGTGGGTGGGTGCGTGCGTGTATGTGTGTGGAGAGAGCTACTTGGACTAATATCTATTCGTAAGGACAAACACCCACACATAGAAACACATGATGGAAAGCAGAGTCATGTGATGTTCTCTAACACTCATAATTATAATTCCGCACCCACCATTACCATCCAGTAGCCGCTATACAAGCAACACAGACGAAGGAAAGCGAGTTACGTGGTGATCGCTGACACATGTAAAAGATTGCAACACTTGCCCTTACGAAGACATTAGATGAATGAAGGTAGTGTATAGGTCATTGCCACTATTTATGACTCAATATCCACACGTGTAAACAAAATGGATGAGGGGAAAGTGGTGTTGTGCGATAGTTATGAATATATATAATTAAAATCCAATATCGGCTCGACCCAAATAAAATAGAGGTGGGAAGGGGATAGGTATGGGTCACTCGCGCCTACTTATGGACAAACAGACACGTATCCTTACTAATGAAACAATGTGTCATTCACACCAATATATGGACACACACTTAACATCCAACACCAAACATACAAACAAAACAGAGGAGGGAAAGGTGTTAGGGCGAGTGTCACGCACACGTGCTTTTGGACACACGCCGATCCCTATTAACCAAGAAACATACACCTTTTTACTAACAAACACACACTGTTAATAATAAACAAACTCACTTCATGTCATGCAAACAAACAAGTGTCCGGAGACAAGTTTTTGTTTGATGATGCATGCCTACAGGCATACGAAACAATCAATCAAATAGACCAAACGGGACGCGTGTGGGTGAGTACGCGGATAAGCACATACATACCTATACCCAAATACATTCCACACATGCATACATTCAGACTAGCCGCTCACGAAAATTGATTCACGTATGAAAATTGCTTGAAAAAATAGCATTTAAACAAAGTATTAAAAATAATTAATAGGAAAATCATAAAGAAATTAAAACCATTTAAGACTAAAAAATATTAAACTAAAAAAAAAATAAAAAGAAATGTGCAAAGTGTTGAAAATATTAAATACTGTTGCACTTTAACGTAAAAATTGCAAGTAATAAATATAAAAATGTCAGTTGTCAAAAACCCAATGAGCAGTTAAGTGTTAAAAAGTACAAACAATTACAAATTACACAATTTAAATATCAAAACGTAAAACTCTCTTCCCTCTGTTACGACTCTGTGATCATAAAATAAGTAACAAGAAAGAGCTAAAACCTACAAGTTTTGTATAATTGAA
Organism: Sinohyriopsis cumingii; assembly: GCA_028554795.2. Classification (NCBI taxonomy): domain Eukaryota; kingdom Metazoa; phylum Mollusca; class Bivalvia; order Unionida; family Unionidae; genus Sinohyriopsis; species Sinohyriopsis cumingii. The sequence continues at coordinate 42,294,573 of CM068832.1, forward strand.
AATATAATTTATTTCCCTCAAATACAAAACGAAAAAGTCAAAATAACTTACAGCACGGTGATTGAAACACTAAAGCCCTAAAGAGTTATATCAAGTCCAAAAGTATCAAGTACTCCGAATGAGTTCCAATGGCATTCCGAGTGATGGGACAGAAATGTACTAATGTATCAACAGCACTGAAGAATCACTATAATATAATCCCTAAATGTCTTTAAAGGAATTCACAGTAATTCCGCGACAACTATTATATATCATAATGTCTTTTTATAATGAATGTTAGAGTACCATGGTTCCAGCGAATGATAATTAAATGAATCCCCTAAATATAATCGAATGTATTCCAAGACTGACCATACTACCACGTAATAATTCTCTTGTATATAAATAACTAAGTCGTAACGCAACTGAGAGACGCATACTCATTCCAGAATGATTTGAACTGGTAAACAAGGTCACATGCATCAGATTAGTTTTTTTTTTTTTTTTTTTTTTTAATAGAAAACCTGTGACCTGCAGTCAGATCACGTGATGTTTACTTGAATAACAGTTAAACTCTACATTCGAACCTTATGGATGAATCCAATTACTTGATACGTGACTCATATTACAGTACACAACCCATTCATAAAGTATGTTCGTATTTATAACATTATTAATAACACTTACAACTGTAATTGAATGCTAACATACATACAGTGGAACCCCGCTATAACGCGCCCCGCCATAACGCGAATTCGGATATAACGCGGTCGTAGCATGGCTCCCGAAATTTCGTATATTCATTCACACATGAAAAAAAAATTTGGAGAAAAGTAAAAAAAACAAAACAAGAAATTAACTTCATTTTGGGCATGAGATTAGTTGTGACTTTTAAAATAATATGATCGTGGCATGGTTCCTGAAATTTAAATTCATTTACGTGTATTTTTATCGGACTGTGAAAATATTTGTTTAACGTACGAGAAATAGTGTGTAAAACGTTTATTATAATTTGGTGGAAGAATTCGCGTATGACTTTTAATAATAAACGATCGGAACTTAACAATTTATCCAGGTTCTTTAAGTGATTTTGGAGAAGTGATCGTGTATGAATTCTAAAATAATACGATATATATAACGTACGAGAAATAGTGTGTACAACGCTTGGCTTCTGAAATTTATCAATTTGAACAGGTTGTGGTGAAGCTCCATATTCTACTCTAGAAGAGAAAACTGGTTTCATTAGGTTTTTGAATTGTTAAGCCGAAGTAAACATTATCGGAAGTGTTACTTATTACGGATCCATGAGTAAAGCCAGTAAATCGTCTTTGTGATTGTCTTCCATGAAATCTGTATACAGTCGTTGCTCAAACAATAGCCGACATGGGCTTCTTATTTAACTGCAATCACAGCCAAGCAGCAGACAAAGCTGTGGTTGATACAAGAGTCGCACAATTTAATAAACATCAAAGGACGAAAGCCGCCAACATGTGTGCTGTGCTTGGCGGTGTGATCAAACAACAAACAGTTGAAAGTAAATAATATCCAATACAGACACCGTATGTAGACCCGGGAATAGCTGCATGCAATGACCGTACGATATCAGACGGCAAGTAAATGGTTTCAATATTTTGTTCATCCTATATTTTACACGACGAATTCAGACTATTACAAAATTATTGAATATTTTAAATCTGTACGATTTTCAATGAAATTACATCCATTATGGATGAACTGCATGCCACGACGGCACGGTAGCATACGGTGTTGATACACTTTTCATGATATAGCGATAGTCTGGTATTATCGGTCAATCTGTATTATCGTTCAAACAAATAAAAATTAGTAAATGTTTTTAATGCACAGTAATAACCTATAAATATATTAACCATCGATTATTTTGAATATATCTTAATTAATGCATTCCAGTTAATATTCATCTGATGATAAGCCGACTTTTGATCATTGCACATGTATACACGTATATGTTCTCGGAAAAAAAGTTAAATATTGTAAAACCCCGCATTAACGCGACCCCGCTTTTAACGCGATCCGATTTTATGGACCCCGATCATCGCGTTGTAGCGGGGTTCCACTGTATATAGCTATACAGAACACATACCCTCATAAAGAAAAAGAGAGATTTATACAATAAAACGTTCTTTTGCATATTATTCAAACATAATATATAATTAATATTCCATAGGCATTTATCTCATGAATGAAACAACATATATACAGATTAATGTAATAAAATTCTTCTATACACGTGAAAGTGTGTTTGCAATCAAATTATATTTTTCATTGACGTGTCTGATATCGATATTGTATTCCTGCCAATCAAATAATCTCTGACCTTTGCTTTTCATCTTGTGAATGAAAGCTAGGGCATCGTGATAACTGAATATAGGAATCAGAGAAGGGAGCTGAAAAAACATACATTTTAAAGTGTTGCAATGCAAATATTAAAGCCAAACATTTTCTTTTTAATCGTGGAATAATTTCTCTTGCGCTTGTTCAATAGTTTTGAAAAAATATCGCACTGGATAATCAACATCATTATTCTCTTCATGTATCAATACTCCGCCAACTCTACATTGCTTGCATCAACTGACATTTTAGATGATTGATTGAAATTTGGAGCTGAAAGAACTGGTGCACTCTTTAGTATGACTTTAACTTATCAAAACCTCTTGACATTTGTCAGAACAATAAAACCTGGTTTTCTTACTTAACAATTGGTCAAGAGTTCAGCAATAATGGAAAACTTAGTGCAAAATGTTCACAGTGTCCAGCCATACCCTCCAAAACGCATCGGTTGCTTCTTACTGATAGTCACATTGAATTCAGATAGCCCCAACCTTAACTCTTATGGTTTAACTTGACCGTGTCCAACAAAACGTCTTGAAATGCAACACAAGCTCGGCAAAGGCATCTTTACATACATTATTTGTCACATTTGCATCAGTGAATTGACCAAAGAACTTCTTAATGGTTTCCTAGTGGCCTTACCAGGTAATGGTGTAGAATATGACGTCATAAATTTCGCTGTTATCTATACAGATGTTATTTATGATAAGTACTAAAATTAACAACACCAACACGTAAAATGTGTGACTGATTTCGCTTTATTGGATCTTCAGACTGACTTCAAACTGAATTATATATTGTTACGTCATTAAATACTTATAGCTGACTGCGTTTGTATGAAAAAATATGAACGAGTTTTTCGAATGGAAATACTGCACGATCGTGGGACTGCAGTATATCCATCCGACAAAACGAGTTCACATTTTCCCATACAAATGCAGTAACAGTTTTATTATATGCCCATTTCCTTATTCTACCTAAGGATTAATTATATAAATATAAATATTCCAAACTAAATACACAAGCGCAGATTCATCAGTACACAACAACATTATTACTGCGCACATAACTCCGCCCAGATAAATTTTAACTTAGTCGCCCGCTAGACATAACTTTCGAAAGAAAATGACGTTGTTTTGGTCTACTTAAAATTAAAATTCGGAGTCTTATATTGAATGAATGCGCATTGCAACAACTTTTCCATTTGATCTGGAATGAATAGATTTTGGTATTTTTGTCGATTCTACGAGATTCTACGAAATTTCGTGATTATGCACTGGATTTATCTGTGCTAATTCTACATGGAGTACATCGGATGTCAGCAGCGTGTTGACATCTGCAAGTGTGTTTCTGTTCTGTCATTGAATGTTTGAAATCATAATGTGGGGAAAAAATGCAATTATCAAACAGACGCTATGGAATATAAAGTTTATTTCATTTTGAGTACAGTAAACAGGATGTAATTGTACTGGGAATATAGTCAAAATTACAGTATAATTTCGAAATGTGTAACCAAGCTTCATGACATAGCTCATGTAATTCGGATTTGCAGAACTAAGAAAATACATTTTGAGGAAATTCAGGATATAAAACTAAGTATATTTTTTGCCATTCTTATTACCAGCTAAAGAAGACAGCTTATGCATTGTCACTTGCATGTTATTTGTAGAGACCCGTCAATTGTATTAAATCTGCATCTCTCGCTAGCGTAAATCCGAAACATTGTAGCAAGAAAGTTAACGCAGAATGTGGCAAAACTGCTAGTGGCAGTCCAAGAAATATTTGCTTTTGTTCATTCAGAAACAAATTTAATCAACCAAAACGTAGAGCGCATACTACGTGAGTGTACATGATTTGTTTACAAAGTAGTTTCTAATACACTATCAATAGGTATGCGCAAGCACGGAGGGGATAACTCTAATATGCTTTTGAAAATTAATTTTAAGCACAGATATCAGAACAAGTCTTTTTTGCACCATACCCTATGTTAAAGTGATAACGTCTTGCATGGACGTATTGGTATTTATGTTAAGGAAATAAAAACCAAATCTTACGCATCAGACATTGTTTAATTTTAAGGCGCATTTTAAGGCGAGTAAGGGCAATACGAGGTATTTATATTTTATCCTGTTATTCGGCCAAATACGCTTTCTACACATAGATTTATAGAAAGAGCAACGATTTTACTATTTTTAAGATTTTTTTTTAAAAACCATTTAGCTGATGCGCTTTGCGTGAAATTAAGTCCTTAATTAAGTGGGTCAGACATGTAATCCAAACCGGAATATGTATTGCAAGCATGACGGAGGTAGTAACGGTATTTAGTGATGTCATTCTCAAGGCGCGAAAATGTTCCAATGCAAATTTATATCAACTTTTTGCCACAAATCAGCACACCATATGGCATATTCATAACTTTTCAAACACATCATACGCAGTTTTAATAGGACTAATCACCGGCTTACGAAATGGACTGCTACTTTGGCGATTTTCAACGCCAAACTACATTGTTGTGAATACGACTTAACCCTTCGCCATCGTGCTGAAGTGTGGTTATGTATAGCGTCAATTTTTAATTGTTACTCATTGTTTAGCAACATATATCGGTGGAATTGAAACAATGCATAGTAACGCGCATCTTGGATTTTTATTCACCCGGATTGTGCTAACATTTTGGAGTAAATCAAAGCTATGTAAATCCTAATGCACAATCAACGGCCATTTTCTCCAATTACCGTACGTAGAAATAAAAATTGGAATACATGTTTTACATGTCTTTTTTTTATTTACTCGTACAAATTCATTAACAACTTAGCATTTGTTTAATTTATGCTTCCAGTTTTTTTTAAATACTTTTGCAAATTCCAGGTTGTTGAGTGAAAACTGTTGATCCCAAAAGTTGAAAATTTTGACGGCTAGTTATTTTCAGATTTCAATTTCTGAACAGCTCCTGGCGAAATATCTTAGGGTTTATGAGGAAAAAATATAAATATGTAATAATGAGAGCATGATAAATCCAAAGAAGTCAAGGTTATAGCTTGAAAACACGTTTTTCAAAATATCTTGCTCATAGATACAGTATTGACCACACGTGAGTGGAATATGAAGTGAACTAGAGTGCAATATCGTAAAATACTGAACGATTCTGACAATGTAAACTTAAAGGAGAAAAAAATGAGCATATAATAAATTCTGCTTCTGAACGATCAATGATATTAACAATTTGACATGAAAAGATGATTTCATTGCTTAGAATCGTTATCATACGTTCTTGTTATTATCTTAAATGAATAATTGGCGTGGAAAAATGCATATACAGTATGGATAAGTGACACTTAAATACATAAAAATACATAACTCTTTATCATAACGATACAATAATCTCTACTGATAACCATATTGGAACTTTATGAATAAATAGAGAGAAACAGTTTTATATATATATATATATATATATATATATATATATATATATATATATATATATATATATATATATATATATATATATATATATATATATATATATATATATATATATAAGTAGTGAAAGGGGTCACTTTACGGACAATGGGAATTAGCATTACAGGGACCCCTGGGTCACTTTACGGACAATGGAAATTTAACATGGCGAAAAATCGTGGGTCACTTTACGGACAAGGGGAATTAACATGGGAATAAATCGTGGGTCACTCTACGGACAAGGGGAATTTAACATGGGGAATAGAGTTTGGGCTTGTTTAGGGACAAGGGGAATTTAACATGGGATTTTTTTTTTTTAAATTTAAAAATTTAAAAAAAGGGGTAGGCAATTCAAAGGCTATCTCTTTTCGAGAAATATGGCTGGCCCTGAAAAGGGCCTTTGGTTTATGTTAATATGCCCTTAACATAAAGGGCATTTGCGACATCTTCTTGTCCTCAAACTTCGTCTTACAGCAGGGCCATACATCAGAGTCCTCTTGAGGCAACCTTGTCTCTCTATATAGACTCTTCTTATCCACAGGCTGCTGTTGGTCCTGTAGACAACGGTCCACTTGGATCGGACATACATGAGCATGTCCGTCCTGAACATCATTGTTGACACAAGGGTTGAAGATTCAACGTCGGTCCACATGTTGAGGCTCCGAGAATAGGTGAATCAATGCAGTGAACTGCACTTATTTATAGGGACAGAAAGGATTGAAACGGATTGAGTTCATTCACCAATCCGAACACGCGTTACAGAATTCAGTCAGCCCGCATCCAATCCGAAGAGAGCAGTCTGTGACGTCACGTAGTCAATATAGATTCGCTAGCGCTTGTGTGCAGTCAATCTATGCGACAGTGATTCAACATGACGGAAACTCAGAAAACGATTCATTGGGGTGCACCAGCAGGGGAGACCGCCCAAGGGAACCCGGACTTACTTTCAGAAGAGGTGAATTGGGATTTTGTGGATTTTCTCTCCTCGCAAGAATTTGTTCCGGAACCTTCGTTACCTTCTTCATTACCGCAAGTGGAGAATTTTAGACAGAGACAGAAAGAAGAATTGGAGAAATTTATACAACGACAAAAGGAAGCGGAACAGGCTTTTCTCCTACAGCAACAGCAACAAGAAGAAGAGGTAAGAAAAAAACAACAGCAAGAAGAAGTAGCAGCAAAGAAACAAGAGGGTGAAAATCAAACGGTCACGGTACTGTTGGACATTTTAGCGGAGTTAAGAAGTCTGAAACAAATGTATCAGACTTCTTTATCACGACCGAAGAGAATACGACCTTCCCGAGCCAAACACGTCAACCCTGTGACTAAGCCTACCGTACCACCCTTAGTGATTTCAACCCAATCATTATCATCATTACGCAGTCCAGAAGTAGGCCTTGGCCGTGGCAAAGGCTTAAGGCAGTTAAAATTGATTGCTTAAACTCACCCCTGCACCATAAAGAAAAAAGGCCCTTTTCAGGGCCACCCACATTTCTCGAAAAGAAATACAATTTCAATTTGCCAATAACTCAAAAAAAAAAAAAAAATAACTCACCCATTTTACCCTTATAGTACGTGTCTGTGTATGAGTGCGTGAGTGTAGCTTCTTATTTTAAAATCAAAACTCAAAGACTCTTACCTTATATCATTCATTTATTCTTTTCTCCATTTTTTACAATCCAATTCACAATTCACAACACAACACTTTAATCAAAAGTTCATTGATTTCTTCTTTTCTCCTTGTTTAGTCTCTCTGTTTTTTGAATTTCTTCACCTTCACACTCTTTTCCTCTTCTTCCTCCTCGCTTTCTTCCCTTCTTCTTTTTTTCTCCTGTTTCTTTTTCTTCACCTGTCTTCTTTCTTCCTCAGAAGAATCCCTCTCTTCCTCTGAAGAATCCCTCTCTTCTTCTGAAGAATTCCTCTTTTCTTCTGACTCCTCTTGTTTCTTTTTTGGGCAATCTGGAGACCAATGTCCTTTTTCTTGACAATAATAACAGGTATCTTGACTTTTGTCTTTTTTATCCCCTGTTTTTTTTTCTTTTTTGACGGTCTGGACACTCTGAAGACCAATGCCCTTTCTTCTGACAGATATAGCAAGTATCTTGACTTTTATCTCTAAAGGAAGGAGAGTAGTCCGTAGGCTGGTCTGAAGAGAATTTTCTAATGACCCCTCGCAAAGCTCTGACGAAACGTTCCATCTGGTTAGTCTCTTCCATCGTTGTGCTCGGCTTGAGAGTGAAATGAATAGTGAAAGGACAAGACACACACCCTTTTATATACGCTGGTCTGCTATGACTATAAAGTAGTTTATGGTGTTTGAACTTGAGTCATTTGACTTTTTGCTTTCAAGATGAAACGATCCCATTCATTCGAGAAGAAAGAAGAAGAAGAAAGTAAGAGGCAGAAACGTGATCTATCGCCTCGTACCAGGGCTGAAATCTTGGCACAAATTCATGCTAGTGATTTTGAAGAGGACATGAGTGAACCAGAATCCCAACCCTCTAAACCAAGTTCACCACCCTTAGTCAACCCTGAAAAGTACTATTCCATTCGAGAGACGGAAAAGCGCTCCTCTAGAAAATTTAGAACTACGGCTTACAAATACACGGTGAAGTTTAAAGATTTCAAGGCTGAAGTGCCGTTAGAGAAAGCAGAAGTGTTCATCACCGAGGTGTGGGATTCTTTGCTCACTGCACTCAAGCGACAATGTCAACCCAAAGAAGACGATCGCTTGAGACTTTCCATACAACACGACGGTTTGAAATCCCCTGTTTGGATCGAGTTTAGCACCCCTGCAGAATTGACTGCTTCCAAAGTCATGGACAAGATTCAACACGTACAACAATCTAATGATCAGTTTGACATCACCGATGGTAAAGCCACACTGGACATGACCCACGTCTCTCCTCCTCAAGGGACAGGACGCAAAAAGATGTTATTGGTGGACGACCTTCGCAACACCAAAAAGAGTCTCGTCCGAATTAACAACCCTCATGACCAGATGTGTTTAGCCCGTGCCATCGTGGTGGGACGAACCTATGCCAACAAGAACGACACGGTAGAATGGAAAAGAACCTGGGACACTATTCAACGTTCCGACCGAGCCAAACAACGAAACGAAGCAGAACTCCTGTTACAACAAGCCGGACTGCCCAAAGACACACCCTGTGGCATTCCTGAGATGCAAAAATTGCAAGATGCCCTAGCTCCACGCTACACCTTGAAAGTGCACCCTCAAGAAGTGCGCGGACCTCTGTTGTTTCGAGGCCAAGATTTTAAGGACGGAAAATACATTCACCTTTATCATCACGATGACCATTTCGATACGATTACCAGTATCACTGGATTCCTGAGATATGTTTATTATTGTGAGAAATGTGACTATGGTTATAATAATCGAGAGCAACACAAACATTGTGGATGGAAATGCTCAGGATGTTTGGCCTCTCCACCCTGTCTGAGCGAAGAACCAGTGCCTTGTTCCACTTGTCTGCGCACGTTTGTCAGCCCTACCTGTTACCAACAACATTTGAAGACGCAAGGTTCACAGAAGAAATGCGCTTGTCAACTCCTGAGATTGTGCCCTACGTGTGGACAAGGCATACGTACCAATAATACCAAGGCACACGTATGTTCAGGAAAGAAAAAATGTCACATTTGTCACCACATCGTGGACTTGGAACACGAATGTTACGTGCAAAAATACCAATCCCCACCAGAGAAAGAGGACGGTCACAAGAAGAAAGGCAATTTCATCTTTTTCGATTTCGAATGCATGCAAGAGACTGGCATTCACATTCCTAATTTCTGCGTGGCTCATCGAGCGTGCGAGAAGTGCATTCAAGAACCTATCTTCAGTCATTGCCCTCACTGTAGCAAGATTCCCGGAGGGCGTGAAAAAATCTTTCGGGGACCAAACACGTTAGCCGATTTTGCCCAATGGGTCTTAGACCCCGTCGACAAGACGTGGAGCCAAGAGGACATCGAACGTTACGGAGATTGTCATCGCCATGCCACAGTGATGGCTCACAATTTCTCCGGATACGATGGACAGTTTCTTCTCAGATACTATACGGAACAAGGTACCGAGCGTCCTAAAGTGACTTTAAACGGAGCCAAAATCATTTTCATGCAAGTGGGACAAGTGCAGTTTAAAGATTCGATGAGCTACTTGGCCATGCCTTTGAGCCGAATGCCTAAAACGTTTGGAATGACAGAAATGGCTAAAGGGTACTTTCCACACTTTTTCAATACGGAAGCCAATCAACACGCCGTTCTACCCCATTTGCCTGAGGCTCACTATTACGACCCCGACAACATGCGTACCGAACAACGAGAAGCTTTCTACGCTTGGTACCAGATTCACGCCTCGGACCCTTTCGACTTTCAGGAAGAAATGCTAAAGTATTGTCGTTCCGACGTGGACATTTTACGGCGTTGCTGTGGAAAATTTCGAGAACTGTTCATGGAACACGGAGGGGTGGATCCTTTGAAAGAAGCTTGCACCATTGCCAAAGCGTGTTCCCTAGTGTATCGACAACGATTCATGCCTGAAAACACCGTGGCTGTCATCAGCCCTCAAACGACCCACTTTGTCAAACGTCAATACTCGGTCAAAGCCCTACGTTGGTTACATTACTTGTGCGACAAGGAAGACAAGTGGATTCAACATGCCCGCAACGGAGGGGGCGAAAAGACCATCGGAACGTATTCGGTCGATGGCTGGGACTTAGAAAACCCCAAGATCGTGTACGAGTTTAACGGTTGCTTATTTCACGGATGTCCCGTCTGTTACCCTGACCGTGGCACTAAAAATCAGTTTTTGCAACGAACCATGGAAGACTTGTACCAGGACACTTGTCAGCGGCGCCTAAAGTTAGAACAGGAAGGATACCAAGTGGTGGAAATGTGGGAACACGAGTACGATCACCGTATGAAAACCGATCCCGAGTTTAAATGCCTCGTGGAAAGTTACCAGTTCATGGACCCGCTGAACCCGAGGGATAGTTTGTACGGAGGAAGGACCAATGCCACCTGTTTGCTGTACCAAGCCGACGAAGAGAAAGGAGAAGAAATCAAATACTTGGACGTGTGTTCGCTGTATCCCTACGTGTGCAAATATTGTCGCTTTCCTGTAGGGCACCCGCAATTGCAGACGGAACACATCGACCTGAAAAACATTCGACAATACGAAGGCTTGATCAAGTGTAAAGTTTTGCCTCCCACGAACCTATACCATCCCGTCTTACCTCACCATTGTCAAGGCAAACTGATGTTTCCCTTGTGCCGTACTTGTGCCGAAACGTGCAACCAAGACCAACCTTGTCAGCACAGCCAGGAAGAACGTGCCTTGACGGGAACCTGGGTCAGCGTAGAATTGTTCAAAGCTCTGGACATGGGATACCAACTGTTAGAAGTGTACGAAATTTGCCACTTTCCCAAGACACAACAATACCACAAGGGTGACCCTACTCAGAAAGGCATTTTCGCAGACTACGTGGATGCCTTTTTGAAACTGAAGCAAGAAGCCAGCGGCTATCCGTCCTGGTGTCACACTCCCGAAGACCAAGTACAATTCAAAGAGAAATACTACGAACAAGAAGGCATCACTTTAGACCACATCGAAAAAAACGAAGGCAGGCGATCGTTTGCCAAAGTGATGTTAAATTGCTTGTGGGGTAAAATGGCACAACGACCGTGTTTACCCAAGACGGAATATTTGACAGAACCTTCCCGCTACTTCCAGATGATTCACGACAAAACCAAATACATGAAACACGTGGACGTCGTTCGAGAGAATTTAATCTTGGTCAATTACGAAGAAGATCTGGACTTTGTACAAGACGACCCTTTTGGAAATGTCATCATTGCGGCTTACGTGACAGCCCATGCTCGCTTAAAATTGTACGAAGCTTTAGAACTAACTGTTAGAAGAACGCGTCCTGTACTTTGACACGGACAGTTGCATTTACATCCATCACCCGATTCAACATCACCCTAACATCGAAGGAGACCGTTTAGGAGCCTGGACAGACGAGCATCCCGACGACAAGATTCTAAGTTTCGTCAGTGGCGGTCCCAAAAATTACGGCTACGAATACCGGGACAAACAGGGAGAAGTGCACACAACGTGCAAAGTGAAAGGACTGACTCTGAATTATCGTACCAGTCGAGTGGTCAACTTTGGGGTATTGAAAGAAGCCTTGCAATCGGGAGAGGATCGAAACTTTAAAGTGACCACCTATCAACCGAACAAGATTGTACGTTTACCCACTCACCACATCGTCAGTCGACCGTTGGAAAAAGTCTATCAAATCGTGTACCAGAAGCGAGTGCGACTTCCCAATCATTTCACCTTACCGTACGGTCACGTCGGTATTGGTCTGTATATAAAAAGGAATCCTAGGCAAGATCGATAGTTCATTGGGACTACCAAGACCGAGGGAACAAGATGAATACTTTGAAAGAGACATCGTTCCAGTTTGGGGATTGTAAAAAAGTTGTATCTTCCTCTAGTGTGACTAATACTGGATGGATAAGACCCAGGCATTGCGACGGAAAATGTCCGGAAGGAAACTGCGATCGTCCATGTGGTTACCATTGTAATTGCGTAACGGAGTTTGCAGACGAGTGCGATTGTGAGCCTTGCGATGTGTACGATGCTGTACGTTGTGACCTGAGCGATGCCGTAAAGCATCATGGGAACTTTGTTCTCACTGCCCCTGTCATGGAAAGTGATGCTGTGCGTGTCAAACCTGAGGGATGTGAAAGCGATGCCGCTCGTCCTCTTAGACATTTTACCGGGTTTAAAAGGGAATGTCGACCTTCACGTTTACCTCCCTACGGATGTCATCCAGCCCTGAGCAAACTCCTGTTCCTGTCACCCAACCCTCATCGAAACGAACCTGTGAAAGACGAATATTCGTTCCCTGTGCGTTTGTCGGAATACTGCGACTTTGAAAATCGTCTTCAATCGTTCAAAGGAAAATGGCCAAAGTATCTGGGAGGACCGACCCCCGAAGAATTAGCCAGAGCCGGATTTTTCTACTTGGGCGAAGGAGATAAAGTCAAGTGCTTCAGTTGCGGTGTGTCACTTCACCACTGGGAACCGCAAGATTCGGCCTACGTAGAACATGCTCGATGGTCACCGAATTGTCATTACTTACCCTTAGTGGGACCGAGACATTGAAGTAACTTCTTACCATAATAATCTGTTCATGGATACTTTACAACAGAACATTTGTGCTTTGCCTGTGGAGTTGAGAGAACGCATTTACCGAGAGCTGGTCAAAATACAAGTGAAACGTAAAGAACAATTGCATCCGTTACGTCACCGGTGTTTGAACCACTGGTACCTTCAGGCTATACAAGGACTGATTGAGTTGAAAGTGTTCCATTGGACAGACATTGATCAACGACCTCCTGGTTATAAAAAGGAATGGTTTTGGTATGGACGATTCTATCTACTACATTGTAAACGTACTGCATCGAATTCCAGAGGAAGAGTTAACGAATTACCAACATCTTTCACGCAATGTCAACTTGGTGAAAGAGGAAACTTCTGAACGAATTGTAATGTGTAGATTAGTGGTGAAACGATTTAGATTCGACAATGAATTAAAACCATGTTTGTGCAAACAGTACATTTCTTGTGTCAGACCAAAGAGGATTTAGTATGACCTATTCATGGATACTTTGCTAGAGAACATTCGTGCTTTGCCTGTGGAGTTGAGAGAACGCATTTACCGAGAGCTGGTCAAAATACAAGTCAAACGTAAAGAACAATTGCATCCGATACGTCACCAGATCTTTAACCACTAGTACCTGATGGGTATAAGAGAACTGATTCGTCAGAAATTCTTTCAATGGTCAGACATTGTTCAAAACTTTGAGGTCGCTAATGATCGACATGTTCATGATTATGGTTACTTCGAGATTCACCTAGTGCAACGCATTGAGGAAGACAAGTTAAAGGATTACAAACATATTTTACGTGGAATCTGCTTAGCGGAAGATGAAACACCTAAACGAACTCTGACGTTTCGGTTACAGTATGCAAGATTTAGATTCCCTACTGGAGAACGAAGATCTCTGGCTAGAAAGTACGTGTATTGCATCCAAAAAAAAGAGAATATAAAAACAGGCTGCCATGCCACGGTTTATGTCACATGTCATCCAACAGATTCCGTGGAAGGAACTCAATGACCATATTCAAACCGTGGATCATTACCATCGATTATTACAAGAACTGTATCCATTCAATTTGGGACGACAAGTGGTGTGTGTCTTAGTGACTTGTTTTCTGGGATTTCGTTTACCAGCCGATTCTTTGTGGACTCTTTACGATCAGTACTTACCACCTCCATGGCCTTAAATGGTCACGAAAAACTCCTTTTGCTCAAAGCCTTGCGGTTTCATCTGGATACTTCTCGACCTCAACAGGAAAAAAAGATTCGTCAACTTTTAGCTACCCAAGACGTGTATGACGATGTGTGTGTAGCTTGTGACTTACACCCTCATTGGACAGATGTTCGTGACTGGAAAAAGGGGGGGTTTTGAGGCTTGGACCCAAGAAGTGGCCCAGTATGCACAAGAGTTGTTCAAGGAAAAAAGTTACTTTTCAACCTGTGCTAGTGACGGTGCCAGAAGAACCCGTCACCGAGAACAACCACTCGCTTCAGGACAGGACTGTCATGGACATTCCTGAAAGGTCATTCCGGGAGGACACTTGTGTGACAATACCTCATGTAGAGACTGTAAGAACATTACACACTGTCCCTAGGACATCTTGGTTACCCAAAACATGTTGTACAGACACTTGTTTATATTCCACTTTGATCGCTTTGCTGTGTTTTATATTCCTGTACATCACTATTTGGGTTGTATGTATTTTTGTCTTTCGTGTTCATATTTGAAACATTCAATAAACGTGTTCTGAAAAAGTATATAAACTCTTGTCTTGTTTGTTTTTCGTGTCACAAGTGACATTCCTTACACCATGGCTACCTCTGCTGTCTCTGCTCCCTCTTCCTCTACTGTCAAAGTCATCGACGAACACTTAGATCGTGCCAGTTGGGAGGCTTTGTATCTTCGCCATCCCTTTAACATGCTCATTGCTGGACCTAGCGGTTCTGGCAAAACCGAATTCGTCAAACGTTTGATCGAACATAAACATCATTTGATCGATCGGCCCCCTCAACGGATCGTGTGGTGTTACAAAGAGTGGCAATCGGCGTACAGCCTCTTGCGAGAAAGTCAAGGCGATTCCATCGTGTTTGTGGAAGGCATTCCTAAAGAAGACGACGGCATCGTCTCTGACTCCCGTCAAACCCATTTGGTCATTTTCGACGACATGTTAGGAGAAGACGAAGAAGAAATTAAATTGTGGTTCACGCGCAAAGGGCATCACCGTAATGCCAGTGTCGTTTACATCACCCAAAATTTGTTTCAACAAAGTAAAGCCCATCGCACCATCAGTCTCAATGCGCATTACATGGTCTTGTTTAAAAGCCCTCGAGATAAATCGCAAGTGCAAGTCTTAGCCAAACAGTTAGGAACGCCTTGGCTGACTCAGGCGTACGACGATGTCACTCAAACGCCACACGCCTATTTACTCGTCGATTTGAAACCTACGACCCCCGAGGATTTGCGATTTCGTACCCACTTGTTTCACCACTGGTGCCAAGACGGAGGGCCTGTCCTGTACACGTCTCCGTCCTCGACTTCATTTCACTCCTCCCATGAAAAAAATCTATAAAAACCTCAGACCCTTTTTCGTCTGTCTCACACAGTGTGAACATGACGTCCCTTCAGTCGCATCTTCCCGTCAAATTGATTCGTGCCTTGTATGGCATCAGTCGAGAAAAAGATCCACAAACACGAGCCCGTGTCTTAGAAGCTAGTCTCAAAGAAGTCTTACGATGGTTCACGGTGACGGCACGTCAATTACTCCAAGGAATCATTCAGATTCCTCATCAAACCCAACGCTTTTTCGATCGAAACAAAGTCGCTTTGGTCCAACTGGCCGATCCCCGCATCGACACTCAAACCAAAAAACAAATCATTTTGAAACCTGGAGGGAGCGGTACTCTAGGAGGGGTCATCATTCGCTCACTCTTAAGATGGGATCCTAATGCCCCCAAAGTTATCCCCAAGACAAAAGTCCAACGAAGCCCTAAGAAGAAAAAGAAAAAGACCAAGTCCCCAAGAAGAATAACTTCTCCAGTGGCAGGACCCTCCTCTTACCAGACACCACCACCATCACCCCGGAAAAAGAAAAGAAGCCCCCAGAAAAAGAAACAGAGAAAAAGTCCCCAGAAAAAGAAAAGTCCACAGAAGAAGAAAACTAGTCGCAAGAGAGGCACTTCGGCCAGGACGCAACCTTACACTCGCAAGCCACGACCTGCCACAGCGTCTCCGGCAGCCTCACGTTTGTCCACTTCTCCGTTGATGTCACCAGGAACTGAAGAGTACTTGGAGACGTTGATCACACCAAGAACATCTCCGTTGATAACCCCCAAAAGAACTTCCCCAGTGGCAGGACCTTCCAATTTAGCGGCAGTGGCTGCTGCTCACAAAGTACCTTCTCCCAAAATCAAAGTCCATGAAAGATCGGGCATGTTACAAAGTTTACTGGATTTGTCCAAGCAAGAACTTACTCGATTTAGTCCGTTACGTACCCCTGCACGACGTGTCATGCCTGTCCTCAAACTGATAAAACGTAAAGACAATCAGTGGCGACGCGTTCCAGTATAAAAAAGGCCTGTGACCGAGTAGGGTATCAGTGTTTTTAGGTGCTCCTAAAGACTCAAAGATGTCACCCTCCAGAAACCCCCAAGGAAAGAAAAGGAAAGGACTACCACCACGTTTAGCCAAACATGGGGACCTGTTATCTGTCCTGTCCAAAGCTTCTCCACCCCTACGAAAAAAACTCATTCAAACGGCCTCCAAAGAGGTCATCGATACCGTGTGCGAATGTTGTTTGAACGTTTTGAAAGGCACGATCCCTTTGTCCAAACACCAGAAACAATGCTTAGGCAAACATCGTCACGTTCTTCGGAAAATGGTTCAAAAGAAAATTCCCATTCGTCAAAAAAAGAAGATGTTGGTCCAACGTGGAGGCATTTTACCTCTCTTGTTAGGCCCCATACTGAAAGGAGTCTTGGGAACCATGTTGGGAGGACTGGTGGGAGCAAGATAAAAAGGCCTTCGGAAGTCCCAAGATCTCAGAATTGACCCCTGACAACCCCATGGAAGGACGAAAACTAGCTTTAGTGCCTTACAAACGATGGATGGAATACCATCGGTGGCAAGAACAACGCACCCCGCATTTACCTCCCAATCCCAATTTGAGCGAGATGTCCCAGTTACAACACGAATTGCAATCCTTGATGGATCGCCAAGATTTGTCCGAAACAGAAAAATCGCAAAAGTACGGTCAACTCTTGCAACGACTACAACTCTTTCACCAGAAAGCTTTAGACGAAACAGCTCTACCCACTTTGAAAGATTTTAAGACCTTGATGAAAAGTCCAGCACCATCACCAGTACCAGTACCCGTGACCAAGACAGAAAAAGGAAAAGAAGAAGAAGAAGAAGGGTTTCAAACTCCACCAGAAAAAGTACGCAAGTTAACAACACCACCTACCTCCAGAATTGGATGGATTAAAAAGATGATGGCCACCCCTTCTTCCTCACAAGAGAAAAAGAAGGTGAAGACAGAAGTGAAGACAGAAGTGAAACAAGAACCGATATCCCCCGCTCAGACATCCTCCTCCTCTTCGACACCTATTGCTGGCCGCACACGCAAAGCCTTGCAATCCAAGAAAATACCCCAAGAGAAAAAGAGTAGCCTCTTCCAAGAGTGGGTACCTTATTAACACACAAACTCAAAAAAAATGCAAAAAGTCTTAGCCAGCATTTACTACGATCCCTCGCATCCTGCAGGTTACGCAGGAGTTCAAAAATTGTATCGTGCTGCCAAAACGCGACTGAAAAGTCTCCGTTTACCTCAAGTGCAACGATGGTTACAAGAACAAGCTACCTACACTTTGCACAAACCCATTCGACGCAAGTTTGCCAGAAGTCGCACCCGAGTGGAAGGCATCGATCATCAATGGCAAGCCGATTTAGCCGATGTCTCTCATTTGGCCAGCTACAATCGTGGTTACAAATATTTGTTTTGTGTCATCGACGTCTTTTCCAAATCTGCCTGGGTCGTACCCTTGACTTCCAAATCGAGCAGCGAGTTAGTGCGAGCCCTGCAACGGGTGTTGAAACAAAGCGGTCGTCGCCCTCTTCGATGGCAAACGGACAAAGGCACCGAATTTCTGAACCAAGCTTTCCAAAAAGAATTAAAGAAACGTGACATTCATTTTTTTACCACCGAGAATCCCGAAACCAAAGCCAGCATCGTGGAACGTTTTCAACGCACTTTGAAAGAACGCATGTGGAAATATTTTACGCATCACCACACTCTGAAGTACATCGACATCTTACCGCACCTGGTGCAAGCGTACAACCAATCTTACCATCGAAGCATCGGACGTGCCCCGCAAGACGTGACTCCCGACAACGAAGTGCTGGTGTTCGAGCGTCTGTTTGGTACGTCCCCGACGAGGGCTGTCCCCAAGAAAAGTGGAGAGTTGACCATAGGAGATTGGGTGCGCATTGGCAAAACCAAACGCACTTTCGACAAAGGTTACTTACCTAACTGGACGACCGAATTGTTTCGCGTCACTGGACGAGTGCATGGCCGTCATCCTACCGTCTATAAATTGGAAGACATGAACGGAGAAGTGCTCAAAGGAACGTTTTATTTGCCCGAGTTACAACGTGTCACCAAAAAAGAAGACGACGTGTACGACATCGAAAGCATTCTCGAACGCAGAACCCGTAAAGTGGGCAAACGACGTGTCAAAGAAGTCAAAGTACGTTGGAAAGGATATCCACCCAGTTTCGATTCTTGGATCGACGCTTCGCAAGTCATCGACTATAAAAAGAAGAAGTGACCATCATGCCCTTTCACACATCAGACGCAGCTACGTCGACCACTCCTTCTTCCCCTAGTTCTTCTGTGCAAGATTTACAAAAACAACCCTTGTGGGTGTGGTGCGGAGAACGTGTGCCTAAAACGCAAATCGTCTTTTTCTGCCAAATCTTCGTGGTGTATTGTGTCATCGGGGCAGCCATTACCAATTTGAGTTTGCAACAAGGAGACAAACAATTGTGGACCATTTTATTGAGCAGTTGCATCGGTTACCTGCTTCCCAATCCCTCCCTGAAATTCTCCTCGAACGGGAACGTTGTGTCCAGTGCCAGTGCCAGTCACCACTCCAACAACAACCACAACCAGAACCCCATTTTAGGCGGAGACACACCTCTGACATCCACTAATATTCCCTCGGACAGCCACAGAACTCTGGAATTATGAGTCACCAAAATCAATTTTACTTAACCTTACCCAGTGACAGTTCCATGGAGGTGTTTCCCCACAACACGTTGTGCTGTTACACGGCCAAATTACCTCAAGCCATCCCCTTAGATCACGAAGCCCATTGGGAAGTGGCTATAGTGGAAATGATTCACCCAACCCAAGTCCACAATGTCATTCCCAATCAAAATTATTTTAAGGTAGAAGTTCATGACAAACAATTGCAAGATGAGTTGGATAAGATTGGCACATATAGCAATAAAACCTATGATGACAAAACTAAAACGTGGACCTACAACTTGTCCATTCTCCCAGGCTATTATTTCAGTGGTCATCATTTGGTCAGCGCCATAGCCTCCAAGTTTAATGGCGTGTTCCATAAAGCTTTGGGGAATGTCCAAAAAAGTGTCACCCTGGAATACCACAAAATAGCTCGTCGCTTTCTGATGAAATTTTCTGAGGGGTCCAAAAAATTCATGTCTTTCTTATTTTGTCCTGAATTGTTTGACATATTGGGCGGTGACATGGAGATGAGGAAGATAGGAGAACAAAAAAAAATCCCCCGAATTACCAGTCATTTATGACAACGACTCTTTTGCCAAGTATTTTCGTTTCCCGGTAGAACTGAACCAAGGACTGAATTTGATCTTCGTGTACTCCGATGTGGTGGAATACAACGTGGTGGGACACACCTCCGTGCCGTTACTGCGTGTCATTCCTTTCAAAGTGGATTCTGCCACAAACGCTGACGAGGAAGGTGGAAACACTTATCACGTCCACCGCGAATTTGTCCATCCTCACTATTTACCTGTCAGCAAGTCGTATTTGGACACGGTCAACATTACTATAAAAGGAGATTTGGGACAAAATATTCCATTCACCAAAGGAAAAGTCACGGTGAAACTCCATTTTCGAAAACGGTTCTCTCACGACTCGTAAGTAAGTCATGTATCCAGTGTACCAAGGGGTGGCTCGACAACGAGGACACGGTTTAGGAGACATGTTAAAATCGGCCTTTCGTTCGGTGGCCCCGGTGTTGAAACCGATGGTGACACGCGGATTGCACGCCTTGAAAGATGCGGCACTGACGCAAGGCAAAGAATTTCTCCAAAATGTCATCATCGACAAACAAAACCCTAAAGAAGCCTTCATGAGGGCAGGCAAAAATGTCTTGCTGCAAACGGGCAAAGACATTTTGGGCCGACGAGAGACACCTATAAATGCCCTGCACGCTACCGAGTCTGGCATTCAGCAAGGACAAGGCAGAAAGAGACGACGAATAAGAAAACACCCTTTCACCAGACTTCAAGCTAGAAAGGCCAAGAAAAGAAGAACCGTTCGAGACTTAGACGTTTTCGATTATTGAAACACAGAACAAAATGATGCACCGAGAGTCTTGCGCTTGTTCCAAGACGGAACTGGATCTGTTTGCCATGCCCCCCACCATGATGACCATGCAAGAATCCCAATGGGTGGAATTTCATCCCGTCTCCTCATTGACCGATTCCGCTCCCATCGAGTTTGAAATCAAAGGACAGCCCGAAGATTACATCGATCTGAATAGCAGTTACTTGTACTTAAAAGTCCAAGTTCTAAAAAAAGATGATAAAGGAGTAGAAGACGATGACGATATAGCTCCCGTCAACAATTTCATGCATTCCTTGTTCAGCTCAGTGGATTTGTACTTGAATAACAAACTGGTCAGCAGCAGCATGGATACTTACCCTTACCGTGCCTACCTGGAAAATCTCTTGACGTACGGAACAGATGCCAAGACAAGTCATCTCAATGCCTGTGTGCTGTGGGTAGATGACACACCGGACAAGTTCGACACAATAGATACAAGCAATGAAGGCTTTGAGGCAAGAGAAAACAAAATCCTAGGTAAAAAGAGTTTAGAACTGATGGATCGTTTGCATTTGGACATGTGGTTGCAAGAGAAATATTTGCTCAACGGGGTCAATGTCCGCTTGAGACTGAATCGCAGCAGTGCCACTTTCCATTTGCAGGCTGCTGATCTTGCTAAGGCTCCTAAAAGCATAATCCAAGAAGCCAAACTCTACGTACGACGCGTAGAAGTGTTACCCAAAGTAGGTAACGACATCAGTCAAACGTTGAGCAGAACAACCGCCAAGTATCCCATACGACGTGTGGAAGTGAAAACGTTCACCATTCCTGCTGGACAGCAATCCATGATCGAAGATCATCTGTTCCAAGGACAGTTACCCAAGCGTTTAATCCTTGGTATGGTCCTGAATTCAGCCTTCAACGGAGCCATCAAAGAAAATCCTTTCAACTTTCAACACTTCAACGTGAAGAAAATCGAAGTCAGTCGGGATGGCAAGACCTTGTGTACCCGACCTTTCGAACCTGACTTTACCAACAACAATTACTTGAGATCGTACTTGTCCCTGTACGAAGCCACCGGCCAGTTAGGAACCAACACCAGTCACGGCATTGAGTACGAAGATTATGCAGGAGGCTATGCTTTGTGGGCTTTCGATTTCACTCCAGACCAAGGCAGCGACGAGGGACATTTCCACCCTATAAAATCTGGCCAGATTCGTGTGGAACTTCAGTTTGCAGAACCACTGAAACAGACAGTGAACGTCATCCTGTATGCAGAATTCGATAATACCATAGAAATCAACAGTTTGAGAGAAGTCATTCTAGATTATTAGAAAGCCATGGAAGATTGTTATCCCTCTTTACCTAGTGGAGAAACTTTGGAGATGGAATGTGAGGAGACCGTGGAAAAAGAAGAAGAAGTGATCATGATGAAATCGAGATGGCCAGAACAAGAAGCCCATTTAGTCTCCTGTTTTGCCAAACACTTGGTCGACAAAATGACGGAATTGATCAAGAAAAATTGCTATGGATGTCAAAACGATCATCCCAGTCAAATTCAACACGATAAATGCCTGATGTTGAGTCAAGAAGAAAAATTGGACGAGTATCTGGACGAAGCTTGGAGTCTCATCTCGGACAAAGACGTGTTGCACCAGTGGTATAAAGACTTGCGTGAACATTCTTGTCCACCATTAACCACTCAAGAGATCCATCGTATCGAAGCTCTCCTGAATCAGAGTGAGGAAACAGAACGAATAACCATTTATTCGTCAGACATTTTCAAGCAAAAAGTCAGGATCGAATTGACGACGTATTATTACCTGTGAAGAAGAAAAAAACCACACAAATGGATACCTGGGAACTTTATTACCTTTTGAACCACAGTTCGTATACGGCTTCTTGGAATCCTGTCGTCTGTGCTAAAGATGAACTCCCTCATCGCAAACCTAAAGACCATCAAGCTTACGTGATCAACACGGACGACAGTCATCTCCCAGGAACCCACTGGGTAGCCGTCTACTTTCCTCAAGAAGGATGTGTGGAATATTTCGATTCGTACGGATTGCCCCCTTTGGAAGACGATATCATCGACTTTATGAGAAGAAATGCTCAAACCACCCGATTCAATAACGTGAAATTACAAGGCACAGATTCCTTGGTGTGTGGACAGTACTGTGTGTATTTTCTGCATCATCGCAGCCTGGGCTATTCCTTAGAACATTTAGTGACTCATTTCGATCCTCGTTCTTCTGCTAGAAACGATGTGAAAGTAGATCGATGGTTTTGTGACCATTATGCTTATCTTTTGTCTCAAGCTAGGAAACGTAGTGTCCATCAATGGCCTAATGATTTCCAACAGTGGAAATCACAATTTCATTCACAACGTTGTCAGCCCTGTTCAAAGTAGATTGTAGATTGAGAAAAAATGTTAGTGATTTGAAAAAAATTGTTTGATGTTATAGTGTTGGATTATTGTTAAAAATGTTAGAAATGTTGTTGTTTAGTGTTAAGTGATTTTTGAATAAAAAAATGTTGTGTTTGGAAAAAATGCCTTTGTCTTTTGTTTAGCTATAAGAATATTGGATTGATGCTCTTTCATTTCTTACTATCCCTCTCATGACACTCACTAAACGTTGCGGCTCGAAAACCGTGTGGGGATGTTTTCCTTCACGTCCGCGCTTTGACTTTAAGAACCGGGTTGTTCCCAGTCTAACCATCCATTGTCGACTCATCCTCCTACGAAGATGTGCTCCAAACTAGCTAAGCTCAACGAAGCCTACGTGAATTTGCATAGGGTCAGACACAGTCTGATACCGAAGCCAGAAGAAATAGAGAATGTGAGAATGTTAAAAATCACTGAAGACCTGATAGAAGAGCTCTTCAGAGAAGAAATGAACAGGGAAAAAGAAGAATGGACAGAGAAGTACAGACTTCAGAGACAGCAGCAACAGCAGCAACAACAGCAACAACAGCAGCAGCAACCTGAAGCTGACAGAGGTTTTGTCGATTGCCGTATCGACACCAAAGAGTTCTTCTTCTCTTTCCGAAGAAGCAGACCTATCGCCAGAAAGTCTATCCTCAGAGGACATCGCATTCTTAGAAACTAAAAAGAATGCCATAGCAAACAAAAAACAGCCCTTTTCAGGGCTACCCAATACTCTAGAAAAGAAATAACCATCAATTTGCCAATGTGTGTAGGTAGAGTAGTGTGAAAATAAACACTAACTCTTTTTCAAAAAAATGTGAGGGTATGTGTTTGTGTATAGGATTGTGTGTTTGTGTGTTTGTAAGTGATAAAGTAGGTTGGTGTGGATAGTAGATTAAAATTATGTCTTTTTGGTGTTTGAGGTGTATATTTGGGGTGAGATTGGATTGCTTTGCTTATGTGATAGTCAATTGAAGTGATTTATAAAATATTTTAAAATAGTGATGGGTAGCATAAAAAGTGAGTGAGTGTTTCTTTTAGGTCCGCGCGTTGTTGTTTTTTTTGGTCATGATCTAGGTAAGATGAATTTTATGTTATTAGGGGGATGTTTTCCATCACGTCCGCGCTTTCAGTATAAATTAAAAACAAATCGTCAGTTGGGCCCATCGTCGACCTGTTAACAGCAAGACAATGAATACAAGGATTGTGAAGCTGCTAGAACTCCAGATGCACCTGGAATATGCCAGGCGCATAGTAAACGAACTATCAGCGGAGGCTATCGTAGAAGAAGCAAGAATGAAGAAAGAAGAGGAGGAGAGAAGAGAGAGGGAAGAAGAGGAAAAGAAAAGAGAAGAGAGGATGTCGTTCAATATTCCCGAGACAGAGGATTGGGGTGTTGAAGCGAATCATCCTCCCTCTGCGCTCCCCAGAAGAAAGGTGAAAGAAGACTGGGGAAGAAGATGCGTGTGTGGCGCAAGGCCAGGAAGGTGCAACCATTAGATAGGTGCATCTGGAGTTGAAAAAAACCAACAGCCCTTTTCAGGGCTACCCAATACTCTAGAAAAGAAATAACTATTAATTTGCCAATGTGTGTAGGTAGAGTAGTGTGTATATAAACACTAACTCTTTTTTAAAAATGTGAGGGTATGTGTTTGTGTGTTTGTGTTTGTATGAGTAAAGGTATGTTTGTGAGAATAGTAGATTATGGGTTTCTTTATTGTTTCTCAGCAAATGTGGAGAGTATAGTTAGGGTTATATTATATGAAATGAAAAAGTAGGGAATGTTTTCCTTCACGTCCGCGCGTTGTTTGGTCATGATCTAGGTAAGATCCATTTTATGTTTTAAGGGGGATGTTTTCCTTCACGTACGCGCTTTAAGTATAAGAACCCACAGTATTCGTCGTTCAAACCATTCTGCAAAGAATAAAAAGAAGATGGCGTCAAACCAAATGGACAAAATACAAACCTTGCAAGACGTTTTAGACAACTTAGGAATAATGGAACAGATGCTATTAAGACTGGTTGAAGACCATTATTCCTATAGTCCCCATCGTGTGAAGATGGAAATTAATAACTTAAGGAAAGCAAAGGACAAGATTAGTGGTGTAATGAAAGAGATCAAGGAGGAGAAGGAGGATGAAGAGGAAAGAATAAGAATACGCAATTGGAACGAAAAAATTGAAAAAGAAGAAGAAAATGAAAAGAGGAAGAAATAAGAGGAGGAAGAGAAGAAAGAAGAGGAGGAGGAGAAGAAAAAAAAGAAAGAGAAGAAGAGTGTAGGAGATAAAATAAGAACTTGGTGGAGGAAAAGAAGAAATTAGAAGAAGAAAACCCAAAGGCCCTTTTCAGGGCCAGCCATATTTCTCGAAAAGAGATAGTCTTTGAATTGCCTACCCCTTTTTTAAAAAAAAATTTTTTTAAAAAAATCCCATGTTAAATTCCCCTTGTCCGTAGAGTGACCCACGATTTATCGCCATGTTAAATTCCCCTTGTCCGTAGAGTGACCCACGATTTATTCCCATGTTAATTCCCCTTGTCCGTAAAGTGACCCACGATTTTTCGCCATGTTAAATTTCCATTGTCCGTAAAGTGACCCAGGGGTCCCTGTAATGCTAATTCCCATTGTCCGTAAAGTGACCCCTTTCACTACTTATATATATATATATATATATATATATATATATATATATATATATATATATATATATATATATATATATATATATATATATATATATATATATATATATATATATATATATATATATATATATGTATGTATATATATCTACATATATCTATATATAAACTATTATTTATAATATATTTTGACTTTATAAAATATCGAAGATTTTATATTATGTTTCAAATTTCAAATTTTTTATTTTTTAATTTTTTTGTTCGTAGTTAATTAGTAGATGCAAATGTGTTATGTTCTTTAAATTACGTTATTTTAATGAGTGAACCTTTAGTTTTTCCCTCTTGTATAATTATTGTAGAGAAATTCAATATTATTCTGATTAGTAGAATTAACTTAAAATAATTAAGTATTGATAAAATTAATATCATAAAGTATATTTAATGATACATTTAAAAAGAGTTGTCACGAAATATAATATACAATATATTATAATTAGATATTTTATAGAATACTTATATTTATTTATATTACTGTAAGCATTATGCAGATATCTTTTTTTAATTATATAACTTGGGTTAAAGTGGAATAAACATATAATTCTCGTTAGAAACGATAAAATCTGAAAACACGAAAATACGAAACTTTGAATTTATTAAATAATGAATATCATTCAGAAATTTTGAATTTAGACTATTTGGATACAGTGTATTAGACTGTGAAACCGATATGTTTCTTTTTTGCATACGTTACTTCTTAGAATCAACTGTATCAATGGGCGGAAATGAGAAATCTTGCAAATTATGGGAACTATTATTAAAATGTGTTGTGAACTGAGATGAAAAAGATTGAGCTATATATTTTTATATGTCCGATCTATGTTTATTCATGCGTTTAGATATTTGTTGCCTGGTTTTTCCAATATATTGTATGCTACAATTTTTACAGGTGATCAAATAATTAACATTTGATGTTGCACAATTAGTATCATAATGAATCCTACATGTTTCTTTGGTATTGCTGCTACTGAAAGAAGTAGTTTCATTAATGCAAGAACAGTGCGAACATCAGGTTTATTACATTCAGTTGATTAACCCTTTTCAAATGAGCTTTATTTTAGTTTAGAACCAATTAGGAAATCTTTAAGATTCTTAGTCATTTTATACGCAAGTATGGGTTTACTTTTGTGTAGCGATTTAACACTTGCAAGACACAATAATTGTAATAAATCCCAATATTTGTTGATAGTCTCACCTATTATTATATGCTCGTTTTTCCTCCCGTTAACTTTACATTGTCAGAATCGTGAATTATTACCCGATATTGAATCCGCGATACAATACACATATAGCATGCACGTGCATAAAGGAACTACTTCCTATTGTAAACAAACAATGGACGCAGACGCCAGCACTTTTGATTTGTACACAAATCATGTACACTCGCGTAAGAGGCTCTTTACATTGTGGTTGTTTAAATTTGTTTCTGAATGAACTAAAACAGATGTTTCGTGGACTGCCACATACCAGTTGCGTTGGCACATTCCGCATTGATACAATGTTACGGACTTAGGCTAGCTTCAGTATATAACAGACGCAAGATAAGGTCCTTACAAATAACAAGTCATATACTCTCTACTTTAGCTGGTGATAAGAATGGCAAAATAAAATATATTTACAGTTTTACATCCTGAATTTCCTCAAAATGTATTTTCTTAATTCCGCAAATCCGAATTACATGAGCCATGTCATAGGTTTTCAATCTGGATTACACATTTCGAAATTGTGCTGTAATTTCGATGATAAGTGCAATTGCATTCACCTTACTGCATTCAAAATGAAATAAGCATTACATGTCATAGCGTCTTTTTGATAATTGCAATTGAAAGACTTCATATTTTTCCCACATTATGATTTCAAACATTCACTGACAGAAACAGAAACACATCTGCAGCTGTCAACACGCTTCTCCCTAACTTCTTCAATCTCATGTATTTCATGTGGAATTGTCACATACAAATCCAGTCCATAATCACGAAAATTTCCTAGAATCGGGAAAATACCAAAATCTATTCATTCCAGATCAAATGGAAAAGTTGTTGCAATGCACATTCATTCACAATATGACTCCAAATTTCAATTTTCACTAGACACGCCATTTTCTTTCGAAAGTTATGTCAAGCTCGCGACTAGGTTCAAACTTATCTGGGCGGAGTTATGTCCGCAGTAATAATGTTGATTTGTGTAATGATGAATATGCGCTTGTGTATTTAGTTTGGAATACGGCATACATTCATTTACGTTGTTTCTTGTAGTGTATTTTGTTTATATAATTAAACCTTAGGTAGAATAAAAAATGAGCATATAATAAAAAGGTTACTGCATTTGTATGGGAAAATATGAACTCGTTATGTCGGAAGGATATAGTGCACTCCCAAGGTCGTGCAGTATTCCATCCGAAAACCTCGTTCATATTTTCCCCATACAAATGCAGTAACCTAAAATTACTTGACTATTTGGTATTTTTACATGATTTCGGATGACACAAAGAATATTCAATATATTGATGAATATTCGTGTTTTTAACTTTCTACTTCTTGAATATAATCCTCCTTATTCATTATTACTATAGTCCTAGACTTATCAGTTTTTTCAGACATCACGTCCATTAGAAGGCGTAAATGAAACTGTCTTTTATTTAAAAGGGCTTATTTCGTAGATGATTTATGTTATTTATGTTCATCAAACGTTGAAAAGTATAAAGTGTACTTTTGATCCCAAACGGCATAACATTTATTGGTAAAGTCCATCTGGAATTACGAATGCTGAAATTTCCTTTGCTCGTTTCGTAAGTGAAATTTGCCAGAATCCCTTCAAAAGGTCAAACTTGGCGACATATTTTGTATTTCGAATTCTCTCAATGCAGTCATCGATTCTGGGTATTAGAATAGAAATTAATCTCTCTTAGTGACACTGATTACTTTTCTAGAATCACTACGCATACGGAACGTATCAGGTTTCGGCAAGAAAATAAATGGTGAACTCCAGTAACTTTTATTTCATTCGATGAATTTATTCTCCAGAAAATATTGAATTTCTTTCTTCAAACAGCCTTGCTTGAGAGGATTCATCCTGTAAGGATAATATTTCACATCTGTAGAATCTACAATTTCAACGTCATGGTAGATTTTATTTGTCGGTATGGGAACATCTGAAAACAAGTGCTCATACTCACCTAATAGCGGTTTTAATTGGCTATACCGTCGTGGTAGCACATGCGAAAGATTCTGGTCTAGATTTTATAATGTGTTCGAATTTCGAATATTGGTTACATCAAAGTCACTACAGTCCAATTTTACATGTTAGTTTAAATCCTCACTGCGAGGGATAGGAACAACTACATTGACTGAATGATTTACAGGGCTAATTCTGTCAACATATTCTTGTAACATTTGTACGTAGCAAAGGTGTTTCTGTTTCCCAGGAGCATTTATAATGTAATTGGAGGTTAGAGCCCCGACCTAGTCATACCAAAGAGTTATAAGAATAGTACTAGCAGTTGCCTCGCTTGGTGCTCAGAATTAAGAGGTTAGAGTTAGGACTGGTTGGATAGGTGTCGGGATAAAATGACTGGGTTAGATATACTGCTACATGTCTGCGTCATGACGCACCAGTCCTAGGCGTCACTATAAACTGCCATACTGCAGACATCGTAGCGATATGACTGAAAAGTTATTAGAGTTATATTAAAATCGAAATATCACACACACACACACACACACACACACACACACTATAATAGTAATGAGAGGATCACTTGATCAATGTCTCTTGATTGATCAATACTAGGAACAAAAGTGACCTCATTAAAAGGCTGACTCTTAAATGTATCAGCTAAATGAATAACATCCTAATCAACATTATTCTCAAGAGCTTTCTGTTCCATAGTTCCATTAACTGCACAAGCTGAATATAAACCAGGGATTTCAGTTTCAGTAGGACCAAATCTTTGATCCAAACAAGACTTGTTAGTTACAAGTGGATTAAACACAACCATATCTCCAGCTAGGTCATTACCTGGTAACAAACGAACAGCTTGAAGTGACGAAGAAGTTACCGCTCCGTTGATCACAGTTTGTGAGACCACAAATTAATACAATGTAAAGGAGCATTACAACTCAGCACTCTGCTCATCGAATACGATCCCTTTCATTAGAAGTCGTCGTCTCAGCAAAGGACAAAGTACTTGACAATAAAAGACTCTGAGAAGCTCCTGTGTCTCTTAATATCTTTAAAATAAATAGGCTTGGCATAATCACCATAAAGTGATACAGAACGTTTTTACATGAATGGTTCATAATTCTCCATAAAAAACACAGAATGAGGTTTGATAGGCACAGGAAATGTATTTTTTCAATATATGACCGTGACATTGATCACTTAGAAATAAGAGCATTTGGAACAGCTCTGTCTTTATTATGTTACCTAAATGTCAGCCTATAGAAATGAGAAGTATGTGTCCTTTATTCTTACAATAACTGCACGCAGGAAGAGATAAGGGTTTCTGATCAGTGTTATCATAGGTATGATTCCTCATTGCTGTATCAGTTTGAACTTTTGAAGTAGTCGCTTGAGATCAATTTATTTTTAAAGCGAAAGCCTACCGAGAGGAAGATGTATTGTAAGTCAAAGAAAGTCATCAGCTGTACTAGCTGCAGTCTCTAAAGCTTCAACCTATTTCTCATCACGGTAGGTCTTAACGTCACTAGAGACGCAATTCTCTTTAATTAATCTTCGGTTACTACGAGTTGTCTGAGGTTATCATAATCTTTGTTGTCTTGGCTGTACGCCACCTATTGAACGGTTGTTCTTTTTCCCTTGCAAACTCAACATTAGCCTAGTTTCCATTCTACAATTTTTTTACCTTTGACGATAGGCCCCAGGTACCAACCCATAACACTTCACGATACATTCATTGACCACATCAAAATTAACACTTTGCTCTACCGATGATCTTTAACAAAAAGTGCACTTTTAATAACAAAGTTCAATGTTCTCCCTGTCATATATTTTCAGCAATTTTCTCAAAATGATACAAATATTGCAGCACCTCCTTTTCTTTAAAAGGGGATACCAGCCTAATATGATTGGTTGCACAAGAACCTGAAATTATGTACACAAGAGAAGAGTGTGCTCCAGTTGCCAGTTCAAATTCCTTTAATTTAAATTTATTTCCCTTTCATTTTTGCATATGCATTTCCTTTCATCGTTTTCTTGTTGCATTTGCATCCATCTTGCTTCCATCTCTCTCAGCATTTGTAATTATACTACTTCCCGATGAAGCTGAACCTTTCTTAACTCAGTTTCCGTATGGTTTTTCAAAATTAAGTTTCTTTAATTTCCTGTCCTAACCAGACAGACACTTCCTTATCCAACCCAAGGCACATTTATTAAGTATAACATTTTCACCAAATAATGAATCAAAATATTTTGTAAAATTATGAACAAAGTATAGCGAAAGGAAGAGTATTGTAATAGATTATAGTCTGCGCATTTGGTTATAGCGCACCGTTGGAAGAAATTCTTAGATGTTTGTGATTACTTCTCTAATTATTGCAATTCGATGCAATGGAAATATTCCTTAACCCGAAATAATTAGCCAATTACTAGGAGCCAACGTCACGGAGTGAAGTGTTAGTGAGTTTCCATGATGCCATAGTTCACTAGTAGTGAATTCAGGTCAAAACAGAATGAGTGTCCCTGGAATAACAAAGTCCCTATTAAAATCTAGTGGTGTGCATTGGTGGTGTGACTGCATTGGCAGTATTTACAGTAGGAAACCGGTAAATTACACAATGGAATCAATAAGAAGGGACTCGGCAGATACTGTTTATGTTGCCATGGTGGCAAATGTGATGCAACTGTACTGACGAAATGTGCCTGGAAACCATAATTTTACTGGCCTAAGATGGCGTAGTTAAAATAGTTCCCTGTGTTAAGGGATAGTTGTATAGTTTCTGCGGTGTGAACTGCTGGCGGTACGGAAACCTAACGAAGAGAAACCATGCCGATCTGCGGTTGATATATATTTGACAGGTTATGAAATCGGTGGTCTGGCATTGATTAGATTAAAATTTATGTATAGAACGGACACGTTGGGATTCCCAACTTTAGTTGTATGGAAGTCTTTGGAAATTTGTGTAAACTTATGACTTCTAGCGGGAATCGCGCCAGGGCTTGATACCACTCGGTTAAGTAAAGATCCCTGGCTTGTAACAGTATTATTTCGACATTAGCAAGATGAGTCTCCAAAATAATTTTTTTTCAGAGATATCCGTTTTGTTCAGTAAAGAAAATATTTTGTTATCCATGAGAGGTTTGGATATGCCAAGATTAATTTTTGGACAACATTTTTTCTCAGAAAAACCAAACAAACATCAGATTGTACTAAATAATGCTCCCTTTTCTTTTCTACTTATTTCTAAATAAGTTATAAAGAGAACTAATAGTATCTCGTTATAGAAACAGAATTTTTTTTAATTTACTAATTTTTAAAAATACTTTTCATTCCTTGAAAAGTGTCAAACATGCCAGAAATTTAGAGACAAACTACAGAAAAACGATAGGTCATGAATTACGATCCTTTTTTATACTGCTTTTGAAATGCAGCGGTTATATGCATTTATGTTAGAATGAATTAACTCATTTACACCTAGGGATTCATTTCATTTTCGCCTGAAATGGGGGTTGATGACACATTTGGGAGCTTACTTTAGGATACATCAAAAATACATCTACATCTGGAGAAAAGTTTGTTTTGTCGGATGCCTAGGTATATAAATGACGTTTTCATTGGCTATTTCGATCGCGCATGTGCAGAAATGTTAAAATTATTAATTTTTTTGTTGGGGTTGTTATTCATTTTATCATTTTTGTTTTTATTTGCATAGTGGACCCATGATTTTGTGTCCTGGTCACTTTTTGCTCCAGATCTGAAACTTATCCCTCTTTTTGCAAAAGTTCATTTTTCCGTGTGCAGTTCAGTTCGGACTGGTTTGCTTTAGATCAGGCAAAAAATACTAATATCTGGACACAAACTCCGGTTCCAAAACTAGTAAATTTGTGCCAGAAAGAATTGGGCTTCAAAAATGAGCTTTCTTCTTCTGTATTTATGGCGTTTTGTCTACTTAAAATTGAAATTTGGAGTCATATTTTGAATGAATGCGCATTGCAACAACTTTTCCATTTGATCTGGAACGAATAGATTTTGTTATTTTTGTCGATTCTACGAAATTTCGTGATTCTGGACTGGATTTATCTGTGGAAATTGTACACGAAATACATCGAATTAAAGCAGCGAGAGAGAAGCAAGGGCGTATCTTCACACAATGAGTAGTCTTCCCATTATTATACATGTATTCATTGTGGCAGACTAAAAGTCATGAGCATTCAATAAAATATTGTCATGATCCATTAAACAGAAGTGTTAATAATGGAAGAGATATAAGACAAATAATGTAAGTGCTAACATTTTAGCAACAGTGAAAATCGGCAGAATAGGAAAGTAACAAGACTTCGAATTAAGCCAATAGGTTCTACATTTATTTTCTCTTTAAATTCGAAACTCAAAGTTTTATGTACACAATATATGAACATTTCTTGTTGAAATACATGAAAGATATTAGAATTTGTTTATAAATATTCATTTGACATTACTTGGATAAAGGCTCATCATTGTTATATTTAGAACCTACTTCTTGGATAAATTCTTTCAATAGTCGAGATTCGTGGTTATAGAGACCCTTATTTAAGATGTTTAATACGATGATTATATCAGTTCTTTCCCATGAATGTTGCTTCAATTTACTTCTCAGCAAAGAAAAAATAGACAAACTAATGACTGATAAGAAAATTATGACAATATTTGCTTGAATTGTATCTATTTTGATGTTCGCAAGATAATGATAGTTACTTTCTTTCCAATTGAAGAATTGTTATACATATATGGCAAATGAATATTTCAAACATTGCTTCAAAAATAATGAAAAGAAAAATGAAAAATATAACTTTCAGAGAGCCTTTTGTCCTTCTGATAAATGACATTATTTGTCCATGGCTTAAAACTATATCAGTGCTGCTTTACATTAAATAGAAACTCAAGATTAAATTATTTAATAAAAATTTGCAACTACACAAATCATAAATACATAAAGAGCAAGCAATTGTATTGCATGAAAAAAAAAGCTGTCATGTAACCAAAAATACTAATTTTTATACATCTTAACATATTCATTATATATATGCATTTAAGACATTTCCAACAAATTTTTTTTTTTTGTAGTTCTGATTATAACATATAATTGATTATAACATATGATTGATTACCAAAGAAAATGTTTAATCATCATATCACATTTGTACATTTCACTGCCAAAAATACGCTTTTCCGTTATTTTATTTATCCTTATAATATTATACAAACCCACAATGAAGCTATAAAATTGGTACTAGGACTATTAGACAGATTACGTCTGTAGGCAATACACATTAGAACAATTATATTGTGTCATCAACAGTTGCAATATTTATGCCAGTAAAAATTATGCTTCCAAATGTAAATGACTTTCTTCAGTTTAAACAAACTCAGTCTGATTTAAAACGGGACAATGTACAACATATGCAATATTTATGCCAGTAAAAATTATGCTTCCAAATTTTAATGACTTTCTTCAGTTTAAACAAACTCAGTCTGATTTAAAACGGGACAATGTACAATTAGTGCAATAATTTGTATTTTAAATTATGTTAATCATAGCTGCATAGCAAAATTCCAAGTCATCCGAGCCAGGTGCACATTACTGTTGATCACTTCTGATTCTGCAAGTACAAAAAGCCACGTGAAAATAACACAAATATTAAACCCCTTTATTAAATGCAGCTATTCCCACAACCCTATGACAATTGTTTTAATTATGTTCGCCCTTCAATGGAGCAGGAATACGAATTTCATAAATCTAAGTTATTGTGACAGATAATGTAAATTGTATATTCAGGTTTTTGAAAGAAATATAATAGTGAATAAGAAAAATACAACAAAAGATAGAGACAGCAGTGATGAGTGCATTGCAAACAGAGTCACTCTCTACAAATTGCGCAGCACCGCCGAAATTTCCGCTAGAATATAAAAGTTTGGAGAGTAAACACGCTTTGGCCATAACTCATTTAAATCTAAATGATGAATTGGAACCAGCCTCAAGTTTCCATCCAGATCAACGTAAACATGACTTTTGTTTAAATATAAAATTTCCTTGTAAAACTGTTTCGGAGACAAAATTGGGAGGGCAAACGTTTTTTCTTTGTTGTTTTTTTTTTTTTTTTTTTGGGGGGGGCAGTAATTCTTCTGAATGATAATGTGGAACGTTTGAAATTAATCAGATTCAAGGCCTCATCAGTACAAAATTCAAGTCAAGATCCGTTAAAATACAAGAAAATATATTGGTGGAAACCAAATTCAGGAGGACTGTTAATCGAGGGTATAACTTAACGTAAATGATGTCATGGAACGCTTGCCATAAAATCCACTTAAGGTGTCATACATTTGAAGCCAGATGTAAAATTGTTTTGAAATGCAAGAGATTTTGGATGAAGTTATTTTGTGGAATCCAAGGTCATGACGACAAACAATTGGGGACTAAAACACATAACAACAAGACAAACATTTCAAATACAATACACACAAATCTTTACCAAAAGCTATGAGAATATGTTGTACATTTCTTGATTTATGCCGGCAATGAGAATCATTCCATGTTAAAGATATGAAATTGTTTCCCAAAGGTCATCACGTAATAAATAAAACTCTGGATGGACGACACAAAACTCATCAAAGGGATATTCTTCCACAAGAGACAATGTATACAAAGAACTTGAGGTGAAAACCGAAAATTGAGAAGGCATATTTACATATATTTGGCATCCATTTATATACAAAGATTTCAGAAATTGTATCCAAAACTGAGTCGACAAGATAAAGCTCATAAACGGCACATCTAGATTTAGGAAACGATGTGCACTTCACATTACATCAGAATATGAATGGTACTTGTGTTGTGCTGCTTTTCAAAACTTTGAAAAAGATATTATTATTATTATTATTATTATTATTCAGTTTGGAGTCATCACTATATACTTACATCATAAGCCCTATTGACGAGTCCATATACCTTCGGTCGTTTTATGCGATACTGAAATAAATCGACAACATTTATTTATAAAAGTGATTAAAGGTGTTTTATAAATTATCAACATGAAAGCCAAAAACGTCATTGAAAGGATCTAAGATACACCCGTTGAAATCCCACTTAAATCTTAATTCATTTTGTAAACAGGATACTTACCTATTCTTTTAAATCTTTTGTTTCAGTCTTTGATGAAATATCAATACTTTAAATTTAATCAACTAAATTTGATGACCGTACCTGTCGAAATGTTAACGAAGAATTGATAATTGTAATCCTAATAAAATGTCATATAAATATAAATAAATATATATATATATATATATATATATATATATATATATATATATATATATATATATATATATATATATATATATATATATATATATATATGTATGTATATATATATGTATGTATGTATGTATAAGAAACAGTATAAAGAAGTTAAAAATAAAGTAATCGGGCACCTTACAAATTGTCATAAACATTTCTTTTCTTTTACATACCTCTTTCGTTGGTGGGATCACTGCGTATTCGTGTGATGGACCGGGCATATCATAATGGCTCATCCCTATTAAACAATGTATACATAAAAAACTATTACATAAACACATTCTTCAAAAATAGACAAATCTCTTATCGGTTAATAACCCTGATTTTGGAGTGAGTTCACATTCAAAATTGTGTCCACAATATGCCACAAAACCTTTAGACACGATTATATTGATTCAATTTTTGATTTTGAACCTTTCAAAGGCTTCCACAGGTTATGTTGTTTATTACATCAGGTGTACATTAGTATTTACTCGCACTATTTGACAAGTTTACAGTAGGGTATTTGTTTGAAAAATATACCTATTGGATTATACGGTAATGAATTTGCTTGAAAAATATATCCTTTGGAGTATACGATATTGTTTGCAAAATATAGCATTTGGGTGATACTAATAAGTGTTTTAGTTTAGATTCAAATGGCAGTGGATACATTATCCAGATCCCACGTGACTTGCCATCGTGAGACAAATTGTAACTTTTTATGAGAGAAATGAGGTGGATTTAAAAATGTGTTCACATTAGTGAATTTAGATACGAGGAACAGTGTGCAAAGACTTGACCTTGAAGTATTGATTTACCTATCGCTTCTCTTTCATTGAAATCCCTCTGTCCAAGAAGGTTAAAATCTACGTAACGATTTGAAGCATCTTCGTGATGTGTAGAATGATAGATATCGTTTCTGTGAGCGTATATCCAGTTCGGGGCGTCCTGTTCTGTTTTCCTATGTTTACGATTCCATGCCTGGTCGAAGTCGGGACCACTAAGTCACAAAATATTGCAACACTTTATTAATTCTCTCTCTATATATATATTGTCAAAACATTATTAGACATAAGTATGCTGCCTCTTTGCTGAAGTACCTGTATTTATTTTTTTCTTCTAAATATATGCATGCCATGTGGGGCGCCTATTCGTTTCATGCCATGATCAGTGGACCAAATCATCTTAAAAGAATTTAATTTTCTTGAAATCTGTGCAGATGGTTTTATGTTAAACGGTATTAACCTGCATATTTAAATGCCATACCAAATTTCATCCATAAGAATATTCAAAAATAAAGAATATGCATGAGTCACAAATGTTATGAATATCATATTAGAACTGAGTTGACGAAACTATTAGAATATTAGGTTAAACGTTTGTTTAAAATCTAGCACTAAATGTCATTACGTATATTGTTTATATCAAATAGTGAGGTATAATGTATTGAATCTCAATACCTTTTGCTCCTGACCTCCATGGGCAACTTTTTACCTTTCGGTCTTCTAGACCGAATAATAACCACAGCACTCACAAGGCACAATAAAACAAAGAACGCCGACCCTATCCCAACAGCCACATATACGTCAAAGTCATCTAATGAAATAAAAAATAAGAATAAAATCGCCTTTGATACAAGAACATGAAATTTAATAAATATTTTTCCCATTTGTTTCAGAACCATCAAATATTACATGTATAGTTTAATTTTGGAAACATTTCAACCGGAAAATGTTCACAAATCATCGCAGTAAATACACCCATGTTCTAATATTTTGTGAACAGAATATGTCTTACTTTAATTACTACAAAAATGTTTTGGGAATAGATTGATATATTTAGTGCACAATACGAATAGTATAACACCCAAATATATTTTCTCGCCGTTCCCGAATGACGTCATCAACCGCCATATTTGTAGTCAGCTGGCAGATTTACCGTTGACTTTACATCGTCTGCTAGTGACCTTATCGGGAAGCATCAAACAGCGCATCCGGTAAATATGCCTTTGGTAGGATTTGGAAGAAAAGAATCCTGGCACAAAGCCTGTGTCTGCTATATCACTGTTACGGTTTGTAAACGATGGATAAAACTCGTTTAATATACGCATCGATCTTTAAAATATGACGGCCCTAATATTATGTTGCCCAGTTTACAGGCATTTTTTAAATACAAATGCACATGGTTGTATGCAGTATGCCTAAGTACAACAACAAAACAGTTTTAAAATTACATTTATTTTGTTAATACTTTTAGAAACAGTTTCGTCTACTATAAATATTGAAATATGCAAAGTTCGTCTGTTTTAAATGTGAAGAAATGGAAAATATGTTTATGTCAAGCCACTTTACTTCAGGTTTCATGCCTTATACTACACATAACCGAATCTCGTAGAAATGGGCCATACAATTCGACGCCCTTGAAGAGAAAACGGTCTTGAATTTAGCCCTCTTAAATGTTATTACAATGAAAACAAGGTGCAGCGTAGTGTAAAATGGAAGCAAATGCTGCTTACGACGAAAGCAAATGGCCAAGAGATGAGATATCTACAAACGTACCTTTTTTCGTTATTGGACTGAAAAATAAAATTAATAAAGTGCAAAACTGAAAAAAACGAATCACGTGGCACATAATGGTGATATTTCTATTTAATTACTAACATTGACCTATTATTATATCATTATTATTAACTAAATTTACATTAAAATGGCATATAAAATCATTCACTGATTTAATGGATGATTTCCAGGCTAAAATGTGAACTTTATTTTATCGACCTTGCTCGAAAAGCAACATACCGAACAAAAGGCAGATACCATGATACAAAATTAAAGTACAAATCTGGTTTAGCTACTTCGACTAGATGTTCTATAAAAAGAGAATTGCTTAATCCATATCCGTTTAGGAATGAATACAATTTAACTTTATGTACAGGGCAGATTAAAGTTAAAATTGAAAGTCAATTACAAAAGTTTAGATATCAATATATTTTTTCTCAATGCAAACTACACACACACACACACACACACACACACACACACACATATATATATATATATATATATATATATATATATATATATATATATATATATATATATATATATATATATATATATATTCATTCTCTGTACCAACCTGCATCTTGGTCTTGTGTTTGAAATTACACATTCATATCCCGATGCACACTCCCCTGCTACTGAGAGATAACTATTACATAGTATATCCGATGACGTACCACCAACAAGCACTAAAAAAAATATAAAAAAGAAACCATCAGTACCCCATTAAGTTTTTCTTTACATTTGGCACACAAATGCCAAGAATATGTAAATAAACAAACCAGTCTAATCAAATTGGGATTGTAAACCTGCACATACAGAATGCATAGAAATCGACTCTACAGTGATTGCGAATTTCAAGAGCTATTTATTGTGTCAAATCATTGTTAATGATTTGACTTGGTTTACAAACAGTTTACTATTTTAAAAGAAATGTCTTTGTCGAATTACAAATTCTACAGGAATTTATGTTTATAGGGAAATACAGTAATGAGACACGAAAAATTTACCAGTTTTTTATAATCGATGAGGTTAGTCATGATCAATACTACTAATTCGAAAGACGATCTGAACTGCACGAAACCATTTATTATTGTAACTTGTAATCATGATAGATAAAATAGTTTCTAAGCAGCAATAGTTTTGGCAGGTACAGTACATTGTTTTTCTCCGACAGTAAGTCCAAGGACAGTGCACTCTTGACCAGCCAAAGTTATCTTTCCTGTAGCTAAATCTGTGTTTGCTTCTGCTAGCTTCAGGAGAGCCTCATCTGATTTTTTAAAAATGATGCTGTAATTCACTATCAAGCTGCCTTGGCTGAAATGAAATCGATAATCGATAATGTTCTAAATCTGATTTAATCGAAATCTGCGAGATAACGAAGACGTGTCATGCACTAAGAAGATAATGTTATGGCTATCTATTGAATTCCTCATGATTTATGTTAGCAGCCTAAGAGATATAAGTTGCATATTGTGTTAGTGAGAGTAATTTTTAGTCACGATATCTTCCAAACTGATTGTTTAGAGGTTTTAATATGAAATCTGTAACAGGATTAGTGAATAAAAAAGGTCAACTGAAAATGACTTTGTTTTCGGTGCTAACATTATTTACTTCATACAAGCATATCTCCATATTAGTCAAGGTGAGCAAATAACCAAAACATTGAATTTGGGGAGATAAATGGAGCTAAATGAAAGCTAGATACCTCTGTATTCGTGTTCAAAAAGACCTTTTGAACACATGTATAAAGACATTGTATTCATACATTATTATGACTTTAAAGTCTAAAATCAATTTAATGACACACACACATTATTATGACTTTAAAGTCTAAAATCAATTTAATGACACACACACACACACACATTATTATGACTTTAAAGTCTAAAATCAATTTAATGACAGACACATACTGTTGATAATATTTTCTCTGTTAACTTTACATTTTCATAATCGTAATGTATTCCTTTATTATTAAGCCATAGGTAGGAAAACGAAATGAATATATTATAAAAAGGTTACTGCATTTGTATGGGGAAATATTAACTTGTTTTTTCTTCTTCGGATTAATACTGTACTCCCAAGCTCGTGCAGTAAAAACTCGTTCGTAATGTTCCCATGCAAATGCAGTAACCTTCATATATATATATATATATATATATATATATATATATATATATATATATATATATATATATATATATATATATGTGTGTGTGTGTGTGTGTGATAACAGTGTTGTCATGTGAAAAATTCTTACCGAATAGACTGTATGACGATTTTTTCAAACATCTGACCCATCGTGGATATGTAGAATTCACTGAGCTAATTTCAAAGGGAAAGGAGATTCAGACATTAAGCCAAGCAGACCCGTATTTAGGTTAGGAATTATTCACAGACTTTTTGAAATATCCTTTCAGTGACGTTATATATTATACGGTTTATACTTAAGCAACAAACTGCATTTGTTTTGTCTTCTACATGCAGAATATTAAGTATTCCTAGAGAACAAATTACTTCAATAGTCATTATATCATCACCAAATAAACAAAATAACAAAGAAGATATGATTTTACTCTTTGCCTGTATGATTTAAATTTTATACTGTTTGCATTTTATTCTATTGAAGGAAGAATACCTAAAATAAATGAATATGCACTCGTATACAAGTTAAAGGTATGTTGTTGGATTTTATTCACTAATAACAATCAGTCAAAAGGTAATCTCCAAGGTGTTGTTTCATCGAATTAATGGAATTATGCGTAACACGAACCATGTCCGGTCGAATCGCTTTAATACTAGAATGCTTGACCGCTCCGGTGGCCTAGTGGTTAGAGCGTCCGCTTCGGATGCGGGAGGTCGTGGGTTCTATCCCCGGCCGAGTCATACCAAAGACTTACAAAAATGATACTAACAGGTGCCTCGCTTGGCGCTCAGCATTGAGAGGTTAGTGTTAGGACTGGTCGGCCTGGTGTCAGGATAATGTGACTCGGTGGAACATCATGCTACATGTCTGCGGCATGATGCTCCTGTGCTAGACATCACTATAAACTGCCACACTGCAGCCATCGTAGCGATATGACTGAAACTTTTTTAAAGCTACGTTAAAAATCCAAATCACACACACACACACACACACACACACGAATGCTTGTGGTACATCTATATTTAATCGGATGATGTTATACTTAAGCAGCCTCTTCCTCACGCACTCACTTAAAATTTCATGACAACAAGAGCTTGCGGAAATGCTATATCACTGAATAAACCATTTTGTATTGGTGATGGACGGAGAATGGCACTAGTGAGGAAAATATGGATTGTGATGACTACCAAAACGAAACAATGTAATGGCATTTAATTGGATTCCGCTCGTTTCATTTTCTTACCGCAATATTAGCCTCCCTCTCCATTTTTGCATAGTTTTCAGGAACTTTGATATCCATAGATGCGGGAAGTTTAAAATTTAAGGTGATACTGATCGTAACGCTTGTATATCCATCTAAAATACATATATCCGTATATTTGCGAGATTGAATAACTTCAAAGGATGGGTAAAATCTTTAAAATCAAGCAAAATTGCAAGATTTGGAACAGAGTGAAGTATATATTTGCCGTATATTAAGGATTGTTTCCTGGACAAATTTTTCAGTATTTCAAAAGTTTTATTATATTATACAATATGTAAAAAAAACACATTTTATAAACTCATCAGTTTACATAATGGCAAAGAAGTTAATCTGAATAATTATTTGCTCTATAAGGCGTTATAATTACTATTGTTATCATAACAAGTTTTTAAAATATTATTATGTTACACGGGTAGCCTCATATGTACACGCACATACACACAAACACGCACACACACATAATATATATATATATATATATATATATATATATATATATATATATATATATATATATATATATATATATATATATATATATATATATATATATATATATATATATAAAGCTATTAAGCAAATGTTCCATGTCGTACTCATACCTACCATCTACCTCTATTGGTGTAGTGGTTTGCTGGACATCTGTAAGTAAATATAGAGGAACACCATTTGATTCAATTTTGAATTGCTTGCAGTCGCCGTAATATATATATATATATATATATATATATATATATATATATATATATATATATATATATATATATATATATATATATATATATATATATTAAGACGGAGATGTTTTGTTAATGCTATCATATTTTCTTGAATATTCTCATTTCATAAAAATGGACAAGGCAGTTAGAAAACCAAACCTAAATTCGAGAGGATTCCAGAATAATCTTATATAACTATTTTGATAAAAGCAAATCTTAACAGATGCAGAAAACAAAAGTGCTTGTACCTTCTACACATCCATAATTTCCGTCAGGTTTATACCCCAAGTGACAAGGACACTTGAATGATCCTTCCATGTTATAACACCCTGAATTCGGTATTCCCTGACACACTGCTGGCTGAAATTCACACTCGTTGATATCTTGATTGCAGTCGGGTCCCATCCATCCTTTCTTGCAAAAGCAGGTACCATTAATTGGATCACAGGTCTGACTGACAGTTAAAGAATTTGAAATATTACAGCTGCACAACTGGCTGCAATTCAGCCCGAAGGAGTTGTTTATACAAGCTGAAAAGTCAAAAAGAAAAAATTGCACGCGTGTTTGGTTGAGAATGAACGGAGTGAGCGAAATTATTCATCAAATACTATGTTCAAAATCTAGATTAGCAACAATTTAAAAGCAGATGTGAAATTTTGTGAAAATATCACACACACACACACACACACACACACATATGGAAAATTAAGTTTATATTTGTCTAATATTTACTATTGATCTATACATTTAATTTTCTTACTTAAGGTATGTATCACAATTCATCTCAGTTGGATATTATTGTGGAGCTACAAAAACAAACAGTCTTAGTTTATTAGCTGTTATGCGAAATGTAGGGATTACTTTAAATTTACTATTTACTATGTATTGTAAATACTATGTATTGTAAATTGTCGCTATGTAGTTATGACTATACTTGCTTAATTAGTGATTGGGAAGGCATATATTATAGGAGTGATCATAGTGAAGAACAAACGAAACAATACGTCTCCATAGGTTATTTCAGTACTTACGTATGCAGGTGTGATGATCTGATTCAGAAAGCCTAAAACCTTTATTACATACACATCCGTAGGTGCTTTCTGTACATTGGGAAAGGTCTGAAAAATAATTTATGTTCGTAGTTTTAAGGTTTTATATATTTTTAAAGAGTATTTTGGTTTGTGTGCTACTTGCTAGCAACAGCATGTCAAACAGGTGGACTTTTCCACCGTTAACTTATTTGTATAAATTTGATATATAATCTTAGGGAGTTATTTCAGCAGTATTCCAATGTACCTCTTACAAACACCCATTATTTCCTTCACAAAGCAATTATTACATTTTCTCAGAACAATTGTATCTCAGATATTGTAAGACATTTTGGGATTATGGGGTGTTTTGGAATGGATAGAATAAGATGTAGTTTTTCACATCACACACACTTCTTTATCTTAGAAAATTACATTTTGTAAAAACAAAAATCTCTTCAATTTTTTTATATACATATATACAAACCTTGACAAACACCGCTAATGTTCCGGTAACCCCGTACACAGTCACAAACGTAGGATCCCATTGTGTTGATACATGTGACGTTAGCACCTGTGCATGGACGGTAGATGCATTCGTCCACGTCTTTATCACAATTTGTTCCAT
This sequence comes from Sinohyriopsis cumingii, assembly GCA_028554795.2. Classification (NCBI taxonomy): domain Eukaryota; kingdom Metazoa; phylum Mollusca; class Bivalvia; order Unionida; family Unionidae; genus Sinohyriopsis; species Sinohyriopsis cumingii. Next base: position 42,339,130 of record CM068832.1, read on the forward strand.
TCCATCCTGTCTTACACAGGCAACCTTTGATAGGATCGCACTTGTCAGCACCAATACCGCAGTTGCACGAATTGGAACAATTAAATCCGTAGTGAAAAGAATCGCACACTATTAGGGAAATAAATGAAATTTAGAAACGTGATTTCGTTTATCGAATTCATTTTTCAAATGAAAATTACATATCAAGAAAGTGTCAAGATCAAATAAAGACAAAGTTAAATAAAACAACACTTTTAAAAAAACTTCATATTCTAACACATTCATTTCACACGTGAAGATATACTGATAATCTTAAACTAACTCCAATATCAAATGATGTTAATATTTCAAACAAAAACTACATTAGTAAAATGTAAGTACAGATCTCAATACATAGCTCTAGACACCGAAGCATCTGAATTCACCCCGGGCAATTGTAACAGATGCACATATACACTTATCTATTTAACAAGCTTGCCAGCTTACATTAAATTCAAATCTCAGCTATTTAAAACAAGTGCATGTAGTCGCTGCGTTAATAATAATAATAATAATAATAATAACAAATAAAAATTTACATAAATATTACAAGCAATATGTTTTCTTAATTCGAATGTGCTTTACAAGATAAGTGTCCAATTAAAGCAACCTTTTACAATAAATTTTACTAAAGCAACATTTCGCGAAAATGACACATGCCAAGAAAGACATTAAAATAGATTATATATGTCAGCTGGCTTTCTTGCCTGAACGACTGTATAAATTTGATGTATAATCTTAGGAAGTTATTTCAGCAGTATTCTTAACTACAAAAGTGTCCGTTTTCCAATGTACCTCTTACAAACACCCATTATTTCCTTCACAAAGTAATTATTACATTTTCTCAGAACAATTGTATCTCAGATATTGTAAGACATTTTGGGATTATGGGGTGTTTTGGAATGGATAGAATAAGATGTAGTTTTTTTTATCCTTAAAAAACCTTTCGATGGCTGCTTTTTATATACCACGTTGGCGTAAGAATGGTTGAATGGCGAATGAATAGAAAAATGATCTGTCTAAATATGGTACCAGAAAATAACTTCCACTGATATCCTCCTTCTACACAAAATCTAAGGATGAGCAATATCGATTTTAAATTACCACGACACTTAGTTCCGTTTAAGAGAAATCCTTCATTGCATGAACAACTGTAGCTTCCGGCAGCATTCTTGCAGATTTGATCACATTCGTTCAGTCTTGGGTCGATGCATTCATCAATATCTGCAGATTATTCCATATAAATTCGGTCTCATTATATTTCCAAGCAGACAAACACATGACTAAAATGTGTGTTTCATTTAATGTAATAAATTTATATAATGTATGAAAAGATGCAGTATAATGACAGTTTATGTACATATGTTTTGTCGAATTTGAAGGGACGTACCGAATGCTTGCGTCATCCAATCCCCGCATAAGCTAATATCACTGGACAACAAATTTTTACAAAAGTCATGTTACTGAAATAAAATTAGTCAATTCTTATCAATTTTTATGTGCTGAACACGAATATGACAGTCAAATTGCAAAATTGGCTCTAGTTTTTTTGTAATCTGCAAGAAATTAATGTTTACATAACGAAATGCATTCCAATAGTAAAAGGTCAACTGTAATAGCCTACCTATAAAAAATCAAGTCATTGACTACATCTTAGATTTCTTCGCCTGTCTCTTGTACAGCTGTTCGGGAGCATCTCTGAGGAGTGTCCAGCAGTAGTCAGCCAGCATTGTAGTGGACCATTTTCCCTGGTATCTTTGTTCCATTGTTGCGATATCTTGATGAAAACGTTCGCCGTGTTCATCACTAACAATACCACAGTTGCTAGGAAAGAAATCCAAATGGGAATGAAGGAAGTGAATCTTTAGAGACATATTGCAGCCAAGTTTCTTATACTTCATCAACATGTCTTCTACTAGTTCCTTATAGTTTTCTGCCCTAACATTTCCGAGGAAGTTTGTAGAAACTAGGCGAAAAGCATTCCATGCTTGTTTCGCGTCACCTTCCAGCAAGTTGTTGAACCGGTCATCTTTGAAAAGCTCTCGAATCTGAGGACCCACAAAAACTCCCTCTTTAATCTTTGCTTCGCTGAGTCGAGGGAATTTTTCATGCAGGTATTGGAATGCTGGCAAAGTCCGGTCAATGGCTTTCACGAAGTTCTTCATCAAACCTAGTTTGATGTGAAGGGGTGGTAGCAAGATTTTCTGAGCCTCAACCAGAGCTGGGTGTTGGATATTCTTCTCTCCAATGGCTACATTCTGCCTGTGAGTCCATTCCTTCCTCATGTAGTGCATTTCCCTTGCTCGGCTATCCCACTCGCATAAGAAACACATGTATTTTGTATATCCTTGCTGCAGTCCCATTAAAAGGGCAACTACCTTCAAATCACCACAGAGGTGCCAGCTGTACTTGTTATACTCAACGGAATTCAGTAGCTGCCTTAAGTTATCGTATGTCTCTTTCATGTGGACAGCATACGCTACTGGAATAGATGGAAGAATGTTTCCATTGTGCAAAAGCACAGCCTTGAGACTCAGTTTCGAAGAGTCCACAAATAGTCTCCATTCTTGTGGGTCATGAGTGATTTTTAAAGCATTCATGAGGCCCTCAATATCGGAACAGAATATCAGATTACTTTCCTTTCTGAAGAAAGGCTCCAATTGCTGGTGGCGCTTTCGATATGCAGTAATTGTGACATCTTCTTCTAGAAGATTCCATTGTTGGAGTCTTGATCCTAGCAATTCTGCCTTGTTCTTTGATAAGTCCAAATCACGAATCAGGTCATTTAGTTCTTCCTGTGTTATTCTGTGTGGGGTTGATGATGCACCACAGTGAAAATCTGGATCACTGCATGCTGATGGACCAGGAGAAGAACAGGTCGACTCACCTTTGTTTTCGTCAGATGAATCAAGAGAATATTCTGCTGGAGGTTCTGGAATAGGAAGTCCCTCACCATGTGGAACTGGTCTCAATGCAGACGGAATGTTTGGGTAGACTATTCTCGACTTCTTTCGCTTCGTTATTCCGCCGGAAAGAGGAGGAACCAAGCAGAAGTAACAGTCATTTAGGTGGTTGCTTGGCTCTCTCCACACCATTGGGACTGCAAACGGCTTTGATGACCTTTTGCAATTCAACCACTGTGAAAGCTGTGTTGTACATGTAGCACAGCATATATGCGGAGCCCAAGGCTTGTCTTGGTCACCAACCTTGCATCCGAAGTAAAGATGATATGCCTTCTTCACTTGAGAATTGATACTTTTCTTCTGGTTGGCAAATGTCACTTCCCCACAAATATAGCAAAAATTGTCCGCGGTATTAACACACTTTCGAGGCATTACTGTTCTTTATCGTACGTAAATGGATAAAATAATAAGTTTTATGTAACAGTAGCTTGAACTGTCTCGCACAACGTCTAAAATATTTTAAATGCTGAACCTATCTGATTGGGCTTTATATAGTACACTGCTTACGTCAGCTTCAGCAGCCGCCTGGCATTAGTATAATAGGCCTACACATGTATAGTACACTGCTGACGTCAACTTACTTCAGCAGCCGCATGGCATTAGTATTGCATTGCATCAGAAAATGATGCAATCAACTGTGGATGATGTGAGCATGATGGTATTATGCAATGTTACATCATTATTCCGGATGTTGCTGCAGTCCTACTGGAGAAATTTACACAGTGAAACATAGAAAATGAGGTATATGAATATCTTCAAAACGAGAGCCAATACAAATTTTTCACGGTTATATTCGTGTTCGGCACACCAAAATACTACAGATTAGGGCCTTTTCAAGTCAGTAATGATTTCACTGTTGACCAGTGTATTCTAAATTTCATCCTTTTATAATACTACCTGTTCTTCTTTTAATTTGATTAAATCTTTTAAAAGTGTTTAATTTAATAATTTTTCTAGCATATTTGTCTATGATTAAAATATTCTTTATTATAATACTTATTCATTTCTGAATACATTTGAAACCTTAACTAAATGGGTCGTATGATTGATATTATTAAATTTGTGATAAACAACAATATTTTATGTCACCTATTTTCTTTATCTTACCGTTCCGGTGGCGCAGTGGTTAGAGCGTCCGCCTCGGATGCGGGAGGTCGTGGGTTCGATCCCCGGCCGAGTCATACCAGAGACTTAAAAAATGGTACTAACAGCTGCCTCGCGTGGCGCTCAGCATTAAGAGGTTTGTGTTAGGACTGGTCGGCCTGGTGTCAGGATAGTAGTGAATGGGGTCATCCTAGCGACAATGGTAATTAGCATTACAGAGACCCCTGGGTCACTCTAGCGACAATGGAAATTTAACATGGGAAAAAATCGTGGGTCACTCTAGCGACAAGGGAAAATAACATGGCAATAAATCATGGGTCTGTCTAGCGACAAGGGAAATTAACATGGGGAAAATTGTTGGGTCACTCTAGCGACAAGGGAATTGAATATGGGATTTTTTAAAAAAAAAAAATAAAATTTAAATTTAAATTTAAAAAAACGGGTAGGCAATTGAAAAGTCATTCTCTTTTCGAGAAATATGGCTGGCCCTGAAAAGGGCCTTTGGGTTTATGTTAATGTATTCATTAACATAAATGGCACCGCATTGGTCTTCTTCTTGTCCTTAGGCTGCGTCTCACTGTTGGCCCGTAAATCAGCACTCTTTTCAGGCATCCTTGTCTTTCAACGTAGATCCTACGTATCCACAGGCTGGTGTTTGTCCTGTGGACAACGGTCCACTTGGATCGGACATACATGAGCATGTCCGTCCTAAACATCATGGAAGACACAAGGGTGGATGACTCAACTGTGGTCCACATCTTGAAGCGACGAGAACAGGTGAATCAATGCAGTGAACTGCGCTTATTTATAGGTAGAGGTAGGATTGAAACGGATTGAGTTCATTCACCAATCCAAACACGCGTTACAAAATTCAGTCAGCTCGCATCCAATCCGAAGAGAACAGTCTGTGACGTCACGTGGTCTATATAGATTCGTTAGCACTTGTGTGCAGTCAATCTATGCGAGAGTGATTCAAAATGACGGAAACTCAGAAAACGATCCATTGGGGTGCACCAGCAGGGGAGACTGCCCAAGGGAACCCGGACTTACTTTCAGAAGAGGTGAATTGGGATTTTGTGGATTTTCTCTCCTCGCAAGAATTTGTTCCGGAACCTTCGTTACCTTCTTCATTACCGCAAGTGGAGAATTTTAGACAGAGACAGAAAGAAGAATTGGAGAAATTTATACAACGACAAAAGGAAGCGGAACAAGCTTTTCTCCTACAGCAACAGCAGCAAGAAGAAGAGGTAAGAAAAAAAACAACAGCAACAACAGCAAGAAGAAGTAGCAACAAAGAAACAAGAGGGTGAAAATCAAACGGTCACGGTACTGTTGGACATTTTAGCGGAGTTAAGGAGTCTGAAACAAATGTATCAGACTTCTTTATTACGACCGAAGAGAATACGACCTTCCCGAGCTAAACACGTCAACCCTGTGACTAAGCCTACCGTACCACCCTTAGTGATTTCAACCCAATCATCATCATTATCATCAACATTACGCAGTCCAGAAGTAGGCCTTGGCCGTGGCAAAGGCTTAAGGCAGTTAAAGTTGATTGCTTAAACTCACCCCTACACCAAAATAAAAAGGCCCTTTTCAGGGCCACCCACATTTCTCGAAAAGAAATACAATTTCAATTTGCCAATAACTAAAAAAAAATAAAAATAATAAACAGCCCATTTTACCCCCTATAGTACGTGTCTGTGTATGAGTGCGTGAGTGTCCGTTCTAATTTTAAAATCATAACTCAAAGACACTTACCTTATATCATTAATTTATTCTTTTCTCCATTGTTACAATCCAATTCACAATTCACAACAGAACACTTTAATTGAAAGTTCATTGACTTCTTCTTTCTCCTTGTTTAGTCTCTCTGTTTTTTGAATTTCTTCACCGTCACACTCTTTTCCTCTTCTTCCTCCTCACTTTCTTCCCTTCTTCTTTTCTTCTCCTGTTTCTTTTTCTTCACCTGTCTGCTTTCTTCCTCTGAAAAATCCCTCTCTTCTTTCGAAGAATCCCTCTCTTCTTCTGAAGAATTCCTCTTTTCTTCTGACTCCTCTTGTTTGTTTCCTCTTGTCTGGACACTCTGAGGACCAATGCCCTTTCTTCTGACAGATATAGCAAGTATCTTGACTTTTATCTCGAAAGGAAGGAGAGTAGTCCGTGGGCTGGTCTGAAGAGAATTTTCTAATGACCCCTCGCAAAGCTCTGACGAAACGTTCGATTTGGTTAGTCTCTTCCATCGTTGTGCTCGGTTTGAGAGTGAAATGAATAGTGAAAGGACAAGACACACACCATTTTTATATACGCTGGTTTGCCATGACTATAAATTAGTCTATGGTGTTTAAACTTGAGTCATTTGACGTTTTGCACTCAAGATGAAACGATCCCATTGATTCGAGAAGAAAGAAGAAGAAAGTAAGAGGCAGAAACGTGATCTATCGCCTAGTACCAGGGCTGAAATCTTGGCACAAATTCATGCCCGTGATTTTGAAGAGGACATGAGTGAACCAGAATCCGAACCCTCTAAACCAAGTTCACCACCCTTAGTCAACCCTGAAAAGTACTATTCCATTCGAGAGACGGAAAAGCGCTCCTCTAGAAAATTTAGAACCACGGCTTACACCTATACAGTGAAGTTTAAAGATTTCAAGGCTGACGTACCATTGGAGAAAGCAGAAGGGTTTATCACCGAGATGTGGGATTCTTTGCTCACCGCACTCAAGCGACAATGTCAACCCAAAGAAGACGATCGCTTGACACTATCCATAGATCACGACAGCTTGAAATCCCCTGTTTGGATCGAGTTTAGCAGACCTTCAGAACTAACCGCTTCCAAAGTCATGGACAAGATTCAACTCGTACAACAATCTAATGACCAGTTTGACATCACCGATGGTAAAGCCACACTGAAAATGGCCCACGTCTCTCCTCCTCAAGGGACTGGACGCAAAAAGATGTTATTGGTGGACGACCTTCGCAACACCAAAACAAGTCTCGTTCGAATTAACAACCCTCAAGACCAGATGTGTTTAGCCCGAGCCATCGTGGTGGGACGAACCTATGCCAACAAGAACGACACGGCAGAATGGAAAAGAGCCTGGAAAACTATTCAACGATCCGATCGAGCCAAACAACGAAACGAAGCAGAACTCCTGTTGCAACAAGCTGGCCTGTCCAAAGACACACCCTGTGGCATTCCTGAGATGCAAAAATTGCAAGATGCCCTAGCTCCACGCTACACCTTGAAAGTGCACCCTCAAGAAATGCGCGGACCTCTGTTGTTTCGAGGTCAAGATTTTAAGGACGGAAAATACATTCATGTTTATTATCACGATGACCATTTCGATACCATTACCACTATCACCGGATTCCTGGGATATGTTTATTATTGTGAGAAATGTGATTATGGTTATAACAATCGAGAGCAACACAAGCATTGTGGATGGAAATGCCCAGGATGTTTGGCCTCTCCACCCTGTCTGAGCGAAGAACCAGTGCCTTGTTCAACTTGTCTGCGCACGTTTGTCAGCCCTACCTGTTACCAACAACACTTGAAGACGCAAGGTTCACAGAAGAAATGTGCTTGTCAACTCCTGAGATTGTGCCCTACCTGTGGACAAGGCATACGTGCCAATAGTACCAAGGCACACGTATGTTCAGGAAAGAAAAAATGTCACATTTGTCACCACATCGTGGACTTGGAACACCAATGCTACGTGCAAAAATATCAACCCCCACCAAAGAAAGAGGACGGTCACAAGAAGAAAGGCAATTTCATCTTTTTCGATTTCGAATGCATGCAAGAGACTGGCATTCACATCCCTAATTTCTGCGTGGCTCATCGAGCGTGCGAGAAGTGCATTCAAGAACCTATCTTCAGTCATTGCCCTCACTGCAGCAAGATTCCCGGAGGGCGTGAAAAAATCTTTCGGGGACCTAACACGTTAGCCGATTTTGCCCAATGGGTCTTAGACCCCATCGAGAAGACGTGGAGCCAAGAGGACACCGAACGTTACGGAGATTGTCATCGTCATGCCACAGTGATGGCTCACAATTTCTCCGGATACGATGGACAGTTTCTTCTCAGATACTATACGGAACAAGGCACCGAGCGTCCTAAAGTGACTTTGAACGGAGCCAAAATCATTTTCATGCAAGTGGGACAAGTACAGTTTAAAGATTCGATGAGCTATTTGGCCATGCCTTTGAGCCGAATGCCTAAAACGTTTGGAATGACAGAAATGGCTAAAGGGTACTTTCCACACTTTTTCAATACGGAAGCCAATCAACACGCCGTTCTACCCCATTTACCTGAGGCTCACTATTACGACCCCGACAACATGCGTACCGAACAACGAGAAGCTTTCTACGCTTGGTACCAGGCTCACGCCTCGGACCCTTTCGACTTTCAGGAAGAAATGCTAAAGTATTGTCGTTCCGACGTGGACATTTTACGGCGTTGCTGTGGAAAATTTCGAGAACTGTTCATGGAACACGGAGGGGTCGATCCTTTGAAAGAAGCTTGCACCATTGCCAAAGCGTGTTCCTTAGTGTATCGACAACGATTCATGCCTGAAAACACCGTGGCTGTCATCAGTCCTCAAACGACCCACTTTGTCAAACGTCAATACTCGGTCAAAGCCCTACTTTGGTTACATTACTTGTGCGACAAGGAAGACAAGTGGATTCAGCATGCTCGCAACGGAGGGGGTGAAAAGACCATCGGAACGTATTCGGTCGATGGCTGGGACTTAGAAAACCCCAAGATCGTGTACGAGTTTAACGGTTGCTTATTTCTCGGATGTCCCGTCTGTTACCCTGACCGTGGCACTAAAAATCAGTTTTTGCAACGAACCATGGAAGACTTGTACCAGGACACTTGTCAGCGGCGCCTAAAGTTAGAACAGGAAGGATACCAAGTGGTGGAAATGTGGGAACACGAGTACGATCACCGTATGAAAACCGATCCCGAGTTTAAACGCCTCGTAGAAAGTTACCAGTTCATGGACCCGCTGAACCCGAGGGATAGTTTGTACGGAGGAAGGACCAATGCCACCTGTTTGCTGTACCAAGCCGACGAAGAGAAAGGAGAAGAAATCAAATACTTGGACGTGTGTTCGCTGTATCCCTACGTGTGCAAATATTGTCGCTTTCCTGTAGGGCACCCGCAATTGCAGACGGAACACATCGACCTGAAAAACATTCGACAATACGAAGGCTTGATCAAGTGTAAAGTTTTGCCTCCCACGAACCTATACCATCCCGTCTTACCTCACCATTGTCAAGGCAAACTGATGTTTCCATTGTGCCGTACTTTGCCGAAACGTGCAACCAAGACCAGCCTTGCCATCACAGCCAGGAAGAACGTGCCTTGACGGGAACCTGGGTCAGCGTAGAATTGTTCAAAGCTCTGGACATGGGATACCAACTGTTAGAAGTGTACGAAATTTACCACTTTCCTAAGACACAACAATACCACAAGGGTGACCCTGCTCAGAAAGTCATTTTCGCTGACTACGTGGATGCTTTTTTGAAACTGAAGCAAGAAGCCAGCGGCTATCCTTCCTGGTGTCACACTCCCGAAGACCAAATACAATTCAAAGAGAAATACTATGAACAAGAAGGCATCACATTAGACCACATCGAGAAAAACGAAGGCAGGCGATCGTTTGCCAAAGTGATGTTAAATTGCTTGTGGGGTAAAATGGCACAACGACCGTGTTTACCCAAGACGGAATATTTGACAGAACCTTCCCGCTACTTCCAGATGATTCACGACAAAACCAAATACATGAAACACGTGGACGTCGTTCGAGAGGATTTGATCTTGGTCAATTACGAAGAAGATCTGGACTTTGTACAAGACGACCCTTTTGGAAATGTCATCATTGCGGCTTACGTGACAGCCCATGCTCGCTTAAAACTGTACGAAGCTTTAGAGCTGATGGGGGAACGCGTCCTGTACTTTGACACGGACAGTTGCATTTACATTCATCACCCGAGTCAACAGCACCCTGACATCGAAGGAGACCGTTTAGGAGCCTGGACAGACGACAAGATTCTAAGTTTCGTCAGTGGCGGTCCCAAAAATTACGGCTACGAATATCGTGACAAACAAGGAGAAGTGCACACGACGTGCAAAGTGAAAGGACTGACTCTGAATTATCGTACCAGTCGAGTGGTCAACTTTGGGGTATTGAAAGAAGCCTTGCAATCCGGAGAGGATGGAAACTTTAAAGTGACCACCTATCAACCGAACAAGATTGTACGTTTACCCACTCATCACATCGTCAGTCGGCCCTTGGAAAAAGTCTATCAAATCGTGTACCAGAAGCGAGTTCGACTTCCCAATCATTTCACCTTACCGTATGGACACGTTGGTATAAAGCATTGGTTGTAAGCGGATAGCCACCCACCAGAAAGATGACTTCGCCACAGCAAGAATCGAGTGAGAAACCCGATGAGAACTCCAAGTTCAAACCCTACCATTTTCCAGTCTTCTTACCTGACTATTGTGATTGTGCCCGTCGATTGGACACGTTTCAGAAATGGCCTACGGATAAGGAAGGATTACCTTCTTCGCATGTTTTAGCTAGAACAGGATTTGTCTTCTTGGGACCTGAGTCAGGATTGGGATACGAGGTACAGTGTTTCGCTTGCGGACTGAAGTTACGAATGGATCTATGTATCTATAAAGATTCAGCTATTCTGGAACATACTCGATGGTGTCCGCACTGCCCTTACCTTTCTATGGCCTTTCCACCCATCACACTACGGTACAATGTTGACGGTACCTTAGAGACGGTACCTTCCAGAACAAGACATAAAAAACGTAAAAAAGGAAAGATGTACAAGCTGGAGACTGCATTGCGACTAGTATAAAAAGGGGGCTATGGTCAAGATCGATAGTTCATTGTGACTACCAAGACCGAGCGAACAAGATGAATACTTTCAGAGAAACACAGAACAAGTTGTTTAGAAAGGCACAATTCAAGTATGAGGCTTCGGAAGTGGAATGCGATTGTGAGCCTTGCGATGGGTACGATGCTGTACGTTGTGACCTGAGCGATGCCGTAAAGCATCATGGGAACTTTAGTGATACTGCCCTATCATGGAAAGGGATGCTGTGCGTGTCAAACCTGAGGGATGCGAAAGTGATGCCGCTCGTCCTCTTGGACATTTTACTGGGTTTAAAGTGGAATGTTCACCTTCACGTCTACCCTCCTACGGATGTCATCCAGCCCTGAGCAAACTCCTGTTCATGTCACCCAACCCTCATCGAAACTAACCTGTGAAAGACGAATATTCGTTTCCTGTGCGTTTGTCGGAATACTGCGACTTTGAAAATCGTCTTCAATCGTTCAAAGGAAAATGGCCTAAGTATCTGGGAGGACCGACCCCCGAAGAATTAGCCAGAGCCGGATTTTTCTACTTGGGCGAAGGAGATAAAGTCAAGTGCTTCAGTTGCGGTGTGTCACTTCACCACTGGGAACCGCAAGATTCGGCCTACGTAGAACATGCTCGATGGTCACCGAATTGTCATTACTTACCCTTAGTAGGACCGAGACATTGAAGTAACTTACCATGTCGTTGACGAAGAAGAAACCAGATTGGTTAGGAGTCAAATGTTGGACATCACCGAGACCAGTATTTAAACTTCATTTCAAAAACGATATTGAATCATTACCAAAAGAACTGCAAGAGAAGATTTACAAAGAAGTTTGGCAGGGGTTTGCCAGAGTGAAATCTCAATGGGTCACTGTAGAACTTTTGTGTCGAGAAATTCACAAGAGGAAAGTGAAAAAAGTCAACCAGTGTGTTAGATTTCTTTGGGTCAAGGGTGCATTCATCCTATTATATCGCTTTAGACCGTTTACATCAAAAGAGTTCAGTGACATTCTTGGACGTTACCCTGAATGGCAGTGGTCAGAAATTACTCACTATGTGGATTACTTTAGCTCTCTATGAGAAGATTGTGAATTGTACGGACTGACTTATTCATGAATACTTTACAAGAGAACATTCGTGCTTTGCCTGTGGAATTGAGAGAAAGGATTTACTGAGAGCTGGTCAAAATGCAAGTGAAACGTAAAGAACAATTGCATCCGTTACGTCACCAGATCTTTAACCACTGGTACCTGAATGGTATAAGAGAACTGATTCGTCAGAAATTGTTTCAATCGTCAGACATTGTTCAAAACTTTGAGGTCACCAATGATGTACATGTTCATAATTTTGGTTACTTCGACATTCACTTACTGCAACGTATTGAGGAAGACGGGTTAAAGGATTACCAACATTTGTTACGTGGAATCTGCTTAGCGGAAGACGAAACTTCTAAACGAACTCTGACGTTTCGGTTACAGTATGTAACATTTAAATTCCCTACTGGAGAACGAAGATCTCTGGCTAGAAAGTACGTGTATTGCATCCGAAAAAAAGAGAATATAAAAACAGGCTGCCATGCCACGACTTATGTCACATGTCATTGAACAGATTCCGTGGAAGGAACTCAATGACCATATTCAAACTGTGGATCATTACCATCGATTATTACAAGAACTGTATCCATTCAATTTGGGTCGACAAGTGGTGTGTGTCTTAGTGACTTGTTTTCTGGGATTTCGTTTACCAGCCGATTCTTTGTGGACTCTTTACGATCAGTACTGACCACCTCAATGGCCTTAAATGGTCACGAAAAACTCCTTTTGCTCAAAGCCTTGCGGTTTCATCTGGATACTTCTCGACCTCAACAGGAAAAAAAGATTGGTCAACTTTTAGCTACCCAAGACGTGTATGACGATGTGTGTGTAGCTTGCGACTTACATTCCCATTGGACAGATGTCCGTGCCTGGAAAGAATGGGATTTTGAGGCTTGGACCCAAGAAGTGGCCCAGTATGCACGAGAGTTGTTCAAGGAAAAAAGTTACTTTTCAACCCGTGTTAGTGACGGTGCCAGAAGAACCTGTCACCCAGGACGGGACTGTCGTGGACAGGCCTGAAAGACCCTTTCGGGAGGACACTTGTGTGACCTTACCCCCTACTATAGAACTGGTTAGAACATTACCCAAAACATGTTGTTGTACAGACACTTGTTTTTATTCCACGTTAATGGTTATCATGTGCCTTTTATCCTTGTACTTAAGCCTTTGGCTTTTATGTATTTTTGTCTTTCGTATTCATGTTTGAAAAAAACATTCAATAAACGTGTTCTGAAAAAGTATATAAACTCTTGTCTTGTTTGTTTTCGTGTCACAAGTGACATTTCTCACACTATGGCTACCTCTGCTGTCTCTGCTCCCTCTTCCTCTACTGTCAAAGTCATCGACGAACACTTAGATCGTGCCAGTTGGGAGGCTTTGTATCTTCGCCATCCCTTTAACATGCTCATTGCTGGACCTAGCGGTTCAGGCAAAACCGAATTCGTCAAACGTTTGATCGAACATAAACATCATTTGATCGATCGACCCCCTCAACGAATCGTGTGGTGTTACAAAGAGTGGCAATCGGCGTACAGCCTCTTGCGAGAAAGTCAAGGCGATTCCATCGTGTTTGTGGAAGGCATTCCTAAAGAAGACGACGGCATCGTCTCTGAGTCCCGTCAAACCCATTTGGTCATTTTCGACAACATGTTAGGAGAAGACGAAGAAGAAATTAAATTGTGGTTCACGCGCAAAGGGCATCACCGTAATGCCAGTGTCGTTTACATCACCCAAAATTTGTTTCAACAAAGTAAAGCCCATCGCACCATCAGTCTCAATGCGCATTACGTGGTCTTGTTTAAAAGCCCTCGAGATAAATCGCAAGTGCAAGTCTTAGCCAAACAGTTAGGAACGCCTTGGCTGACTCAGGCGTACGACGATGCCACTCAAACTCCACACGCCTATTTACTCGTCGATTTGAAACCTACGACCCCCGAGGATTTGCGATTTCGTACCCACTTGTTTCACCACTGGTGCCAAGACGGAGGGCCTGTCCTGTACACGTCTCCGTCCTCGACTTCATTTCACTCCCCATAAAAAAATCTATAAAAACCTCAGACCCTTTTTCGTCTGTCTCACACAGTGTGAACATGACGTCCCTTCAGTCGCATCTTCCCGTCAAATTGATTCGTGCCTTGTATGGCATCAGTCGAGAAAAAAAATCCACAAACACGAGCTCGTGTCTTAGAAGCTAGTCTCAAAGAAGTCTTACGATGGTTCACGGTGACGGCACGTCAAATACTCCAAGGAATCATTCAGATTCCTCATCAAACCAAACGCTTTTTCGATCGAAACAAAGTCGCTTTGGTTCATCTGGCCGATCCCCGCATCGACACTCAAACCAAAAAACAAATCATTTTGAAACCTGGAGGGAGCGGTACTCTAGGAGGGGTCATCATTCGCTCTCTCTTAAGATGGGATCCTAATGCCCCCAAAGTTATACCCAAGAAAAAAGTCCAACGAAGCCCCAAGAAGAAGAAGAAAAAGACCAGGTCCCTACGAAGAACTTCTCCAGTGGCGGGACCCTCCTCTGACCAGACACCACCCCGGAAAAAGAAAAGAAGCCCCCAGAAAAAGAAACAGAGAAAAAGTCCCCAGAAAAAGAAAAGCCCACAGAAGAAAACTAGTCGCAAGAGAGGCACTTCGGCCAGGACGCAACCTTACACTCGCAAACCACGACCTGCCACGGCAGTGACTGCGTCTCCGGCATCCTCACGTTCATCCACTTCTCCGTTGATGACACCCAGAACTGACGAGTACTTGGAGACGTTGATTACACCAAGAACTTCTCCGTTGATGACCCCCAAAAGAACTTCCCCAGTGGCAGGACCCTCCAATTTAGCGGCAGTGGCTGCTGCTCACAAAGTACCTTCTCCCAAAATCAAAGTCCAAGAAAGATCGGGCGTGTTACAAAGTTTACTGGATTTGTCCAAGCAAGAACTGGCTCGATTTAGTCCGTTACGTACCCCTGCACGACGTGTCATGCCTGTCCTCAAACTAATACGACGTAAAGACAATCAGTGGCGACGCGTTCCAGTATAAAAAAGGCCTGTGACCAAGTCGGGGGTATCAGTGTTTTTTTGGTGCTCCTGAAGACTCAAAGATGTCACCCTCCAGAAAACCCCAAGGAAAGAAAAGGAGAGGACTACCACCACGTTTAGTCAAACATGGGGACATGTTGTCTGTCCTGTCCAAAGCTTCTCCACCTCTACGAAAAGAACTCATTCAATCGGCCTCCAAAGAGGTCATCGATACCGTGTGCGAATGTTGTTTGAACATTTTGAAAGGCACGATCCCTTTGTCCAAACACCAGAAACAATGCTTAGGCAAACATCGTCACGTTCTTCGCCAAATAGTTCAAAAGAAAATTCCCATTCGTCAAGAGAAGAAGATGTTGGTCCAACGTGGAGGTATTTTACCCCTCTTGTTAGGTCCCATACTGAAAAGAGTCTTGGGAACCATGTTGGGAGGACTGGTGGGAGCAAGATAAAAAGGCCCTCGGAAGTCCCAAGATCTCAGAATCGACCCCTGACAACCCCATGGAAGGACGAAAACTAGCTTTAGTGCCTTACAAACGATGGATGGAATACCATCGGTGGCAAGAACAACGCACCCCGCATTTACCTCCCAATCCCAATTTGAGCGAGATGTCCCAGTTACAACACGACTTGCAGTCCTTGATGGGTCGCCAAGATTTGTCCGAAACAGAAAAATCGCAAAAGTACGGTCAACTCTTGCAACGACTGCAACTCTTTCACCAGAAAGCTTTAGACGAAACAGCTCTACCCACTTTGAAAGATTTTAAGACCTTGATGAAAAGTCCAGCACCATCATCACTACCGCCACCACCACCACCACCACTACTACCATCCCCAGGGGTCACCAGAGATGCTACCCTACGAAGACTTGAGGAAGAAGAGATGCGAGAAGTGTTTCAAACACCGTCAGCAGCTCCCATTTCAAGTAAGATTGCAGCATCCTTGTTGACCCCGTCCCCCACACCCCAACGAGAAGAAATGAAAGCTTGGGTTAAAAAGATGATGTCCACGCCTCCTTCGACAGAAGTGAAAAAGAAAGAAGGGAAACCAGAAGTGAAAAAAGAAAAGAAGACCAAAGCCATTCCATTGCCACCTCCACCACTACCTTCGACATCTACTCCCGTAGCCCATCGGACACGTAAATCCGTTTCCAAACCACCCTTTCGACCCACCCAAAGTAGCATCACCGAAGAGTGGGTGACTTATTAACACACAAAAAAATGGAAAAAGTCTTAGCCAGCATTTACTACGATCCCTCCCATCCTGCAGGTTACGCAGGAGTTCAAAAATTGTATCGTGCTGCCAAAACTCGACTGAAAAGTCTCCGTTTACCTCAAGTGCAACAATGGTTAGAAGAACAAGCTACCTACACTTTACACAAACCCATTCGACGCAAGTTTACCAGAAGTCGCACCCGAGTGGAAGGCTTCGATCATCAATGGCAAGCCGATTTAGCCGATGTCTCTCATTTGGCCAGCTACAATCGTGGCTACAAATATTTGTTTTGTGTCATCGACGTCTTTTCCAAATTTGCCTGGGTCGTGCCCTTGACTTCCAAATCCAGCAGCGAGTTAGTGCGAGCCCTGCAACGATTGTTGAAACAAAGCGGTCGTCACCCTCTTCGATGGCAAACGGACAAAGGTACCGAATTTCTGAACCAAGCTTTCCAAAAAGAATTAAAGAAACGTGACATTCATTTTTTTACCACCGAGAATCCCGAAACCAAAGCCAGCATCGTGGAACGTTTTCAACGCACTTTGAAAGAACGCATGTGGAAATATTTTATGCATCACCACACTCTGAAGTACATCGACATCTTACCGCACCTGGTGCAAGCGTACAACCAATCTTACCATCGAAGCATCGGACGTGCCCCGCAAGACGTTACTCCCGACAACGAAGTGTTGGTGTTTGAGCGTCTGTTCGGTACGTCCCCGACGAGGGCTGTCCCCAAGAAAAGTGGAGAGTTGACCGTAGGAGATTGGGTGCGCATTGGCAAAACCAAACGCACTTTTGACAAAGGTTACTTACCTAACTGGACGACCGAATTGTTTCGCGTCACTGGACGAGTACATGGCCGTCATCCTGCCGTCTATAAATTGGAAGACATGAATGGAGAAGTGCTCAAAGGAACGTTTTATTTGCCCGAGTTACAACGTGTCAGCAAAAAGAAGACGACGTGTACGACATCGAAAGCATTCTCGAACGCAGAACCCGTAAAGTGGGCAAACGACGTGTCAAAGAAGTCAAAGTACGTTGGAAAGGATATCCACCCAGTTTTGATTCTTGGATCGACGCTTCGCAAGTCATCGACTATAAAAAGAAGTAACCATCATGCCTTTTCACACAGCAGACGCAGCTACGTCGACCACTCCTCCTTCACCTAGTTCTTCTGTGCAAGATTTACAAAAACAACCCTTGTGGGTGTGGTGTGGAGAACGTGTGCCTAAAACGCAAATCGTCTTTTTCTGCCAAATCTTCGTGGTGTATTGTGTCATCGGGGCAGCCATTGCCAATCTGAGTTTGCAACAAGGAGACAAACAATTGTGGACCATTTTATTGAGCAGTTGCATCGGTTACCTGCCTCCCAATCCCTCCCTGAAATTCTCTTCCAACGGGAACCACGGGAACCTTGTGTCCAGTGCCAGTGTCAGTCACCACTCCATCAACAATCACAACCAGAACCCCATTTTGGGCGGAGACACGCCTCTGACGTCCAGTAACCCCTCGGACAGCCACAGAACTCTGGAATTATGAGTCACGAAAACCAATTTTACTTAACCTTACCCAGTGACAGTTCCATGGAGGTGTTTCCCCACAACACGTTGTGCTGTTACACGGCTAAATTACCTCAAGCCATCCAGTTAGATCACGAAGCCCATTGGGAAGTGGCTTTAGTAGAAATGATTCACCCGACCCAAGTCCTCAATGTCCTTCCCAATCAAAATAAATTTGATGTGGAAGTTTATGACGAGCGAGTGCAACAGTACTTGGATACCCATGGCAAATATGACAAGAAAACCCGTTTACAAAATCAAAAGTACACCACCTATCACTTGTTCATTCCCCCAGGCTATTATTTTAGTGGTCAACATTTGGTCAGCACCATAACCTCCAGGTTTAATGTCGTGTTTCTGAAAGCTTTGGAGGATGCCAAAAAAAGTGTCACCATGGAATACCACAAAGCAGCTCGTCGCTTCGTGATGAAATTTGACGGGAGTAAAATCGTGTCCATTTTATTTTGTCCTGAATTGTTTGACATGTTGGGCGGAGACATGGACATGAGAATGACCATGATGAAGAAAAACGAATTACCCATCGTTTACGACAACGAGACTTTTAACAAGTTATTTCGTGCCCCAGTAGAACTGAATCAAGGACTGAATTTGATGTTCGTGTATTCCGATGTGGTGGAGTACAACGTGGTGGGACACACCTCCGTACCGTTACTGCGTGTCATTCCTTTCAAAGTGGATTCTGCCACGAACGCTGACGAGGAAGGTGGAAACACTTACCACGTCCACCGCGAATTTGTCCATTCTCACTATTTGCCTGTCAGCAAGTCTTATTTGGACACGGTCAACATTGCTATAAAAGGAGATTTGGGACAAAATATTCCATTCACCAAAGGAAATGTCACGGTGAAACTCCATTTTCGAAAACGGTTCTCTCAGGACTCGTAAGTCATGTATCCAGTGTACCGAGGGGTTGCTCGACAGCGAGGACACGGTTTAGGAGATATGCTGAAATCAGCCTTTCGTTCGGTGGCCCCGGTGTTGAAACCGATGGTGACACGCGGATTGCACGCCTTGAAAGATGCGGCACTGACGCAAGGCAAAGAATTTCTCCAAAATGTCATCATCGACAAGCAAAACCCTAAAGAAGCCTTCATGAGGGCAGGCAAAAATGTCTTGCTGCAAACGGGCAAAGACATTTTAGGCCGACGAGACACACCTATAAATGCCCTGCACGCTACCGAGTCAGGCATTCAGCAAGGACAAGGCAGAAAGAGACGACGAAGAAAACACCCATTCAACAGACTTCAAGCTAGAAAGGCCAAGAAAAGAAGAACCGTTCGAGACTTAGACGTTTTCGATTATTGAGAAAAGAGACAAAAAAAAATGATGCACCGAGAGTCTTGCGCTTGTTCCAAGACGGAACTGGATCTGTTTGCCATGCCCCCCACCATGATGACGATGCAAGAATCCCAATGGGTGGAATTTCACCCCGTCTCCTCATTGACAGCCTCAGCTCCCATCGAGTTTGAAATCAAAGGACAGCCCGAAGATTACATCGATCTGAATAGCAGTTACTTGTACTTGAAAGTCAAAGTTGTCGATGAGGACAATTCGACCCTAGATGGCGATGAGGTAATAGCTCCCGTCAACAATTTCATGCATTCCTTGTTTAGCGGAGTGGACTTGTACTTGAACAACAAACTGGTCAGCAGCAGCATGGATACTTACCCTTATCGAGCGTACCTGGAAAATCTCTTGACGTACGGAATAGACGCCAAGAACACTCATCTCAATGCCTGTGTGGTATGGGAAGCTGACGAAGCAGAGCAGTTTGAAAATTTCGAAACTGATGCAAGCAAAACACCAAACAATGACGGATTTGTAGAACGAAGAGACAAAATCAAAAACGGACAAAGTTTAGAACTAATGGATCGTTTGCATTTGGACATGTGGTTGCAAGAGAAATATTTGCTGAACGGGGTGAATGTCCGCGTAAGACTGAATCGTAGCAGTGCCACTTTCCATTTGATAGGTACTACTGCTTGCAAAACTGTCATCGAGGAAGCCAGGCTCTACGTACGACGCGTAGAAGTGTTACCTAAAGTGGGTAACGACATCAGTCAGACGTTGAGCAGAACGACCGCTAAGTATCCGATCCGACGCGTGGAAGTGAAAACCTTCACCATTCCCAAGGGACAGCGATCCATGATCGAAGATCATCTGTTCCAAGGACAGCTACCCAAACGTTTGATCGTTGGTATCGTCGAAAATGAAGCCTTCAACGGAGCTTTGGCTAAAAATCCTTTCTACTTTCAACACTTTGGCGTGTCCAAGATCGAAGTCAGTCGCGATGGCAAGACCTTGTGTACCCGACCCTTTGAGCCTGACTTTCAGAAGAAGAATTACTTGAGATCGTACTTGTCCCTGTACGAAGCCACCGGCCAGTTAGGAACCAACACCAGTCACGGTATTACGTACAACGATTATGTAGGAGGCTATACTTTGTGGGCTTTCGATTTCACTCCAGACCAAGGCAGCGACGAGGGACATTTCCACCCTATAAAATCCGGCCAGATTCGTGTGGAAATTCAGTTTGCAAACCGAGACCCTGATGTAACGGTGAACGTCATCCTGTATGCAGAATTCGATAATACCATAGAAATCAACAGTTTGAGAGAAGTCATTCTAGATTACTAGAAACCATGGAAGACTGTTATCCCTCTTTACCTAGTGGAGAAACTTTAGACATGGAATGTGAGGAGACCGTGGAAAAAGAAGAAGTGATCATGATGAAGTCAAGATGGCCAGAACAAGAAGCCCATTTAGTCTGCTGTTTTGCCAAACACTTGGTCGAAAAAATGACGGAATTGATCAAGAAAAATTGCTATGGATATCAAAACGCTCATCCCAGTCAAATTCAACACGATAAATGCCTGATGCTGAGTCAAGAAGAAAAATTGGACGAGTATCTGGACGATGCTTGGAGTCTCATCTCGGATAAAGACGTGTTGCACCAGTGGTATAAAGACTTGCGTGAACATTCTTGTCCACCATTAACCACTCAAGAGATCCATCGTATCGAAGCTCTCCTGAATCAAAGTGAGGAGACAAAACGAAGAAACGGTTATTTGTCAGACATTTTCAAGCAAAAAGTCAGGATCGAATTGACGACTTATTATTACCTGTGAAGAAGAAAAAAAACATGGATACCTGGGAACTTTATTACCTTTTGAACCAGAGTTCGTATACGGCTTCTTGGAATCCTGTCGTCTGTGCTAAAGATGAACTCCCTCATCGCAAACCTAAAGACCATCTAGCTTACGTGATCAACACGGACGACAGTCATCTCCCAGGAACCCACTGGGTAGCCGTTTATTTTCCTCAAGAAGGAGGTGTGGAATATTTCGATTCGTACGGATTGCCCCCTTTGGAAGACGATATCATTGACTTTATGAGAAGAAATGCTCAAACCACCCGATTCAATAATGTGAAATTACAAGGCACAGATTCCTTGGTGTGTGGACAGTACTGTGTGTATTTTCTGCATCATCGCAGCCTGGGCTATTCCTTAGAACATTTAGTGACTCATTTTGATCCTCGTTCTTCTTCTAGAAACGATGTGAAAGTAGATCGATGGTTTTGTGACCATTTTATGCTTATCTTTTGTCTCAAGCTAGGAAACGTAGTGTCCATCAATGGCCTAATGATTTCCAACAGTGGAAATCACAATTTCATTCACAACGTTGTCAGCCCTGTTTAAGGTAGATTGTGAATTGAGAAAAAAAAATGTTTGTAATTAGAAACAATTGTTTGATGTTATATTGTTGGATTATTGTTAAAAATGTTAGAGTTGTTGTTTAGTGTTAAGTGATTTTTGAATAAAAAATGTTGTGTTTTGAAAAAAATGCCTTTGTGGTTTGTTTAGCTATAAGAATGTTGGATTGATGCTCTTTCATTTCTTACTATCCCTCTCATGACACTCACTGAACGTTACGACTCGAAAACCGTGGGGGATGTTTTCCTTCACGTCCGCGCTTTGACTTTAAGAACCGGGGTTGTTTCCAGTCTAACCATCCATTGTCGACTCATCCTCCTACGAAGATGTGCTCCAAACTAGCTAAGCTCAACGAAGCCTACGTGAATTTGCATAGGGTCAGACACAGTCTGATACCGAAGCCAGAAGAAATAGAGAATGTGAGAATGCTAAAAGTTACTGAAGACCTGATAGAAGAGCTCTTCAGAGAAGAAGTGAACAGGGAGAAAGAAGAATAGACAGAGAAGTACAAACTTCAGAGACAGCAGCAACAGCAGCAACAACAACAACAGCAGCAGCAGCAACCTGAACCTGACAGAGGCTTTGTCGATTGTCGTATCGACACCAAAGAGTTCTTCTTCTCTTTCCGAAGAAGCAGACCTATCGCCAGAAAGTCTATCCTCAGAGGACATCGCATTCTTAGAAACTAAAAAAAGATTGCCATAGCAAACAAAAAAACAAAAAACAGCCCTTTTCAGGGCTACCCCAATACTCTAGAAAAGAAATAATCATCAATTTGCCAATGTGTAGGTAGAGTAGTGTGAGAATAAACACTAACTGTTTTTAAAAAATGTGAGGGTATGTGTTTGTGTATAGGATTGTGTGTTTGTAAGTGCTCAAGTACGTAGGTGTGGATAGTAGATTAATATGATGTTTGTTTTTTTTTTGGCTGTTTGAGGTATGGGGAGAGTAGATTTGGGGGTTGGATTGGATTGCTTTGCGTATGTGGATAGTCTATTGAAGTGATTAATAAAAAAATTTTAGAATAGGAATGGGTAGCATAAAAAAGTGAGTGAGTGTTTCTTTTAGGTCCGCGCGTTGTTTCTTTGGTCATGATCTAGGTAAGATCAATTTTATGTTTTTAGGGGGATGTTTTCCTTCACGTCCGCGCTTTCAATATAAATTGAAACTCGCTGGGCAGTCTAGCTACCCTTGTTGATTGATCAACACAAGAATGAATAGCAGAATAAGCAAACTTCTTGAACTCCAGATACATCTGGAATATGTCAGGCGCCTGTTAAATGAACTGGCCGCGGAGGCTATAGTAGAAGAGGAAAGAATAAAGAAGGAAGAGGAGGAGAGAAGACAGAGGGAAGAGGAGGAAAAGAAAATAGGAGAGAGGATGTCGTACAATATTCCCGAGACAGAGGATTGGGGTGCTGAAGCGAATCATCCTCCCTCTGCGCTCCCCAGAAGAAAGGTGAAAGGAGACTGGGGAAGAAGATGCGTGTGTGGCGCCAGGCCAGGAAGGTGCCATCATTAGATAGGTGCATCTGGAGTTCAAAAAGACAGCCCTTTTAAGGGCTACCCAATACTCAAGAAAAGAAATAACGATCAATTTGCCAATGTGTGTAGGTAGAGTAGTGTGAATATAAACACTAACTCTTTATTAATAGTGCGAGTGTTTGTGTTTGTGTTTGTAACTGCTCAAGTAAAGTTTGTGTGAATAGTAGTTTCCTTATTGTTTCCTAGCGTATGTGGAGAGTATAGTTTGGGTTTTATTATATGAAATGAGAAAAGTGGGGATGTTTTCCTTCACGTCCGCGCGTTGTTTGGTCATGATCTAAGTAAGATCAATTTTATGTTTTGGGGGGATGTTTTCCTTCACGTACGCGCTTTAAGTATAAGAACCCACAAAGTTTGATGTTGGAACCATTCTAAGGAATAACTGAGACAAAATGACTCAAGTATCAGTTCTATTTAATCTATTGAGAGACATCTTTTTCTGGATAATGGATGTAGAATATGTTTTAGGAAGAATAGAAGAGGAATGGAGGCATGGAGATATGAAAGACTTTGTAACGAGTCAAGTTCAAGGCCTAAAGACAGCAAGAGATATCATAGCAGGGATGATTGAAGAAGAAGTCAATAAGTCAAGAGGCTTCATTAACCCACCTTACTTCAGAGTGGGAAGTTTGAAGGGAGCACTGGATAATGTCATCAAAGTCCGGTGCTTCCTAGAAAAAATATTGTACTGGACAGAGTGGAGAAATGTAAAATGGGGATTGGAAAAGGTGAAGAAAGGGGAAGATCTGATGAGAAAAGAAATGGAGGAAGAAGTAGAGAAAATTAAAGAGAAATGGAGGGAAGAAAGAAAAGATGTGGAAAATAAAAAGAAACAGGCAGAGTTTGAGAGGTTGAATCAGAATTGGATAAAAGTTCAGGAAAAGTTTAGAGCTCTAGGTCATCCTGACTGGATGCCAGAAAAGGAGAAAAAGAAGACAGGAATAGTGACAAAAGTGAGAAGATGGTTGAAGAAGTGGACGTGTTAGAAGAAACCCAAAGGCCCTTTTCAGGGCCAGCCATATTTCTCGAAAAGAAAATGACTTTTCAATTGCCTACCCCTTTTTTTAAATTTAAATTTAAATTTTATTTCTTTTTAAAAAAAAAATCCCATATTCAATTCCCTTGTCGCTAGAGTGACCCAACAATTTTCCCCATGTTAATTTCCCTTGTCGCTAGACAGACCCATGATTTATTGCCTTGTTAATTTCCCTTGTCGCTAGAGTGACCCACGATTTTTTCCCCAGTTAAATTTCCATTGTCGCTAGAGTGACCCAGGGGTCTCTGTAATGCTAATTCCCATTGTCGCTAGGGTGACCCCATTCACTACTCAGGATAATGTGACTGGGTGGGACATCATGCTACATGTCTGCGGCATGATGTCCCAGTGCTAGACATCACTATAAACTGCCACATTGCAGGCATCGTAGTGATATGACTGAAAAATTGTTAAAGCTACGTTAAAAATCAAAATCACATCACACACACTTCTTTATCTTAGAAAATTACATTTTGTAAAAACAAAAATCTCTTCAATTTTTTTATATACATATATACAAACCTTGACAAACACCGCTAATGTTCCGGTAACCCCGTACACAGTCACAAACGTAGGATCCCATTGTGTTGATACATGT
Source organism: Sinohyriopsis cumingii (assembly GCA_028554795.2). Lineage (NCBI taxonomy): Eukaryota > Metazoa > Mollusca > Bivalvia > Unionida > Unionidae > Sinohyriopsis > Sinohyriopsis cumingii. The sequence continues at coordinate 42,363,930 of CM068832.1, forward strand.
GACGTTAGCACCTGTGCATGGACGGTAGAGGCACTCGTCAATGTCTTTATCACAATTTGTTCCATTCCATCCTGTCTTACACAGGCAACCGTTGATAGGATCGCACCTGTCAGCACCAATACCGCAGTTGCACGAATTGGAACAATTAGATCCGTAGTGAAAAGAATCGCACACTATTAGGGAAATAAATGAAATTTAGAAACGTGATTTCGTTTATCGAATTCATTTTTCAAATGAAAATTACATATCAAGAAAGTGTCAAGATCAAATAAAGACAAAGTTAAATAAAACAACACTTTTAAAAAAACTTCATATTCTAACACATTCATTTCACACGTGAAGATATACTGATAATCTTAAACTAACTCCAATATCAAATGATGTTAATATTTCAAACAAAAACTACATTAGTAAAATGTAAGTACAGATCTCAATACATAGCTCTAGACACCGAAGCATCTGAATTCACCCCGGGCAACTGTAATAGATGCACATATACACTTATCTATTTAACAAGCTTGCCAGCTTACATTAAATTCAAATCTCAGCTATTTAAAACAAGTGCATGTAGTCGCTGCGTTAATAATAATAATAATAATAATAATAATAACAAATAAAAATTTACATAAATATTACAAGCAATATGTTTTCTTAATTCGAATGTGCTTTACAAGATAAGTGTCCAATTAAAGCAACCTTTTACAATAAATTTTACTAAAGCAACATTTCGCGAAAATGACACATGCCAAGAAAGACATTAAAATAGATTATATATGTCAGCTGGCTTTCTTGCCTGAACGACTGTATAAATTTGATGTATAATCTTAGGAAGTTATTTCAGCAGTATTCTTAACCTAAAAGTGTCCGTTTTCCAATGTACCTCTTACAAACACCCATTATTTCCTTCACAAAGCAATTATTACATTTTCTCAGAACAATTGTATCTCAGATATTGTAAGACATTTTGGGATTATGGGGTGTTTTGGAATGGATAGAATAAGATGTAGTTTTTTGATCCTTTAAAAACCTTTCGATGGCTGCTTTTTATATACCACGTTGGCGTAAGAATGGTTGAATGGCGAATGAATAGAAAAATGATCTGTCTAAATATGGTACGAGAAAATAACTTCCACTGATATCCTCCTTCTATACAAAATTTAAGGATGAGCAATATCGATTTTAAATTACCACGACACTTAGTTCCGTTTAAGAGAAATCCTTCATTGCATGAACAACTGTAGCTTCCGGCAGCATTCTTGCAGATTTGATCACATTCGTTCAGTCTTGGGTCGATGCATTCATCAATATCTGCAGATTATTCCATACAAATTCAGTCTGATTATATTTCCAAGCAGACAAACACATGACTAAAATATGTTTCATTTAATGTAATAAATTTATATAATGTATGAAAAGATGCAGTATAATGACAGTTTATGTACATATGTTTTGTCGAATTTGAAGGGACGTACCGAATGCTTGCGTCATCCAATCCCCGCATAAGCTAATATTCTAAATTTCATCCTTTTATAATATTACCTGTTCTTCTTTTAATTTGATTAAATCTTTTAAAAGTGTTTAATTTAATAATTTTTCTAGCATATTTGTCTATGATTAAATTATTCTTTATTATAATACTTATTCATTTCTGAATACATTTGAAACCTTAACTAAATGGGTCGTATGATTGATATTATTAGATTTGTGATAAACAACATTTTATGTCACATATTTTCTTTATCTTACCGCTCCGGTGGCCTAGTGGTTAGAGCGTCCGCCTCGGATGCGGGAGGTCGTGGGTTCTATCCCCGGCCGAGTCATACCAGAGACTTAAAAAATGGTACTAACAGCTGCCTCGCTTGGCGCTCAGCATTAAGAGGTTTGTGTTAGGACTGGTTGGCCTGGTGTCAGGATAATGTGACTGGGTGGGACATCATGCTACATGTCTGCGGCATGATGTCCCAGTGCTAGACATTACTATAAACTGCCACACTGCAGATATTGTAGTGATATAACTGAAAAATTGTTGAAGCTACGTTAAAAATCAAAATCACATCACACACACTTCTTTAACTTAGAAAATTACATTTTGTAAAAACAAAAATCTCTTCAATTTTTTTATATACATATATACAAACCTTGACAAACACCGCTAATGTTCCGGTAACCCCGTACACAGTCACAAACGTAGGATCCCATTGTGTTGATGCATGTGACGTTAGCACCTGTGCATGGACGGTAGAGGCACTCGTCAATGTCTTTATCACAATTTGTTCCATTCCATCCTGTCTTACACAGGCAACCTTTGATAGGATCGCACTTGTCAGCACCAATACCGCAGTTGCATGAATTGGAACAATTAGATCCGTAGTGAAATGCATCGCACTCTATTAGGGAAATAAATGAAATTTAGAAACGTGATTTCCTTTATCGAATTCATTTTTCAAATGAAAATTACATATCAAGAAAGTGTCAAGATCAAATAAAGACAAAGCTCGAAAAAAACAACACTTTAAAAAATAACTTTGTATTCTAAGACATTCATTTCACACGTTAAGATATACAGATAATCTTAAACTAACTCCATTATCAAATGATGTTAATATTTCAAACAAAAACTACATTAGTAAAATGTAAGTACAGATCTCAGTACTTAGCTCTAGACACCGAATCATCTGGGCAATTGTGATATATGCATATATACACTTATCCCTTTAACAAGCTTGCCATCTTAATTAAGTTCAAATCTCAGCCATTTAAAACAATTACATGTAGTCGCAGTTTTGGAGAAAGTCGAAGCCGCTCATACAACAACAACAATAATAATAATAATAAAGCAAATAAATAAAAATAAACAACTGACGTTAAATAAATATTATAATCAATAGGTTGTCTTAATTCTAATGTGCTTTTCAAGATAATTTTCCAATTAATCCATATTTTACAATAAATTTTATTAAAGCAAAATTTCGCACAAACGGCACAGGGCAAGAAAGACATTAAAATAGCAGTATATATGTCAGCTGGCTTTCTTGCCTGAACGACCGTGATTTCTTTCAGTAGAGTGACCCATTAAGACTGATTTCAGTGTTTAGCTTCCAAAATATATTTGTTATATGGATAATTTAAATGTACCTTTACACGTTCTTTCATCATTGTCTAGTTTGTATCCAGCAGGACAGGAACATATGTATCCCCCGTTTATATTCGTGCAGTTGTTGCTACATCTATTCGAGATTTTGTCACCACATTCGTTGATATCTGGTAAAAATATATTTTGATATATAGAATAATTTAGTCGGTCACCATTAAGGAAAATAGTTATCAATACTGGCTCAGTAAATAAATAAATAATTTCTTCACAAATCGAGTATATCAAACATATACAGTTGTCCATTTATTTTAGCTATTCGGGTAAGGTTTAGAAATCTATAGCATCTTCGATTTTTATTAAAAACACCTAGAATGTCAGCAAAAATATATTTCATTTAATTACTAGACATTCATTTCATCATAATTAAAACAAATCCTTTATAATAAATCTTAGTGTACACACATTCTTTGAGCATAAAATTAGACATGTCAGTGGTTTACCTTCACATGTCTGGTTATCGGAACTCAGTCTATAGCCCGTGAAACACGAACAGAAAACTTCACGTTTTTCCAATACGCAAATCTGACTGCAGTTTATATGCTTATATGCAGAACATGGGTCATCGACTGTAAAAGAAGACAAACAAAAGAATCACAAAACTGTTCTTAATTAATGCACATATAAATTTGTAATATCTCCATTAGTCTCCAGGTAACACCATATCTCTGTCTATCAGTTGACGAATATATACATTGAAATACAATATTTTGAGAACATTTTATATCATGGGTACAATAATGTGCTGCCAACAAATCATTGCTGGAATAATTATGTTTTCACAAACGAACATTATGTTATCAATTTTGCAGATCCAATGCGGACAATCAATCAACAAATCGGGCATTAAACTTAAATGGTTTGTATATAGTACAACCGTTTTACATCATGGATCGACGATTTTCCATCTATGTTAAATCACATTATTGTATTTTTTGTGAGGGAAATATTTCTGATATTTCAAAATTCTATTAGAAACCGAGGACGTGTTTCACTTGAAGACAAGCAAATAATATGTTCGAGGAACGCAAAAGAAGAATAATTGAAATAAATAGACAGCAGCAATCTGATAATACGGATTTCATACAAACAATGCAGGAAAGCTTAGCTGTGAAAACAATCCCAGTTTAAAATAGGGATTTAAGAGCAGGAAGTCTTCAAATATATGTCATATTTTTACAGATGGAGGCTCTAATGAAGTTGTTGGAAGATAAAAATAACATTCATCGATTTTTGAATGCATTTCCGTTTTTGTCTCATATCACTACATTCTATGGTATTAGCTTTGTCCATTAATTGTCTTCACTGTAATAGTAAAAACCTTATATATTTATGGAAAACATCTTTACTATGCAAACTATGAAATTAAATTTCTCATTTTAACTACTTTCTTCACACTCTTGAATAAGATGTGCTTTGTTACATTTTTTAATACGGGTTGAAGGATGAGAAAGCTAATATAAGCATAGAGTTTGATGTTTGCCCATTTTATTGTTTTCCCAGTCTGAGGTTAGGAAGCAAAATTGTATTTTCAGATATTTAGTGATAGCAAGCGATATTTAATTTGTGGGGATGACAATACCTAAATATTGTAAACTTGCTTTTGAAATCATTAAATGAAAGGCGCAGCCTGCACATGTTATGCGAGTTTTTGTGCGCATTCGGATGATCCATTGGCTCTAATTCTGACAAATTAGCGTGAACTACTCAACCGCGCGTTATAGATTATACGGTGCTATAATGCAATATTATATACTCATTAATTGAAAATAAAATACCTTTTATACAGGTCTTCCGATCGGTGTTAAGAATGTATCCGAAGTAACAGTCACAAGTATATCTACCTTCACTGTTCTGACATATCTGATCGCAACCCGATTGCCCAGTGACGCATTCGTCGATATCTATCACATATAAAATATAAACGGTATCTAGACAATATGGCTGTAATTATCAACCATACTGCCCAGTGACGCATTCGTCGATAACTATCACATAAAATATAAACGGTATCTAGGCAATATGGCTGTAATTATCAACCGGACTGCCCGTGACGCATTCGTCGATATCTATCACATATAAAATGGAAACTGTATCTATTCAATATGGCTGTAATTATTAACAAAAGAAACTCCTTACCACCATTAATTGACGAATTAATAAGGATGGCTTTAACATGCAACTGAGATTATTATATTGGTTCTTAGTTTTCAGGATTCTCGAGAGCAATGAGAATACAACTCATTTTAGGTACTTCTTGCGCAATTAATTTATAATTTTATAAAAGATTTTTTTTTTATAAATAAAATGAACTCATGGTGTGAATAACTTTGTTGTATATTTGATTGAAAGGAAAATAAGGTAATTTTGTATTTGTGAAGTAATTTTGTTTGAAGAATGAATTTCTTAAATATATTATATCTAAAATGAATAATCGTCTCGTGTTGTCCATTTTAATGCTTATGTCCGCCATTGTTTATCGTCTGCATGCAGGCTAAGCCTGCCATACTGACATAGTATTCATCAAGTTATTACACAGAAGAAGAAAATGCACACTTATTTACCTTGACACATATTTATATTGTTTTTACTTTGTAAATATCCGGGGAAGCAACTACACGAGAAACCACCTGCCTCGTTGTGACAAATGTGCTGACAGGTATTCAGTTCAGGATATTTGCATTCATCCACGTCTGAAAACAAATGATACAATAACTACTCTATCGTTATCCCAAAAGAAGTAATCATCCGAAAAATTTACAATGAATATATATATATATATATATATATATATATATATATATATATATATATATATATATATATATATATATATATATATATATATATATATAAACGCAAGAAATATATTCAATGTTCAAACATGACATTTCATTCAGATGATTTTAAGCCGTGTGTTACACACACACACACACACACACACACACACACACACACACAAATGAATCATATCAGCTTTGTTACTTGCTCTTTACCTAGCATGAATTGGCATATTTAAGTAAGGAAATTTAGTGCAGCTGTATGAAAATTATCCAATTTTAAAATGAAAATATCGTAGGTCACTTACCTTGGCATGAACCATCTGTATTGTGCGTGTAACCACCCACACAACTGCATAAGTACGATCCATTTGTGTTTTCACAAATTTTGAAGCTGTCGTTGCATATGTTTGGAACTTGACATTCGTCCACATCTTCCTGACAATGTTTACCCATCCATCCCTCTGAGCAGATACAGCCTTTAACATTGTCACATCTGATGGCCCCATGTTCACATTCACAAGTTTCGTTGCAGTTCTGGCCGTATGTGGGGGATTCACATGCTGTTGTTTAAAGAATATAGCAAATTTTCCAGTGTTAATGTACCACAAAATTGTACATTTACATAATATTGTCACGGTGACGATTTCCAAAGGATCTAACAAACTAACTTCTATGGGTTTATCTGTGAATACAAATACAGATACAAGAAGGGGACAAACTTTCCTGAATACTGTAGTTAATCTGAGTGTTCATCTTGCTGTAGTTCTGTACCCGAATTACATCTTTACAATGGGAGTTTCGATTATAATACATTATATAGCTCAGAAAGTCAGAAGTGATTCTTTTCTACCAATGTTGCACTTGTTGATTTCTTGCTACCAATTGATGATTAAGTGCATACTGTTCAGTGCAAGTCGTTTAGTTTTTAGTAATTATATAATTTATCTGAAGTGACGTTAATGAAGGGTCATGCCTTTCCTGGAATAAAAAAATATTTGAAATGTTACCTTTACAATAATGCAACATGAAGATATATTTTTGGAAAATGTATTCGTTTTCAAAATATATGCATATACGAGCAGAAAAATCCTAAATGCCTTGAGGGGATAGATCAAAATAATCAAAGAATATTTGTCAGCAAGTGTTACTATTTTACTCACGTTTGCATGAAACTTCATTCTCCTCCAGGCTATAGCCATTGAAACATGAACAATAGAAACCTCCATACGTATTCGTACAGATATGTTCGCAATGTATGTGTTGGCATTCGTTGATATCTAAGTAGGAATATAATAGTTTCTTCATTAAATGCAATAGATACTAATATTTGCAAAGATATTTGGTTTTATAAATAACTGCATATACAACTCTATGTTACACAGTGCAATAGCAATTTAATATAGACAGGAAGCTAGAGTCAATATAACTATTTTATATAAATAAACAACTATTATCTACCATATATATCTTATTGCATTAGGAAATACTGTATAGATAAGGAGCGCAATTTCAGCCATACATTATGAAAAGTAATATGGGTAGTAGTGAAGGGGGATACTATACGTACAATGGGAATTAGCATTACAGACCCCCTTGGGAACATATACGTACAAGGGAAATTTAACATGGCGAAAAATCGTGGGAACATATACGTACAAGGGGAATTTAACATGGGAATAAATCGTGGGAACATATACGTACAAGGGGAATTTAACATGGGAATAAATCGTGGGAACATATACGTACAAGGGGAATTTAACATGGGAATAAATCGTGGGTCACTTTACGTACAAGGGGAATTTAACATGGGATTTTTTTTAAAAAAATTTTAAAAAAGGGGTAGGCAATGGAAAGGCTATCTCTTTTCGAGAAATATGGCTGGCCCTGAAAAGGGCCTTTGGGTTTATGTTAATGTATTCATTAACATAAATGGCACCGCATTGGTCTTCTTCTTGTCCTTAGGCTGCGTCTCACTGTTGGCCCGTAAATTAGCACTCTTTTCAGGCATCCTTGCCTCTCCACGTAAATCCTACGTATCCACAGGCTGGTGTTTGTCCTGTGGACAACGGTAAACTTGGATCGGACATACATGAGCAAGTCTGTCCGAAACATCATGGAAGACACAAGGGTGGATGACTCAACTGTGGTCCACATCTTGAAGCGACGAGAACAGGTGAATCAATTCACTCAACTGCACTTATTTATAGGCAGAGGTAGGATTGAAACGGATTGAGTTCATTCACCAATCCGAACACGCGTTACAGAATTCAGTCAGCCCGCATCCAATCCGAAGAGAACAGTCTGTGACGTCACGTAGTTAATATAGATTCGCTAGCGCTTGTGTGCAGTCAATCTATGCGACAGTCATTCAACATGACGGAAACTCAGAAAACGATCCAATGGGGTGCACCAGCAGGGGAGACCGCCCAAGGGAATCCGGACTTACTTTCAGAAGAGGTGAATTGGGATTTTGTGGATTTTCTCTCTTCGCAAGAATTTGTTCCGGAACCTTCGTTACCTTCTTCATTACCGCAAGTGGAGAATTTTAGACAGAGACAGAAAGAAGAATTGGAGAAATTTATACAACGACAAAAGGAAGCGGAACAAGCTTTTCTCCTACAGCAACAGCAGCAAGAAGAAGAGGTAAGAAAAAAACAACAGCAACAACAGCAAGAAGAAGTAGCAGCAAAGAAACAAGAGGGTGAAAATCAAACGGTCACGGTACTGTTGGACATTTTAGCGGAGTTAAGAAGTCTGAAACAAATGTATCAGACTTCTTTATTACGACCGAAGAGAATACGACCTTCCCGAGCTAAACACGTCAACCCTGTGATTAAGCCTACCGTACCACCCTTAGTGATTTCAACCCAATCATTATCATCATCATCAACATTACGCAGTCCAGAAGTAGGCCTTGGCCGTGGCAAAGGCATAAGGCAGTTAAAGTTGATTGCTTAAACTCACCCCTACGCCATAAAGAAAAAAGGCCCTTTTCAGGGCCACCCACATTTCTCGAAAAGAAATACAATTTCAATTTGCCAATAACTCAAAAATAAACCCCACCCATTTTACCCTTATAGTACGTCTCTGTGTATGAGTGCGTGAGTGTACGTTCTTATTTTAAAATCAAAACTCAAAGACACTTACCTTATATCATTAATTTATTCTTTTCTCCATTTTTTACAATCCAATTCACAATTCTCAACACAACACTTTAATAAAAAGTTCATTGACCTCTTCTTTCTCCTTGTTTAGTCTCTCTGTTTTTTAAATTTCTTCACCGTCTTTTCCTCATTTTCTTCCCTTCTTCTTTTCTTCTTCTCCTGTTTCTTTGCCTCTTGTAAATATAATTGTCTTCTTTCTTCCTCTTCTTCCTCTGAAGAATCCCTCTCTTCTTCTGAAGAATCCCTCTTTTCTTCTGAAGAATCCCTCTTTTCTTCTGACTCCTCTTGTTTCTTTTTTGGGCAATCTGGAGACCAATGTCCTTTTTCTTTACAATAATAACAGGTATCTTGACTTTTGTCTTTTTTAGTCCCTGTTTTTGTTCTTTTTTGACGGTCTGGACACTCTGAAGACCAATGCCCTTTCTTCTGACAGATATAGCAAGTATCTTGACTTTTATCTCGAAAGGAAGGAGAGTAGTCCGTAGGCTGGTCTGAAGAGAATTTTCTAATGACCCCTCGCAAAGCTCTGACGAAACGTTCCATCTGGTTAGTCTCTTCCATCGTTGTGCTCGGCTTGAGAGTGAAATGAATAGTGAAAGGACAAGACACACACCCTTTTATATACGCTGGTCTGCTATGACTATAAAGTAGCTCATGGTGTTTGAACTTGAGTCATTTGACTTTTTGCTTTCAAGATGAAACGATCTAATTCATTTGAGAAGGAAGAAGAAGAAAGTAAGAGGCAGAAACGTGATCTATTGCCTCGTACCAGAGCTGAAATCTTGGCACAAATTCATGCCAGTGATTTTGAAGAGGACATGAGTGAACCAGAATCAGAACCCTCTAAAACAAGTTCACCACCCTTAGTCAACCCTGAAAAATACTATTCCATTCGAGAGACGGAAAAGCGCTCCTCTAGAAAATTTAGAACCACGGCTTACAAATACACGGTGAAGTTTAAAGATTTCAAGGCTGAAGTGCCGTTAGAGAAAGCAGAAGTGTTCATCACTGAGGTGTGGGATTCTTTGCTCACTGCACTCAAGCAACAATGTCAACCCAAAGAAGACGATCGCTTGAGACTTTCCATACAACACGACGGTTTGAAATCCCCTGTTTGGATCGAGTTTAGCACCCCTGCAGAATTGACCGCTTCCAAAGTCATGGACAAGATTCAACACGTGCAACAATCTAATGACCAGTTTGACATCACCGATGGAAAAGCCACATTGGACATGACCCACGTCTCTCCTCCTCAAGGGACCGGACGCAAAAAGATGTTATTGGTGAACGACCTTCGCAGCATTAAGCGTAGCCTTGTCCAAATTCACAATCCTCATGACCAGATGTGTTTAGCCCGTGCCATCGTGGTGGGACGAACCTATGCCAACAAGAACGACACGGTAGAATGGAAAAGAACCTGGAACACTATTCAACGTTCCTATCGAGCCAAACAACGAAACGAAGCAGAACTCCTGTTACGACAAGCTGGCCTGTCCAAAGACACACCCTGTGGCATTCCTGAGATGCAAAAATTGCAAGATGCCCTAGCTCCACGATACACCTTGAAAGTGTACCCTCAAGAAATGCGCGGGTCTCTGTTGTTTCGAGGGCAAGATTTTAAGGACGGAAAATACATTCACGTTTATCATCACGATGACCATTTTGATACCATTACCAGTATCACCGGATTCCTGGGATACGGTTATTACTGTGAGAAATGTGACCATGGTTATAATAATCGAGAGCAACACAAGCATTGTGGATCGAAATGCTCAGGATGTTTGGCCTCTTCACCCTGTCTGAGCGAAGAACCAGTGCCTTGTTCAACTTGTCTGCGTACGTTTGTCAGCCCTACCTGTTACCAACAACATCTGAAAACGCAAGGTTCACAGAAGAAATGTGCTTGTCAACTCCTGAGATTGTGCCCTACGTGTGAACAAGTCATACGTACCAATAATACCAAGGCACACGTATGTTCAGGAAAGAAAAAATGTCACATTTGTCACCACATCGTGGACTTGGAACACCAATGTTACGTGCAAAAATACCAACCCCCACCAGAGAAAGAGGACGGTCACAAGAAGAAAGGCAATTTCATCTTTTTCGATTTCGAATGCATGCAAGAGACTGGCATTCACATTCCTAATTTCTGCGTGGCTCATCGAGCGTGCGAGAAGTGCATTCAAGAACCTATCTTCAGTCATTGCCCTCACTGCAGCAAGATTCCTGGAGGACGTGAAAAAATCTTTCGGGGACCGAACACGCTAGCCGATTTCGCTCGATGGGTCTTAGACCCCATCGACAAGACGTGGAGCCAAGAGGACATCGAACTTTACGGAGATTGTCATCGTCATGCCACGGTGATGGCTCACAATTTCTCCGGATACGATGGACAGTTTCTTTTGAGGTACTATACGGAACAAGGCACCGAACGTCCTAAAGTGACTTTGAAAGGAGCCAAAATCATTTTCATGCAAGTGGGACAAGTACAGTTTAAAGATTCGATGAGTTACTTGGCCATGCCTTTGAGTCGAATGCCTAAAACGTTTGGAATGACAGAAATGGCTAAAGGGTACTTTCCACACTTTTTCAATACGGAAGCCAATCAACACGCCGTTCTACCCCATTTACCTGAGGCTCACTATTACGACCCCGACAACATGCGTACCGAACAACGAGAAGCTTTCTACGCTTGGTACCAGGCTCACGCCTCGGACCCTTTCGACTTTCAGGAAGAAATGCTAAAGTATTGTCGTTCCGACGTGGACATTTTACGGCGTTGCTGTGGAAAATTTCGAGAACTGTTCATGGAACACGGAGGGGTCGATCCTTTGAAAGAAGCTTGCACCATTGCCAAAGCGTGTTCCTTAGTGTATCGACAACGATTCATGCCTGAAAACACCGTGGCTGTCATCAGCCCTCAAACGACCAACTTTGTCAAACGTCAATACTCGGTCAAAGCCCTACGCTGGTTACATTACTTGTGCGACAAGGAAGACAAGTGGATTCAGCATGCTCGCAACGGAGGGGGCGAAAAGACCATCGGAACGTATTCGGTCGATGGCTGGGACTTAGAAAACCCCAAGATCGTGTACGAGTTTAACGGTTGCTTATTTCACGGATGTCCCGTCTGTTACCCTGACCGTGGCACTAAAAATCAGTTTTTGCAACGAACCATGGAAGACTTGTACCAGGACACTTGTCAGCGACGCCTAAAGTTAGAACAGCAAGGATACCAAGTGGTGGAAATGTGGGAACACGAGTACGATCACCGTTTGAAAACCGATCCCGAGTTTAAACGCCTCGTGGAAAGTTACCAGTTCATGGACCCGCTGAACCCGAGGGATAGTTTGTACGGAGGAAGGACCAATGCCACCTGTTTGCTGTACCAAGCCGACGAAGAGAAAGGAGAAGAAATCAAATACTTGGACGTGTGTTCGCTGTATCCCTACGTGTGCAAATATTGTCGCTTTCCTGTAGGGCACCCGCAATTGTTCACGGAACACATCGACCTGAAAAACATTCGGCAATACGAAGGCTTGATCAAGTGTAAAGTTTTACCTCCCACGAACCTATACCATCCCGTCTTACCTCACCATTGTCAAGGCAAACTGATGTTTCCCTTGTGCCGTACTTGTGCCGAAACGTGCAACCAAGACCAACCTTGCCATCACAGCCAGGAAGAACGTGCCTTGACGGGAACCTGGGTCAGCGTAGAATTGTTCAAAGCTCTGGACATGGGATACCAACTGTTAGAAGTGTACGAAATTTGCCACTTTCCCAAGACACAACAATACCACAAGGGTGACCGCACGCAGAAAGGCATTTTCGCAGACTACGTGGATGCCTTTTTGAAACTGAATCAAGAAGCCAGCGGCTATCCTTCCTGGTGTCACACTCCCGAAGACCAAATACAATTCAAAGAGAAATACTACGAACAAGAAGGCATCACTTTAGACCACATCGAGAAAAACGAAGGCAGGCGATCGTTTGCCAAAGTGATGTTAAATTGCTTGTGGGGTAAAATGGCACAACGACCGTGTTTACCCAAGACGGAATATTTGACAGAACCTTCCCGCTACTTCCAGATGATTCACGACAAAACCAAATACATGAAACACGTGGACGTCGTTCGAAAGAATTTGATCTTGGTCAATTACGAAGAAGATCTGGACTTTGTACAAGACGACCCTTTTGGAAATGTCATCATTGCGGCTTACGTGACAGCCCATGCTCGCTTAAAATTGTACGAAGCTTTAGAACTGTTAGGGGAACGCGTCCTGTACTTTGACACGGACAGTTGCATTTACATCCATCACCCGATTCAACATCACCCTGACATCGAAGGAGACCGTTTAGGAGCCTGGACAGACGAGCATCCCGACGACAAGATTTTAAGTTTCGTCAGTGGCGGTCCCAAATATTACGGCTACGAATACCGGGACAAACAAGGAGAAGTGCACACGACGTGCAAAGTGAAAGGATTGACTCTGAATTATCGTACCAGTCGAGTGGTCAACTTTGGGGTATTGAAAGAAGCCTTGCAATCGGGAGAGGATGGAAACTTTAAAGTGACCACCTATCAACCGAACAAGATTGTACGTTTACCCACTCACCACATCGTCAGTCGACCCTTGGAAAAAGTCTATCAAATTGTATACCAGAAGCGAGTGCGACTTCCCAATCACTTCACCTTACTGTACGGTCACGTCGGTATTGGTCTGTATATAAAAAAGGAACCCTAGACAAGATCGATAGTTCATTGGGACTACCAAGACCGAGCGAACAAGATGAATACTTTGAAAGAGACATCGTTCCAGTTTGGGGATTGTAAAAAAGTTGTATCTTCCTCTAGTGTGACTAATATTGGATGGATAAGACAAAGACATTGCGACGGAAAATGTCCGGAAGGAAACTGCGATTGTCCATGTGGTTACCATTGTAATTGCGTAACGGAGTTTGCAGACGAGTGCGATTGTGAGCCTTGCGATGGATACGATGCTGTACCTTGTGACCTGAGCGATGCCGTAAAGCATCATGGGAACTTTAGTGCCCCTACCCCTATCATGGAAAGTGATGCTGTGCGTGTCAAACCTGTGGGATGCGAAAGCGATGCTGCTCGTCCTCTTGGACATTTTCGTTTTAAAGGGGAATGTTCACCTTCACGTCTACCCCCCTACGGATGTCATCCAGCCCTGAACAAACTCCTGCCCATGTCACTCAACCCTCATCGAAACGAACCTGTGAAAGACGAATATTCGTTTCCTGTGCGTTTGTCGGAATACTGCGACTTTGAAAATCGTCTTCAATCGTTCAAAGGAAAATGGCCAAAGTATCTGGGAGGACCGACCCCTGAAGAATTAGCCAGAGCCGGATTTTTCTACTTGGGCGAAGGAGATAAAGTCAAGTGCTTCAGTTGCGGTGTGTCACTTCACCACTGGGAACCGCAAGATTCGGCCTACGTAGAACATGCTCGATGGTCACCGAATTGTCATTACTTACCCTTAGTGGGACCGAGACATTGAAGTAACTTCTTACCATAATAATCTGTTCATGGATTCTTTACAAGAGAACATTCGTGCTTTGCCTGTGGAGTTGAGAGAACGCATTTATCGAGAACTGGTCAAAATACAAGTGAAACGTAAAGAACAATTGCATCCGTTACGTCACCGGTGTTTGAACCACTGGTACCTGAAGGCTATACAAGGATTGATTCAATTGAAAGGGTTCCATCGGACAGACATTGATCAACGATCCTCTAGTTTTCAAAAGGATTGGTTTGGTATGGACGATTGTAGTTACATCATTGTAAACGTACTGCATCGAATTCCAGAGGAAGAGTTAACGAATTACCAACATCTTGAACACAATGTCAACTTAGTGAAAGAGGAAACTTCTGAACGAATTGTAATGTGTAGATTAGTGACTCAACGATTTAAATTCGACACTGAAGTGAAACCATGTTTGTGCAAAGAGTACATTTCTTGTGTCAGACCAAAGAGGATTTAGTATGACCTATTCATGGATACTTTGCTAGAGAACATTCGTGCTTTGCCTGTGGAGTTGAGAGAACGCATTTACCGAGAGCTGGTGAAAATACAAGTGAAACGTAAAGAACAACCGCATCCGTTACGTCACCAGATCTTTAACCACTGGTACCTGAATGGTATAAGAGAACTGATTCGACAGAAATTGTTTCAGTGGTCAGACCTTGTTCAATACTTCCAGGCCCCCGATGATTCACGTGTTGATCATTTTGGTTACTTCGAGATTCACCTAGAGCAACCCATTGAGGAAGACGAGGTAAAGGATTACCAACATTTGTTACGTGGAATCTACTTAGCGGAAGAGGAAACTTCTAATCGAACTCTGACGTTTCGGTTACAGTATGCAAGATTTACATTCCCAACTGGAGAGCGAAGATCTCTGGCTAGAAAGTACGTGTATTCTTTTCGAAACAAAGAGACTATAAAAACAGGCTGTTATGCCACGACTTATGTCGTATGTCATCCAACAGATTCCGTGGAAGGAACTCAATGACCATATTCAAACCGTGGATCATTACCATCAATTATTACAAGAATTTTATCCATTCAATTTGGGACGACAAGTGGTGTGTGTCTTAGTGACTTGTTTTCTGGGATTTCGTTTACCAGCCGATTCTTTGTGGACTCTTTACGATCAGTACTTACCACCTCCATGGCCTTAAATGGTCACGATAAACTCCTTTTGCTCAAAGCCTTGCGTTTTCATCTGGATACTTCTCGACCTCAACAGGAAAAAAAGATTCGTCAACTTTTAGCTACCCAAGACGTGTATGACGATGTGTGTGTAGCTTGTGACTTACATCCCCTTTGGACAGATGTCCGTGCCTGGAAAGAATGGGGTTTTGAGGCTTGGACCCAGGAAGTGGCCCAGTATGCACGAGAGTTGTTCAAGGAAAAAAGTTACTTTTCTTCCCGTGTTAGTGACGGTGCCAGAAGAACCCGTCACCCAGGACAGGACTGTCGTGGACAGGCCTGAAAGACCCTTTCGGGAGGACACTTGTGTGACCTTACCCCCTACTATAGAACTGGTTAGAACATTACCCAAAACATGTGATTGTTGTACAGACACTTGTGTTTATTCCACGTTCATAGTTATCATGTGCCTTTTATTGTTGTACTTAAGCCTTTGGCTTTTATGTATTTTTGTCTTTCGTATTCATGTTTGAAAAAAAAAACATTCAATAAACGTGTTCTGAAAAAAGTATATAAACTCTTGTCTTGTTTGTTTTCGTGTCACAAGTGACATTTCTCACACCATGGCTACCTCTGCTGTCTCTGCTCCCTCTTCCTCTACTGTCAAAGTCATCGACGAACACTTAGATCGTGTCAGTTGGGAGGCTTTGTATCTTCGCCATCCCTTTAACATGCTCATTGCTGGACCTAGCGGTTCAGGCAAAACCGAATTCGTCAAACGTTTGATCGAACATAAACATCATTTGATCGATCGGCCCCCTCAACGGATCGTGTGGTGTTACAAAGAGTGGCAATCGGCGTACAACCTCTTGCGAGAAAGTCAAGGAGATTCCATCGTGTTTGTGGAAGGCATTCCTAAAGAAGACGACGGCATCGTCTCTGACTCCCGTCAAACCCATTTGGTCATTTTCGACGACATGTTAGGAGAAGACGAAGAAGAAATTAAATTGTGGTTCACGCGCAAAGGGCATCACCGTAATGCCAGTGTCGTTTACATCACTCAAAATTTGTTTCAACAAAGTAAAGCCCATCGCACCATCAGTCTCAATGCGCATTACGTGGTCTTGTTTAAAAGCCCTCGAGATAAATCGCAAGTGCAAGTCTTAGCCAAACAGTTAGGAACGCCTTGGCTGACTCAGGCGTACGACGATGCCACTCAAACGCCACACGCCTATTTACTCGTCGATTTGAAACCTACGACTCCCGAGGATTTGCGATTTCGTACCCACTTGTTTCACCACTGGTGCCAAGACGGAGGGCCTGTCCTGTACACGTCTCCGTCCTCGACTTCATTTCACTCCCCATGAAAAAAATCTATAAAAACCTCAGGCCCTTTTCGTCTGTCTCACACAGTGTGAACATGACGTCCCTTCAGTCGCATCTTCCCGTCAAATTGATTCGTGCCTTGTATGGCATCAGTCGAGAAAAAGATCCACAAACACGAGCTCGTGTCTTAGAAGCTAGTCTCAAAGAAGTCTTACGATGGTTCACGGTGACGGCACGTCAAATACTCCAAGGAATCATTCAGATTCCTCATCAAACCAAACGCTTTTTCGATCGAAACAAAGTCGCTTTGGTCCAACTGGCCGATCCCCGCATCGACACTCAAACCAAAAAACAAATCATTTTGAAACCTGGAGGGAGCGGTACTCTAGGAGGGGTCATCATTCGCTCGCTCTTAAGATGGGATCCTAATGCCCCCAAAGTTATCCCCAAGACAAAAGTTCAACGAAGCCCCAAGAAGAAAAAGAAAAAGACCAGGTCCCCAAGAAGAATAACTTCTCCAGTGGCAGGACCCTCCTCTTACCAGACACCACCACCACCCCGGAAAAAGAAAAGAAGCCCCCAGAAAAAGAAACAGAGAAAAAGTCCCCAGAAAAAGAAAAGTCCACAGAAGAAGAAAACTAGTCGCAAGAGAGGCACTTCGGCCAGGACACAACCTTACACTCGCAAGCCACGACCTGCCACGGCAGTGACTGCGTCTCCGGCATCCTCACGTTCATCCACTTCTCCGTTGATGTCACCAGGAACTGAAGAGTACTTGGAGACGTTGATCACACCAAGAACATCTCCGTTGATGACCCCCAAAAGAACTTCCCCAGTGGCAGGACCCTCCAATTTAGCGGCAGTGGCTGCTGCTCACAAAGTACCTTCTCCCAAAATCAAAGTCCAAGAAAGATCGGGCATGTTACAAAGTTTACTGGATTTGTCCAAGCAAGAACTGGCTCGATTTAGTCCGTTGGGTACCCCTGCACGACGTGTCATGCCTGTCCTCAAACTGATAAAACGTAAAGACAATCAGTGGCGACGCGTTCCAGTATAAAAAAGGCCTGTGACCGAGTAGGGTATCAGTGTTTTTAGGTGCTCCTAAAGACTCAAAGATGTCACCCTCCAGAAAACCCAAAGGAAAGAAAAGGAAAGGACTGCCACCACGTTTAGCCAAACATGGGGACCTGTTATCTGTCCTGTCCAAAGCTTCTCCACCCCTACGAAAAAAACTCATTCAAACAGCCTCCAAAGAGGTCATCGATACCGTGTGCGAATGTTGTTTGAACGTTTTGAAAGGCACGATCCCTTTGTCCAAACACCAGAAACAATGCTTAAGCAAGCATCGTCACGTTCTTCGCCAAATGGTTCGAAAGAAAATTCCCATTCGTCAAAAAAAGAAGATGTTAGTGCAACGTGGAGGCATTTTGCCTCTCTTGTTAGGCCCCATACTGAAAGGAGTCTTGGGAACCATGTTGGGAGGACTGGTGGGAGCAAGATAAAAAGGCCTTCGGAAGTCCCAAGATCTCAGAATTGACCCCTGACAACCCCATGGAAGGACGAAAACTAGCTTTAGTGCCTTACAAACGATGGATGGAATACCATCGGTGGCAAGAACAACGCACCCCGCATTTACCTCCCAATCCCAATTTGAGCGAAATGTCCCAGTTACAACACGAATTGCAGTCCTTGATGGATCGCCAAGATTTGTCCGAAACAGAAAAATTGCAAAAGTACGGTCAACTCTTGCAACGACTGCAACTCTTTCACCAGAAAGCTTTAGACGAAACAGCTCTACTAACTTTGAAAGATTTTAAGACCTTGATGAAAAGTCCAGCACCATCACCAGTACCAGTACCAGTACCAGTTCCACCATTACCAGTGACCAAGACAGAAAAAGGAAAAGAAGAAGAAGAAGAAGGGTTTCAAACTCCACCAGAAAAAGTACGCAAGTTAACAACACCACCTACCTCCAGAATTGGATGGATTAAAAAGATGATGGCCACCCCTTCTTCATCACAAGAGAAAAAGAAAGTGAAGACAGAAGTGAAGACAGAAGTGAAACAAGAACCGATATCCCCCGCTCAGACATCCTTCTCCTCTTCGACACCTATTGCTGGCCGCACACGCAAAGCATTGCAATCCAAGAAAGTATCCCAAGAGAAAAAGAGTAGCATCCTCCAAGAGTGGGTGTCTTATTAACACACCAAAAAAATGGAAAAAGTCTTAGCCAGCATTTACTACGATCCCTCGCATCCTGCAGGTTACGCAGGAGTTCAAAAATTGTATCGTGCTGCCAAAACTCGACTGAAAAGTCTCCGTTTACCTCAAGTGCAACGATGGTTACAAGAACAAGCTACCTACACTTTACACAAACCCATTCGACGCAAGTTTTCCAGAAGTCGTACCCGAGTGGAAGGCTTCGATCATCAATGGCAAGCCGATTTAGCCGATGTCTCTCATTTGGCCAGCTACAATCGTGGTTACAAATATTTGTTTTGTGTCATCGACGTCTTTTCCAAATTTGCCTGGGTCGTGCCCTTGACTTCCAAATCGAGCACCGAGTTAGTTCGAGCCCTGCAACGGGTGTTGAAACAAAGCGGTCGTCGCCCTCTTCGATGGCAAACGGACAAAGGCACCGAATTTTTGAACCAAGCTTTCCAAAAAGAATTAAAGAAACGTGACATTCATTTTTTACCACCGAGAATCCCGAAACCAAAGCCAGCATCGTGGAACGTTTTCAACGCACTTTGAAAGAACGCATGTGGAAATATTTTACGCATCACCACACTCTGAAGTACATCGACATCTTACCGCACCTGGTGCAAGCGTACAACCAATCTTACCATCGAAGCATCGGACGTGCCCCGCAAGACGTGACTCCCGACAACGAAGTGCTGGTGTTTGAGCGTCTGTTCGGTACGTCCCCGACGAGGGCTGTCCCCAAGAAAAGTGGAGAGTTGACCGTAGGAGATTGGGTGCGCATTGGCAAAACCAAACGCACTTTCGACAAAGGTTACTTACCTAACTGGACGACCGAACTGTTTCGCGTCACTGGACGAGTGCATGGCCGTCATCCTGCCGTCTATAAATTGGAAGACATGAACGGAGAAGTACTCAAAGGAACGTTTTATTTGCCCGAGTTACAACGTGTCACCAAAAAAGAAGACGACGTGTACGACATCGAAAGCATTCTCGAACGCAGAACCCGTAAAGTGGGCAAACGACGTGTCAAAGAAGTCAAAGTACGTTGGAAAGGATATCCACCCAGTTTCGATTCTTGGATCGACGCTTCGCAAGTCATCGACTATAAAAAGAAGAAGTGACCATCATGCCCTTTCACACAGTAGACGCAGCTACGTCGACCACTCCTTCTTCCCCTAGTTCTTCTGTGCAAGATTTACAGAAACAACCCTTGTGGGTGTGGTGCGGAGAACGTGTGCCTAAAACGCAAATCGTCTTTTTCTGCCAAATCTTCGTGGTGTATTGTGTCATCGGGGCAGCCATTGCCAATTTGAGTTTGCAACAAGGAGACAAACAATTGTGGACCATTTTATTGAGCAGTTGCATCGGTTACCTGCTTCCCAATCCCTCCCTGAAATTCTCCTCGAACGGGAACGTTGTGTCCAGTGCCAGTGCCAGTCACCACTCCAACAACAACCACAACCAGAACCCCATTTTGGGCGGAGACACACCTCTGACATCCACTAATATTCCCTCGGACAGCCACAGAACTCTGGAATTATGAGTCACGAAAACCAATTTTACTTAACCTTACCCAGTGACAGTTCCATGGAGGTGTTTCCCAACAACACGTTGTGCTGTTACACGGCCAAATTACCTCAGGCCATCCCCTTAGATCACGAAGCCCATTGGGAAGTGGCTTTAGTAGAAATGATTCACCCGACCCAAGTCCTCAATGTCGTTGCCAATCAAAATAAATTTGATGTGGAAGTTTATGACGAACAAATACAACAGTGGATGGATACCCATAGCAAATATGACAAGAAAACCCCTCCCACAAAAACTAAAAAGTACACCATCTATCACTTGTCCATTCTCCCAGGTTATTATTTTAGTGGTCAACATTTGGTCAACACCATAGCCACCAGGTTTAATGTCGTGTTTGGGGAAGCTTTTAAGAATGTCAAGAACAAAACTGTCACCCTGGAATACCACAAAACAGCTCGTCGCTTCCTGATGAAATTTCCTGAGGGGGATAAAATCATGGGTTTCTATTTCTGTGATGAATTGTTTGACATGTTGGGCGGTAACATGAAGATGAGGAAGAAAATAGAACAAGAAACACCACCCCAATTATCAGTCATTTACAACAACGAGTCTTTTGCCCAGTATTTTCATACCCCGGTAGAACTGAACCAAGGACTGAATTTGATGTTTGTGTATTCCGATGTGGTGGAATACAACGTGGTGGGACACACCTCCGTACCATTACTGCGTGTCATTCCTTTCAAAGTGGATTCTGCCGCAAACGCTGACGAGGAAGGTGGAAACACTTACCACGTCCACCGCGAATTTGTCCATCCTCACTATTTGCCGGTCAGCAAGTCGTATTTGGACACGGTCAACATTACTATAAAAGGAGATTTGGGACAAAATATTCCATTCACCAAAGGAAAAGTCACGGTGAAACTCCATTTTCGAAAACGGTTCTCTCACGACTCGTAAGCAAGTCATGTATCCAGTGTACCGAGGGGTGGCTCGACAGCGAGGACACGGTTTAGGAGACATGTTAAAATCGGCCTTTCGTTCGGTGGCTCCGGTATTGAAACCGATGGTGACACGCGGATTGCACGCCTTGAAAGATGCGGCACTGACGCAAGGCAAAGAATTTCTCCAAAATGTCATCATCGACAAACAAAACCCTAAAGAAGCCTTCATGAGGGCAGGCAAAAATGTCTTGCTGCAAACGGGCAAAGACATTTTGGGCCGACGAGACACACCTATAAATGCCCTGCACGCTACCGAGTCTGGCATTCAGCAAGGACAAGGCAGAAAGAGACGACGCAGAAAACACCCTTTCACCAGACTTCAAGCTAGAAAAGCCAAGAAAAGAAGAACCGTTCGAGACTTAGACGTTTTCGATTATTGTGACACAGAAAAAAATGATGCACCGAGAGTCTTGTGCTTGTTCCAAGACGGAACTGGATCTGTTTGCCATGCCCCCCACCATGATGACGATGCAAGAATCCCAATGGGTGGAATTTCATCCCGTCTCCTCATTGACCGATTCCGCTCCCATCGAGTTTGACATTAAAGGACAGCCCGAAGATTACATCGATCTAAATAGTAGTTACCTATACTTAAAAGTGAAAGTGATCGAACCACCCAACGATAACCTAGCCGATGATGATGTAGTAGCTCCCGTCAATAATTTCATGCATTCCTTGTTTAGTGAAGTGGACTTGTACTTGAATAACAAACTGGTCAGCAGCAGCATGGATACTTACCCTTATCGAGCCTACCTGGAAAATCTCTTGACGTACGGGAAAGAAGCCAAGGACAGTCATCTGGATGCTTGCGTGGTATGGAAACCTGACCAAGCGACTAGGTTCAACAGCATTACAGTTGCTGGGGATGCTCAAAATACAAAGGGGATTTGTAGAACGACGAAAGAAAATTGCTAAAAGTCGTAGTTTAGAACTGATGGATCGCTTGCATTTGGACATGTGGTTACAAGAAAAGTATTTGCTGAACGGGGTGGATGTCCGCCTGAGACTGAATCGCAGCAGTGCCGCTTTCCATTTGATGGCTGCTGATAATGCCACTTACAAAACCATCATCCAAGAAGCCAGACTCTACGTGCGTCGCGTGGAAGTGTTACCTAAAGTAGGTAACGACATCAGTCAGACATTGAGCAGAACAACCGCCAAGTATCCGATCCGACGCGTAGAAGTGAAAACGTTCACCATTCCTGCTGGACAGCGATCCATGATCGAAGATCATCTGTTCCAAGGACAGTTACCCAAACGTTTGATTGTTGGTATCGTCAAGAATTCAGCTTTCAATGGTGTCTACAACGAAAATCCTTTTGAGTTTCAACATTACAAAGTGTCCAAGATCGAAGTCAGTCGCGACGGCAAGACCTTGTGTACCCGACCTTTCGAACCTGTCTTTAATGACATCGATAGGACTAAGTCGAATTACTTGAGATCGTACTTGTCCCTGTACGAAGCCACCGGCCAGTTAGGAACCAACACCAGTCACGGCATTACGTACGACGAATATGACGGAGGCTATGCTTTGTGGGCTTTTGATTTCACTCCTGACCAGGGCAGCGACGAGGGACATTTCCACCCTATAAAATCTGGCCAGATTCGTGTGGAACTTCAGTTTGCGAGTGCTCTACCAGACACAGTGAACGCCATCCTGTATGCAGAATTCGATAATACCATAGAAATCAACAGTTTGAGAGAAGTCATTCTAGATTATTAGAAGCCATGGAAGACTGTTATCCCTCTTTACCTAGTGGAGAAACTTTGGACATGGAATGTGAGGAGACCGTAGAAAAAGAAGAAGTGATCATGATGAAGTCAAGATGGCCAGAACAAGAAGCCCATTTAGTCTCCTGTTTTGCCAAACACTTGGTCGACAAAATGACGGAATTGATCAAGAAAAATTGTTATGGATGTCAAAACGATCATCCCAGTCAAATTCAACACGATAAATGCCTGATGTTAAGTCAAGAAGAAAAATTGGACGAGTATCTGGACGAAGCTTGGAGTCTCATCTCGAACAAAGACGTGTTGCACCAGTGGTATAAAGACTTGCGTGAACATTCTTGTCCACCATTAACCACTCAAGAGATCCATCGTATCGAAGCTCTCCTGAATCAGAGTGAGGAAACAGAACGAATAACCGTTTATTCGTCAGACATTTTCAAGCAAAAAGTCAGGATCGAATTGACGACTTATTATTACCTGTGAAGAAGAAGAAGAAAAAAACACAAAACAATGGATACCTGGGAACTTTATTACCTTCTGAACCACAGTTCGTATACGGCTTCTTGGAATCCTGTCGTCTGTGCTAAAGATGAACTCCCTCATCGCAAACCTAAAGACCATCAAGCTTACGTGATCAACACAGACGACAGTCATCTCCCAGGAACCCACTGGGTAGCCGTCTACTTTCCTCAAGAAGGATGTGTGGAATATTTCGATTCGTACGGATTGCCCCCTTTGGAAGACGATATCATCGACTTTATGAGAAGAAATGCTCAAACCACCCGATTCAATAACGTGAAATTACAAGGCACAGATTCCTTGGTGTGTGGACAGTACTGTGTGTATTTTCTGCATCATCGCAGCCTGGGCTATTCCTTAGAACATTTAGTGACTCATTTCGATCCTCGTTCTTCTGCTAGAAACGATGTGAAAGTAGATCGATGGTTTTGTGACCATTATGCTTATCTTTTGTCTCAAGCTAGGAAACGTAGTGTCCATCAATGGCCTAATGATTTCCAACAGTGGAAATCACAATTTCATTCACAACGTTGTCAGCCCTGTTCAAAGTAGATTGTCCATTGAGAAAAAAAATGTTTGTGATTTGAAAAAAAATTGTTTGATGTTATAGTGTTGGATTATTGTTAAAAAATGTTAGAAATGTTGTTGTTTAGTGTTAAGTGATTTTTGAATAAAAAATGTTGTGTTTAGAAAAAAATGCCTTTGTCTTTTGTTTAGCTATAAGAATGTTGGATTGATGCTCTTTCATTTCTTACTATCCCTCTCATGACACTCACTGAACGTTGCGACTCAAAAACCGTGTGGGGATGTTTTCCTTCACGTCCGCGCTTTGACTTTAAGAACCGGTTTGTTCCCAGTCTAACCATCCATTGTCGACTCATCCTCCTAAGAAGATGTGCTCCAAACTAGCTAAGCTCAACGAAGCCTACGTGAATTTGCATAGGGTCAGACACAGTCTGATACCGAAGCCAGAAGAAATAGAGAATGTGAGAATGTTAAAAATCACTGAAGACCTGATAGAAGAGCTCTTCAGAGAAGAAATGAACAGGGAGAAAGAAGAATGGACAGAGAAGTACAGACTTCAGAGACAGCAGCAACAGCAACAACAGCAACAGCAGCAGCAACAACCTGAAGCTGACAGAGGCTTTGTCGATTGTCGTATCGACACCAAAGAGTTCTTCTTCTCTTTCCGAAGAAGCAGACCTATCGCCAGAAAGTCTATCCTCAGAGGACATCGCATTCTTAGAAACTAAAAAAGAATGCCATAGCAAAACAAAAAAACAGCCCTTTTCAGGGCTACCCAATACTCTAGAAAAGAAATAACCATCAATTTGCCAATGTGTGTAGGTAGAGTAGTGTGAAAATAAACACTAACTCTTTTTCAAAAAATGTGAGGGCATGTGTTTGTGTGTTTGTGTGTTTGTAAGTGATAAAGTAAGTTGGTGTGGATAGTAGATTAAAATGATGTTTGGTTTTTTTGGGCTGTTTGAGGTGTATATTTGGAGTTAGATTGGATTGCCTTGCGTATGTGGATAGTCTATTGAAGTGATTTATAAAAAATTTTACAATAGTGATGGGTAGCATAAAAAAGTGGGTGAGTGTTTCTTTTAGGTCCGCGCGTTGTTGTTTTTTTTGGTCATGATCTAGGTAAGATGAATTTTATGTTATTAGGGGATGTTTGCCTTCACGTCCGCGCTTTCAGTATAAATTGAAACTCGTTCGGCAGTCCAGCTACCCTTGTTGATTGATCAACACCAAAAAATGAACACGAGACTGGAGAAACTGTTGGAGCTTCATGTGCATCTGGAATATGCCAGGCGCATATTAAATGAACTGGCCGCGGAAGGCATTGTCGAGGAGGGAAGAATAAGAGAGGAGGAAAGAAGAAACAAAGAAGAGGAGGAGAGAAGATATAAAGAAGAAGAAAGAAGATATAAAGAGGAAAGAAGAAACAAAGAAGAGGAGGAGGAGAAGGAAAAGGAGAGAAGAAATTTCAAAATCCCAGAGAGCGAAAATTGGGATTCTGAAGCGACATATCCTGCCTCTGCTCTCTTCCCCCAAAAGGTAAAAAGTAACTGGGGGATAAGATGTGTATGTGGCGCCAGGCCTGGTAGGTGCCACCATTAACCAGGTGTCCATGAAGTTCCAAACAAAACAGCCCTTTTCAGGGCTACCCAATACTCTAGAAAAGAAATAACGATCGATTAGCCAATGTGTGTAGGTAGAGTAGTGTGAATATAAACACTAACTCTTTATTAATAGTGGAAGTGTATGTGATTGTGTGTTTGTGTTTGTGTTAGTAACTAATAAAGTAAGTTTGCGTGAATAGTAGATTATGGGTTTCTTTATAGTTTCTTAGCGTATGTGGAGAGTATAGTTTGGGTTATATTATACGAAATGAGAAAAGTGGGGATGTTTTCCTTCACGTCCGCGCGATGTTAATCATGATCTAGGTAAGATCAAATTTATGTTATTAGGGGGATGTTTTCCTTCACGTCCGCGCTTTCACTATAAGAACCCATAGTGTTCGTTGTTCAAACCATTCTGCAAAGAATAAAAAGAAGATGGCGTCAAACCAAATCGACAAAATACAAACCTTGCAAGACGTTTTAGACAACTTAGGAATAATGGAACAGATGCTATTAAGACTGGTTGAAGACCATTATTCCTATAGTCCCCATCGTGTGAAGATGGAAATTAATAACTTAAGGAAAGCAAAGGACAAGATTAGTGGTGTCATGAAAGAGATCAAGGAGGAGAAGGAGGATGAAGAGGAAAGAATAAGAATACGCAATTGGAACGAAAAAATTGAAAAAGAAGAAGAAAATGAAAAGAAGAAGAAAGAAGAGGAGGAAGAGAAGAAGAAAGAAGAGGAGGAGAAGAAAAAAAAGAAAGAGAAGAAGAGTGTAGGAGATAAAATAAGAACTTGGTGGAGGAAAAGAAGAAATTAGAAGAAGAAGAAAACCCAAAGGCCCTTTTCAGGGCCAGCCATATTTCTCGAAAAGAGATAGCCTTTCCATTGCCTACCCCTTTTTTAAAATTTTTTTAAAAAAAATCCCATGTTAAATTCCCCTTGTACGTAAAGTGACCCACGATTTATTCCCATGTTAAATTCCCCTTGTACGTATATGTTCCCACGATTTATTCCCATGTTAAATTCCCCTTGTACGTATATGTTCCCACGATTTATTCCCATGTTAAATTCCCCTTGTACGTATATGTTCCCACGATTTTTCGCCATGTTAAATTTCCCTTGTACGTATATGTTCCCAAGGGGGTCTGTAATGCTAATTCCCATTGTACGTATAGTATCCCCCTTCACTACTATGGGTCCATTGGTTTCAGAAGTAAGTTTTCTATCCATTTTAAAACAGGGTTCTACACACACACACACACACACACACACACACACACACACACATTATTTCATTCAGATTGCAGACCGAACGATGGCATAAAGTTACAGAAAATGGTCAAGCACTTTCGAGATAAACGGACCCCTTTTTCAGGGCGGACACAATAAATAAATAATAAGTATAAAAATGTAAACAAAGTATATTTTTACGCAATGTTTTGTTAGTCTGAAAGCAATCCAACATTTTGAAATACTTATGTAACCACGAAAATAAAAAAATAAAACTTTGAATGTTTTTCTAGTTTGTGTCTGTCATACATTGTCCTTTATGTAATAAAGGTCCGGTGTGTTTGGAATGATTTTTACTAACTACATTGCGTATATAACCAACCCAGTGCAGGTTTACAAATTCCATTGTTCGTCTGATTTCCTACATTAATGTTTCATTTACTTCTAAATCACACATCATGCTTCCTCTTCCTATTTGATATTTCATTTTTTTCTAAGCATTTCTCATCTTTTTCGTACATATAATAACAGTTTACTGTCGCATATTTTCTGTAGAGAAAAGTTCACATCGGGTGTAATTCTTGGTGTAAACATTTTACGTAATTGAGCCATACCCACGCTATAGCATGCAAAGCTGTTATTATGCCATTTGTGTCAGCCAAACCTGCTTATTGTGCAGACCTGATAGTATCCCATTTTCATCACTTTAGATCACTTCACTGAAATCTTGATAACTATTTCAGATCATCGTTATATCATTAGCGTTGATAAACGTAGCAGTGTTGTGTGTGAAACAGTTTTGTTGCAAATCCCATCACGTGCATCTTTTGAACTTTTGCTTAATTTTGTGTAAAGTAATTTTTGTGCTATCAAATGTATACCCTTCTTCCACTCTCTGTCTCTTTCTCTCACACACATACACACACGTGCGCGCGCGCCTTACACACATACCAACACAAGTTCGTCCATCCAGATTCAGCTGAAGCCCTTTTCTACAGAAACACATGGGATTTTCGTGTTCATCTACTGTGCAACCTGCTGTACTACTGCAGTCAAGATGGTTACATCCCGAGGAAAGATTCCCTGCAGGAAGAAACGTAGATAGCGTGTACTAAAATATTTTAGTTTATCTTTACTATCTTGGCTAGCTTATCGAACATTGAAGAAAAGTATTAAATAAACATATAAACCTATTTACTGACTGACTTTATGTCAATAAAGTGTTAATTATATTGGCAACATATGCGCAATGGATATTGAATTAATATTCCTATTTACGCAAATATGAGATATTTACGTTGTAATATTTTTGCACGTTGTTACCAACTTATATTTTATTTACGATTACATTAAATTCTTTCATTAAAGTATAGATAGTTAAGTGAGACAGTTGCTTCTTTAATGTAGTATGTAATTGACTACGAAGCTCATACAAAATCTAGGTTGTTGCTGTTAACTTTTGAATATGTTTGTATGTCTATTAAGTACAAATATTAGAAACTAAACTGTTCGATAATATGAAACTCTCATAGTATAGTTTTAATTTTAACGCATACTATTCTTACCTGCTTCACATGTCCGTGTCTGGTTATTAAAAATAAATCCGTTATAGCAACCGCAGTCGTACCCACCAATGGTATTTTTGCACGTTTGGTTACACTTATTCATTGTATCCTCGCACTCGTTGATATCTAGATTATAAAGATGTTAATAATATAGTGCTTCTTCAAAAGTTAGTCATTCTGCAAGAAAATTAAACAGGGGTCATTTAGGGAACGAAATATGAAAAGGTCAAGTCGATAAAGATATTATCGGTCGTGCAACTAAAGATATCACTCGTGCAATTACTTTTCACGGAGTTTTTATTTTTTGATTTTCAGGTTATTACATATTTATTGATTTTAATCTTTAATTATTTATGAATTAAAATCCATAAATTTCGCTTCAGGACTTTTAATATATTAATGCGGCTAATGACATATTAGGCTAATTTAGAGATCTGCTTTCATCAAAACTCTCTTTAAATCTTTCCTTGTTGTAATGTGTAACTTACAAAAAGGAGGTGCATATCATCTAACAATCAGCATTATTTTTAAGAGTTAAATAAAATACACACTATATTTTAACTGTAATTGGACTATTCCAGTGATATCTTAACTTTGGCTATTCCAGTGATATCTTAAGTTTGGTTATTCCATTGTTATCTTAACTTTGGTTGTTCCAGTGATATCTTAACTTTGGCTCTTCTAGCGATATCTTAAAACTGGCTATTCTAGTGATATGTAAACCGTGGCTATTCCAGTGATATCTTAACTGGGGCTATTCCAGAGATATCTTAACTTTGGCTCTTCCAGTCATATCTTAACTGTGGCTATTCAAAGGATATTTTAACTGTGGCTATTCCAGTGATATGTTAACTGTGGCTATTATATTGATACCTTATTGCATTCATTAGAAGCGTCGTACTGACTATACTAAAGAGATTTACACTAATTGAATATAAATAAGATTGGGACACATGTATACACATTTTATCCTTTCTGATAACAAAATTTCATGCAATTAATTAAAAATAACAACTCGTGAAAAATGCAATGAATGTTGTTCAAATGTTGCTTATACTATCGTAACTCAAGTAATACTTGGAAATGCACTTTGACATAAAATCGTAATTCGATTACTAATTGGAAATGTACATATACATATTATCGTAATTGAAGTAATAAGTGGAAAATAAATTGACATGTACTCGTAATTCAAGTAATAATTGAAAATGTACCTTGACATATATCTGAATCATCTGGTTTTCGAAAGCCTTGAAAGCAAGAGCAGGTGTAGCTTCCATATGTGTTATTACAAATCTGTGAACACACTCCGTTGTTAGCAATACACTCGTTGATATCTGTTGATATCCAAAGAAACATATTATTATCACACTGTTACCATCAATCATATAGCGATTATTTATCATCTGCTGTACCTGCTAAAATTTGCTTTGTTCTCGTGCTTACTGTTTTAATGATGACTTGTAGATGAAAAAAGAGGGCACTGCTAGAACTATATGCAAGAGTTTTCGGAGACAAAGCTAGCTCAATTTTAACGTGAAATCTCAAGTAGTTTAAGGCAAATTTTGTTCTAGAGAAAAATGTTAGAAATTTTCAAAATTACTCAATATAAGTTTCACAGACTCAGCCAAGACAAGGCGGTTACAGGAATAAAAGGTTAGTACTTTTAAAAAAGACTCTTTCTACATGCACTGATGTTGGAATGTGAAAACGAATGTTTATATGGAAAATAAGTTTGATGTAAACTTAACATTTACATTCTCTCCAAAGATTACAGTTGTTGCATAAACGGAGAAACACATACCATATTGTTATCAAGTTACTCTTGATGCAAAAAAAATAATTTATTTGGATAGAACCAAACGTAATTTAGCGCTGTTTTTTGTTTTGTCATATGCAATAAATAAAATCTACGTTGTACGAGAATGAATTTATGTATGATAAAGCATAGTCTACTAAACAACTATGCCACGCTACTGATGTGCATATATATATATATATATATATATATATATATATATATATATATATATATATATATATATATATATACAACCTTCGCATCGACCGTCATTTGTAGAAATAAAACCCTTTGGACATTCAGAACAGTTGTATCCGATCCCAGAGACTTGGTGGATATCTGCCGGATTATCTGTACAGTTCCGAAGTGGTGAACAGGGGTGTGTGGCACATCCATCCTTATCAAATTCACACTCTGGACCTTAAAGTAGATGCAAATGAAGGTTATGTCAGTATGTCAGATCGCAGGATGATGCAATATGCACATTATGTAAATACATACAATCTTTATCTGCTCTCCTTTCTCTTGTTTGTTGTAGCTCAATCGCGTGCTGAATGAAGTAGAGATAAAGAATACATGTATGAATCCCAAAGACGTCGTAATCAGGTATGAGGGTGAGCATTTATGCATGAATAATAATAAAAAAATCTCTAATAAGGTACTCCCAATGCAACATCAGTCGATGTGAAGAAAACAAAAAACAAGTGAAAATGTCACATATATACTATTCAGCGGTAACTTTAATCCATGCGACCCCTTTAACAGGGGGACTGGGCATCAACTTTACGATGGTAAAATCAAAATTGTCCAATAATAAGAAACTAATAGATTTGCTGTTGATATATATGTCAAACTCGGCATTGAGATGAATTAACTCGGAACAGTCAATTTGTTCTATGGTATTAAAACATCAAATTATCGATGCTCACCGACTTAAATGGTGTGAAATCTCTTAAATGGAAAAAGTCCTAACGAATACAAAATTAAAAAAAGACTTAAATCTTATTTGCCCTTAAATATATAAATTATTAATTAACCAGTTCACCGATGTTTTTCCTATATGGAACGCTGCAACATAGACGTTAAAGAACAGCAGTACTACTACTTCTACTACTAGTAATACTATGATCGTGGAGAGAGAGTATATGGATAAAAGGAGGACTCTGACCACTCGTCCTAATTTTTGTACAAATTAGCGTAAATAGTTCACATACGCGACTCTTTCTGTAACTTGTAACATTTAGATGTAGATGCCAAAGAATTATTCACCTGAAAATTGATGAAATAAAGATTACAGAGACCTTCATCGCAATGGAAATTATAGGCACCTAGTTGATATTCAGTGGCTGGAATTTCTTGAACCTCAGACATATAGCCTTATAAATGATGATGATGATGATGACGACTTTGACGATGATGGTTATGGAAGCTTTAAATAATATAACTTTTGTAATTTATCTGCCTTGAATTTTTAGTAATAGGTCAAATCATACGCTGGTGGTAAACTCTGGTATCCTTTTTGTCTTCAGCGCTCAAAGGAATATGCAACCCAAGGCTTTTTCTTCTTGCTCAAAAATAGAAACACCCAATTGTCCTGCCGATATTTTGTCCATTATCGAAAAATGGACATACGTTTCTGATTTGGCTCAAGTTTTATCTGTCCTTTTATTTTTATCACTTCTCCTACTTGTAGGAAACAAGAATATACTTCCAGAGGTTACTGACGGAGTTTTTGAATGCAAAGTGAAAGCTGTCATCGCTCAGCATCATACGGTGACGCGACAAGTTGAAAATGAAATCCGGTATTTTTCTGATTCCTAACCGTTCTCTCTGGGATTATAGCAAGTCAGACAGATATGGAAACTTTGGAGCGCAACCAAATAATGCCAACCAAACTTACCCCGTAGATGGCCCAATGTTCGAGCTGTGTCTCTCATTATAGTCTTTATATTACTGAAGTAAGTTTAATTTTTGAGCACGAAGAAAGTCAAATGCTCAAAATTAATCAATAAATAAGAAGGGAAACAACATTCGATATGCCGTGTAGTAATAAAGAATAAAATGATATATAAACTCTTCAGATACAATGACTTGTGGTTATTGATGACTAAAAAAAGATTTCTCAGATATATATATATATATATATATATATATATATATATATATATATATATATATATATATATATATATATATATGCACATCTTCAATTACCATATGACACGACTGTTCGTTTAGAATAAGACATACGTTTTCAATAACATTATGAAATTAATAAAGTTGTTTGATTTTGCAGTTTTACTTACAAAATTGTTTATTGTCTGATGGCAAAATCATTACTTATGCATAAGTACACCTTAAAATTATAATGAGACTAGAAGATGCATACCATCCCAATACGGTTCGCATTTACAAGAAGCATATTTAAAAGTGTATGTGGTACGATCGTCATCCAGGTAATCTTCAAAGTCGCAAGTTCCTCTTCGGTTACACTTTGAGCAGAACACCATGGTGGGTTGATGAGGCGTTGCTTGTATTCCAAAGTTATCCACAACTGTCACGCTAAAAAGTGATACTAATCATACAGTAGTAAAAAAAAAATTGATTGAACGGAAGATATCCCTTGTTTTAAGTTTGCTTTAAAACTTCAAATTAAATTCGTTAACACAAAATGGTGTGTGTGTGTGTGTGTGTGTGATTTGGATTTTTAACGTAGCTTTAAAAAGTTTTCAGTCATATCGCTACGATGTCTGCAGTGAGGCAGTTTATAGTGATGTCTCGTACTGGGGCATTATGCCGCAGGCATGTAGCATAAGGTCCCACCGAGTCACATTATCCTGACACCAGGCCGACCAGTCCCAACAGTAATCTCTTAATCCTGTGCGCCGAGCGATGCAGCTGTGAGTACCATTTTTATAAGTCTTTTATATGACTTGGCCGGGGTTCGAACCCATGACCTCTCGGATCCAAGGCTGACGCTCTAACCGCTTAGGCCACCGGAGCGGTGACAAAAATGGTGCAAATGTGTCATGTATTAGGAATATATATGGAACTGTAAAAAACAAACAAGGCAATACCCACAAAATCAAGCAAATATACGAAACAGGCATACAGCGAGGTTTATCCCATGGAACGAATATGCTTAAAGTAATATAGATAGATTGCCTAAACGTATATAAAGAATAAGAGTGAAAACGCGACAAAATATCAAGTTGTGTTGGAAATCTAAAGTGGCAGAAATAGGAATGCAGTAACACACGTGTCCGTTGATGTAAAATATTTTTTTTCTTCAAAATTAGAAGTAAGACTTTCTTTGTACCAGCTTGCCTAATCGATTGTAGCATCCAAGTAATATTTCCTTTCGAAAAAAATACAATAATCTATTGAGTAAATCTTTGCTTTAATCGTCCCATAATTATAACCATATATTGCGAAACAAACACATTTTGTACGCTGTCAGTTTAGCTATTGTTTTGTCGTTGACTTGATTTTAGCGAACCCTCAAAGCTATCTCTTTATCCTTCGAATGGAAGGAAGAATTTATTAAAATAATGTATAACAACTCTTGTTGTCTACTTACATGATATTAACAGGACTGTTTTCTTTGAGAAAAAGAGTTAATATTGCTGATCCATTGGCTTGCTGAGTGATATTTGCATAAGGAAATCCGTCGAGGACTTTATATGTAAATGTCCCATCATCTGTAGCATACAACCCATAGATCGAAGTTTCATTGGCCGTAATATTGACTTTCTGAGGACCAATGATACTTGGTGCATGGTTGACTAAAATAAAAAAATAAAAATAACAAAATGTCAATTAATTTCTTTTAAATCTATAATTTGTATTTAAAACTATACCGTGAAAATTACGGCAGATAACGCAGATGACAAAATTGTTCCTCTATAGAATATATACTATTCAGCAATAATTTTAGAAAGACCAATACTTATGAAAACCTACGTCAATCCTTTTATTCATTCTCTGCTATTGCCAATCTCTTCTGTCAATAGTCTTACACATGCTGCTTCTACCAATGAAATATCCACTACTATTGCTTACGTCATACCTGCTTACACTGTAGCCACCATTACCGCTATTACTACTAGTAGTAATATTAATACTACAGCAAGTAATAATTGATATGATTATTCGTAAACAAGATATGGAACTGAAGCCTAATTGCATAAAAGTCGTGATGTTTACCTAGATTTTTATCCATTTCGCTCGAAACATTCCCGAGATGTTTGGTGTGATTCGCTACAGCTTCATTTCCCGTGAAAACCAGATCAAAAATGCACTCCTCCTCCGCCGAACCGCAAAACTGTTTTGCTCTGGCCACCTTTGCTTTATCTGCGTCTTCCAGGAATTTGGGCGTATAGTTGAGGTGAGAATAATCGTAGTAACTTTTTCCTCGTTGATACCAGAATGCAGACTGATTAGCTTCAACGGCCCCTATAAAATATTTGTACATGTTGGATACGTATATTATATGATGCTACGTGCCTGCGGTATGATGCCCCAGTGCTAGACATCACTACATACTGTCACACTGAGGACATCGTAGCGATAAGACTGAAATATTATTAAAGCAACGTTAAAAATCCAAATCACGCACATGCAGTTATGTAATAAATTCTATTGAAAACCTTTTATTTGGTCACACTCTGATGCCTTTTGATTAATTAGTAAATCATTGTAACAAATATATTGAGTATATGGTTATATTTATTTTCTCCGTTTTGAAGAATTTTAGAGATAGTGATGTAATTATTGTACAGTTTTGCTAATAGTCGCTTTTATCAAAATTTTATGCAAACTCTCATACCCCAAACAGACGTCTTTTCACGATGGCTGTCGTTCCGCTTTAAGCAAGAGTTCGCTTATAAATTTAGTATTTAACAATACTATGCGAAAGAATCAGAAGTTTAATTTATTTGTCTAAGCTGCGATGAACTTGTTGAAAGTTTAAACCGGTTGTTAGAATAGATCATACTAAATACCAACTACATAACAGCAGAGGGTGTCCTGAACTTTGGCGTAAATGCGTCGAAATAAGTAAAGGTATATCAAGAATGTAATATAAATTATTCACGTTGTTGAGGGATTAGTCGAGGGAAACTCGCTTTTATTAAAGATGGAGTTCAATAAATATTCGAACAATCACTCATGTTTACTGTCTAAAATGACACATTGGCAAATATTTTAAGAGTCCCAGTTTAAGAAGGTCCTATATGAAACTGGTGCTCGTAAGGTGCTTTTATGAGAACATGTTATAAATGTGGCAGTTGTTTATAATTATCGGATAGGGGGACACAGAGAGATATTAAAAAGGGTTAATTTTATTTTGAGAAACGACTGAGTGAAGGGGGCGATCTACTGACACTGTAAATGACTAGTTCCATTTGAATAACATACAAGCCTATACCCATTTTTTAAAATTATCTTTTATTATTCTTTGACATAACAGTTATCAATATAACTTTGCTAAATATTACCAAATTTCTGCCATTTCTAAGAATCAGAATTATGTAAGAAAACAAATCTAACCTAATATGCGCAATAATTGCAATTCACCACTATTTGAAATATTCTTACATGTCATTCCGAATTCGAAAATGCGCCTTTCGTGTAATTCATGGTAGAGAATAGTCCCATTTTTCAGTCGCAAGTCATTTGCTGGATCGTCGTCAAAATTCCCCATCAATCCGGACGTCATTCCACGAAACTTGTTAGGAATTATGACATCGATGTTTAGCATGTTCAGTGCAATTCCTACTGTGAAAGCTATGCCTACAACAAGTTTAATCAGAGAAGTATTAAAACTTATAATAACGGATACATTTATTTCACCGCTTAGTGATGCTATTATTATTATTATTATTAGCATTATTATTATTAAAACACAAGTATTCGTTGAAACAACATACTTTGGAAAGGTTTCTCAGCTCAATAAGATATGTATGGCATTATAAGAATGTATGATCGTTAAACATCAAAAAAAAAAAGAAACGATGTTTTTTCTTCAAGTCTCCTTGATACATAATTTTCAAGCACTCTGTATGTTATAAATTCAAAGAAAAATACAATGCATACTTTACGCAAACAATAAGCAAAAATGATTTTATTAATCCGTTATACACTTTGTTAAACACTAAATTCTGTACTGTAAGTATTCTTCGAATTCTTTCCTCGTGTTTTCAATAATTTTTACTTTTAGTACAGATAATGTAAAACTTGTAACCTGATGAGAACACAACTCTCAGATCTTTGATTCTGCAAGTTCTTGAAAGTGACAGGTAGTCTGACACAATGTTGAAATCCTTGTTAAAATCCATGTAGTCTGACGTATAGTCGTTAAGCATCGAACCTGAAGTCATTCTGGCGTATATGATGAGTCCTGAAAAATATACACGATTCAATAATTTCAGTAGTACGGACATTACAGTACATATTCTCTTCCAAGCCTTGATGAAACAGCTTTTCCTTAAAACGTTTATGTTCGTTAATTGACAAGGGATTTAAAAATTTCGTACAAAACATGAACTGTTCATCATTTTCATAACAGGATAAATCCATTTACCTTATAAGAACCAATATAAGAAAATTATGAGACTCGTTTTCTCAAGACTACTTCTATGATTACATTCATTCAAGTACCGCCGTGCGTATTTAGCTGGAAAAATTCAAATCATTACACATAATGTACAATGGTGAAAGATCCACCATTGTGTATTTATAGGTTACTGTATTTGTATGGGAAATATAAACGAGGTTTTTTTTCTAAATAATACTGTACAACCTAAGGAGTGAAGTGGTATTTCGAACAGAACGAGTTCTTGTTTTCCCATACAAATGCAGTAACCTTTTTATGATATACTTATTTCGTTTTTCTACCTAAGACTTAGTAATGAAGGAATACATTACAATAAAACATTTAACTTTATGCTGTATTTCAAAATAAATACACAACCATAGATTCATCAATACACAGCGATAATATCATTATGCACATAGCATCCCGCAGGGACCTTTGAAATTCGTCGCACACTCGACATTTGTTTTAAAAACATCTCCTTTTCATCTACTTAAAATTTTAATTTAGAGTCATGTTTTGAACGAATGCACATTTAAAAACTTTTCAAGTTGTTCTGCAATGGATCGGTTTTATTTATCTCTTGATCCAATTAAATTCTGCTTTTCTTCTTTTGATGGACTGGATTTATTGGGTTAATTCAGTACAGTAACGAAAATGTGATTTCAGATGGAAATGTAGTCAAAATTACAGTGAAGTTTAAGTGTATATCAGGGTTTTAGTGACATGGGTCATGTCATTCGGATTTAGAGAACTTAAAATTACATTGTGAGAAAATTCAAGATGCACAAATGTAAATATATTTATTACCATTCTTATCACCAACTAAAGAAGACATGTTTATATCCTGTCACTTGCATGCTCGCTGCTAGACGGATCCCAGCTATGATCTATATAGCCTGTGTCGCTAGCCTAGCATTGTATCAAAATAGTTTAACGGGGAAAATTGCAAAGCAGCTGCTGTGTGACAGTCCATTTAGCCAGCGCAAATATCACTTTTACGTCGTCTTGGCTTATTGGCTCTGAGGTTCTTAGTTTCGTAACAAAATTTTCAGTCGCATTTATTTCTGTAATTTAGTGTTTTGACTGAATTGTAATATGGTACGTCTCTGATAGATATGAGAGAGCATTTGGCCTCCATATGCTTCTCTATGCTATTTTTATAGACCAAGACAGCACTGGTCATAGTCTGAACCACTTCATTTGCAAAAAGTTGCGATCATTTCTCATAAATAACTGGTTA
Source organism: Sinohyriopsis cumingii (assembly GCA_028554795.2). Lineage (NCBI taxonomy): Eukaryota > Metazoa > Mollusca > Bivalvia > Unionida > Unionidae > Sinohyriopsis > Sinohyriopsis cumingii. Next base: position 42,402,585 of record CM068832.1, read on the forward strand.
CATGATCAGAACTGTATTTTCAATACTGCGTCTCTCAAGTTTGCTGTGAACATTGCGTCTAAGAGTCTATTACATGAGTGTACATGGTTTGTTTACAATGTAGTTTCTAATACACTATACTTTCTTTAAGAAGTGTAAAGCCGTGCAATATGGAAAAGTACTGCACGATTCTGACAATGTAAAGTAAATGGAGAAAAAAGATGAACATATATATATATATATATATATATATATATATATATATATATATATATATATATATATATATATATATATATATATATATATATATATATATATATATATATATATTCTTCTTGGCATCCGTCCGTCTACGAGAGACGATGGCATAGCTCCAAAGTACGCTTTTGCTTATCCTTCTTTTTAGCTCTCTTTTCAGCTTGCTTTATTCTTCTCTTTTCCTCTGCGTTTTGAACTCCTGCCTGACAGCTAGACGCCAGCTGGAACGGTTGTTTGCACAGCTCTCCCAGTCGTTGACATTGATGTTTGCTGTCTTCATATCCTTCTTGCAAACATCTTTGTAGCGCAGATGTGGTCGTCCAGTTGGTCGTGCACCTTCTGCTAACTCCCCATACAACAGGTCCTTGGGAATGCGACCTGGGTCCATTCTCTTGACATGGCCGAGCCAGCGAAGGCGCCTCTCGCTGAGTATGGAGAACATGCTGTTCATGTTGGCGCGTTCTAGAACCTCTGTGTTGGGTACTTTGTCCTGCCACTGGATGTGCAGAATGCGCCGCAGACATCTCAGGTGGAAGCTGTTGAGTTTCCTCTCGTGTCTTGCATAGGTGGTCCATGTTTCGCTGCTGTAAAGAAGTGAGCTGAGCACGCACGCTTGGTAGACACGCAGTTTGGTCTTCTCTGTGAGGTTGGGGTTGTTCCAGACCCTCTGGTTAAGTCTGGCCATCACTGCTGCTGCCTTGGCAATCCTGCCGCCCACCTCAGAATCAATGGAGAGTGAGCTGGAGATGTTAGACCCGAGGTATGTGAAGTTCTCGACAACTTCCAAATTGTACCCATCGATGGAGACAGAGGGAGGGGAGTCTGTGTCTGTGCCATGACATTTGTTTTCTTCAAACTGATGGTCAGTTCAAATTCCTTACATGCATGCGAGAGGCATCATACCAGCTGCTGAAGTCCATCTTCCGTGTGTGATGTCAAGGCTGCATCGTCAGCAAAGAGCAATTCACGGATGAGTACCTCTGTGACTTTAGTCTTAGCACGGAGACGGGCGATGTTGAACAGCTTGCCGTCAGCCCTGGTATGGATGTACACTCCCTCGCTGCAGTCCTTGAATGCGTACTGGAGAAGCATGTAGAAGAAGATGGCAAAGAGCGTCGGTGCAAGGACACAGCCTTGTTTGACTCCGCTAACGACTGGGAATGCTTCAGATGTTGCGCCATTGAAGCACACTGTGCTGTGCATGTTCTCGTGGAACGACATAATGACAGCAAGCAGACGTGGGGGGCAGCCGATCTTCTGCAGGAGTCTGAAGAGTCCACTCCGACTAACCATGTCAAACGCCTTCGTCAGGTCTATGAAGGCAATGTAGAGGGGCATCCGCTGCTCGCGACACTTCTCCTGCAGCTGACGTAGTGAGAAGATCATGTCTACAGTTGACCTGCAGGCTCGAAATCCACACTGGGATTCTGGGTAGACGCGGGAGGCTAGGATCTGCAAGCGTGCCAAGGCAACACGGGCGAAGGCCTTTCCGACGATGCTGAGGAGGGAGATGCCCCGATAGTTGTTGCAGTCGCTACGGTCTCCTTTGTTTTTGTACAAAGTGACGATGTTGGCATCACGCATGTCCTGTGGGATGTATCCCTGTTCCCAGCAAAGGCAGAGGAGTGTGTGTAGGGGCTGGAGCAGTGCTGGTTTTCCGCTCTTGAGGACTTCAGGCGGAATGCCGTCGCTTCCAGGAGCCTTCCCACAGGCAAGGCAATCGATGGCTTTTCCGAGCTCTTCCAGGGTGGGCTGTGTGTCTAGCTCCTCCATGACAGGCAGGTCTGGAATGGCGTCCAGGGCAGTTCCAGTGACATTGTTTTGGGTTGCATATAGCTCAAGATAGTGCTCAACCCATCGCTGCAGTTGTTTCCCCTGGTCTGTGATGACTTCGCCAATCTTGGACTTGAGGGGAGCGGTCTTGTAGCTGGGGGGGGGGGGCCTGTCGCTTTTTTGATACCCTCATACATTCCTCTTGTATCCCCGGTGTCAGCAGCTGTCTGTATACTGTTGCAAAGGTTCAGCCAGTAGGTGTTGGCACAGCGGCGGGCGGTCTTCTGGGCGTTATTCCTTGCAATCCTGAGGGCTTGTAGTGTTCTGGGGCTAGGTGCAGCCTTGTATGCCAGAAGGGCTTTCCTCTTTGCCTCAGTCACGGGCTCCATCTCCTCCCAGTTTGCCTCATACCAGTCGACATTCTTTCGCTCCCTCTTCCCGTAAGCTGTGATGGCTGATTTGTACACAGAGTCACGGATATGGGACCACTTGGAATCAATGGTGTCATCAGGTGTCACTTTGGTGAGGGCTTCCTTCAGTTTGCTGATGAACTGCTGTGTTTTCTCTGGGTTGCTTGCACACTAGGTGTTGATACGTGGGTGACCCTTCTTCTTGGCGTGGTGCAGCTTCTTGGGTAATATTCGCACCTTGCTGGCCACGAGGGAATGGTCCGTGTCACAATCGGCACTGTGGTAGCTGCGGGTAAGGAGGACACTGGCCAGTTCTGCACGCCTGGTGATGACGAGGTCTAGCTGGTGCCAGTGGCGTGAACGTGGGTGTCTCCACGACACCTGGTGGATCTCCTTGCATTTGAAGAAAGTGTTTGTCACACATAGGCTGTGGGAGCAGCACATCTCCAGCAGTCGCTGACCATTCTCGTTGATCTTGCCCCTTCCGTAAAAGCCGAGACAGGTGGACCAGGCTTCATGGTCCGCTCCCACTCTAGCACTGAAGTCTCCTAGTAAGTAAAGGCTTTCATTGTTGGGGATACTGGATATTGCCTGATCCAGAGCCTCATAAAACTTGTCTTTCTCCTCGTAGGTGGAGTAGAGGGTTGGGGCGTACACACTGAAGATGTTGACCGGGCCTAAGGATGTTGACAGCCGGAGGGCAAGGATTCTCTCAGTACCTGATGATGGAGGTTCAATGAAGGCGATTAGCGTGTTCTTGACGGCAAAGCCTACACCATGCTGCCTAGGTTCATCCAAGGGCTTCCCCTGCCAAAAGAATGTGTAATTGGCTTCCCTGATGGTGCCGCTGTCAGCCAGTCGGGTCTCCTGGAGGCAGGCAATGTCGATGTTCAGTCGGGAGAGTTCTCTGTCAATGACGGCAGTCTTCCGTGCATCGTCGATCTGCTGTAGGTCAGTGGTCAATCCAGGACACATGGTCCTGATGTTCCAGGTTGCAAAACGAAGAGTTGGAGTCTTTTTATTTCTTCTTTTAGTCTTTCCTGGTGCAGAGTTTTGTGGCCCACTTGTCGAGATGGTTCTCTAAGCTCCACGCACCCAGTGAAGCAGGCAGGCCATGGCGGGCAGCACCTTACTGACTGGGGGCTGCCCAGCTTGAGGCGGGCGGTAGCTGTCCAGTGAGACCTGATGATCTCTCCCACCGTCAGAAGTAACCCCTGGCGCCAAGCTCTACGCCAATCGAGCTTTGACTTAGAACCGGTAAACTGCTACTTCTCGTGTTGTGCCGACGCCGTACGACGACGCTGGAGTGTCCTCTCCAGTGGAGCTATGAAGCCTGGGCAGGGTGGTATGGAGAATCAGCTGTTGCCCATGCAGGAGATCCCCCCTCTCCACGCAGCTGGTGTGCCCAAGGGAACGACGAATGCCGATACAGCTTGGCACCAACGGCGTCGCAGGAGTTGCCGGAATGACGTTGAAGTCAATGTCATACCGCCTTAGGGACTCCATCTCCGGATTTTCTGTCGGGGTTTACTCCCTTAGCCTTTCCCATGAGTGGGTATAGCCACAAGGCAGCAGAAGTTTGGAATCGGAGTTTTCCTTCTCCTAGATGAGCTACCATCCAAGGTTTACGAGTCCCATCCACCCGAAGCAACTGGTTTTAAGGCGCCAGTGGGCCGCCTTCACCCCTTCTCCTGTTAGTAGAAAACATGGTCTGCCGGGCTTCAAATCTAAGCCACTCGCGAAGGCCAGGAGCTGGATTTTAGTTGACAGAGGCAGTAAGAGACGCAGGCCGTATGGGGCATTTTGGAGGATTGGGGCGCTTGTCTCCCACTCCCACCCCTGGCAATGTCAACCTTAGACCATATATATATATATATAGATAGATAGATAGATAGATAGATAGATAGTTGGAAAAATGTAATGGAACTGTAGTCAAGAAACACGTGTAAGCCAAATATTTCCGGTGATGGACGGACCCTTTAACGCCGATTTCTTGGATCATCTCAACATACTTCATATTCACATATTTCTTTCCCACCTTCAGGACACGACGGACTATATGTTAAAAAAGAACGTCAGTGTAACTCTACCATCTGTCACATATTACAATATTTCAGACATTGCAAAACAGGCTTGCAAAGAGGCATGGGAAACCAAATTTTGTAAAAGCCACACTCCCGGGTTCATCACTAAATACTTGTGAATTAGCCATTTAATACAGATGATGTTTATCTGCCTAATATCTAATTGGTATTGAGTCAATTCATTTGTATACGTCATCAATAGAGCAGATTTTATTTGACGTGGCCGAGTTTCCCACGGAGACAGACAAAATAGTATTCCAAAAGCAAGGTTCACTCAGTTGATTTTCAGTGGAGGAAAATCATTAAAAATTTTTTATTTAAATAGCCAGTACTGTCATTTTTTTTCATTCACATGTCAAGATGTCTAAGCGACAAGTTAGGCGTTGTAGAATTAGACTACCTTGACAGGATAAAATGAGTCTGTTGATCACGGAGGAGAAAAATTAGACATAGGAACATTTGATTATTTCAGATTTTCTAAAGAAAATGGAAATACATAGGAAAGAATTGGAAACCTATAATCGTGCAAAAGACGCAGCGTTTCAATAATGTCTGCAGATTTGACAATGGAGAGAGAGAGAGAGAGGGAGAGAGAGTCATGCATTACCATTCTTTGCTGTATTCATCTCAACGTGAACGTTTGCACCATGCTGATCCCTAGCAGCAAAGGCTGAGAATAGTGTGGCATCGCTCATGTTCCCATCATTCCTCACGGCTCTTGTTGTTCTAGCTTGAAGTTCGAATTCTTCTGATGTTGAGTTGAGTTTAACAAGTGTGAATTCTCCCCAGCCGTTGAAGGTATAATTCTGTCCATCCAATGTCTTGATATGTGGGTCACCCCGTGCTGGTGCTGGGAGACAAAAGGTTATTTCATTTATATTTTTGTTTTCGAATAAAAATTACAGATTCTACAGTTAATTTGAGTTCAAAATGATTTTTTAAAATATCTTTTCTTTTTGAAGTAGTTTGTCAATTTTGAGAACTACTTGAGCACATGTCATGATGTCTTCAACTTTAAGTTTAGCTATCTTTGTTACAATGTGATTGGAATAAATTGTGCTACTCCTACGTTACAATGACGTTAAATTGAATGTTAACATTAAGTACAAAATAGATGACAAGAAAATAAAGCAATTCTACCGTGCCATGCAGGGAATTTGGTATAACACGCTCCAATTGGCCGAACGCTGTGGTAAAGGGAACATAAATCATTTTCTACGCAGCAAACATTTCTCATATCTAAATCATATGTCTTGTGTTTCAGTTCATTCCTGTACGGATGGTATCTTATAAACCCTCCAGCATCAGTACCAGATCCTAGAAAGTACCTTTGAAATTTGTCGTAGCAGCATGTCTGAAATGATATAATTTCTGTTTCTCTATTTCTCTTTCTTACACACACACACACACACACACACGCGCGCATATATATATATATATATATATATATATATATATATATATATATATATATATATATATATATATATATATATATATATATATATATATATGATCTAAGCTTTATGCGTAAATAAAAGTGAGCGAATATGTATATAATCAGCGTTTTGGTACCATGCTTTCCCAAGTTGGAAATTCTAGTTTACCTTGCATAAGTTTGAATAGATCCAAATTTATATCAGAATACTTCCGAAGGCGGATGACATACCTTGCACAGGAGAAGAATGAAAAGCAAAATCCAAAGAAATAAACAGGTCCATCTGAGTATTCTATAAATGTGACTAATTTTATTTCACGTATTCAGATTAGTAAAAGAATAATAAAAGTATAATAATAGTGTAATAAAGTATAATAATAGTGTAATAAAGTATAATAAAAGTGTAATAAAAGTATAATAATAGTGTAATAAAAGTATAATAATAGTGTAATAAAGTATAATAAAAGTGTAATAAAGGTATAATAATAGTGTAATAAAGTATAATAATAGTGTAATAAAGTATAATAAAAGTGTAATAAAAGTATAATAATAGTGTAATAAAAGTATAATAATAGTGTAATAAAGTATAATAAAAGTGTAATAAAGGTATAATAATAGTGTAATAAAGTATAATAAAAGTGTAATAAAGGTATAATAAAAGTGTAATAAAAGTATAATAATAGTGTAATAAAGGTATAATAAAAGTATAATAAAACCTGTTTCATTATCTTGAAATTGATTTGCTTCCATACAGTAAGATTTATACTCAGATACTGTTGACCCCCCCCCCCAACGGAAATTATAGTGACGACAAGATAAATATAACAATGTGAACTAAACTAAAATGGAATATGGCGAAGATGCCAACACTTCTTATAACGGCATACTTTGAAGTAGATGGTAAGGGTATGTTGTTGATAAACGCATACAGAATAGAAGCGTATCCATAAAATCAGTTATTTTTATTTACTTGTCATCAAGTTATATTGCTTATGAAGGTATTATTTTAGGATTTTAAAGAACAGTGAATACGTTTTCAGTGAGAAATGAACCAGTCATAGAAAAACAGTATAGTGAATAGAATACCTTTCCAGAATCTTTTGGATCAAACTGCCAGTTTGGAAGGATGTATGCACAGAAAGCTTCACCATGACTGAAGCAATCATTGTTGCGATAAAACATATCCTCGTTAAGCTGAGATGGATTGCATGGACACAGAGGCATTCTTCCAAGGGCTTTTTCATATATGGCTTTGTTTTCTCTCTCCTTTAAATACCAGTTAATACATCTTTGACGGGAGTTTTCTTGACCAGGGGATGGAAATGTTAGACGATAGTGAAGCATTCCTATGTAACCTGAGGTAAAAAAATGCCAGTGATAATAATAATAATAATAATAATAATAATAATAACAATAATAATAAAAATAATAACAATAGTAGTAGCAATACTAACGAGAACAATTATTATTATTATTATTATTATTATTATTATTATTATTATTATTATTATATATGTAAAATGTTCTACCCTCAAAAATCTATTGTGAAAATATTCCTTTTTGCCTAAAAACACTGACCCTTTTGCTACATTATATCCAACAGAAGGTCTCAGAAACATTATTGTTGGCGTAATGTCATGTATGTACTTTTTGTTATCCGTTCTTTGTCATGACAATCACCATATTGCCTAATGGATCATTTGTTAATTAGAGGCAACAAGCATAGACTTAAGAAAGTTTAGCTATTTCCCTTTAGCTAATAACAGTAACAGCAAATTTGAAACCAATAGTTTTCTGTCATTATGAACAGTTACATTAACAAAGAAAAATAGTATTAATTTCAACGGAAAATTAAAATCAAGTATCAAATTCATGCATATAGTTCTATGAAATGATCCCCCACTACTGAGTCTCAGACAGCGGCAAGAGATTTGATTTGAACGTGTCATGGTCTTCTTTTACATATATTTAACTTGTATTTGTTTCTTTTTCTACATGATTATAAGTTATAATTGTATTTTGTTCTTGACCTTGTCCAAAATCAAGTTCATGTTGTACCTGACCAATAACTTTTATTTTTGCAAACAAATAATATATAGCTAATATTTTCTCTATGAGTGTGGGTAAAATATTAGGTAATTATTAACAGAAGTAAACATATTTATTTGGGTTTGGGTCATGGTTATTAGATGTGCTCCATAAAAAAGTACCTAGCCTACATAATATTAACCATGTTCTTTATTACAAATCTAGTAACAAAATATTCTAGAATGGAGGTTTTCATTAGGTAATAGTTTATATATATATATATATATATATATATATATATATATATATATATATATATATATATATATATATATATATATATATATATATATATATATATATATATATATATATATATATATATATAAATTATAAAATAAATTATAAAATAAACAACACCAACACGTAGAATGTGTGACCGGTTTCGCTTTAATGCTTCATCAGACTGAATTCTAACTAATAGTGATTACATTCTTCTAGGTAAGGGATTATCATATTGTCCTAGAACCAAAGTGCATGATAATATTAATTTAGCAGAAGCATTTTTTAAATACACAAGATCGTTAAAATTAAAAGAATTTTTCTCACAATCATGTACATCTTCACAGTATGAAAATAGTTTCCATCTACAAAATAAGCCCTTTTACAATAAAAAAGAATCAACATTTACACCTTCTAGTGGACGTGATATTTATCTCGATTTTTATATTGAAGCAACTAAACAAGAAATTTTAAATAGCAGTCCTAAAAGAAAACTTTTTACAAACATATCTAAAGAAGAATTAAATTCTTTACGTAGCTTATCGCAAGATGAAAGCATTATTATTAAAAAAGCGGATAAGTCTAGCACCATAGTAATTATGAATAAGGAGGATTATATTAAAGAAGTGGAAAGACAATTAAATGATGAAGAATATTACACAAAACTTTCCTATATTTCTTCTGAAGAAACGAAAGAAAAAATAAGCCAATGTATTAATTTAATCTCTGTACACAACTGTTCTATATATGATGAACTAGATATCTTCCCAAATAAAATACGCACACCTCAGTTTTATATTTTACCAAAAATACATAAAGCTGTTGATAAGTCACTACCTTTAGGATATCCAGGTAGACCCATTATTTCTACATACAACTCAGTTACAAATAATATATCGCAATATATTGATCACATTTTACAACCACTAATGAAATCACTACCTTCATACGTCAAAGATACTTTTGATTTCATTACCAAATTGAAATCTTTACCGAAACTAACGGAAAATTCATTCCTTGTTACACTTGATGTGGTTTCACTCTACACGAATATACCACACAATGATGGTGTCGAAGCGTGTAAATATTATCTTGAAGATAACGAATTTACGTATAAACTATCCAAAGAACATATTTGTGATTTGATAAAACTTGTGCTCGAAAATAACTTTTTTCAATTTGGTAATACAAACTATCTCCAAAAAATGGGAACAGCAATGGGTAGTCCTATGGCACCTGCTTATGCATCTTTATTTATGGGAAAATTAGAAAATGATTTTCTAAATAAATGCCTCTTAAAACCGGATGTATGGTTAAGGTTTTTAGACGATATTTTTATGATTTGGAGTTATTCATTAGAAGACCTTTATTACTTTATAGACAGTTTAAACAAATTACATCCAACAATAAAATTTACATTCAATGTCTCTAAAACTAAAGTTTCATTCTTGGACGTTGATGTCATGAAAAATGAAAATAATGAAATTACTACCATGGTTCATGTTAAAAACACGAATATTCATCAGTATGTTGAATATTCTTCATGCCATCCTAAATCATGTAAAAATGGGATACCATATAGTCAAGCAAAAAGATACAGAAGAATTATTTCGGATGATGCTGTTTTTAAATCATCCTTGACAGAGCTAGGTCAGCATTTTTTAAATAGAAATTACCCTATTGACATCATTAATACTGCTTTCCAAAAGGTATCTTCTCTTACACAGCTTGAATCTTTACAATACAAAATCAAAAATAGAAATGAAGATATCATTCCTTTTGTTATTGAATATAATCCAAGTTTGCCTAATATAGGTAAGATTATCAATAAATATTGGGATTTATTAAACTTATCATGTAAAACAAGTGTTAAATCGCTACACGAAAGCAAACCCACACTTGCTTATAAAAGGACTAAAAATCTGAAAGATTTCCTAACTAATTCCAAATTAGAAAAACCATCATATAAAATAGGATCATCAACTAAATGTAATAGACCTAGATGTTCACACTGTTCATTTATTAATGAAAATACTTCTTTCAATAGTAATAATACGAAAGAAACTTTTAATATGCGTTGTGACATTAATTGTGCAACATCAAATGTTATTTATTTGATAACGTGCAAAAAATGTGGCATCCAATATGTTGGACAAACCAGTCAACAAATATCTAAACGTATGAACCAACATAGATCAGATATAAAAAATTATATCGATCAACCATTTTCATCTCATGTTGCCGCACATTTTAACAAAAATTCCCATACATTGCAAGATTTCTCCTTCCAACCTATTGTTAAAGCTGATTCTGAAATGGAACGTCTACTAAAGGAAACCTATTGGATTCACCGTCTTAACACGGTATATCCAAAAGGTCTAAATTCAAAAACACTATATGACATTTAGTAATTTTTTATTAATTTTTATTTTTTTTTTTTTTTTTTTTTTTTTTCTGAATTATGTCCCCTGTTTACAATTAGATATGAATATTTCATATTATTTTACTTTGCAGAAAATCTTAATTGGTAAAAGTATAATCTAATAACATAAAAATAAGTTTACTAATTCTTTAAAAAATGAAATTGAATTTTTAATTAATTATCAATATAATATGATTAATTATTTATAAAATACTTGATTAATTATTTATAAAATACTTGATAGTAACCGTAATGCACACCATATTTTTATCATATTTTTATTAAATAAATTGAGTTCTGATAACCACTTTAACAGCTATAAAGATTATACTAGTATATATGTTGATTACATTTATCTTAGTAATTTTTTTTTTTTTTTTTTTTTGGTAATTTATTTTCTTTTCTTCTAATAAGCGTGTATTATACATAATACTAATATTACTAAAACTGTTTATCTCTATTTGTTAATAAATCGTATATATATATATATATAATGCTAATTGTGACCTAGGTTAGGCAGAGGGTTTCATAATCGTGTTTATCTAGAAATTACTCATCTGTGTCGCAGACTCATTTGTTGTGTTCAGTATTTGATTTGGGCTGGAATTATTTATTGAGATTTTTTTCTCTGGAATTATGAAGTGCTAATTAATATTCTTGGATAGAAGCGTTAACTCGAATTATAGTAATTACAAACACGAATATCTTGGAATATATCTTTGTGATTCATCAAAAGACTGCTGGCACATCATCACACTTCAGACTGTGGGTACATTAATACATTCGAGACCTCAGACACAACAACGCCTTCAGTGATGGATCTAGGTTCGAACACCACTGGAATTTAGCTACAACTTATTCATTAAGACTGGTGATGAACTTTTTGGATTATTTGGGATTTAATTTGCAATACAATAATTTAAAATAAATTACTTTGTATTCTAGGGAAGTAAATTATTTGTTGAATTTTTCACAACTTGTTAGTTTTCGCTCTTTTCTATTGCTTACTTTAATACCACCGATTCGTATACTCTTCGTTTTGTTTCCTTTTGATTGATGTTTCTTTCCCTTTAATCAGCGTAGTATATATACCCATTTAAACATAGACTCACCGTATGATTTTGCTTTTGTATCAATGCTACGAACAGCTGAAGTAAATGACCGATAGTCAATATATTTTTGACCGTCTTTAGCTGAAAATCCAATGTACACTTCTTCGCCTCGAAATTTCATGTGATCTTTCATGTAGACGTAAAAAGCAAACGTATTTACGCCGTCCGTTATCAAAGCAAGTTGAAAGTTCATGTTCTGAAAAGATAACATTTATAAGTATGTATAACAGGTGATTATGTAACATTACAAGATTTGGTTAATATAGATAAGATAGAAAATAATTATAGCCTTTTAACTAATTAATGATAAAACGTGTTTTATATCGCATTATTATTTGAATCTAAACTCGAATTAAATAAATCAGATTCTTTGACAAGATCGGATTCAATAATAATCGAATATTTTACAATAAAAATAATATAATATCTCATATAAATCTCAAAATAACTGCAAAAAGAGTCGAAGGTATTTTACTATTTTTACTATTTTATAATTTGATTCTATTAACATTTATACGGAGGACATTGACAGCGTATTTATATCTAGTAGGGTACAGTAACAAGCTATAGCAACTAGATGTACCTCGTTATATTCTAATACATGCTACTGTATGTACTTGGAAACCTTGATTGTATTAATATTTTGCGTCCTAATGGAAAAGTTGATATTTTGTATTATATTTTTTCTTAGTTTAATGAGACTGTAGCGATGACGAAGATTATTTATTTTGGTCGTATTCTGCTAGTTATGTTTGTACACCTGCGTTGAAGGGCTCTGTAATCGCTTTAAGAACATTTTAGATTTAAAACGTTGGAATCATTCATACCTCATTCTGTCGATTGCTTGCCGTTGATGGGAGAACTTGATGCCACGTGACAAACAAAGCGAAATGGGTTTTGAAATTTTCAACATCTCGATGAATTTTGCGTATAATGTCTTCAGCAGTTTGTATGTTTGGTACATCCTTGATATCTTCCTTTAACACGTTGTAGACGTGGTAGTACACATTTCCTTCATAATGCAAGCTCTCTTTATCGATATCGGTAAAATATGGGGCCAGTATGGCCCTTCCTTTCAGATCATAGCCGTTAACAGTACCAGGGGATTCAAAAGCCTCGTCAAATGTCACAATACCAGTGACACAAACCTATTTGAAAAGTAGGAACCAATTTAATCTTGTTAAATGTCATCTAAGTGGTACGAAGGAAACGTGCGATCATTATGTTCATTATTATGAAGATATGGTGCCAAATGTGAACTAAATGCTTCTACAAACAAAAACCTGGTATTGTTTTTAAATGTTGTAGTAGATAGACAATACCGGTATCGTGAAGAAATCCCTTTACTTCTTATGGGTGACTGTAACCATGACATTGGACTGCTTTGGTCCAAAATCACTAGTCATTTCCTTCTCTAAAACGCATGCATCACAGTAACTTTGACTTCGACCTTTAAGTCTTTAAGCGTCAAGTCTAAAGGTTCCTGTCTTTCACGCGGAACTTATTTTGAACGACATTTAATGTTGAAGCCAATATTTCTTCTGGTTTAGATTGGTTTAAACTCAACCTTTGCGATTAAACCTAGTATATTTTGAATACGTTTTAATGTCATACATGCAATGCATATACTAAGTTTAATACAAGTATATCTTTTGTAAATAAAAAATAATTTACAAAACAAGTTTTCTTCATTATCGTATGCAACATAACCTTGACCATCACTCCTCGTACCACAGCTTTGAAATTCCTGCTTCAGTTGCAAGCCATCCATAGCATTTGGTTAGCGTAAATTGACAAAGTTATAGTAAAAAAAAAAAAAACGTTTTTGGTTTTGAGTCACCCTGACGTTATACCTCATTGATTTATACTATCTTAATTACATCAGTTCTTTGTGTTAAGTCAGTAGTCTTCATTTTAACCCCAAAATGAAAACCACTAAGAATATTTTGTCAAGTCATGGATAACTTTTGACTTTGATCAGCATGCAGAAATAAAAACGGAAAGACTTGCCTCAATGTTCTAATTTCTAGACACACACTTATTTCTCAAAAGTATTTAATAGCTTTCATACGCCAATTCCCATTGTTTAAAACATTGTGTATAAAATAACTTAGGCTATTAAATTAGATCGTGATTGGTTAACACGGTGAAGTCCACATTTCTAGGGGAAATATTTTCTCAGCCCATTTTACTTCGCATGATCAATTAAAGTCCAAACAATGAGTGATGCTCACTGATTTGGAAACAAAACGTAAAATTGATTTAAGAAAACTGAAGAAAATGTATATTACTGGGAATAAGGATTTAGTAATAAGAAAGAAAATTTCTCTTGTAAAGCAGAAGCAATATCATGCACTTACATATATCTTAGAATGGACCGAACGAAACATGGGGAATTCGTATTCTTTTGATACGAGTAAACATTTTTCATTATGGACTCTCATCATGCTATCTTTGAATAACGGTCCGTACTGAAACTGGAGTCCTGAAAAATATTGTGCATAAATATTTTATTTTCGAATTTGAAAGAATATATTTATATACAATCTGAGAGAAATGTACCATATGCATTACACACACACACACACACACACACACCTGGGTTCGAATCTCAGAAGGGAACGAATTAAAAATTAAAATAACATCATTGCTCCATATTTAAAAAGTAATTTCATGTCTTCACGCATCCATCTGGCACTTTGCGCTCTGGATCGTGTATATTTGTTCTCTCTCTCTCTCTCTCTCTCTCTCGTAGTGATCATACGTTTCTTTTCGCTAAAGCTTGTACCAGAAAGAATATGTCAAGTAATGCTGTTTGCCAATAATAATCATCCTTTTTATTTATCCGTTTAGAATGATAAAGAAGCATTTTATCTTACCATTCGATCCGTTAAATTCGATATCTGGAATAATAAAAAATTCAACAATACAACTGCAAACGTCTAGCTATGAACACGATATGTTAAAAGCACCAACGTGAATGTGCTGCCAAGGAGTGCCAATTAGAATACTATTGTAAATTATCCCTAAATATAAAAAAATTAGATGAATCATGAGTTACTATAGGCAGTGGTTGATTGTTCAAAGTTCAGAAGTGACACTAATTAACAGGCTTTTGGGGGGCTGTTTCGAAACAAGAAAACAAATGACAAGCATATGTGAGAAAATAAATCGTCACAGTGATATATTAAAAAGAAAAACAAACGAACTGGTCGTAATTAACGTATCAACCATTCTTGAATGATTTGTAATTTTTTTTCAGATCTTATGAAATATATGTATGTATGTATGAATGTATGTATGTATGTATGTATGTATGTATGTATGTATGTATGTAAAAACTTACTTGGAGAAACGATTAGATTTATGCATCGTTGTTCACTAGTCAGCCTGAAAATGCAAAAAGATCTTCGTTCAGTATAAGATTTGAAGGTAATTGATTCATAAAGAGCAAATATTTCTTAGTCGTGTTTCATTTCCGCAAAGGTGATATAAATACAATTTCTGATGTGGCTTTTTATTGGTTTCAACGGTATTATTAACACAGCATTAGCTGTATCATGCCGAATTATTTAGAACTAATTTCCTTTCTCAAGGAGACACCATGGAAACAGACCGGGACTACGAGTCTAGTGGTCTAGCAACTGAAATACCGTGTCTCGCATATAAAGTAGATGTGTTATTTAAATGTACACAAAAACATCTTCATATTTTGTCTATTTGGTTTTTGTTATATATAATCAAAACAACATGCTAAAACGTCTATATTAAAAATTGTATGCATATAACTTCATTAACACAATATACTTCTAATAAAAAGACAATTTTTTGAAACAAAGTTTTACCGGCAATTTTCCAATGATTATATATGAAGCCTGATAAAGATCTAGGTACTAACCTTCAAGATTCAGGTAAGAAATGTTTAAAATCTGGCGCATTCAAATGCATATACAGGTAATATTACCGAGTTCAGGAATATTTAATAAATCTCGTATCTTAAAAGGGAAAAATGATACTATATATAAATGTATATTTTACTTCATTTCATCTGTAGCAGTAAAACAAAGAATGTGCATGGCGTTGGAGGCGGAAGCAGAAGGCGTCCAGGTCATGTTGATATACCAAGATCCGGGTACGTCGGGATACTCTTCTAAAGCAGACTTTACGAAACCAAAGGGAGAAACTGTCGTAATTTCCACTATCCTGAAAAAAGTATACTGTATAACTAACTTGTCTAAAGGGTATCATTTCTTATTACAATCTACTCAATACACAGTCTCGATGACTCAAATTCACATAACCCAAACACATCATCTTGAGCCACCGATAAACTTTGGATCATTAACTCGGAGCAGAGCATTCAGTACTGTTAACATAGTATAACTCCATCACTTTCTTCCAGCACAACAAAACTTGCTCTGATTAAAACTATCAACAAGTTTGTCGGTAAAAGTGTCCTAAGCCTTTTCTATCATTTATTTACGAATGCAGGCAGTTTTCATAAAGGTTTATGACGGATTAACAATTCTCATTCAGACGTTTAATCAGGAATTTATATCCAATCACGAATAACAGGAACGCAATGTTTTTCACGCACGTTTGTCTTGCATCTTTTATCACAAATGAATTTTGAAAGATTGTCACATTCTTGACAACTGCGTTCTTTCTCGCAGATATACATGTTTCGTAATTGTTCTAATACAGACGCATGGATGCTGCCAGGAGAACGGGCGAGTAATTATTGACGTAAGTACTATTAAAACATATATTCGCGCGTTGCAAAGCTCAATCATATTTTAAGTAATACTTTTAGCATAGCCTCTAGATAGACTGTCAAACCAATGGCCCATTTCATATAATGTTGAAACGCAATGAACAATTTAAATGAAAATCAAACTAATTTAGATGAAATTGGCTAAATCTTCGAATAATTAGAAATCAAAGTGGCATAAGCAAATAAATATTAATAAATTCATAATCAGCTGTGACTTTTGTGAAAGATATATGATAAGCATCATTTATGCCACATTATTGATCACTATAGAACAAATCATCTTCGCTAGCTAAGGTTCCTTTATGTTAACCGTAACTACAACGGATCGAGCAATATTTATGTACCTCGGGTTTGTGAATTTCATTGGATGCTGCAGCAAGCCACCGCATCCAATCAAGCGGATCAAATCTGAACAATCTTCCAACATGATCGAGACAAGGGGAGCACACAACTATTACGGATTCATAAATAAGCAATTTTCAATAGCTGGTCCGTGTTTATGTAAATACCTATGTAGTATAATAAAATGGGTGTTCTGGCTCACTTGCTTTGGAGCTGATGTGGATGGGGAGTTGGCTCACTTTGTTCCCTGCGTGCCCAAAGTGAGTGATGCCCCCTAATGGTCAGCGCTGCTGTGTGGTGGGGGTTGTGGCTCACTCTTTGTTGTATTGTTACGTGATGTATTAGAGATGAGCTTGTAATACAGCGAAGATGGATCTTCCGTGTTGGCCATGGCCTTTGGTGGAGATAACTTTTTCTATCCTGAAGACATTCTGGCTGGTTCCTGTTCGTAAAAAGAACCTTGGATGTGCTCTCCTGAGGAATCTTTAAGCAAGTACGTGACTGAAATGGGTTTACTTTGAACGGGATCGACGACGAAGACTTCTTCGGTCCAATTAGGAGTGTATCCCTTTTCGAAGGTTAATTTTTTTGTCTACTGATTCTGACGTGATCACCTACTTTAAATTTGGATCTAACATATAAGGCATCTGTGACCTGTTGGTTTTTTTTATAAAGCGAAGATGCTTCCGTGGGCGTCATTTTGATGCTTCGGTGCCATGTGTGATTGTACTGGTCAACGATTTCTGGCAGAACATCCAAGTATCGGCGGTTATTATGGCTCGTAAATCTCTTCAACATACGATTTTTAGAGTTCTGTTAAACCGTTTGACGACGACTGCTTTGACTAGATTGTGTGTGCTGTGCAGGTCAATGCTATTTTGTTTAAGCCAATCTGAAACTGTTTTGTTATAAAATTATTAGGCCTGCATGAAGTATCCTTCAAAATGCTATCAATGGCAACCACGATTGAACGTATTTCTTGTTTTAGAGAGGAACTACACATGCATATTTACTGAACATATCGATGACCGTTATGAGATATTTGAAATGATAGTTGTACGCGCTGTAAGCTCTCATGTCGACGAGATCTGCCAACCATATATTGTCTGCCGTGACCACGATGATTCTGCGTCGTGGAAAATGATGTTTACACGCTTGTTTATGAAGTTCTTCTGTGAGCGCATGCGTCTTCATCACTGAAAGATCTCCTACTGAAGTTTTGCTGGCATACCTATGCCAAACGTATGTTTAGTGCCTATGATAGCACGCACAAGAGCTCGGTCGACACATTCTCTGATGTCATCGGGATGATCTCTGTAACATATATCATGTTGCATCGCGGTGGCATCTACGCGTTGTAGGGCTCTTGATATGGCAGCGGATGATTGTTTTTCATCCAGTTGTTATTCTAAAGGATTCCACGGTCTGGTGTATTTATGTTTCGGAATGTAAATCCGCTGTGGAGTTTTGGAAATTTTCAGATCAGCGCATGGACGTCCACGGCGCCACCTAGAAATTGCCGGTGTCCACATCATTTACAGTTTCCCACGCACAGATTTCGTTCTACGCAAAGGTCTTCGCAGTTCTTAACGAGGTCGCAGTGCCTACAATGATACATTTTAGTTGTTTCCACCACCGGTGACAGCGATGTCGTGACCTTACCTGTGACGATGTAAGATTTTTTGGAACCACATACGGCACACCTATATTTGTTCATGAGGCGATGATATTTCGTGAAACCTCGACGGGGTCGATACTCTCAGTTTTGGTTTTGCACTTAAGGCACCACGAGTTCATGTTGACCATGTTATGTTCTAGCTGATATTATTTTAGACTGTCCGCAACCCCGCTTGGTCAATGATTAAATCACTTCGAAAGGTTGTTTCTTCCGTACCTGCATTGAATGTAATCGATACAGTACCATGCACACGTGCTATCGTTGACGTCCTGAAGCTGTAACGAGTTGTACACGCAGCCTTTGTGCGGTTGATGGATGTAGCATACAACTTCATCGGGAGGAGGTAAAACAAAAGAATCGAAATACTCGACTTCGCTGCAACATGGATCTTTGAACACGGCGACCCAATGAGCCCATGTCCATCGTAATAATTGTTCAGGTTAATCACGCAGCAAACGTCTGGTGTTATGAGTGCAGGAAGCTGATCCTAAGTAAAGACACCTCTGACATTTTCAACGTTGGGTACTAATTCTTTTTCGAGGTCAATGTTGGACAGCGGAGTAAACTTTGTTTCAGGAAACTGTGTTTCTCGCTTTGAAACCTTGTTTTTTTATCATGCCTTTGCTGGAAATACCTTTAATGCGCGTGGTTCCAGGAAGTTGGAGTCCTCGACCGATGCCGAGTAATCCTCGCAGTAACGTTCGAGCGATGCCTGCTAACAGTGGCCCGATGAATCTTTCTTGTCTGGACAGCTGCGATGCCGAAAAATTCAGAACAATTCCTTTTCGTTCTGAGGCATGTTTGGCGACCGAGGTGGCTTGACGATGAGTCAACACGACTCTGTCAGGTCCTGTGAACGTCGACGCTTTAAGCCTGATCGATAGAGGTCCTTTGTGAGTAGCTGCCACAGATATACTTTTCTTTTGCTGCGATGACAGCGTTAAATCTACTGGGAAGTACGACATGGTTTATATTAAATGCTTTTTTTTTCTTTTGACTGGTTTATTTCGATAAACAGTCGACGATGTCACGATAGCACGTTTCTTTTGGCGGGCAACTCCATTTCTGAAAACTCTGTTTCCCATCACCGCTTTTAGTGTAGCTCTGGTGATAGCGTCATTCGCTGAGAGAAGTCCCAGCTGAGCAAGAACCGATGAAACAGTTTTGGCACCATGGTCTTCACGAAGGGAATGATCGCGATGGCAATGGAACCGCCATCGCACGTGGTTCTCTCATGTTTAGACATATTTTTCTTCGGCTTTGGCAAAATAATAATGACACATCGTCTATAAAACCACTTTGTTGTTATCCGATGATATTCATTTGGCGATTGAGCACATCCAACGTCAACAATCGGTTTGACTTCACCAGAACGTAGCACACGTAATCTGTATTAGCATAATTGGTGATGGTCCACTGGATCTAGATGTCGGAGGGAGAATCATTGAGACGATCGGAATATTTGGACAGATCGAAATGGAAAATGGGATACAAGTCGGCGAAATCTCCTATCGATATCTGCGTGCCTGTGTCCACGTCCTTGTACTTCTTTGTGACTTCCATCAGCATCGTATACGCGCGAGAATAATTTCGAGTTCTAACGGCGAAATTGCACACGAGGTCTCGCTCTGGATATTGTCTAGATTTGATGCGGACGTGAATGCGAGACAGCCCCAGACTGTCAAGCATGCGTTAGTTTCCGGTTTGGTTTCTCGTCCTGCTGACAGTCGAAACACCACGAAGACGTGCCTGGGAAGTTCACTGCCTGGATTGGTGTCTGCTCTCCACGATGTGGTCAATTTATCAGCAGAAAATCGTTGCGTGTAAATGCGGTGTTGCTCGAAGTAATATTTTTGGGTGAATGTGGCCGTCGATTCCAGTTCGAGCATGTGAGCCATCGATGGAGTGATTTTGGCAATCCACAGAGACAGCCGCGTCATGGTGAATTGTCCATCGACTGGAACTATTGACATGTGCATATATTGGATGGGTGAATCTCTTTTCAGCACCAGTGTGTGCTTGACGCCTCTGAATACCGTTCGGCTATCCCTGCACACTCCGAATATGCTGCTCAGGAAAAGCATCATGCAAATCTTGTGACTGGCATCGGTAAGAGCGCGTCGTGCTGAGAATCCTGTGTTGTAGGCAGCATTATGTGCAAAAGCAAAATTGGTTCTGAAATTTCCTCCGATCAGTGCATCAGCGTTAACCAGGGCAGCCACTGAAAGCATCTGAGTGTGGGTGGGGAATTATGTTACTCACGGCAGCTCTTGTAGCTGTATCTCTGAACAACCACATCGTGGAGTTCTGAGTTGTCTGAGTGTTCAGTTGGTATTGCGCCGACTTGAATAACACCATCCGTTGTTTTCCACCGTGACTTGTGTTTCTGCGACATAGTCACCTCCTCCCACAGGTTGTAATTTACCGCGAACTTCCAGAAATGATTTATGTGGAAGCAGGTACACCTCTTCGTCACGGGTCTCTTTGTTTCGATGCGTGCTCGCGTTCAGATTGGTAATATTCTTGTCCTGCTATTCGACGAACTCATACTCGGTAATCGAATCATCGATGGGGATGTCATAGTTCAACCTAAGGTAATCAGGAGTAAACCTCGAATACATGATGTCGCTATGTTATAACGGTGTTACAAAATTAAACTGATACAATTCATGCGATTATTAAATTAATTCATTATTTTGTTTTTTGTTTTTACGACAATCTTTTTAATCAATAACTGGATATGATGGCTGCAAGAGAGGTCGTTTCAGTGTGCTTTGCATACCGCTGACCTTACTCTCAAGATCCGGTAAAATCTTTTCCGATCTTGCGCTGAAACACAGTTTTCTTAAGGGCCTGTTTTGCCTGCTTTGAAAGATGGGGAAATTGCATTTTCTGCAACTGTGATGCTGCAGACATTGTCTCTGATGCCAATGTTGCTGTGGTCGCCGAAGCCGACTTTGTCACCGACCTGATTTTGCTGGCTAGGTTTTGTCCACGGCAGTTGCAGCTGCAGAGGCCGATCAGGTGGCTCCAGCTGCAGCGGCTTTGAGGGAAATTGGAGCTGATTTCGCTGAAATAACTAGAAGGTTGCTCGCACCGACGAAAACAGCGTAGATAAAAATCCACCCACGATTTTACGCCGATGTACGCGTGTTCGTCTCATTTTATCTGTGAACGTTTGTTTTTGTTACGACTAAAACGCTTTTATGCCAGTATGAGAAGTCTTCTGACGCCGTGCTACTTTACGTCCCTTTACGGCTTTTCGTCGTACTTGCAGATGCGATTCTCTCACTGTTATTATCGACGGAGTTTTCGGACTGATCGCTGAGCCACATGTTAATTTCCGAGATCGTATAAGTGTTCAGGATGGGATAGTAAAGGAAGGGATTGCGAGGAATTTGCATGAGCGACCCAGGTGGGACGTTGATCATCGTGGAATAAATCACGGTGGAGGCAGAACCGACCGACGATTACGATTCCTGCAGGATTGGGAAGTTGAGGTGGTGTTTTACAGTTTCGTATTTTGCATAGGGTTAGAATTTTAAAGAGAAAGAATTTCCCCGGGTTTCCTTACTGATTATACTGGTTATTTAGAAAAGACCTTGTGCAGCTTAGGTACTGTTCAAAGAACCTTTAATTCCCTTTATTTTGGTGTATAATTTATGGGTGTAATATGAGTTATAGAGTATACAGCTTGGCCTTGCTCCAGATGTGCACCTTTCAGGCAACTGCTAGCTTCACTTGGTCATTTTCACTTCCTGGATTTCAGAGGTAAATTGTAAAAAAAGAACCGATAACTCTTTTCACATTTTATATATGTAGTAATTCATCCATTACACTTTTAGAAGCTGGTATTGTCTACGTGGGAAAAATTCATTTTCCCTATTTTAATAGGTGCTAAAGATAGTGTACTTTAGACTAATTCAGGCTAATTGTTTTAAAATAAGGAAGCAGTAATTTTAGTTACCAGTGTGCTTATATCATGTACAATTTCCATAATTACAATATCAAAAGAAATGTCAGTCACATTACATCAAAGTAGCATAGAGGTATGCCAACATTCTCTCCACTGTGCATGTTTCAAATACGGACAACTTCACCTTAAATACGTAACTCTCTCAAAACTACATAATAACTGGTGAGCGCCTCCTGGTAAGTAGGCTGTTCAAGTCGGTGATATTGACGGCGAGATCTCCCTTGTGCACTCCACTGACGTTTAAAATAGTATCTGCGCTAAATCCAAGGATGGATCCGATCGAATTGGAAAAAGCAAATCACACGCGATAACCTCCAGAGAGCGTGATTCTGGTTCTCAGCGTGGAATAATTGAGTGATCGAACGTGAATCGAACAACAGCGTGATATCGCTGAGTCATTATTTATATATGTGACTAACGTGGATTTCAGTTAAAACCAGTCCTCGTATAAAATCTGATGCTGACCCGACGTCACAAGTTTGCTGACCATAAGATGAATGAGGATATCTACGATCTCGTTAACTATCTCCATGACTAAAATTCCCGCTTGTTTGTAGGCGATCAGTAATTTTAACCGCTAGACGATCTCGGCTGGATTTTTGTAGCATCGGATGCCGCCACCGCCACGGATTCCATTTCCACCGCGGGTGATAGAAACTACATTTCCTTCTGTTTCAGATTGATCCTCTCTCGTTTGCTCAAAATCCGTGAAGTAAATCCACTAAACAGACCTGTCAATCATTTTGTGCAGGCTGCTGTTTCTGTGAAGGATTCTGTTGTTTCTGTGGAGGCTGTTGTTCAGGAAAAGATCTATACTTATTTTGTCTAAATTCAAAATTGCCATGAAGATCTTTGTTTATTGTTTGGAGAAAATAAAACATTTCAATCATTGTAACTACTTTCTACTCATCTCCATTTCTCTGCCTTAAGTATTGTGTACTGTATGCTGATAAAATGTCAAAGTAAGCATTATCAGCATTTACTTGCCTTTTTACATATTATGCCAATTTCACTCATAATTTTCTTCACAGCTTCATGACACATATCATCTTCAAACTTTTTACTTAATACTATTTTTCTCATCCTCATGCAACTTTTTTAATCTTTCCTTGGAATCTTCTTCACGCATATCTGTTTGCTGCCATAAGTTTCTCTTCCTTTATCATTTCAGCAATAGTAGCTTTTACTTCTTTAGTTTCTTCACTCTCCACTTTTCTTCTAGTTGTTTTTGCTTTAGGTTTTTCTGCTTTTGCTTGTGCAGCTTCTTCCGAAACTAACTTATTCAGCAATCTTTGTTGTGATCGTCGAGTCGTTCTGAGCGTGTCCAACAACTGATCTTGCTTGGCATCGTATGTCGTTTTCTCTTCGTCGAGTTTAGTGAAAAGTGGCTTGAAGAGTTCCCCAACGACATCTCGTTGAAACGATTGCTGACCTATCTTGTCCACGATGACGCTCTGACGTAAAGCCGCACGATGCTCGATAAACTTTTCGAACACGTCCTGACGCTAACGACAAATTGTGATCTTTTCAAACGGCATGGTGCTGCTAGAAGAAAACGCTGGTCACAACTTTGCTGATATACTAATCAGGCATGCAACATTCATCAAAGCCTTTTCGATATCGTTTCGGTACTGTTTCAGCAACGCGATGAATTCTTTCGCGCTAATGCCACTGAAATGGTCCCTCGCGATCGCGTTGATTTTTCTGTTGTCGAGACCGGAAAACCGTACAAAGCATTCCGTTTAACGACGGATGTATTTAGACACATCATAGTACGACTGATTGAGATAAATGCGGTTTCAGCGCCTTTCATGTTCTCGCGGTCGATTTTAATATCGTCGAGCACGATGATCTTATGCGCATCCGAATCCAGTTCTTCTACGTGGTATATCAGATCCGGATCTGCTAGGGCGAAAACTTCTTTTCCAAGTGAATCTCTGAACTCGTGCAGCGTACTGTATTTGTCCTGGTGAGGATTGAGCGTATAAATGAACATCAACAGGTTGTTCAAGAACAGATTCATGAGCAGATTCGTTTTACCACAGCCATGTAATAACAATCCTGCATCTAAAACCATGCTAGTGCGCGTTTGTGGACGTCTTCGTGTCGAAATTAATGATGTTCAATTTCTGTATAATTCATACAAGTCCTTTGCTACCTCATGGGATCAGGAAGCTCTTCTGTTGCGAGTCAGGATGAGCTGAATAAAAAAGTCAACAACACCGGGGATTCTATGCTGGGTGATCTCAATATGACCGGTCACAGAATCGGCAATCTCGACGACGTGAGTTAACCACCACCGGATGCCAACGCCACACGATGGTCTCAGGTGAGTAAACTAGCGCAGACCCTATTGTTGTTGACCGGCGTAACTCTCACTGGAAACTTAAACATGGGTGGAAAGATTTTATACGGACCTCAAGCTCCGACCTTACAAGTGTCGGTGTCGTTGCAGGCTGTGTCGTCGGTGGATCTCGAAGTTGCACTGAATGACAAGTACGATAACACCGGCGGTGTCATTTCTATTGACCAGTGATCATAATGTTGCCGGATTCAGGAATGACGTCGCAGAATCCTAGGTGAGTGGGAGTGAGTACCTGACTGAACAAGAGATCGACTGTGATCTATCATTTTGGCATGTTAGATCATTCCATTTACGTCGACAGAGATAACAGAGGAAATTTTACGCCGATCAACTTAAATTTCAGGTACCCGGTCGAAACAATTGCGCAGAGAGATCTCTGACGTGGCGACTCAAGGGAATCGAACCAGATAGTACCCCCTAGGTGTTTTATAGTAGCACTACCGCCATCGGTTCTACCATGATATAATTTTAATCACCTACACGACCACGAGGTACTCCACTTTTAAATTTGTAGCGCTTTCGTCAGAACCTCCTAATCAAGTTATTTTAAGATTTTCACCATCGTCGATCTCGTGATGACTTACTCTCAGCCAGGTTATAGATGACCTTAATGTATAACCATAGCGAAATTGGTTCGAGTAGCTACGCAGATTTACCAGTTGTTGTTTTGTAATACTTACAGACAGGACTCATCTTATAATACCAACCACGATCACGTTCTCAAACAGACCACGGGAGTGTATGCTAAGATCAACCAAGTGAGAAACGAGAGTAAATCATCGCTGCAAGAGGCTCATGAACATTTGAAATATGATAACGTCAAACTGTCTCAAATTCCCGTATGAGCCATGCGACAGTAGCAGCTCAGAAACGCCATCAATAATTATTTTGCCATTTTCAAGGTTTGGAATGTTACGTATATTAGATTTAATTTGCATTTGATTTAAGTTGTATTTGATTTGATTTGATTGTTTGTGGGTTTCGGAGTAATTTTATTCTGTACGTGTCAATATAATGTAATTTTGTTTACTAGGAATTTTATATTTTCCAGAAAATTGAGTTTGACCTGAGTTTTAACTTAGATACCTAATAATAAAAACACTTGTTTCTATTTTTGACATAGTTCCTGACCTTGATTGAGGGTCAAGTAAACGACTTTTTCTAGGAGTAAAATGATTGGTTCTTATCAAGGACAAACAGAAGCTATCTGACTTTTACATGTAAACATGATCACGTCATCCTCTATTTCGCAATTAGGAATTTCCAGGGTTTTTAAACACTTGATCTCAAGTTGTTTTCTTCTGTTATGACCAGAAATGAACTTTTGAGTTTGTGAGTTATTAATTAATTTTTTTTCCAAATTATTTGGGCTCTAAAATATTAATTAGTTTCTCTGGAAATATTGTATTCATACAGAGTTCTTGAACACGGACATTTATTGAAAATTCTGTTTGGATCTCCAAGACTGTTGGATAATTTTTTTTGTTTCTATAAGGAACTGTAGACGTCAACACAGTAAGGTTACATCATATGTCATCGCCTTAAATCTTGGATTCTTCGTCGGGACTCGAACTTGGAATCATTAGATTATTCTTGCATTATTTTTGGATTTGATTCTGGAAACTGTAAGTTCTCATATTTTTTCAATTTTGCAGTATTTTTCCAGGGAAATAAATTATTTGTTATTTTTTCCAAAGTTTGTTGTTTTCACTCTTTCTTGTGTTACTTTTTATTCGAGCCTAAACACGTAACATAAGAGGAACAACGGAGAGTCGACTCGGATGGCAAAAGCCGTCGAGGGAATAGTGCACGACATCATCGCGGAGCTGCATCCGAACTTCGTAGATGCGATCGTGAAACTTGATAGGTAAAATGATGACGTTATGGTCGAAAGGAAGACGATGATGAGCACCGTAAAGATGTGTATGGACAAAGTAGTTGTACGAAAACAATTTCGCGGCAACAGAAAACTGCACGTTGCTACTGACAAGTGAAAATTTATTCACCACAGCAATATCTGGACCATCTTGAACTGCCAGCGACTCCTTTCACGTTAGCAGATCTTGTAAAATTAAAATAAATGACAAAAATCTCAAAAGGGCTAATATATATCTACTTTGGGTTGTTGGAGAAATAGTAAGTGAAATTAAGGTCAGCGAGGATAAAATTAAAGTGCATAAAAATATTTTAAGCGCGTATTTATCACAACTGCTACTGAAGAGTTTAGTCGACGCAGAAGACTTTAACCACATCGAGGAAAAATTGTCTGCGGAAGAACGTCACGAGCTAGTATCGTAGTATCACTATTACCACAGAAGCGTATACGAGTACAAGAACGCGTACCGACGATACAAGATGATTCGGTGTTATATCGGTGGCATCGATTTGATCTCCATGGGCGCGCTGGCCAATCCGATGATGTTGACTTTCTCCAAGGCCGGACTGACCTTACAAACGAGGATGAATCGCATCAAACCAAGTCTCGAGGCAAAAATAAAAGCTCCAAGCAGACGTTGTTGCCATTCGTGAGATGAGAACCGTCGACGACCTTATAGTGGATAGGTAACAAATTCTCCTCGCTGAGCTGATTCGAAAAATACTACGACCAAAAATATGATGTCTCAACAGCAAAAACTACACGAACATTTCACGTCGGGATACTGTCAATAACTACAAACCGTTCAGTTGCCACGCGAGGAAACATTTCAGTTCGAACACCACTACAAAAATTACGCGCTAACAATTCATATCACCTTCGACTCTGAAGCGATCCTTGAAAAAGTACAAAGACCTACACCTCATCCAGACAATTCCTTCACCCGCGTGCAACAAAAACACGTTCCGTGCTTGATCGGTTATTAAACATGCTGTTCCACCGATGAAAATTTGTCTTCGCTGTATCATCAATACTGAGGTGATGATTGCGTCGACTGGTTCTTTGAAGAGCTCGGGGCCTAATGGAAATGCATTACCGACCCCTGAAAAAATCCATCAACGATTATTCCACTCACGGAACAAGAACTGCGACAACACACATCAGAACAGCGATACTACATCTGCGAAAACCACTTTAATCGCCATGATAAAAAAGTCAGATCATTGTCATGTTACCGGACGTTATCGAGGAGTCGCTCATGCTGAATCCAATCTACGCTTCAAAGATCCAGACCTCCCACTGGTCATAATCTACGAGGGTGCGATGGAAATTATATCGTCTCAGTGCGCAGTTATCCTTGCGTCAAAAAACTTCCCACCGAGGTTGAAAAGAAAACAAATGCATCCCACCATTTTTGAAAAGTACATGTGAGGTTTGCACGTATTGGGGTGGGGTTCTTCCAATATAATTTAATTAAATTATGATGAAAGTTCCACCCTGGCTCGTGAGGTTAGAGAGTTAAATTAGTGACGAGGTAGATTTACAGCTCTGAGCCCCCAGTCAACAATGCCGACGGTTAAATAATAGAGAACACGAAGATGAAATTCAATCAATAACAATTTAATAAATGTGATAATTAAAAAAAAAACGATAACTTCCAATCACTCGTCAAAGGCGCCAAAGCCTCCGCGCCGTTAGACAATGACTTCTTCAAACTCAAACTCAATGACCTACGACGACGTCGTCAATAATGCCTTTGTACGCATGAAAATCTTTGAAGAAGAACTTGTCGAGATCGAATCCAGAAAAACCAATCCCACGCTGGACAAACCCATCTACGTTGGTGCAGCTGTTCTCGATCTCTCCAAAATGCTAACGTTCGTGTTTCACTACGACTTCATCAAAAACGAATACGGATACAATGCGACGCTGCTCATGGCCGATACAGACTCGCTCGTGTACTAAAATCACACCGATAACCTCTACGTATCAGCACCGATAACTGTTCAGTCTCAGCGTATTTCCACGAGACAGCTCATTCCACTGCAACGACAATAAAAAGGCGCTAGGAAAGATAAAAAATGAAACGCATGGGATACCCATCATGGAATTCATCGGACTTCGAGCCAAAATGTACTGCATCACACTCGCCGATGTATCGTCATGAAAAAAGCCAAAGGTGTAAAAAAAAATAACGTCATCACCCACATCGCCACAAACCAACATTACACACAAGGACTACACTAACACATACATTACTACTCTTTGAGAACTTTTTGATCACAACAGCACAAACTAACTACAACACTCATTAATAAAATAGTATTAAGCCACTACCGATGGCATACACACACACGGACACATCAAAACCCAAAACTATCTAATTTATCCACTATGCACACTAAAAATATATCGCGCAACAATGCAACAAAAAGTGAGCCAAAACCCCCACCACACAGCCGCGCTGACCATTAGGGGCATCACTCACTTTGGGCACACATGGAACAAAGTGAGTCGAAATCTCCATCCACATCACCGCCAGAAACAGTGAGCCAGAACCCTCATTTTACTATACTACTTACCTTTCACTCAAATACACTTGTAATGACTTTTGTTTAGCACGTAGTCATACTTCGAAATTAAATCTACAAAGTATTAATTTGAAGTCAATTGCCTCCACAATTTTCGGCCGATGTACAGTGCACTGCTGTTACACGCTATTGGTGAGTGGGAATTACATACTAAGGGAAGCAATTCATGAAATCCAATATATGTCGCTAGGACAAAGCACTAAATTATTTGGAGGAATCGCCAAGGTGTAGATATGGTTAACGTATCGGAACCTTGACTAGCGAACATGAGAGCAAATGTGCAAACTCGGTGTCCATAAATATTATGCAAACTCAATGGGAATAAAGGAGGAAGACCTGAAACGTGACGGATAAAGCTGACATACCTTTTATTTGGAACGTTGCTAATGGCAACGATTTGGTCAAAGTACACCTTTTCAGCAGTAATGTACACAATTTCCTGATCAGCTCTCGTCGGTGCAATGAATTCGGGTAAATTATAGCAACCCTGGTTCATTGAATAAACATCCACCAAGAACTGGAGGGGAACACTGCTATACGGAACGTCTCCAGTGATCGGAAAGTCCTCAACTTGAATTGCAACTCCGTAGTAGCCAACGGCTGTTGTTGCTTGGTACGAAATCGTACACTTATCCTATGAACGGAAGCAACATATTTTGATTTTACGTTAATTTTTTGTTGTGAAATTTGAGAATTGAATTTTTAGTTGTAGAGTTCAACCAGCCTTATATATCAAATCTGTGAAGGATGGCCTGTTTTATGTATGTATGTATGTATGTATGTATGTATGTATGTATGTATGTATGCATGCAGGCACGCACGCACGCACGCACGCACGCATGTATATATATATATATATATATATATATATATATATATATATATATATATATATATATATATATACCAAATAATTAAGTGGAAAAAATTATGATTTCTCTCAGTTTGAGTGAATTTGTTTTTCGTTTACCTATCACAGAACATATAACCTAAATTAATATGAATTATGTGATGGGTACGCCATAACTTAGATAAATAGATAAGTTAGATAGATAGATAGATAGATTGATAGATAGTTAGATAGACAGACAGACAGACAGACAGACAGATAGATAGATAGATATAGATAGATAGATAAATGGATAGATAGATAGATCGATAGACAGATAAATAGATAGAGATACCTCGTTCAGAAAAGCTCCTGGAAACGATGAACACGTGCTGCCACATTCATCACTTCCATTTGACCATCGACATCTGACAGTATCACCGTCAGGATCAGAAACTGAGATCGAATAATTATGAAACAGTTGTTATCATCACCCAGATTTTTCAAGATCTAAAATACTTCAAAACTTTGTAGAATTGTTCTAAATGAAATGCAGGTTCCTCAATATATTTAACTGCTTGGACTAGGCATAGAAAGAACATAATGACTTAACAAGATTTCTAGATTACATTAAGTTCTAGTGGCTCACTGTTTGCGTACGTTAATGGACTAGATGACAATTTATAATTTGGTCTTTGCTCCATGTTTAAAGAAAAGTAAGGTCATTAGTTTATCTTCGTTCCGGAAACTCGGTTAATTTGTAAGCCAATATTAAGTACTGCGAGGTCTGATGGCATGTATTTGGATCAGTGGGTTGGCGCGGACGAAGCTTTCGTGGTGGGCGAGTTTCTTGCTGTATTTAGAATAACACATATGAAATATGACAACACAGATACGTTATAACAAACATTTACATAACCTCTTAGCTTAATCGTTTGACACGGTAATAGTATGTGTTAAACTTCACTGTGATGACCTCGCTAGTATTTCGTCACTTAGTCGTTATAATTACCGCATCATTATTGTGAGATCTAATTATGTAAATTAAAATTATATACATGTAATATATATAGCTAATTTGGACATTCATTACCCTTGTAGAATTAATTGTTAAATGAAGTTAGGGACAAATAGATTGGAATTTTTTTTTACATTTTAATGCTTTATAACGAAAATAATTTAAAACTTAAATAGTTAGCAATAACGGTTAGAAAAGGATTAAGATTGCAGAAATGTTTTTGGGACGAAAATTATCTAACAATTGAATCCACCATGTTCAGTAGAGAAATGACGATTAAAATAACTAGTTTTGAAAGTGCCTGCTGCAACGTACTTGTGTACTGAATGTGTACAATTTCTGCATTATATATATACGAATTTTTCAACTTCTGTATCTTTGACCGTAGCCAAGGATTGTAACATAGCTTGTTGGATCAGCTTAATGAATCTACATTCTGCTGGTAGTGTATGTCTATCTTCAAATTTTTGCTGTTGTAATGATTCAAAATCACAAATAATTTTTTTCAGGATTTAATTCATCAGACATTTTTGTGTTTTCATGCTTTAATTTTTTAATTGCAGAAATGATAGCATTAATAGTTTCATAGATAAAATAATTTTTTTACATAACAATAGTAGCATATTTACAACATTATATATAATCTTAGTTCTAAGGACGGCACAACAATTTTATTAGTATAGACACAACAAGGGAATGTTTTGCTTACCTATTTACTTCCAGGAATACACTTGATGAATGGACCACAAAGAATTCTGGCTGTCTTTTTTTGCGTCCCAAGCCGTTCTAGAAAATACGTATGGAAATTCCCAAACCATTCTAGAAGATACATTTGGAAATTCCCAAGCCGTTCTAGAAAATAGTTTTGGAAATTCCCGAACAGAAATACGTAGTAAGGAGTTATTTTTGGAAATTCGCGTCATTTCTGGAATATTCTGCGTGGGCGTTATCGTGACTATAAAAGACAGCCAGAATTTCTCTCTCCCAGCCAGTCTGAAAGTGTATTCTGGAGTGAACACAGGTAAGTGAAAAAAATTGCTTGAACTGTATTGTATTAATTACCACGCAGACATTTAAATTATTGTACATAATTAGTTACAATGACAGAAAAAAATAATCTTAATTAGTCTTACAAATATTATACAGTAACAAGCAACTACTTAATTACTCTACCGGAGAGAGCTTAGCTTGACAGAGTTATCTCCTTTTAACAATGATGAAATATTATTTTTTGTTTATATTTCTTCGAAAAATTCGATCTGGAAATATTATCTGCGACACGTTTAACCGAATGCGAGTTAATATCAAAATATTTTCCAGCTACATTTATCGATGAAAATACTATTTCTTCGCCAGTTTTTGTATCTACAGACTTTATAAATTTTGCAATTTTTGTATGTTTTCCGGTTTTTCCAAATTTGCTGTTCTGACTTTGTGTAATGGCTCGTAAATTTTTTAAAGAGTTATTTTTCTTATCTGAATAAGTATGATCGATCACAAGACCATTTTCAATTGATCCATTGAAACACTCGTATACGAATTTATGACTGGAATAATGTTTATTCCCCTTAGTATTAAACATGAGATGACCAGCGTTAGTGACATTACCAAATGTTTTTTTTAGTCGACAGTGCCTGATTACACCATCGCGAGATGCCTCATAATTCTTTATGATAGGATGTTTTACAAATTATTTTTACTCCATTATATATAATAATATTATTTGCTTAAATGATTATTTTGAAATATGGCGAGATAATCTTCAGCGCTTTTTATAACCATGACATTAGTTTAGGTGTTATTTTTTCCTTCATAATGTCATTTCAGCTCTCTGTATTTTTTACCATCACATTGCACACACAACTGCATTTTTACTCTAACCCCAACACCATATTTCAAACCCGGTTTTGGCCCTAAATTTTATATTCACACACTTTGCAAGTGAAGTCCATAGAATTCTTTTACGCAAGCTTTGTTACAGGCAGTTGTAGAACCTATCATAAACCATTTGAATTTATTCTTGACAGTTGAACCCCTGACCCACGAAGACGAGCTCAGGTTGACGGAAACGCTGATTAAAAGTATTCGTAACGCGAAGAAAGAATTTCGCATAGATGGCCAAACTCATGTTTGGTCAACATTTATAATCATGCGCAATAACGAAGTCTTCGATGCTACAATGAGAGACAACGAGCGGCGACGATTATCAAGTACCTCACAATCAAAGATAATTTTTCAGAGTAAAATTTATTAAGGAAGTAGAAGATAGTTGGATTATCAGTGACAAACGTGACCCTGTTCGATTACACACCGGAAATATTTTTACGTTGAATAATAATTCCAAACTAGGAATGTTGAGTGGTATTAACAAACCGTATTATGAAAGAGCGTATCCTGTAACCGCAGTTGTTTATGCAATATATCCACTAAATGATAACCGCAGCGTTCATGATCCAAAACTAACGAAATTGTCGAAAATAAATTGTGTAGCCGAACGAGTAATGGAACATTTTACAAACGCGATGCGTGGACATAAACTAACTGATCTACAACGTGAAAAGATAAACAAATGCGCTGAATCAGTCAAGGATTAAGGAGCTACAATAAACAATGTTGCTGAATTAGGAAAGAAACTAAAATTCCCAATAAAAACAAAAACAATAATAGGAGAGATTTCGTACGAATCCAAATATAAATCGAAAGGAGCTCCGATAAATATTATTGAGCATAATGAGCATGCGTAGACATTGACTATAACAACATTTCCACGAAATCTACTTGTTAAATTTTACCAGTAACATTTCCACGAAATCTACTCGTTAAATTTTTACCAAGGAGATATATTTAATTTTATTAACGAAATATATAAAAGTGATCTTGTATCAGTATGGTTATTTCAGAGTTTGAAGAAAATCACAACGAATTAATAAAACCTGATGGAAGTATCTGCATAGAATAAAATAAGTTTGATCAGTTTATAAGACCTAATGGTGAGATTTATTGAAGAGAATCTCTCTACGAAGAAACGAAAAATCTTGCGCTGAAATATGCCCATGACAATGTCATGCCTGAAAAGCTACTCAATTCCATCAATCGCGGCTCATTTTGCTTGAGAGAAAAATTCGTGGAAGCCAACGAGGATTGATTGTGTCGAATACGGATACGGTGGAATATGGAATACCAGATACAGTTATAAGGATGCTATCCCGGCTGATGTGGTTGCATATTATCCCGGAAGTTTTCTTGGAATGGGAGAGTGTTCTAAGTATTTTAAATGATTTGGACATCCAACACACGAGATGACCAGAGTATCCATAAACGGACCATTACCAGATTTTGACCTGACTTGATTCGCTCATATCGAGTCATTTAAGTTTGCCGAAGATCTTCATCCAGTTTGTTATGTCTGGTTTGGCAAATGCTTTTCAGAAACAGTGAGGGCACCGA
Source organism: Sinohyriopsis cumingii (assembly GCA_028554795.2). Lineage (NCBI taxonomy): Eukaryota > Metazoa > Mollusca > Bivalvia > Unionida > Unionidae > Sinohyriopsis > Sinohyriopsis cumingii. The sequence continues at coordinate 42,437,270 of CM068832.1, forward strand.
CAGTATTATTACGGTATATGCTTGATGTAAAAATAATGATATCGTTGATTGTAAGTGAAGCAAGTATATCATATAGGCCGCAGAAAAAAGTTTAGTTACCACAACAAAAGAAATATTATGATGTTGAAAATCCGGATATAACAAAATCCTGATAATAAAATCGCAAAAGATCTTGGCAGAAAAATAATTGGTAAATTTATCCAAGGAGGATCATATGATCATAAACGACATTGTACAATATTAATTATCTATGATGCTGAACTAGATTTTATAATTACTGATACAACGAAGAGAAACATATATGTAAGTCGAGAAACAGTTTTCTTGCGAAATGTTACTAAATTAGGTATAATTGTGAAGTATATTGATGGTGAGTCACCACAGTTTACTCATTTAAGATCTTCAATGCCTGCGTATGTTTCGATAAATTTATTATCGATGATAAACAGATTTCCTGATACCTCGGTTAGAGTCGCTACGGATTGATTTTATATCAATAAAAACATGCAGGATTCTTAGAACAATTACATATAGGGGCTTATGCATCGCGGGGCGAATGGAGAATAAAACAAGGATAAAGATTTATTTATTCTTAATTTGCCGACGTTGAAATCAAAAATATTTATTGCAAAAATAATTAAATATCAAAATTATCATCAGCACCATCGGTATATGATCCTGTCGCCAGACATAGGACTGTTTATATCAATGGACCTGAAGGTTCTGGTAAAACAACACGTGTGATTGAGTTATTTCATCAGATTTCTTCAAACTCTTTTGATATAATTGTGTTAACCCCTACACATATACTTACCAGAAAAATGAACGAACGAGGAGTTAAATCTCATACTTATCATAGCTTCTTTCGATGGAAGGGAGATACGTGGATTCCTGAACGAATGGTTGAGAAATATATTACAAAGATTATTATCTGGGAAGAAATATGTACAGTGCCGTTAGAAGCACTAAACATATTTCTTGATCGGTTGCTGACAGAAAATACTGCAGTAATAATGTGCGGCAATCATGGTCAATCACCACCTTTTGTTGGATTGATTATTATGAGGAAATAAACGATGATCATAGAGCACTTGATCCAGAATTAAGAGAGTTTAAGAAATTAATCAGACTACAACCAAATAAAATTCAGTGTGAAATAATGCGTGAAATAATTTCAGAAGCTCCTATTAACAATTTTTTGGAACTTACGGAGACCAGATGCTTTGCAAGTAGAAAGATAGTTTGTGATACACTTCCACAACAACTATTTATGTCACATAAAGAAAAATTTCAAATCTACCTGTACCATTGTGTTATCGACCAGCAGATACGCAGCGACAAAATATTGAAGCTGTTATACCAAGATCGTCAGAGAAACAAAAGCTTGTGTTAAATGACATTGTTTTAGTTCCTGTCAGCGTTGTTGAGAGCGCGTTAACGCCTGACGCAGTAAGGGACAAAACTGTGGACTCTAGGATATGCTATAGCTAGTCACTCGTCACAAGGATGAACTATTTCTGATACTAATATCGAATGGTCAAATTTAGTTTATCTTGCAGTGTCTCGAGTCAGAAGAATATCTCAGCTGCGGAGGGTTATTATAGAATTTACAGAAAATAATAATCAAACTGCTGCTGACAATAGCGATGATGTAGTAAGAAAAAAATTAGTTGGTTATAAACAATGTGACAAAAAAATAAACTTGGCTTTAATCTCGATGATGAATTTACCATGACGCTGAAACAACAGCAAAAAACTCATTGTGCAAGCTGTAACAGTAATGTTGTGGCAGTATTCAAATAATAATATAAGACAATTTACCGTAGATAGAATTAATGTGATGTGATGTGATTTCGATTTTTTAACCTAGCTTTAACAATTTTTGAGTCATATCGCTACGATGTCTGCATTGTGACAGTTTATAGTGATGTCTAGCACTGGGGCATCATGTTACAGACACGTAGCATGATGTCCCACCCAGTCACATTATCCTGACACCAGGCCGACCAGTCCTAACACTAACCTCGTATTGCTGATCGCCAAGCGAGGCAGCTGTTAGTACCATTTTTGCAAGTCTTTGGTATGACTCGGCCGGGGATCGAACCCACGACCTCGCGCATCCGAGGCGGACGCTCTAACCACTATGCCACCGGAGCGGTGATAGAGTTAATAGTAAGTTTGGTCACACACGCGAAAATGTGATGCTGAACTGTCTTGAATGAAATCGACGTCGAGGTGATAGTTTAAAAAGTGAACGCGGTGGTAATTGTGTGTCTTCAGGAATGACTTGCAATTGTTCACGTACAAATCCACGTTGAGGAGCAGTTGAATCTGGTCTGTAGATTGCAGGTCTACCCGTGTATCTTACCACACTGGAAATTGTATGTGTCGTAATACTCCAAATAAGATCAGTCGCTCTTTTTGTACGACCTTCAAGTTCACCAGTTTCAAATAATTACCACACAGTCGCATTACTTCGTACTGGTTGTTTTGAAAAAGATCTATGTCGTTATATTGGTAAAAAAAGCTTGTAATTGCATTAATGGGTTTCATAGAAATTGCGCGAGTAATTTCATTATTGAACGCAGCTATCACACTTGGTAATCTTAAACCTATTCGCGAGATCTCACATCTTTCTGAATTATTTCCTACGCTTATTGATATCCAAATAACCGCTCAGAAAGTGTTCGATTAAACAATTGCCTGATCACGATGAATCGCAACATGACCTCGTCTAATTTTGACATTATGTTTTTTCATCAGAGATGATACTGCACCAAGAAATTCTTTGCTAGGATCAACCTGTAGTAACTGTGGCCATCGCAAGGGTTCTCGTTGATAAATTCGATCAAAAGCAGATACAACTTCAGCTGCTTTTTTAGTTGATTGTGGTTCTGCTTCTTTATATCTACTTGCAACGTCAACGACAGTTAACGCTTATTTGTATGTACGTGATTGACGTCTACCAATTTTAATAGTATCGTGTGGTAAAAATAAAACATCTGCTTGATGAGCTTCATTACGAGTGCTGACATCCAAATGTGCGTACTGAATTTGTTTAGGTGGTGGTAAATAAATTTGCCATATTGCTTGTCGTGCTAACCATTTTGCAGCAACAGCATGTGTAACATTTGCTGCGTCAGTGAGTTTACTAATCGCTGCTTTACCTTTGCAATATCCTCTTGGGCTATAATAAATCGATTCCATTATTTTAATAATCGGATGATTAATTACCAGCCTTCAGCATTAATTTACCTTTCACCGCTCCGGTGGCCTAGTGGTTAGAGCGTCCGCCTCGGATGCGCGAGGTCGTGGGATCGATCCCCGGTCGAGTCATACCAAAAACTTACAAAAATGGTACTAACAGCTACCTCGCCTGGCGCTCAGCATTAAGAGGTTAGTGTTAGGACTGGTCGGCCTGGCGTCAGGATAATGTGACTGGGTGGGACATCATGCTACGTGTCTGTAACATGATGCCCCAGTGCTAGACATCACTATAAACTGTCACACTGCAGACATCGTAGCGATATGACTGAATTTTTTTTTACCAAATCCAAATCACACACACACACACACACCTTTCATCGCAAATCTTACCAGCCAATTAGCTAATGATTCTCTGAAAGACTTTCTTTTACAGTATTTAATGAGTGAATCAACTTCACATCTGCAATATGTCGCTGTGTAAATCTTTATTTTTATACGCTACATCATGAACGTGACACGCTTGATCAATCGCATTGACTGGATATTTTCCAGGTCTTGGTTGATCTTGTTAATCAAGTCGAATATCAAGTCGAGTTCCAAGACCGCAATAATTATATGCAGGAAGATGTTTTCTCCTGGGTATTTTGCCCATGGAGCTCCTGTTAATTTTCCTAATGAAGTAGCGATATCATCACCAGATACTTTATGTCTTGACTGTGCCAGGGAGATAAATTTATATTTTTGTACCACATTTCACACACTTGCCTGTAAATGTAGGTTTTTTATTTTTTGTTATTATTGTTTTTAATCAACTTGTGTGGGTGGATGCTCTACATTGAACACAAAATAAATTAATATTATTTATTATATTTGTACAAGATGGATATCACTGATTTCTCAGCGACATGAAAGCAAGAGCCAGTCAAGCATCATCCAGTGCTACTAAATTATATCAGACCAATTATCATAGGTCCATCCGGGGCAGGTAAAACACAATTATTATTTAATCTGATAATGAGATGGCTCCAGTGGGATAACTTATATTTAGTTTCACCATATGTAGATGATCAACGATGCGATATGGGTTTAATGATTTTAAAGATTTTAATGAAAATGCAAAACTTGTTGGACGAGGACGGCAATGATATTATTGACTTTATCACCGATATTGATGAAGCCCCATCTGTAGATGACCTCGATGGATTTATTAATAATCTCGTAGTATATGATGATTTAATGCTGGACAAACAATCATATCCAGTTCGAATATTGTCTCGAGGAAGACACAGAAACACCAATGTTACATATGTTATTCAGCGATATACACAAATTCCTAAAGTGATCAGAGATAAATGCAATACTTTAGTTGTGTTTAATGGAGTTGATACACATACTCTGCGAAATATCCATCAGACTTGGTGTTCAGGGGATATGGATATGATTAAGTTCAAAAACTTCTTTTCAAAAGCGTAATCTGCTCCACACGGATTTATAACAATAAATTTACACGATCCTCGATCACGATATCGTATAGGTCTTGATAAAATCTTTGGTTAAGAAAAGACATTAGCTTTTCATTATTTTTAGATTTCTCATCAGTATCTTTATAAGTCGATTAGCTTTATCTAACTCTGATTTAGAATCATGTCGGACTCGTCGTATTATTTCATTAATACGATTTTCTCTTGCTTCATCAATAACTTTTTTTAAAATCCATTCCCTGATTCACGTTCGGGATTAAGAGACATTATAATAATTCTTTTATTCAAATTATTTATCTAAAAAGCAGCAGAGTGTTGCGACCAAATATGAGTGTCCAAAAGGTAAAAAAACAGCCATTAAAATTTTGAAAAACACAAACGACAAAGATAAAGTAACAAAATAAACTAACCCAGTTAGAGAAACTCTCTGTTTTGGTTAGAGGCTTCGGTTTTACGTTATTAGGCTTATATTTTTCATTTTTTTCGTATGAAGTTTTATTTTCACAATTAGACTTTAAAGCAAGTGGTCTGTTCACCCTCTCTGTTGTGATACAGTGCCGGTGGTTTTGTAAATAAAGTAGAGTAGGAAAATATCTTTGTCATTTGGTATTTTCTTGAAGTGACACACGTTTGAAAGCTATGGGGAAAATACTATATGCATGTCCAGGTAACTAACTGCATATGGGTGTCTCTTTTTTTGGTCACATGCAATTCAGTATTGTATAAGCTACGGAAGCAGCCTATGTGTGGTGGCATATTAACAACCGTATCTAACAGAATGAAGATATGTGCCTGACCGAAAATAATTCCCGAGAAATATATGAGAAAAATAAGTTCTCAAAAGGAACCTATGTATCGTTACATGTAGAGCCATAGAAATCTTGAACTTAGCAGTTTCATGTTGTAGAACATGTATTACTAGATGTAAACATGGACCGTCTCCCAGGGTCAGGTCAGACTTTATATTGAGCACTTACATGGGAATTGTTCTCAATAGTTTGTGTTTAAAATACGAAATATAGAACGTTTAGATCGGGTTTTTTGCTGTAGGTATTATTATAATGGTACATCTCTTACATGACCAAATTAGACAAGTTGTTGTTGTTGTTGTTTAACGCCATTTTTCAGCACACGATAGGCTATACATGGCGGCCAGTATTAATGGTGGAGGAAGAACATGGGAAATCCCCAGAAAGAACCACCGACCCTCGAGAAGCTACTTGCAAGCTTTCTCACATACCCACATTGGCCGAATCCGAGACTCGAACCCACGCAGACAGAGGTGAGATGGCAGTGATCCGTAACGGAGTGCGCTTTAAACCACTCGGCCACTCGGGGCCCCTTCCAAATTAGACAAAATAGTATCTCTATTATGGACTAGTCATAAAACTTATAAGATTACGTGGTAAGCTAAATGTTTGTTATAAATGGAGAAACAAATGAAAAAATAAAACAAACAAACCAACAGAAACAAATAAATAAATGAACAAATAAATCATGTGCAAGACTTCAAGCATATTATAAAAGTTCATTCATGCATTAACTTTTACATTTACCTAGAAGGTTTATCGTAGCATTGCAACCGAACTGAACACGGACGATAGGCTCGATATTTGTAACTGGGGAAGAATTTATTTTTCCTGTGTCTTCCCTTATATGCACAGAGGCTGTTGCTTTCATAGACCAGGTGGAACCTCCTTTTACTCGAAGATTAATCCAACAGCAGCTTGAGAATCTACCAATGAATACAGATTGGGTTATTAATCATAACAGTATTTCTAAAACATAATTTCGATACAATTATACGGTGCTTTACAACCATATTTATTCTGAGTAGATGTTTATGTTTTGGTTATACAATCAACATAATTTCCTCCCACTTGAAAAGGAAACTGGCAGCAACTGCTGAATATGTCAGTGAATAAAGATATATGGATTGTAATGATATGGTAGTTTTAAAACACTTGTTTATTATAAAACTTTAGAGTTCTTTTGGAAACAAGTTTATTTTGAACATATATTTTGTAATTTAGGTTCTTTTAATATTGCCAGCCAGTGAGTTTTACAGTATAGTTCTGTTTACAGAATAACAATGATATACTTAAATTAAAGATGACATAAATGAATATAACTCTGGTTTGAGCTAGATTCACATTGGTCATTTCTTATGTACATTTAGTTTGTATTGATTGTTAGCAATTTCCATGATTAAATGTTATGTATATCTGTATTTTGAACTGGACCTTTGTCCAAAATCAAGTTAATGGTATACATGACCAGTGCCAATTATTTTATAAACAACATAATACTTCACTAAAATGAGTATATATTAAATATTCATACCATTATCAATTTAAGTAAACATTTTTACTTCCATCTGAATGTAGGACATCAGTTTTTCACGTTAACGTTTCTAAATTTTTGACAACTTTGAATGTTTTAGAGAGGAGACTGACCTACATCATGGCTGTATTATTGTGTCTTAGCTTTTTTATTGTTTACTTGAAAATGTATACATTCTTGCCTTAGCATCTGAAGCAGAATCAGTCTTGTTGGTGTGTTTAGGTTTTAACTTGGATGAAATTATTTCTTCAGATTATTGTTCACTGGATTATAAATTGCTCAATAATATTCTTAGACTAAAACATTAACTTGGAATTATGATGAATTCAGACAAGGACATTTTGAATTATATTATTGTGATACATCAAAAGACTGTTAACACATTACCACATTTTAGGCCACTGGTACATTTGCACGTTCGAGACCATGGACACTTCAACACATTCAGTATTTGAATTATTAGGAATACCACTGGAATTCAATTGGAACTTCATACATATGGACTTGTGATAGAACGTTTAGGACTACCTGGAATTTATTTCACAATACTGTAAGTTCTTAAATTTTCAATTTGTATTCTAGGAATATAAATAATATTCTGAATTTTAAAAAACTTGTTGATTTTCGCTCTTTTCTGTTACTTAGTTTAAGACCATTTAGTTGTAACACCTTAAACAGATTATTAGTTGACAACTATTCAACATATTTATCTTCATATGTAATCATCTTTCTTAAGCCTGAGATCCAGTTTCTGCGCGTGAATTCTTTCTCCAAACATTCCTAAATAGTTCCGCAAGCATCCGCCGATATTTCAGACAACGTAAACAATTTATTTCACCTCACAAGGATTGCAACAGCGCCAACAAGCCTGTAAAGAAATATGGAAACGATATATGTATACTCCACCTTCTACCCATTGTGACTCGGTTGGTGTGACTTACTTATACTACAACATAAAAACCTTCAGTTAGAGAAACCTTCTAAGTATATTCCTGAAGTAAAGGCAAGGGGCACTAAGGTGTATCAGTGGTTGTTAGTCAGAGAAACCACTTGCGCTAAAAATAATATGTCCCCTGGGCTTCCTGCAACATTCATCATTAGAGGATCTTGGTTGTGTGCATACTGTGCTTGTTTATACAAACAAGAGGACCACGTGACAGCTTGCTATCTTAACACATCAGCCTGGAAAGGTCCACACTCCCATTTAGGGATTCATCTGGCTACAGATAAAATCCTAAGAGATGGAACGTATTGAAACAGTTAAATATCTATGCGAGTTTCATAAAATGTTGCAGTTAGTAACCACGCTATCAATGTAGAGTTGACGAGGTTATATGAAGCTACTCCAGATATGCATACCCTTTCGCTTCGCAGGAAATGACCACCACGACAACTCAACCATCGAAAATATCAAATCCGAAACAAGATCGGCGCCAAAAGTCGATTTCGATGTCACGGCCTTTGAAAATACTAAAATCTACCCATATAGATGAGCTGATAAAAGAGTTAATGGATAGACAGGACGACGCAGATGCACGAGAGGCATTTTAAAATACAGAACTCGAAATAAAGTTCTAGGAAAAAGATGAAAGAAATTGGACACTTCACTTCGAAAGATATACGAGGCCAACACTTCACCGGCAAGCGTCTGGTACAGTTATTGCAATCTGCCTAAAGTTTTACGTTGTTTTGATTCTCCACAGCGATCCCATGAGACTCTCCCGTTGGCAAAAATAGAACTGTGTCTGAGACTAACAAAGAGGGCGATGCCGTAGGAGAGCAATGTGACGAACAAAGCTACATGACAGTCGACTAGGCCCAACTGAAACTCGAAAAAGATAGATTTACGTTAGCCGCTTGCTCTAAGCACCTACACAATAATTGAAGCATCCACCGCACCGATCACTTAAGTGCACACAATAGGGACAACTGCCATATTGTTTGCCCCTGCTGCCAGAACGCCAATGCCATAATCCAACAACGAAATACCCAGTGATATCCGCAAAATGCGAGAAGTGGGTGCGAGAAGTTGAAGACAATAGCGGCTTTGGCATAGACGAAGCCTACTGAACATGGTGCAGATATGCCTTCACGACCAAAAGTAATATATCTGACTCGTAGTAGCGAATGAGGTGGCCCACTGGCTACAATCAATCCGACATTTTTTATTCACGAGATGAGGAGGCCAACCATGCATACAAGAGCATTTTTGAGCCAATAGACTCCGACAATCGCCTTGTTTATGCCGAGCCATTACAAAGTGAAGTCGACACAGGGGTGACAGCGAGTGGCCCGAATTCAGTCACATGTACAAAACTACAACCATGCGGTATACAAACAATGCTTATCTCGTGCCAGTTGTCGGCCTTGATGAAAAAGTTCACGGCATAGACAATCACCCTGAGAAACCAAGAAATTTGGCCCCATCCCACCCTCATCTCAATCTCAGCCAGGAATAACCGCTTTGATCTTACCCTGCTAACCATACAGTATCTGGCTGCTGGTAAAATAATTGGGTTGACACCTTATCCTGTAGCTTCGAGGCAAATACAATCCGTAAACTATGGGACAATGGACAGGCAACTTCCAAAGTCGAGGCAAAGACTTTCGCCGGATTCGGATGGTTGACCAGGAGAGTGACATTCGTACACCTGCTGGTGTCGATAGAAAGAGCTATATCA